>JAKSZT010053767.1:9750564-10267862 GCA_026826555.1 Tolypeutes matacus | reverse complement strand
CGCGTGAAAGAAAGACTCGAGACCTTTGAGTGCGGGGGAAGAAGCAAGAGAGAGTTTATTGAGGAAGTACAGTGCATATATACTCTTTAGGCTGGGGGCAGTCCCTCAGCCGATGGTGGAGGCTTATCATTGGGCAGTGGTTAGGGTCAGGGGTTGCTAGGGAGAAGGGGCAGAATTTGGGGGCGGCAAGGGGCGAAGCAAGGTTGTCCAAAAAAGGCAATAACTGGGGCGAGAGCTCAGATTGGTGAGAAGGAACAAAGAAGAGGGAGAGAGGGAAAAGGGGAATGGGGGAGGGGGTTATGTTGCGCGGGCAAGGCCACAGCAAGGCCTGCAGTTTGTAGATACTGCACACTTGCCCATTTTTAAAATGGGTTGTTTGTCTTTTTATTTTCCAGGTGTAGGGTTTCCTTATATATGCAGGATATTAGGCTCCTATCAGATATATGGTTACCAAATATTTTCTCCCATTGGGTAGGCTGCCTTTTTAATTTCTTGATAACATCCTTTGAGGTGCAAAAGTTTTTAATTTTGAGGAGATCCCATTTATCTATTTTTTCTTTTGCTGCTTATGCTTTGGGTGTGAAGTTCATAAAACCATTTCCTATTACAAGGTCCTATAGACCCTTTCCTATGTTATTTTCCAAGGTCTTTATGGTCTTGGTTCTTATATTTAGATCTTTGGTCCATCTTGAGTTGATTTTTGTATTAGGTGTGAGATGGTGTTCCTCTCTCACTCTTTTGGATATGGATATCCAGTTCTCCAAGCACCATTTGTTGAAGAGGCCATTCTCTTCCAACTGAGCAGGCTTGGTGGCCTTGTCAAATATCAGATGGCTGTATATGCGAGGACTTATAGCAGAACTCTCAATTCGGTTCCATTGGTTGGTTTGTCTATCCTTGTGCCAGTACCATGCAGTTTTGACCACTGTAGCTTTGTAGTATGTTTTAAAGTTAGGTAGTGTGATACCTCCAATTTCATTTTTTCTTTTTCAATATGTCCTTGGCAACTTGGGCCTCTTACCCTTCCAAAAAAATTTTGTAGTTAGTTTTTCCAATTCATTAAAAAATGCTGTGTTGATTTTTATTGAGATTACATTAAATCTGTAGATTAGTTTAGGTAGGATAGACATCTTAATGATGTTTACTCTTCCTATCCATGAACAGGGAAGATTCTTCCATTTATTTAAGTCTTCTTTGATTTCCTTTAACAGTGTTGTATAGTTTTCTGTATATAAGTCCTTTATATATTTAGTTAAATTTATTCCTAAGTATTTGATTCTTTTAGTTACTATTGCAAATGGTATTTTTTTATTGATTTCCTCCTCAGACTGCCCGTTATTGGTGTACAGAATGCTACTGATTTTTGAGCATTGATCTTATAGCTTGTGATTTTACTGAACTCACTTATAAGTTCTAGAAACTTTGTTGTAGATTTCTCAGGGCTTTCTATATATAGGCTCATGTCATCTGCTAATTTTTACTTCTTTTTTTCCAATTTGTATGTCTTTTACATCTTTTTCTTTCCTCAGTGCTTGAGCAAGTACCTTTAAGACAATGTTTAATAGGAGCAGTGATAGAGGGCATCCTTGTTTTGTTCCTGATCTTAGAGGGAAAGCTTTTAGGATTTCACCATTGTATATAATGTTAGCTGTGTTTCATCTATACTCTTTATCATGTTCAGAAAGTTTCCTTCTATTCCTATCTTTTGCAGTGTTTTTTTTTTTCAGGAAGGGGTGCTGTATTTTGTTGAATGCCTTTTCTGTGTCTATAGAGGTGATCGTGTGGTTTTTTTTTTTTCAATCTCTTTATGTGGTGTATTACATTGATTGATTTTCTTATGTTGAACCATCCTTGCATTCCCAGGATGAAAACCACTTGGTCATGGTGTATAATTCATTTGATATGTTGTTGAATGTGATTAGCAAGTATTTTGTTGAGGATTTTAGCATCTCGGTTCATTAGAGAGATTGTAATTTTCATTTCTTGCAGCATCTTTGTTTGGTTTTGGTATTAGGGTAATGTTGGCAACATAGAATGAGTTAGGCAATTTTCCTTCTAATTCTATTTTTTGGAAGCACTTAAGCAGGATTGGTGGTAGGTATTTCTGGAATGTTTGGTAGAATTCACCTGTGAAGCTGCCTGGTCCTGGGCTCTTCTTAGTTGGGAGATTTTTGATGACTGAGTCTATCTCTTTAATTGTAATTGGACTATTGAGTTCATCAATTTCTTCTTTCGTCAATGTAGGCTGCTTGTGAGTTTCTAGGAATTTTTCCATTTCCTCTAAATTATCATTCTTGTTGGCATATAATTTTTCAAAATATTCTCTTATGATAATCTTTATTTCTGTGGCGTCAGGAGTGATATCCCCTTCCTCATTTCTTATTTTGTGTGTTTGAATCTGCTCTCTTTTTTTCTTTGTTAGTCTGGCTAAGAGTTTGTCAATTGTTTTGATCTTCTCATAGAAGCAGCTTTTGGTTTTGTTTATTTTTTCTAGTGCTTTTTTTTTTTTTTTTCTATTTCATTTAGTTCTGCTCTAATCTTTGTTATTCCTTCTTCCTACTTCCTTTGGAGTTAGTTTGTTGTTGTTTTTCCAATTCCTTCAGGTGTGCAGTTAGGTCTTTGATTTTAACTCTTTCTTCTTTTTTGATATATGCATTTATAGCTATGAATTTCCCTCTCAGTATAGCTTTTGCTGCATCCCATAGGTTTTGATATGTTCTGTTGTCATTTTCATTCATTTCAAGGTAGTTACTGATTTCTTTTGATATTTCCTTCTTGACCCACTGTTTGTCTAAGAGTGGGTTATTTAATTTCCATATCTGCTTCATACGGTTCTCTGGCCCTTACTGATTTCCAATTTTATTCCATGTGTTCAGAGAAATTGCTTTGTATAATCTCAATCTTTCTAAATTCATTGAGATTTTTTCTGTGGCCCGAGCATGTGGTCTATCTTGGAGTATGATACATGTGCACTCAAGAAGAATGTATATCCCTCTGTATTTGGGTGTAGCATTCTCTATATGTCTATTAGGTCCAGGTCCTCTAATGTATTATTCAGAGTCTTTGTTTCTTTGTTGATTCTCTGTTGAGATGTTCTGTCTAATGGTGATAATGGTGTATTAAAAAGTCCCCCACTATAATTGTAGAGGCATCTATTTCTCCACTTAGTTTTTCCAGTGTTTGCCTCATGTATTTTGAGGTGCCCTGATTAGGTGCATAAATGTTTATGATTGTTCTTTCTTCTTGAAAGATTATCCCCTTCATTAAAACATAGTGTCCATCTTTGTCTCTTACAATAGTTTTGCATTTAAAATCTATTTTGACTGATATTATTATAGCTACTCCCACTCTTTTTTGGTTATTGCTTGCTTGTAAAATTGTATTCCAGCCATTCATTTTCAGCCTCCATGTATCCCTGGGTATAAGGTGGGTTTCTTGTAGACAGCATATGGACAGGTCATATTTCCTTATCCATTCTGCCAATCTGTGTCTCTTGACTGGTGAGTTTAATCCATTAACATTCAGCGTTATTACTCTCAAGGAATTACTTACATCAGCCATATTTTCTTTGGGTTAATGTATGTCATATGTTGTTTGTATTTCTCTTTTTGTCTTTTTAGTTGTTCTTACACTTTCCTCCAACTGTCTCTCTCCTGTTTTTTCCTTTCAACCTGCAGAACTCCCTTTAGTATTTCCCATAGGGCAGGTTTCTTATTGGCATAAGCTCTTAATTTCTGTTTATCTGTGAATATTTTGAACTCTCCATTATTTTTGACTGCCAGCTTTGCTGGATAGAGAATTCTTGGCTGGAAGTTTTTTTCTTTTAGTACCTTGACAATGTCATACCACTGTCTTCTTGCCTCTATGGTTTCAGATGAGAAATCAGAACTTAATCTTACTGTGCTTCCCTTGTAGGTGATGATTCTCTTTTCTCTTGCTGCCTTCAGTATTTTCTCTTTGTCTTTAGCATTGGATATTTTGACAAGTATATGTCTTGGAGTAGGCCTGTTGGTATTTACAATGTTTGCAGTGTGCTGTGCTTACTGGACATGTACATCCATCTGCCTCAATAGGCTTGGGAAGTTTTCAGTCATTATTTCCTTCAACACTCCTTCTGTTCCCTTTCCCTTCTCTTCTCCCTCTGGGATGCCTATAATGCATATGTTTGTGTGTTTTGTATTGTCATTTAAATTTCTAATCCCTGCTGGATTTTTTCTATCTTTTTATCTATCTGTTTTACTATGTGTTTGATTTCAGATGTACTGTCTTCCACATCACTAATTCTTTCCTTGGCCTGTTCAAATCTGCTGTTATGTGATTCCAGTGTCTTTTTGATTTCTTGGATTGTGCCATTCATAACCATCATATCCGTTATCTTTTTATTTATGTTTATAATTTCTTCAATATGTTCTCCCATTGTCTTCTTAATATACCTAATCTCTTCCCTCACTTCATTAAGTTGGTCCATGATATTTGTTTGGACAGCTTTGATTAGTTGTTCAATGTTCTGCGTCTCTTCTTGGTTTTTAGTTTGTTCATTGGACCGGTCAATGTCTTCCGGGTTTCTTAGTATGGTTTGTAATTTTTTGTTGGCCTCTGGTCATCTTTTTATCTTGATGGGTTTATTCAGTTGATTAACTTCTCTCTCCACTCTAAAGTTATATTTAGCTACTGATTTTGTGTGTGTGTTAAGTTTTCTTTTTGACACTTTGTTCTTCTTGTTCCATTTCATTGCTGTTTTCTATGTTCCCTTGAAGGAAAAAGATTAGAACCAGAGAAAGTGAGAGGTAAGAAACGAAAAAGGATAATAGTAATAATAATAAAATTTAGAAGAGGGACCATATAAGACTTAGTAAAATGAATACTTAACTCATGTAAGCGGTGTAGAGTAAAAGAAATAAAAAAGTGGAGTACCTACAATGAAATGGGAAACTGAATAGAGAAAACCATATAGAATTATTTAAAGGCCAGAATAATGAGGAGAGAGAGAAAGAGAAGAGAAAGGACAGAAAGAAAAAAGTTAATAAAAAAAGAAAACAGAATAGACAAGATAGAAATAGAAACCAGAAAAGTGGAGGACTAAATAAAGAACGGTGGAATGTAAGAACTACAACAGAAAGTAGAAGATAGAAAGATGAAGGAAGGAAAAGACATAGTGTTGGTAGACAAAATCAGTATACATAGAAAATGGGAAATCAAGGAAGAAGAAGCAAATCTAAGAAGAAACAAGCTGGCAGCACTTAATTTAAAAAGGGTGGGGGGTGGAGAGGAAAGAGAAACAAGAAGCAAACAAACATCACACAAGCAAGACAAGCACTCAAACAAAGCTAAGGAAGAAGGCATTCCTTCTTGGGCCCTTGTGGAGCTTCTCAGGCTGTCTGTGTTCATCAATCAATTACCCTGCAGCCTTCTCTCTGCAGTTTTTGAGGTGGGTTTTAGCAAGTAAACTAAGCTAAAAAAAAATTTTTTTAAGTAACTTTTTTTTTGAAAACTAAGGTACCCAAAAGAAGCTAGTACAAAAATAATGTCTGTGTTTTCCATGTCCTAAAGTATCAGCTGGATGTTAGATATCCCAGTGGATCACTACTCTTAGAGGAACTAGGAATCGAACTAGGGACCTCCAATATTCAAGGCAGAAACTCCTCCACTGACCTACACTTTTTAGTTGGGTCAGTTAGCTCTTCAGAAAGCTATTCAGTCACTTTCCCCCGGGCGGGTTTGACTTTCCTAGGGCAGCAGGATTCAACAGGCTGTGTAAGCAGATCCCCCTCCCCTCTCCTGGTCAGGTTGAGGTCTCTTTTGAAATTCAAATGGGACACTGATGACTGAATTCACCACACAGAAATGATTCTCAACCCTCTTCTGGACCACCCCCTTCTCCCAGGGGACCCTAAATAGGCTCTTGGAAACTTATTAAGTGTTTCCTACTGCCTGGCTCCCTTAGGGGAGTTGAAATTTTGATAGTTTTCAGCGCAGAACTATTAAATTGGCTGACTCCGCCCTCTCTTAGGCCAAGCCTCTGTATCCCAGGGAGGTTAGGTAAATCAGGCTTCCTCAGCAGATTTGCCTCTCCCCTTGGCCTGGTGCCACCTCAACCTGGCTGGTGTGCTCCCCAAAGCTGAAAGGGGATTCAGGCAAACAAACCCACAGAAAGGAAACCCCTCTACTCCCTTTGCCAGAGCCCTCCCACTCTCGGAGAATGCACCCTTTTGCTGGGTGGCCGGTGGGAATCGGAGCTCACTCTGGTCGTTTGCCCAGAGGGTGGGGCTTAGCTGTCCATTATTTCCAGGCACGGGGCTAAAACCTCATGGTTTTATCTTGAGCAATCTATCTCGCTGTCCAGCTCCCTCCAGATTGATGCCCCGAAGGCTCCCGCTCCATGGGCTCCCAGAACAGCTCACTTAGGCAGGATCCTGTCCCCAATCAGCTGTCTTTTGTGAGAGAGATGGTGAGCACCCACTTAAACCGACACCATCTTTCCTAGCCCATAAGAGGTCTTTGAAGTGGCAAATCAAATGTCCTAAAACAAATAGTAATAGAAATGTGACATATTACTTTTTTTTTGTTTTTGTTTTTTTTTACCGGGAGGTACCGGGGATTGAACCCCGGTCTCTCCATATGGTAGACAGACGCCGAACCTCTTGAGCCACATCCGTTTCCCAGTGGCATGTTATTTTTGGATGTTACCAAACAGAGCACAGGAATGGGAATCTGTAGAGAAAAAAAGTCATAAAAATTCTGTATTTGAGCAGAGAAACTAATTCTCAAAAGTGCTTTACAATGCTTGGAGCTGTACAACAATAAATAGTGTGCAGGCCCGCAGCTATTATAAATGGGTGAGTTTGGCTATGTCTTTTTGTGGATTTTCTGGTTGCTTCACAGGTGCTGAAAAGGTTGCCAGGCCTTGTGAGCTGAAACCAAAGGAAAGATTTCCCTGAGCTACTAACAGGCTCTACCTGCCAAGAGTTTCACGTTTCTCAGCTGAAGGTACAGTTGAACAGTGACAGATACTTCCTGTGGCTAACGAGCTCTTTCGCAGGTGCTCTGCATTGCTGAGATCTCACAGAAGTCAACATCATATCAGAGATTGCTGAAGGGAACTTTCTGGAGCCTAATTGGGCTTTCTCATATCGTCGTTAGGCACAGCTATGTGCATGTCCCAGGTGACCTGAGCTGCCTGCTTGGTATGCTTTCTTTGGCACTTACTAGAGAAATGTTTACAATTTGTTGAGTTACAGAACAGAAAGGGCAGAAAAGGATTTAATACAATGCATGATGTCAGCCCAAAGTTTCTATTTAACCTCACAGATCTCTTTCATACACTAGGCAGACATGTCACCAGGAACTGGTGCCAGCTGTGCCTATTCTGCACGTATATGGAGGACAGTATATGCAGTGTGGCTCCCTTCCTCTGCTTCCATTATCCTTTCTTGTTAGCTTTCTTCTCCCCTTATAGCAGGTTGTGAGTATGTGGGTCCATGACATTTTATTGCTCAGTAGTTTGATGAAGAACTTCCAGGGAGTGTTATTTAATGACTATGTTATCAACATAGAATGAGGGTTCTAGACTCTCAATTCAATATTTCATTCCATTGTAACAGAAAGAAGGATTTCACAGATTAATTCACTTTCTTGAAAGAAAAATATAGTCACCATATTTTCTTTAAAAATGAGTATTCCATAGTTTGCTGCTGCAGAAGTGAGAATGAATAATATAAAGTTTCCACTTCTGGGCTCTGGGATCAGATAGCTCTGCAGTTGAACCCTGATTGCCTCTGCCACTTATTAGATATGTGTGCTTGTACAAGTTTGTAAATCCTTCCATGTCTCAATTTTCTTGACTTCTGAAATAGGTATAATAAAGGTATCTACTATTCAGGGTTATCATGAAAACTAAATGGAACCACATGCATTAAGACTGTATATAAGGCAGTGCCTGACAATCTTTCAAAAAACATTCACTGTTAGAATTATTTCTTGTTACATATTACTGAGAAAAATGCATTAAACCCTTCTTAGCCTGAATTTGTGATACATTTAGAGTGTTACACAGTGTCGCAGACATCTCTCAAGCATCTATGTTTATGAGACCAGGATGGGAGGAAGGATGGTTATCCACAGCCCAATCCTCATTACAGCTGCATCTGGTTAAGAAGTAATTGCTAGGCATAGGTTTATTTCACTATCTCTATATCCTCTTCACCTCTTGATTCGAGTGCTAAACAGCAGTGAAATAGTCAAGAGAAAAGAGACGAAACCAGGAAGGAGGGGAAGCCCAGGATCTGGCAAATCTCAAGCAAAGCAAAGGCTGAGTTAATGAGTGAAGGAGCCGGCAGTGTGTCCAGTCTAGTGGCATTTGGGATTTACTCTTTCAGTTCAGTGTTTGCTTGGAGCCTTCGAGGGAACAGGGAATGGCCCTGGATCTTGTGGCCACTGATACACATGCCCACATTGTCATTTTCTATTGTTACAAACCTCTGCAGACTTACAAATAGTTAAAATCATGTTAGTGAATCTGTTTGAACAATTCTGGGAATTAGTTTCATTATCAGCACCAGGACTTAGCTTAAGTGAAGGTGGAACTGGCAACTGGATGTGTGTGTGTGTGTATTTTAGGAGGTACCGGAGATTGAACCTAGGACCTCATACATGCAAAGCAGGCGCTCAACCACTGAGCTGCACCTGCTCCACTGGATGTTTTAATGGTTATTGGGAAGATGATCAGCTTCCCTCATTGTATGCACCCTCCAAAGCAACAAATTTCCGGACCCTGAGTTGTGGTCTTTGGCTGAGACTGTTGGTTGTCTGCCAAAATCCATCCTTCTTTTCTTCCAAGGTAATAGATCTGTAGCTGGCAAATAGGTGTGGTCATGTGATTAAGTTCTCTCCAGTGAACTATTAGTGCAGGTGATTATGTCACCCCAGATCAAATCTGTTAAGTGAGCATGTAGGCATCCACACTTTCTTTCCCCTTCTCCTGCTGGCTGCATATGGGTCTCTGAGTTACCAGGTGAAGAAATCTGCCCAGTCACCTGAACATCCACATTGAACTGTAAGTGATAAATAAAATTCTGTTTTGTTTTAATCATTGTTATGGTGGTTTGGCCTATCTTAGCTGATACACATCCTTAAATTCCACTGTTGGAAATGTACTCCTTTAGATCACAGGCTTTTCCCTTGTCCAACCCAATAAAAGACATATATATCTGAGCTGAACAAAACATTATGACTTCTTAGTAATTTTCTTTTTGGTGAGATGATTCAATGAGAGATCTCCTAAAAACTGATTATGGCATGGGTCATGAAGGAGAGGACATTTTGAAAAAGGGAACTAAGGACAGAAGAAGAGATGAAGACCTTGAAAAAATAGGCGAGGGTGACCTTTATATCCTTCACAACTTTGTATGGAACCTGCTAATAACCAACATAAGGGGTTGATAAGACAATATTCTATCCTCTCTATGTTTATATGGATGTACTGGCTTCTTAAACTCAGTTCTCTCGCTCACACAGTTGTTCTTCTACTCTCTGGGGCAATGTTTAAGGGAGGTCCAATCTATTTATTGTGCATCCATCATGTGCTGGTAATGTACACCATGTCTAAAAAAACTATCTTTCCCCTCCAGGGAATAACAGACCTCCCATGCCTATGACTGGGCTTCCATTAAGGTCAGGTGTTACTCAAACTCAAGGGTCACAGGTATTGCCCAAACCACAGGAATGTTCACTTCATTATACATACACCTAGGTTCAGATTCAGATTATAAACATTGGACGAGTCCATTGGACAAAGTGATGACCGATAATCTTGCTAATTATATCTTAATCTTCCAAGTTTTGTTCTATTGGACTCAGTTGGGCTTTACCGCTCACTCAGATATTAGGTGGCTCCTTTCCCTGACCTGAACAGTTATATTCAAACTACTTCACTTTAGTACAAGAGCATTTAGTGAATACCTACTATGTTCTAGATGCTAGATATTTGCCTATGCATAAACTTTAATATATTTCCTCTAAGATGAAGAGCTTTACCCACTAGTCCATATCTGGGGTTATCTGTATTCTGGGAGATTTAAGTTCCTAACAGAGTCAGTCTCCATTAATGGAGGGACAGAATTTGAAGGAGAATATGAGCCATCACAGAGAACTAGAGAGGCCTTCTTCCATCTAGAAGAGGTCATGTCCCTCTTCTCAGCAATTTGGTCTTGATTCAAATTGGCTCCTAAAACAAAACCCTGGAGTAATACTAAATCTTGATTCTCTGCACAAAAGCTTGGCCTTTATTAAGGAATCCAGGCCAGAATCAAATAAAACCTCTATTCATCAGTTTCCAGTTTTTGCAAGGTTCACAAGTTGTTTCAGGGATAGCTCAGATCTTCCATAGATAGAGAAGGAGTATGATGCCATGATGATCTGCTCATTCATCCTTAAGCCAAACAAGAAGACCAGTAAACATTGTGCTGTCATCTTAAAACTGTATTCTTATTATGAAAGTCCTCATGATCTATTCTCTTTATTTGATGGCCATTAAGTCCTCTCATTCAATCCAAAAGATAGTAATATAGTACACCCTAAGGAAAGTCCTATTAAAATAGCTACTCTGGACATTGCAAGAGGTGTGCCTCCTAATTGCCTCATTTCATTACAGAGTTCAGCATCTTTAGCAATTGGAAAAATTTCAGAAATTTTTAATAGTAAGCATGATACTTATCACCTTGCTTCTTATATTACCAAAGAGGGGAGCTCTATTCCCTATGAATTGAGCAGCTTTGGAAGAAAACCTTTTTTGATTTCTCACCATGCCATGGCAGATCCAGCCAGTTTGAAGGACACATAACTTCTTATAGGACACATGTCCTGCTACCATGTGAAAGGTAAATTCTTCAGGGCAAAGCCTCTCTGCCAAACTGCAACTTGGGTGGGGGTGGGGGTGGGGGTGGAAGGAGAAAGTACATAAAAGCAGGGTAAGAGTAGGCAGATCCATTTTGACTCTGAATCTATGCCTAATGCCATTTTATCGTTATTTACTAAAATAAAGCTGATACTTACTCCTTTGGTTTTAAAACTCACAGAGAGGGCATATGATTCACCATCACCCTCCGACATCACAGTATAATCACAGGAATGGGGAATTAAGGAAAAATATTCACTTTATTATGCATATACCCAGGTTCAGGTTTAGATTATAACATAGTTTTCAAAAATGAATTTTGAAAGGGTAAATTCCAATATCCTAGTAGAACCTGTCATTCTAGCATTTCAACTTGTGGAAGCATAGAGTCAATGTAGCATTCGTTATTTGACACTGATAATAATTACAGCCATAATCAAAAGAAGAGGATGTTTTCAGAAAACAAAGAAAATGTTAAGTGCATGAAAACTTCAGAGCAAATTAATGAAAATATTTGTGTAGTGTTGGAAAGGCAAAGAGCATTGCTGGAACAGATCAAACATTGATTAGACAGGAGATCTGTAGTATAAATTGCTAAGTATTTAATCATAAACTGAAAGAATTGAATGACCTCATTGGGAAGACACACTGCAGGCGTAAATTTGAAGCAATTGCTGGTGAACTCTTCTCAAGAATAGCAAAACTTCAAAGACGTATTAAAACAGTATTTTTTTTTCTTTAAAAGCAGTTTTATTGAGATATATTCAAATACCATACATTCCATCTAAAGCATACAAACAATGGTTTTTAGTATATCAGTGTTGTGCATTCATTACCACAAAACATTTTAGAACAATTTCATTACTTTATAAAGAAAAACTCCATACCCCTTAGCAGTCATCTCTCAATCCTTCTATTCTTCCCCAACCTTACATAACCAGTAATCTAATTCCATCTTTATAAACTGATTTATATTTACATTTTATATAAATGGAATCATACAATATGCAAAACTTTCTGTTTTCTTTTTTTTTTTTTAAGATTTATTTATTTACTTTACTTTTATCCATTTTTACATTCCGCACCCCCCCCCAAAAACAGTATTATTATCTCAAAAGAATTGTTTGGAACCACACTCATTATCCAATAATGTAGACTGTAAGTTTACAAGTTCAGAGAATATGAATTTGGATAAGATTCAAGAGTCAGTTAATAGTCCAGATGAAAATATGACTTCTATGAACTATGAACCTTCTAAACTTCCAGAAAAATCAAGTGAAAAGATTATTCTGTCACTGGATCATGTTGAGTCTGTTTCTGAAAATAACAATGATGATATTAGGGTTGAGTTCGGTGGCAAGTCTTAATTTGAAAATTTCAATTGCATCAGATCCAACAGATATTGGAAAAATTACTTCAAGAACTTCCAGTGATTCTGATGCTGAACCAGAAGTTATGACTATGGAGAAAAAGAAATTTGATTCTATGATTGATCTAACAAAAGATGGCTTATCCAGCTGCAATACTGAAAGTCCAGTATCCATCCTGGAGTAACCTATGAAAGCTGCTTTAAATTCAAAAGAGACTACCCTAGTGGCATGAAATGCAGCCCAGATTCTTGAGTCCTTTGAGCACCTGCCCCCTCTCTCAGAACCACCACCATACTACCCGAACTAGTGAACAAAATCCGAGCTACACTTCCTTCCCAGGAGGCTGAGATCAAGTGAAATGGGTGTTGAGATCCAGGGTCAATGCCCTGACTTGGCATCACCAAAATCAATCCCAGTGGGGTTCCTATGGAAAGCAACCACCTCTTCTTGTGCCATGAGAACCTTAATAATAAGCTGATTTGGAAAAAAATTGGAGAAATTAGAGCTTTACCTCTCCCAACAGCCTGTACTTCATCTGTTTTTATCTTCCAACAAATACTACTTTGTTGTCCAATCAAAAGACATTTTTGGATTATATGAACCAGTTTGTGACAAAAAATCTATCCCTGGATTTTCTGAAAATCTTACCTAAAAGAAAAGTCTTCAGTAATTATATGTTGTAATATGATTTGTTTAGTTTTTTTCATGTTGAGCTGTTTGTTTATAATGTTACTCTGACACTATTTACCATTTTAAAGGACCAGTTCCGATTGCGAATCCTTTGTATAGAGATAGTCTTCTTCCATATATTCTAAGTGGCCTATCCAGCAGTTTCATGACTTTCTGATTCACATTCAGTAAGTATTTTCAGTGGATAAATTCTCAAACATACATCATCAAAGACCCATATTATTAAGCTATGTTGTAAACACTATCTTTGGTGTCTATGGAGCTCCTGATTCTATAGAAAGTCCTAGGATACGAGCAGCCACCATTTCCTCTTTTGACAATCAGCTTTAGTGACCTGCCTGTGGTCAATAGTTGCAGGAAAAATCAGCTCTTTACTGAGATCAAATTATCCTTGGGGTGCATCTCCACTAAGGTTTTATGAAAATAAATGCCTTCCCATTCTGTGTTCAAATTCTATGATTTGTGCCTCCCCTGGCCCCTTTTTGTCTGTCAATCATCTGGCTATATCAATAGTCTGAAGGTTTTCCCTAAATCTGTTTGTATACTTATATATAATAAAATTTGTTAAACATTGAAAAAATTTCCAATATCCCTTTAGAAAATTCTTCAGTTTGTTTTTGTTCAAATTCAGGGTCACCATGAACCTTGCCAGCGATGACAAGGTAGATGACTGTGATATAGAGACCAAAACAGTGAGGAAATTCAGATGCCCCACTTTTGTAGTGAGAGAAGCAGGGTAGAGAGGAAGTTTTGTTGATTTAATGTGTGTGACACAGGACTTATTTTGTGGTAATCTAGAGGAAAAGAAGACCACACAGGTATTGAGATTTTCTAGATAGATATTTATGAATCCAAACAATTTCTAGTGCAATATAAAGCTCTAAATTGAACTTTCAATCCAATATATTAAAAAAACACAATTCTAGGGTATCCTTTTTAAGACACTTTAATAAAAAAAAAGTATAAATATTTTAATAAATATTTCACAAATTTTAACATAAATTAGCAAGTATTTCGTCAAGATAAAGAACAAAACTACAAGGTTTCACAAATAAGAGAGTCTAAAGGATCACTGAGAGAGAAAAAATTTCACACTGCAAAGTTTTATTAAATTGGAGCAAATGTTATATAAAAGTTATTTTATTTATATTCTCTTAACCAGACAATAGTCACTCTTCTGTTAATTGTAAAGGCAATATATTCTTAAGCCAGAAATTTTGGAAAACACAGAAAAATAAAGAGACTAACAGTTAATCTGTTTACTCCAAGATGAGTACTGTTAACGTTTGGGTTATGTTCTTCTAGGTCTCCATATACGTGTGTGTGTATGTGCTCATGCATGTACATGTGTGAATGTCTCAGATGCTAAATGATACTTTCCTTTTGACTCAGAGCTTGGCGCTTTTGCAAAACCCCAGTGGTCAAAAACTTTAAGTGCTAGACCATTTTTCTGTGCAGAATGGGCTAGGAGTTAGTGAAACTAGTTTGGCAACCCCAGCTACACCTACTTTGGAAGAATTTAACAGAATGGGGAAGGTAGGGGAATGGCCAGGCTTAGCAGTGTGGAGTGCTTTGAGGAGACTGCTGATGTCCTGTGGCTTCTCACTCTCACTCTCCCAGCTAGGCATGTGGAACTTCAAGGGAGCCACTTGCAAAGATGGATGTGTCTTGTAGAGTTTAGGAGATTGAGATTGCCTAACTCAGATCAAAGAGTCCAGGGTGGTCTGTGGTGGCAGAGAAAAAACAAGAGACAGGTCTGCTTTGGTATGGTCAGAACTTCCAGAAATTAGCAGGGCAAGAGTGCAAAAGAACCAAGCGGACAAGAATCAGTGACTGGCCTTGAGTTGGCCTCACAGAGACTCAATTTGAGGACATGGCAATGTGAGGTAGCCCCCAACACGGTGACCTTATCAATAGCTGGAGCAAAGGGGGTTAGCAAGCAGCCAACTGAAGGGCCCCAGGGCAGGCACCTGTCAGAGGGGGAAGGACGGGAGTAGGTTTATGTACAAAGGGCCAAATATACACATACACAGGAACCACAGAAAACAATTCTGTTCCTCCTAATCCCCCTTCCTTCATTTTTCCAAAACATTAGTGTCATATATATATATATATATATTTATGCTTGCATTTCTCCTTTGAAAAATACAGTTTCCCCACAAACCAGGAACACTATTTAGCATTTACAACTATGTGCAAATCCCATGTCTAAAAATATTTTCGAATACTACTTACAACTTAATTTCAATAAACCCTATCCCTTGTAAATTGCTTTCTACTTTTCAATAATCTTATTTTCAAGAAGTTTGATCTTGATGACATCATCAGTATTTTTTTTTTGGTAAGTATTTGTTAGAACCTCATTCTTAGACCACACTACTGCTTTCTAGGTCTCTTGTCTACCCAGAGATTTCCTGATCAAATACCTTTTGTGGTTGTTCATGTCCAATCCCATAAAGTCCAAAGTCCACAGCTTGGCCTTTAAGACTTTCCACAAACTGATTTTAACAAAATATTTTCACACTCATTATTGTCCTAAATTAACCTTATTCCATCAGGGAAACTGGTCTATTCATATTCCCTGAACAACCTCCCATGTTCCCTCATCCCGGGTTTTGCTCATATAGTTTTCCATTCCTCCCAGTTCTTCTCCACCTATATAGGTATGTTGGCTGAGAATTTTGGCATGAAGAAAGATGAAAGATGCAATGAATTTCAAGAGACTAACAGATTCTAATGTAGATTGTTTTAATTTACGCTAGACAAATCATCCTCATCTTTATAGTCAAGGAGAGAGAGATTTGTGTTTCAAAGGGATAAAAGGACAGCAGAAATGGGAAAGGACACCAAGAGAGATTTCTACATGTAGAAAATTGTGGGAAGGAGAAGCATTTTGAGCACTGATTCCATGTATCTTGGTAAAGAAAAGGGCATCTACTTTAGAAAGGCATTTGACAAAAGAACACCAAAGGTTGGAGCCAAATTCAAATACTTGGTTTAAAACAAAACTATAGATGCCTGAAAGGATTACCTCCAGTAATAATCTCGGACCTGAATCCTGAGCACCTGTGAGGAAAAACAACCTAGTTTTAGAATCAGCAAGAATGGTTCCAAATCAGTGACCCCTCAAGTAGACAAGTTCTTACTAGTAAGAGGGAAAATACATAATTCTAACTTCAATGGCTTATTCAGAATTGGTAAGTAGCTACTTCTCCACCATCACATGAGTTGCTTATGTCCCCCAAATAGATGCTGGACCACCCCACTATACTGGTTTTTGCAATCCTGCCTTCTGGCAATTAAGATCTAAGTCTTAAGACTAAGTCTAAGACTTATTAAACCTAGAGAGTGTTAATAAAGTTTTCAGCATCAGATAATGCCTGTGAACAATTATTAAAAAAAAAAAAAAAAAAAAAAAAAAAACAATGACAAAACAAAGAACTATCCTTACAAATTTATGTAAGAGTTAACTCAAGATCAGAGAATTATTTGAAGCCATTCAAAACTGTTAAAGCCATTAGCAGGGAAAAAAATCCTATGTAAAGGCATGTTGGTTCTAAGTTTTTGTGTCTGTTTGAGATTATTTTATGAATCCCAAAAAGAGAAAGATTATGTTTGTAAACCAATCTATTCCTCTGGGTGTGATACCCTTTGACTGCGTTAAATTCAGTTGAGGGGCCTTTGATTAGATTACTTGTTAAGATTGATTTAGGGCTTTGGATTGAACTGAGTCAGTGAGACTTGCATCTGGTTGAGTCACTGCCTCCTCGGTGTATCTGATATAAACAGAAACATGGACAGGCAGACACAGGAAAAGAAAGCCGGCGTATTTGATTCTGCAGTGTGAGAGAGAGGACTGCAGGAAAACAGAAGCCCCTGAGAGGCTCAAAGAGCTAAGGCCCAGTATAAAGCGAGCCCTATGCCTGGTTGCTCAGAGACCTCTACAGCAATGGCTGTCATCTTGCTTCACCACGTGGCAACAACACCAGGATCTCCAGTAGCTGACTTTGGTGAGAAAGCCTCTCTGATGGTGCCTCAGTTTGGACATTTCATGGCCTTAGAACTGTAAGCTTTTACCCCAAATAAATCCCCATTATGAAAGCCAACAGATTTCTGGTACTTTGCACCAGCAGTCCTTTGGCAAACTAAAACAGTTCTCAAAGCAAAATTTTGAAAAACCTGCATTTATTCTTTCATTTGTTCCTTCAAAGAATAATTATTACGGTATGCCAAGTACTATGCTAGACATTGGGTAGAAAGATAAAAATAGAGAGAGTACCTGATCTAAAAGATTTGAAATCTATTTGGGAAAATGACAAAATAAATAAATATATTATAATAAAATTGTTGTTAAAGTAGACATATGCAAGAAAGAGTGCCTTAGAGTTCCTTGTAGCGCAAGGAAAAGCTTTATGGGGAGACCAGACCTGAGGTGTCTCTTTGAAAAGAAAGTTTCCCTTGGGGATGGGGAGGGGCATTGCAGGGAGCAGCTTGTTTGAAATGCAATGACATCCTCAGCAGCATGGTTGTGGAGGGGACATGCCAATAGCCAAGTGTGCCTGGCTTGTGGAGTGTGAGGAGAGGGGAAGTGGGAGATTAGTGCAGAGATCAGTGGCCCTTATAGTAGATGCAATTAAAATGCATGTACGGTAACAAAATATTACTTAAGTAACAAGGTATAGGATTAAATTATGTAATTATATTCCCCAAAAAGCTCCCAAGAAAGCCATTTTCTCTAAGAAGGATTAAACAGTCAGATGCAATTATTAACATTTTATTAGACATTTGGAATAATAGTTCCTAGTATCTGATAATTCCTTGCATAATGAAACAATTATGAATGTGGCTTCTGGACCACAGCACTCATATTCTGGTCCTCATCTGCAAAATGGGGGTGATAATTGGACTTATCTCATAGGGGACTGGTGTAGATAACTATACAAGCAAAATGCTTAGAACAGCATCTGGCTCTGAAGAAGCTCTCAATAATGTTAGCTAGTTTTAAAACAATGAAACATTATCTAAGTTTCTGTTTATTTGTTAAATGATTAAACTTTACTAACAATGTTCATTATTCGAATGTAAGACCTGAAAAAGGTCTTAGAGTCATCAAGTCCACCCATCCCTGCCCCATTTTGCAGGTAAAACTGAGGTCAGCAATTTTTCCAGCCACAAAGTTCCTGAGCTGGAAGGAGATTTCTACCCTATTGCAGCAGCCATTAGCTGGAGCTTTTGGACAAATAACTCATCACCTGCTGCCGTCTAGTGGCACAGTGGGGAAATTTTTTCTTATGTACAATCATAGTAGTGATAGTATCAGAAGAATAATTTATTTGTTGAGGACCCACCAGGCATATTACAAAGTGCTGTATTTATTGTCTCTGTAATGAATGTGAGGTGAATGTTAAAACAACTGGATGTTTTTATTATTGATATTTACAATTAGCTAAAATTATTTTCATAGAAATCATATAAGGAATTGTCATTTTTCTTTGAGCATTTAACATTTGTCCTATGTTTAGCTCGCCTCTCCAGTTGTATAAAATGAATTAACTTGTTGGTTATGCACTTGACATTGCCTCATTACCAGTGTCTACTTCTACTTGGGCTTAATCAGCTATGTAATAATAGATCCTCTCTCTCTCTCATGAAAACAGCATGTAGTTTAAAAAGAAAGAAATTAAACACAGCCAATGGCTATATAGCGCCCGGTGTGACCCAGTGACACAGCAGACCTGGGGAACAACTGTCAATAGAGTCATATATTCATTCTGACATATATATTGTTTTACACAAATGTGGGCATATGTCTATACCTTACTCACTCATATAAGACATATCTTGAAGATACAGCTATATACTGTTCCATTTTATATGCTTCCTATTATAGATATAAAATTTGTCTCCAGTTGTGAAACTAGTATTCAAGAGAAGTTGCAATATTTTCCCTATACATGGAGACTATCAATAAATTCCTTAAGATAGAACTGTTGAATCTAATGATTTGTACATATTTAATTTTGCAAGGCACAGCCTTTGTATATTATTTGTCATTCCCACTAATGGTAGTCTCATTTTCCCATGGTAGGGGGCAACACTTGGTCTTACGAAAATTGTAATTTTTCCAAATTGAGGGATGGAAAAATAGCATCTTTTTGTTTAAACTTACAATTTCTTTAATTGTAGGTGAGATTGAGCTGTTTTCCTAGGCAAAATGTCATTTGAATTTCTTTGTGTGCCTGTGTGAACAGCCTGTTTGAACAACCTGTTCATATTCTTTGCCACTGTTTATATTAAGTTGTCCATATATGACATCTCTTTAGACAATCAGCAAATCTATACGTTTCCATTTACCTTTTGATTTTTCTTATGATATTTTTCCACATGGAAATTTTAACTATTTATATAGCTAAATATATAATTTTTTTCTATCAAGGCTTCTGGTTTTTCACTTGCCTGCAAAGCTTTTCCTCACTGAAGGTCATAAACTAATTGTCCTTGCTTTCTTTAATTACTTTTACAGTTTCATTTTTGAAAAAAAAAATTACATTAAAATAATTGAGCTATCTATAATTTATTTTGGTGAAGGGAACAAATATGGATTTAGCTTTATTTCTTCCCACAAATGTCTAGACATTTACCCTAATGCTATATAGAGTAATCCTCTCATTCTGGTTGATTTAAAATGCTACTTTCATCACATGCCAAATTTCCATTTGGATCAATTTCTCTTTCTAGATTTCCCATTCTATTCCACTGCTCTTGCTGTAGATTGCTATACTAGTACTAAACTCTTTTAAAAACAGTAGCTTAAAATACATTTAATAACTGGTAGCACTGCCATATTATAATATTCCTTTTATGTTTATTACTCCCAGAATCTTCTTGATTAATTTCACGTACTTCTTAAAAAAATGTAAACTCTCGAGTTAAGATAAAATCCTATAAACATTTTCATTGTGATCATATTTAAAGATAAATTAAGGGAGAATTGATATCTTTGCAATACCGTGATAAGGCATGTTCATCCATTTATTTAAGTAAAATCTTTAAACATATTTAAATAGGCCTTGCACATTTCTTGCTAAATTTCTCACTAGGCATTCAATCTCTTTTATTGTCATTGTAAATTATAATTACAATTTATTCCTTTTACTTTTAATTTGGAGGATTTTTTTGTGTGTTTAGGAAAGCTATAGATTTTTATGTAAATTTTGAAAAGAGTGACCAATTGTTGACAGTAATTTTTCTTTCAGTTGATTTTCTCTGGATTTCCTGGTTCACAAATACATCATTTGTGTAAGTCAATCATTTTTGCTTGCTTTTTTTTTTTCCCTCTCAGGTTGCATCATTGTCTTTTTGGTGCATGGATCCGCTGTGTCGTGCAGGTCTGGGATGTTTTCTTTCTTTTTTTACCAGGAGGTACTGGGGATCGAACCTGGGTCCTCCATATGGCAAACGGGAGCTCAATTTGCTTGAGCCACAGCCGCTTCCCTGGCTGTTTTTCTCTAATCTTTATACTTCATTTCTTTTTTTCCCATTGTTTATACTTCCAGGTAGATGCTAGGTAGTAGTGGAAAGAATGGACTTTGTTGTCTCTTCTTGTTCATGGTTTTAAAATAGGAACGTTCCTGGTGTTCATCATTAAGCAAGATAAATTTTGATATAAGGAACACTTGTCCTCCTTAGTGCCCTCAATTCATTAAAAAAAAAATACACTATACTGCAAAAAAGCATGACGCAAAAGTTACTTTCTGTGAAGCACTAATTTTGGTCAAAATCACATTATTTGTGAACTCTATCCTAAAAGTAATTTCTTTCTAAATTATAGTATGTGGCAAACAAAAGAATTCTTTAGTTATTGCACATTCTCTCTTTCTCTTTTTCTCACTCTTCACATGCTGTTTTTGAATAATTTATTTAATGAATTTATTAATGAGAAGATTCATAAATATTCCCTAGGTGATACAAAGAGAAGAGTTGACAAGCTGAGATGCAAATGAAAAAGCAATGGTCTAATCTGTGATGTGACGTGAGAAAAGAGAAAAGCTTGTGAGGTGGAGTCAGTGAAAAGGTTTTCTCTACAATTGCAATTTATTGGAAAAGCTGTGCTAAAGTGGGCGTAACTTCTTAAATGCTCTTCACATAAATGGATTTCAGCAGTTGTTAAGGAAGTGCTATTTATGCATACATATGTACAACACACATATAATTTGATCATTTTAAGAAGGAATACATTTTCCTATTTTCTACAAGATTGCAAAAGTCAGGAATGGATGATAAATTTTACCAAATGCCTCTTGGCCATCTATGAAAATAATCATACCTTGTTTTTCTCCTTTGACCTCTCAATCAACTAATTATATTAATAGCTATTAGTTATGAACCATTTTTACCTCTTGTAATGAAGCCACTAGATCATAGTTTATTATTTTTTAAAATGTGTGCTGGATTGTATTTAATATTTTATTTATGGTTTTTGCATAGCTGTTCCTTAGTGAAATGGGCCTATGGGTTTTTTATGTTGTTGTTATTTGGAGAGTTTGGCGGTGCATTTCATCCAGTTTTGGTACCAATCATATATGCATTGTTTAAAATAATTGGGAGCTTTTCTTGCTTTCTTGGGGCATGTGGTGGTTTAAATGGTAATTCCCTGTTTATTGAAAGCTCAAAAGAATCTATCTGTGACAGCACCCATGTCTGGTGCTTTTTTATGGGGATAAACTTTTGGTAAATTTCTCAATTTCTTCCATGGTTACTGGAGTTTACATTTTTCTATCAGTTTGTGGTTAATTTTAGCAACTTCCATTTTCTTAAAACAAATCACCTCGTTCATTCAGGTTTCTATAATTACTTACATAAAATTAGCTACCATGTTTTCTTATAACTCTCTATGTCCTCTCTGATTATTTCCTCAGACTTTTTCAAACCTTGTATACTTCTGTTTTCTCTTTTACCTCTTGAAAATGTCAGTGTGATTATTTCACCTATAAATATATGCTTATCTAAATATATTCTATATATAATAATATCTATTATTTCAAAAGACAGCTCTTAGTAATTTTACTGTTTTTCTATTCTAATTAATAAATTAATTCATATTTTTCTAAATGTACATAAGATGTGGCATGCACTCTTGAGTTTTCCACAGGCCCCACTATTTCTTATTTTCTATGCCCAGACAATTCACATATTATTTTTCTGCTGGACCATTCTAGGTATATGAATTATGACCCCTAGTTTAAGGCTTTTAGTTTTCCTCTGACCTCTACCTAAGCCATTTCCCATAGATTCTAATATGTTAAATTTTGATACTTTCTGAAATATCTTTTTCTTTCTTGTTTAACTGAAGAATTTATAAAATGTGGGGAGCCAGGTGTAGCTCAGTGGTTGAGTGCATGCTTCCCATGTATGAGATTCTGGGTTCAATCCCTGGTACATCTTAAAAAAGAATTTATAAAAGGGGAGTTCTTATATTTCCAGATGGTTGGTAGTAGCAGACAGAAGTCAGTCGACAGGTAAATTGAGAAATGAGAAACTGGGGAAGTGTATGTAGGAAAAAAAATAATAAAAGAGAGCGAGAGAGAGTGTTGGTGATATGCAAAGCCAGGAGGATATATACATATATATATTTTCTTCCTCCTATGTTAGGGGAAATTTGAGAATGTTTATAGGCTGAAGGAGAAATCTCATGGAGTGTTATCAGAGAGAAAACTACTCAGAAAGGCTGCAGAGGGGTTGGGAGGGTGAGACCAGAACCCAGGCCACATGCCCAGGAAGCAAGGAAGCCCTTTGTGACAAGTATTAAGAGTATGTGTAGATATAGACAGTATTGGAGGTAGACATAGAGAAGGCATGGAGGTAATTCATGACTGTTGACATGGAGGTTTTTGTAAAACAGAGGCTTGAGCACATACAGAGCATGAAGCTGAGGAAGAAAAAGTAGCTTGAGGAACAGGGAAGATTTGGCATAAGATTCGAAATGGGAGAGGCTCTGAAGGAGGATCTGTTTCCTTTATCAAAGGTGTTTTTCCAGAAGAAAATGAATTTTTAATTAATTGTGAAGTTATTTGTTCAATATCTGTCTGCCCTGCAAGATGTTAAACTCAAGGTGTGGGGAATGCATCTATCAGAGATGAAATATGCTTGACTGTTGGAGCCAGTTAATTGTGTTCTTATCCCAGCTCTGCCATTTACTAGCTGCACAACTTTGGGCAAGTTACTCAACCTCCCCTCAACTGTATCGACCTAATAGGTTTGTGGTGGAGACTTTATACAAGAGTTTCAAGTGCACTTTGAGTCGTGACTGGCAATAGTAAGAACTCAGTAAATGTGAGCAACAATGATCCTCTTTGCCCCAGTCTACACTGGAACTTAATATATCTTGAATACCCAAATTAGTGGATTTATGAGGATTATTACTCTGTGGTTCAGCCTCTACAGTGAAGTATTGCCTACTCAGCACAGCATTTCTTTCCTATTCTACATTCTTCTCTGCATGTTGGGGAAGATACCTCAGAATGGTATTTCCTGGAATCCCTTTTTAGTAGGTTTTTGTGTTAGATTCTGCCACCAAAAGACATTTGCCTAGGGTTTTAAAGGCAAAAAAGAAGAAAAATAATTGCTTCTTCGGGGCAGCTAGAGTGAGGTGCATGGTCTGACAGAAGACAGATGGAGATTTCTTGTCAGCCATTTTCAGGCATTCTTCTAAGAATCATACACTTTGGTGACACATGAGGCTCTGATTGCCGCACTTATGGATTTCTTCAAAAGCAGCAGCAGAAAGTTCCCTACCTTCATTTTGCTAGCTCTTCCATCATTTGTGTAAGTTTCTAATTCCCTGCATTACATCTCTTTCTGCTTGAAATACCTAGAGGGCTTTGTTTTTTGGATTAAATCCAATCTAAGCACTAACTGGATTGTTAGAACAGCAGACTCTGCAAACTGTCCCTCTGACTGTTTGGGGTAAGAGGGTATGGTTGGGGGCTGGTTTTCTAAGGCACTACATTTTCACAAATCACTTGTAAAATTCAGGCAAGGTACTAACCATCTGCAGGTTGCTGTTAACTGCTGCTATACTAGAGTCAGGTAATGCTATATATCATGGCCTAGAGGAGGGGCTTAGCTCTGTACAAGGCCCATAAAAAACTGGCAGAATGTGTATTTCATGTTGGCATCATGGTTCAGTTGCTTCTGCATATCTACAAAGACAGCTGCTGTGCTCACATCCACCTCCCATCAAGCCCAGGGCGGTGCACATCTCTGCAGCTGGGCTAGACCTGTTGCTATTGGATTACAGCCACTTAGTAGAGGAGTTTGGGTGGCTTTTTCAATTTTGTAGACAGGGAAAAAAAAAAAAAAGAAAACCCAAAAATATAGTACCTGTGTGTGAATTTTGAAAAAGAAAGGGAATCTAAAACTGAGTTATAAGGTACTGTTGAGATAAGAAAGGAATCTTGAAGAATCTATCCTTGTAATGGAAGTAAATCAAAGGGCTTAAAAGACAAGAATGTCCCTGCCTGCATATATATTTATATATCATTTTTTCAAATGTTTGTATGTATTGTGAGAATTTTGATTTTTACCCACAATAAAAATAAATAAATAAATTAATTAATTAATTAATTAATTAATTAATTAAAAAAAAAAAAAAAAAAAAAAAGACAAGAATGCCCTGTGGTTCCCTAACAGGAAGCAGTTGATTAGATTTTCTAACCTCGAGGGATAAGTTAAGGCCTTCAACACCCATCCCCAGACTGGCTCCTTCCCAAAGAGGTGGGGAATTTCAATGATGGGCCTATAACTAATGGACTCCAAAGACACACAGGCCAGCATGTCCCTTCTAGGTTAAAATAGGCCTAAACTTGCTGCCTTCCTTGTGCCTGGTAGAGATGGATCTGCAGGCATTATTATTTCCTATCTTAATGATACGGGAATTAAAGTCACACAATAAGTATTGACATAGATAGGCTTCCAATCCAAGTCTTACTCCCAGATCACATATTTAACCATCTTATCATATTGCCCCACTGAAATATTTTGAGAGCTTCTCAGTTGAATGCTTCCGGTAATATCTACTGAATTACTACAACTGCCACTGCCAAATGTCTCTGCCTACCATATCTAATAGCTCTACTCAAAGGATATTCATGCATATCATTTACTCTATACCATGGAGCTAATTAAAAGCAAGACAGCACTTTTGTCTTTCCCAGGAAGTCTGAGTCCAAACAAATAGTAAATTTTAATTTGTGTGCATCAGTTGAGAATGAAGTTTTTCTTAAGGTATTTAAACTATATTTCTTAAATATTCTATTATTATAGTGCAATTAAGTCATATTGCATATTGACTTGAGTGATTCATTCTAAGATTGTAATTCCAGCTTCAGTGAGATCAGAAAGAGAAATCAAACCTTAACTGAAGGAAGGAAAGTGTAGTGTTTAAGCAGAGGGTGGCAACTAAAGACAAAGACTTTCAAACAATTTCTTTTTCTTTATAGAATAATGAAAGCAAGCATGATATCTTTATCCCATTACTCAAGAAAACCTTGTAGTGATTTTGGTTCTCATAAATATTTGTCTATTTTCTCTTTATCTGTTTTATTCATGTATTTGTCTACTTGTCCACACAAAGACCCACCAGGTTGCTATAAATTAAATGGCCCCTGAAGCAACCTAATTTAAAATTCAATTCAATTCTTTTTCAGTGCGCTTCTATGTGATTGGCACCTCTTTATGTCAAATGCATGTTATCCATGGGATGCGTATAACCACCTCTCAGTCTGGGTGGAGGGTTTGGGGTTCCTCCCTTTTAAAATCTATTTCTATAAAAGGGCAAAGGGCATATTAGTCACTGAAGTACATTAAACAAAATTGGGTTTGTACACCAATTTATTAAACACACAAAGGCATTGACTATTCTCTGATGCTTTGATCTAATCAAACCCAAGGCAAGGAGCCCCAAAGTTCCTATAAATAGAAAGCACAGCACATCAGATAAATGAGAAGAGGGATGGTTGCACAGACACTGCTAGTTTGAAATGATTTTGTTGTTTAACTTTGACTCTGTTTTCTTTGAAAAGTTTCAAGCCTGGTTGGTATTTTTCTTTCTGAAGCTCCGGTAAATCAACCAGGCAGATTAACTAGACCAAGTGAACTCCTTTTCTCATACTTGGTAAGATTCAAATAAAACCTATTCAATTTCTAAACTGTGTCTTTTTCTTTTGTTTTTACGGTATAAATATTATAATATTATAAGTATTATAGCTACACTAAAGGGCTATTTCCAAAAAGCAAACAAACCCTCCCAAAACAACTGGTTTTAGTTTTGCATATTCCCTTCCTGTCTTTATTTATATTAACATATCCACTTAATTTCTAATTCTCTAGCCATGAAAGATAAATGGAACTCCTGAGCTGAACACTGGTCCAAGAATCATTGTCTTTAAGGAGAGAACTAAAAGGAAGCCTGCCTGGCCGTGGCCTGTGCTGCCAAACCCAGGAGCCCTCTCTTGTGTCCCCAAGTACCCAGGTTCCTATTTCCTGTTTACTAGGGATTCCAAAACTAAAGGTAAGTCTTGTTTGTCTCCTTTTTACATAACAATAACAATAAAAGTTCCTTGAGGGCAGGGACAAAGTCTTTCTATCTGGTGGTGCCTAATACAGTATAGGCATATGGCAGATTGAGTTGTTAAATAGAAACAATTAAAGAAAACAATTTGTGTCTTTCTGTTGTCTTCATATCTAGCACTTTAATCTCTTATTCTCCTGAAATCATACAAACTAGTGATAAAGAAGAACAAATCACTTTTGCCACATTTAACACTTGTACATTTTATTTAATTAAATCAGCCGTTGTACACATTGCAGCTATGTATTGTTAGTGTTGTATTTTTTTCCATTAACTAATACATGCCCTCATAGATATATTCAATTAGTGTTATCACCATGGGAACAAGATGCTGATTCATCAACTGAAAATTCACTTCTTCTCACAGTATTCAAGTTCTTTGATAACACAGCCAAAATTAAAAAAAAAAAAAAAAAAAAAAAGGTGAGTAACCATTATGTTGTTACACAGACATCATCTGCACTGCAAATAACACAACAGAAATGCTTTTCTTGAGCTCCAGTGAAAGTTTTGACAAGGCCACGGCATGTCTCAAAAAGTTTCACCATAGGCCTCTCTCATTTTGGCTGCCAAAGAATGCGTTATTTCCTACCCAACTGCCAAAAAGTGCTAGCATTAGAGGCTTGGGAGGTTTGGCTTATGGGAAACCTCCCTCCCAGGAAATTTTCTCTCTTTGCAATGTTGCTTTAAATGATGAAGTGCTATTGTTTGTTGCCTTTGTTTTTGACATTCAGAGCACTGAGTCATTTTTGCACAACAGGAAAAGACCAGATAGATTGGAAAAATTTCAATCCCTGGAGGATAGACTCTATTTTTTTTTAAATTTCATCTTCATTGAATATACTTTTCTTTAACAAATAACTGGTTCAAAATGTATACTGTTTATATGAATATATTTGTGAATATATATATATATGTTAAAATACTACACAGCTTCAACCACTAGAAGAATGAGGAATAGGACACGGAAATCACTCAGATTGTTACATTTCCTTCTTTGAAACAAACAGACAGAAAAGTGCACAAATGCACTTAAGGATTTCCAAGGGAGTTTGGATTCCAAATAAATAAACCAAATTTTTTAACCCAAACCGAATTTGTAAGGATTTCTCAACCTCATCTGCAAGCCAAATAACAGCCCTAGCTAAAAAGTGAAAAGTGCTCGCTTAGGGTGGAAAAAATGAGAAACATTCATGTGCTCAGAAGAGGGGTTTTGACTGTAGTTTTGATTTTTAAATGTTGCATGCATGTATTAGAGACAATATAAACCTGGAAAGAGGAAAAAAAAAAAAAAAAAAAGAAAAAAGAAAGAAACCACTCCAACATGGAGAGGGAGTTTAACCTTTTGAGTTGTGGGTAAATCTTGTTTCCAATGAATTATCTACAGTGCAGTGGCCAGAAGAAAGTACCACCAGTAAGACAGCGTGGTTTGCTAAAGCAGCAATGAAAACTGGAAAACTACAGTAGTTATAGCTTTTTAAAATACCCTGCCAACATGTCCAAATTGAAAAGACCTGAAGATGCTAGAATGCCACAGGATGTAGCTGCTAGCAACTGCATACCTCCTGGTTTCATCCTGTTTACCTGCTGCTCCCTGCCTCCCCTGCCTCAGAGTGGCTGTTGGAGAGTCATAGGTCATGGCTGGCCAGCACCAGCAGTAACTTCTTAGCAAGGACAGTTCTTTAAGGTTATTGACCCATCTTTAAGTGGGAGCAATGGCAACTCTGGAAGTTCTAAGGACATGGTAAGTCTGAAGTGCTTCTTTTGCAGTAGAACTGTATTATCATTCGATTGTGTTAGCAATATCTTAATTAACCATTGTTCAGCAATTTCTAGAGGCCTTTTATTCCATGATGCCCAGTGTGGTTATGATAGGCAGTGGTTTTAATTTTAATATGCTTTTCATCTGAGCATTTCAGCTATATACATTGTACATCGGATAACCCTTTGGGGGATTACTGTACATCCTCACTCGAAGAGGTCTGCAGGTGAAGTTCTTCTGATCAATGGATTTTCATGGAGCTTGTACGAAGCAAAGAACAATGGAGGTGGCCAGTTCCCAGGTTAGCACAAACATGAATATTGGATACAGCATCCAGAATGAAGGATGCTATCTTTGGTCACAAATTAGCTTACAGTTAAAGAGGATGGGAGGGAACTAAAACAAAATGCAGTATATTTGCTAAAAGTGTAAATGTCAGGGTATTCTGTTAATTAGGCCAGTTGTGGTCACTTCTCTAATGAAATGGGAAGTGGCATTTTGAGTGAATGAGTGGTTTCTTGGGTGAGAATTGGGCAGCCCCTCATTTGGCCTCTTGCTTTGAGTTCTCCTTGCAGAAGTGCCGAAGGAGTTGCTGGAGGTCATGCTGGAGGTTGTCCTGGTCTAGTGCTTCTGGGACATCCTCTAGATGCTCCAAGTGAATGTGTTTTCCATGCTGATCCTTCACCACAGCCCTCTTCTGTGTACTAGCTTTATTCATTGTTGTCCTGGAGTAAAGCAAACAAGAGAGAATTAGTTTTCCTCACTGCTCGGTATGGGATAAACCATTGTATTGGTACTGCTCATCCACGGAAGAAATCTCAAGGTTCACTGTCCTGCCACGAGATATTTCTATACCTTCTACACCAAGGTATTAGAATAACAAAGCCACCTTTTCATGTATTTTGTTTCAACAAGTCCACCCCATCTGAAATCATTATGGGATTTTCAAAAAAATGTGTTTTGGAGCAAGGAGAACTTTTAATAAATATTTCAATGAAATGAAACCATTCTTTAATGTGAGTCTCTCAAAAGTAAGCACACAATCACGCATGTTTTGTTAAGTTGTACTGTTTTAAAAGAGCTTGGTTCATCCTGAAATAGTTATTTTGTAAGTACTTTCTGCCAGCCTAAGAAAAGTAGTGTTTATTTCAATTTATTTAAAACACCTTAGCCACCAGCTCAATCCTCAGAATCACATCTCAACCCAAACTTCCCAAATTATGTTCTATGAGAACTTTTCCATGGGACCTAAATCTTGAAAAATTATCCTATCCACATGTAGGAAGGTGCCTACAAATAAGAGCTGAGGTATCACATCTGTATCTGGAGTTGCTGGGGAAAGGAGGGAAAAAGGGAAAGCATCATTGACAGACAGGTCCTTCCTCTGTATTCTCAGAGACCCCTGGGTTTTGCCCATGTGATTTAACAGTCTATTACTTATTTGTCTCCTTCAGGCTGGTAATTACTTGAGAAAAGGGGTATGACTTTCTACTATATTTCCATTATATTTCATACTCTTATTTTTCTATATCCATACTTGAAAATGATTAAATTGTCATTTGCTCAATCTCAGTTCTTTGTAATCTCTACTTGTAAATACAATTCTTCATTCTACAAATATTTGGTGAATGTGTTTTATGTGCCAGGCACTATGCAATGTATCATTATTATCTCCAAGTAACAAATAAGGAAACCTAATCTTGGAGAATTTAAGCAATGCCCCAAATAAAAAATAACACACTGAGCATGTTGTGGGGCCAGGAGTCAAAGATTCCAGAACTTGAGTCTGTAGTCACTATGCCATGCATCTTCACTTAATCACTGTAGGAAAGAAATGATCAGTTTTCATAGCTTTAGCCAACATTTTCCTTAGGGACTCATGTTCAGAAGCTGGAAGTTCTGCCTGTGAACTGCCCCTATCATTATTTTACCTTCCAACACCTCTATGTATTTGTTAAGATCATCCTGATTAAAAAAAAGAAAAAGAAAAAGAAAGAAACAAGAGTTCAGCCAAAATGGTTTCAGCTTTCATTTGGATATCTTTGTCTCCATCTTCCTTCTTCTCTCATGTTCTCTTAAGGGGAGACCCCTTGCTGTGATACAATGTGAATTATTTTGTATCTGAAAGCAAGTTCCTTTTGATAAAAAAGGTCAGATTTTATTCTAATGGCCAAAATTAGATTATGTTCTTCTAATCATTATGCATCATGTTTTTTCCTCCAAAAAAGGCAAATATTTGACTATTTCTGCCAAGAGCTAGTAGAGGTCTTTATAGCACTGATGTTGGGTGATCAGTCTCTATCAAAGGATATCTCCTGGTATTTTGTGCAGGCATATGCAGATGAGTAATTCTGAGAATATGCATATGTGTATGACTCAAGCCAAAGAATGACTTTCCATGTATATATGGGGCAGGGGCAGGAGGGCAGTAGGTATGATGAAATGTTTTCAGCAATGTATATAAAATATTTTACACCGCAAATAGGGTTCCTCCACTAAATAGCTACAGGGACTGGATTGAGTTGTCTGCATTCCTGGCTTCAATTTGTCCAACTATACATGAGAACTTTGATCTCTAAATCTATTCCAATTTGAAGATCCTCTGATGCTAGGGCATGTAAGTTTTATCTGGATTACTCTGAATAAATGGATAAAAGACTTAAAAGTTCAAAGTATAAAAAGCACTTTATCTGCAATTCGGGTTGCATTTTTAAGTTCTAAGAGAGCAATTACATCTTTTAAATTTCTGGCTGCTCCTGTTTTTCACATTGGATGGGAGGGCAGAATTGTGACAGAACCTTTAATTTCGCTGCTCTAATTATTATCTTCTAGAGGTTTAAAATAGCTTTGTAGAGTACTATAAATGACAATTGTTCTCTTCAATGAAGTGAGAAGCACAATAGTAACTTGGATTTCCATTGTACCTTTTCACTGAGAATAAAAGAACACTTTATTAATTTCCATACTTACAGTACTGCTAGAAGACCAAACAGAAATTAGAGTTGACAAAGCAAATGGTGCAGAAGGTTACACATCAAATCAGTGATGGAAACAAGGGCAGGCCAGAGAGACTTATAGCCAGCCCACTTTTTTATGCATAAAAATGTACTGCTTACTGCTTTTGTGACACTTTCTTAACTTATTAAAGCCCCTGAATTCAGCAATGTTAGCTACATTTAGATTCATGGGTGTCAAAAACATGCTCATGTTATTCACCACTCACATGCAGAATCATGAAATACCTTGTTAAGAAAAGCATGTATCATTCACATAATGGTTTATTAAGATTGAACTGAAGGTAGTGCTGGTCCCAAGATTAATTTGTGAACAACAGATTTCCTCTTCCTATGCTTTCCAAGTCTATCAACACAATGGAATATCTAAGCTAGTTGGCTATTACTAAATGAATTTTGTTAATTCAGGGAGTCAGTTTGTGTAAATATGTGAATCACCATCACCATGCCTTAATATTACTTTGAAAACATCAAGAAGACACTACATGGATTTTGTATTATTTTTGCAACTGTCCTGGAGGTTTGAAATTATTCCAAGATAAAATGTTAAAAAATAAAAAGAAATTCCAAGTGTGACACATTGATAAACTATTCCACTTGACCCAAGTCTAAAAACAAAGGAAGAGTTGGCAATTCCCAAAGGACTTTCTGGTATATTTAGGGGCGGCTCTGCTTTTCTTTTCTCAAAACTGCAAAGCTTTTTAATGGTTAGTTGGCAAAACATCATCCCATGCTAACCCAAACCTTTTAATTATTGATCCATCCTCTTTCAGGATTTCATTCTCCACTAAACTGGGGAAGTGGACTTTCATGTGGCTGCCTGTATAGCTCAAAGCCTGAAGTAAGAATAAGGAAGGAAAGAAAGAAGAAGGGAGGGAGGAGGGAAGGAGGGGAGGAGGAGGGAGGGAGGAAGGGAGGGAGGGAAGGAAGGAAGGAGGGAAGGAGGGAAGGAAACAAGGGAAAAAATCCCATAATAAATAATGGACTTTATAAAATCTGTTGCTTTGCTTAGTCAATATTCAATATAAAAATAAATACCTAAAGGATAAATAAAATTAACACTCAGGAGCTGTTATGGATGGAATTGTGTCTCCCAAAATGCTGTGTTCAAGTCCTAACACCTGATCCTGTGAATGTGATCCTATTTGGAAACAGGAGTTTTGAAGATGTTATTAGCTAAGATGAGGCCAAAACCAGATTAAGGGGGGGTCCCTAATCCAAAATGACTGGTGTCCTTATAAGAAGAGAAAATGGGACACAGAGAGGCAGAGACAGATGGAGTGACAGGATGTCCATGTGACAGAGGCAGAGATTGAGCCATGCCCCCAGTCAAAGAATGCCATGGATGGCTGCCAAGCCCCTGCCAGAACCCTATAAACGCCAGAGGAAGCATGGACCTGCTGACATCTTGATTTTGGACTTCTAGCCTCCAGAACTGTGAGGTGATAAATTTCTGTTGTTTTAAGCCACTCAATTTGTGATACTTTGTTATGCAGCCCTAGAAGACTAAGACAGTAGCAGAACAAGCTATAGAGTTTTATTTCACAAGATCCTTAAATCTCTCACACTAGTATCAAAAGCTGCTGACTAGTATCCATACTGATTTACTTTTAATTTCTTCCTTGCCTCATCTCACTCCTTTCTACAGTAGAAACTCTAATGGTAAATAAAATGACCAGAGGCAAAAAAAAAAAAAAAAAATCTGAGTCTATAACTCAGATAATTCATTTTTTGATAGTCCAAGGTTACCAGTTGTCAAAATGGGAAGAACTAAAAGTATTTAAATAATATATATATTTAAACATCCAATGTATTCATATATAATCTCAATAGATATTGTGAGCAGAAAATGACACACATGTAGTCTCAATAGTAAAAAATGTTTTGTTGATATTTTCACATGCCCATGATCCCTTAGTTGAAATTCATAGTGCCAGATATGTTTCAGAATTTGATTTCATTTTTTAGATATTAAAGAAGGCAATATGATGCTGTATATTACTGATCCATTACTATATTGTCAGCAAAACATTAATATTCACTTTAACTTACAGTTGAAAAAGATAAAAAGGACCAAAAATTTAAAAGGTTCCCTGTCAGTTCAGGTCAGGTTTTAATGACAAAGTAGCTTGCTACTAACTTATAAAACTTGCTTTGGTTTTCAGAGATTGGGTTTTGGAAACTTTGGATCTTGCCACTATGGACCTATTTACTAATATTTGGAAACCAGATTTAAAGAATTATATTAAATGTGTAGGGACAAGAGTATAAATGTATTTTCTTTAATGCCTATAACTGGCAATATTTGAGAATAATAGCTAGGAAAGATAATTTGCAACATCTTTTATTTCCTTCCCTTATTAACTGGGAATGTAAGTCACTTCTGGGACTTAAAAAAAAATACCCCAATCCCAGAGATTTTGATTCTGATTCAGCAGGAGTAAATTCTGGTCATCTGGATTTTTAAAAGCTCCTGAGATGACACTGAGGAAGCATTACTTCATTACGCATGTTATTCAAACAGGAATTCTTTTCTATTGAATTATTCTATACTCTTCCATGAATTCATGTGTGGGATGACACAGGTTAAACAATTTTCTTTTCAAACATAAAGCAAACATGAAGTACACAAAAAGACAATATGATGATGCTTCTATACCTCTTCAAAGTCATCTTTGGCTGAAGGAAGATCAGTGGCTAAACTAGAATCCCCCAGATGTTTCTCCATCCTCTCTCCATGGACCATGGTTGTTTTAACAACTTTGCTGACTCTACGGCCTTCCACTGGTTCAGCCTGAAATTGTGAGGTACTGGACAAAATGCTGGGCTCAGATAAAGTTACCTAATGAATGAAGGACATGGACATACAATATATAATATCTTGCTGCCAGATGTAACAGGAATGAATTTTTTGATGTTAAAAAACACATACAGACACACAATTATGTTATATACTAGCCTTTTAGAAAATAGTATTTTGGAAAAGAGAGGCAGAGTTAGAAAAATAATAAACTATAATCAATTGGTAATGTCAATGTAATGAGTATATCTACACAGCAGCAAAATTAATCATTTAATTTAAGTACTTGGGTGACATTTATCATAAGTTTCATGAATAAGGAACTGCCTAGTTAGTGTAATATTGACATAGCCTATGGGTCAACTGTCTTTTCTCACATTTAAATGGTGTGTTTGGCATTATGAAGACACAATTAACCCCCCAAAGAGGAACTCTGAAAGCTGTGAGAAATTGAAGAGCTAGATTTGCATAGAATCTTGTGTCTATAATAACGAGATTTTTGAGGAGGTAATGAAGGTAAACTGTGAGAATGTCACAAATTATATGTTGAAGAGAGTAAACATAATTCCAAAAGAGGGAAGTAAAACAGAAAGAAATAAAAGTATAAATCAAGGAGCATCTGGGTCCTGATTTTAGTGACTCTGAAATGCAGAAGTTTGAGCATTATTTTTATCTAAAGTGACCACAGAAGTCTAGTGTGCTGATCACATACCCTAACACTTTTGTACATGGTTTCTTTGGAACATACAGGTTGCCCAGGAAATGGGATTTTATCCTTTATAATTTTGAGTTGGATTTTTGCTGTGGTCAGCTGTGAAATAAATAGAAAATGGAAATAAATGGACTACACAAAGACAATGAATAAAATGGCTACTAATCTCCCTGATGGCTATTTAAAAATTACACAAAATCATAAAGTAAATTAGTGCAACCAAAGTCAATGCTTAATTGGTATGGCGTTTCTGTCTGGAGTGATAGAAAAGTTTGTTAATGGATGGTGGTGCAACATTGTGAATGCAATTAACACTACTGAATTATACATTTGAGAGTGGAAAAAATGGAAAATTTTTGGTAGTATATAGGTTATCAGAATAAAAATAAAAATAAATAAAAACCCAAAGAACTGTACAACACGAAGAGTGAAACTTAATGTCAACAATGGACTACGGTTAGTATTATAATTGTAATAATATTGTTTCATCAGTTGTAATAATGATACTACACTAGTACAAAATATTAATAATAGGGAAAACTGTGTGTGTGGAGGGGTGATAAATGGGAACGTTCTGCATGATTTTCCTGTAAATCTACAACTGCTTTAATAATTTTAAAAAGAAAAAAGACTGCCATTTAAAGGGGAGATGTGGGACCATTATGAATAAACAATCTCGTCCATCTTCTATGAGCTCCATTTTACAGCTCTCCATAAAATGAATTTTTGGGCAAAGTGAGGTCTCACCTCAGACTGTTCAGTGTCACTCTTCAGTACAACGCGCTTTATGACTTTGGAATAGCCATCCCCTTCCTCAATGTCGATAGGGTCCTGTGGCATTCCCTGCATTGTGATCTCTTCTTTTTCTGTGCCATCAGAGGATACATATCGCCTAATGATTTTCCTAGTAACCTGGAATATATTTTATTCATGTATCTTATTTTTGAGTTTTATACCAGGGTATTGATAAATTTTAAACAGGAGGTTTAAAGTCAACCAAATCAGGAGACAGTAGATGATACCTTCTTCACCACGGTGTGTCCATGCTCATCAATGTATTCTTCTTCTGTGACTGTCTCTGGTGGTATGTCAGGCATGTCATCTCCCTAAACAGTTGGGAGAAAAAGATCACTTCAGCATTTGGGGCCCAGTCTGAGGTACTAACTCCAGAGTGCTTATATGCGAGGAATGTTAGGCAATTAAAGAAGATGTTGAAAAGCTCTGCTGAGATGCAAAATCCTGTTAACAGGTTTGTTTAAAAGAACAAAAAAGGTGAGGAGGAACATGCTTAGTAAAATCTGACCAAAAGTTAGGTAAAATTTAAAATAAACAAACAAATGAAAGCAGAGGAGAGGTGAGATGGGCAGAATTGAAGAAGCCAAATCTTGTTCACTATCTCCAGGAGGTAGGCCAGAAGTGTCATTACCACTGCGTTTCTATATAAACAAAACTTAGAAGAGTTAAAGGATCTGCTTTCCAATCATCATGCACTACCAAGGAGCATGCCAAGCCTGCATTGCTCCAGGCCAATCACTCTCTAGGGGCTATGGGGACAGAGCAGTCCAGGACGTGCAGTAATTTAATAACTGGTACCTGAATAATCACTCGTCGGTGGACAACCCTGGTAGTTACCATCGCCTCCTCATCTGAGCTGGCCTCCAGCTCACCTAATTCCTCTGTTAGCTCCTGGTGGAAGCATGGAAGCATTGTTTGGTTTAACATGCTAAGGAATGTCTTCACTACCACTTTCTGCTTTGGCTCACACTGTGTTCTGAAATTTTTATTGATGGAGCCTTTGGTGGAAAGGTCAACAGTAGTGCAAACAAGTTAAAATATTAACACCGTGTGCTGGTCTCAAACTTCAGCAAGAATATAGTTTTTTGGTCAATGAATGGAAAAAATTCTGGAATCAAGTTACTGCTCTGAGAGTTGTCTGAACACCCATCTGCCAAAATCTTTTGGAAGAAATAAGCAGCTTGTCAATGTCACTTTGCTTGGACTTAAATGCTTAATAAATAACTGAATGTAAACACAGATCTAAACCAGCACAATAAACACTTGTTAGTCATTGACACTCCTGTTTAGGCTTGGAATTATTAACCCAAAAGTGAAACAGTGTCTTATTTTTGTAGCAGAACTTTCTACAGGATGCTGGAACTTCCTGTACCTATTATCTAGCCAATAGTGCATGTCCCTGGCATCCAAAAAGGCAGGATATAAATAATATTAGACTTATTCAGCAGAGAAGTTGAGATGCAGACCAGAGACCAATCAGATTTTATGGGTCTGGCACAAACCTAGAGATGGGGCTAAGTCCATAATTTTAGACTAGAACTATTTCTCAGGAGCCAAATATTGATTCACTCTCTCTTTCCTGATGAACTGTAATTAAAAAAAAAAAAAAAAAAAAAAAAACAGCAAAAACATTAAAATTTGCTCAATGTATTTTAAAAATATCTAAGTTAAATGTATATGTTTTTCTCTGCTAAATGAAAACATGTAAATTCTAAACCAAATTATACTTTAAATACAATCAGGAATCTGCTGCCTAGAAATATGGTCAGCAGAAAAGTGCTTGAAATCAGATGCTCAGGTTAGGATCAAGAGAAGTTAAAGGGGTCAAAGTAGTTTTTATAGGCCTGCTCCACTTACTCTTTACGAATATCCAATTATTTCTCTTAAGATGATCTCTTAAGATAAGTGGATATTCGTAAAGAGTAAGTGGAGCAGGACTGTATGAAATATTTGAAAGGCAGAATGAGTTATCAAAAATATTTATTTTCATGGAATAGAGTAAATATATGATATTCTATTATTTAGATAATTGTGTCAAGTCTACACTTCACTTTGCTTAAGGATTCTTAAGCTAAATTTGTAACATTTATGTCAATATCTATGAAACATTTTTACTAGTGTTTGTTCAAGCCAAGAACTTGTGAGACAAATAACTGTATGCAAAGGCAATTTTGGAATAAAAATTCATTCATGGAATGGACTCCTTATTTAAGATAATTGCCAAAAAGCAGGGCATAGTTCTCATCTTCCTGGACCTTTCTAATTTTTGTTATAGTTTTACATAAATTCTGTCAGCAGATGTCACACGTGTAATGAATAAAAAGATTCTCATACTTTACCATGTATAAAAATCATTTGGTAAGTTCATTTAAAATGCAGATTCTTGTTGTCCTCCCTTCTCCCTCCAGGGATTCATTCTGATTCAGGAGGTCTGAAGAGGGATCAAGCGCCCCAGTAATTCTGAGGTCTGTGTACTGTACAGACCATATTTTGAGAACGAATGGCTTAAATAATTGTCTTGAGATGGTACTACCCCTTTTCACAACCAAACTACTGGGCAGTTTAACATTTAAAAACAGCAATAAGTTTAGGTACACTGTTTTTCTTTTAAGTCATTTAAACAAAATCTAAGGAAATCTAATTTGGAAATTAGCCATCCTTTAATGAGAAAAAGTTGTTTTGGGAGATGAACCCACTTGGCGTTCACAGCTGGTGTGCTCATCCTTTGACAACACACACGGTGACAGACACGGAGGGCCACCCCCATGCTTCCCTGTGGCCGACAGAACTACCTGAGAGTCCTTTAACGCCTAGCACTGTTCTTCACGCCCGTGGAGCGCATCAAAACCTGGAAAAGCTGCATCAGATACATTGTTCCACCACAGTGTTCTTTTATCCTAGGAAAATCGTTCTCCAATTTTAAAATGAGGGCTTATGATCTCCATTTGTTCTAGATTTCTTGGTTCTCAGAGGGATTGACAGTTTCATATGGCTTTGGTTGGAAACTAATTTTGCAAAGCTTTTTGAAGTGATATAATGAACCAACAGAAAAATGGAAACTTGAAGAAGGTTCGCAGTGTTGTTATAGGTGGGCAAGGAAATGAAGAAGAAGGAGGTTCTTACCTTTTCGAAAGCTGCACTGTCATCGAGTCTTCGAAAGGTCTGAGGCTGATCATCAGCTGACTCCATGATCACGAGGCTGGTTCTCTGGGGAGAACTCTCCTCGCCATGCACTGGGGGCTCTTCGGGTTCTTGTATGATGGGAGAGTCTCCCCGCTCACTGGATGCTGGGGTCTGGAGGTACAGCCGCTCCTCCTCAGGAGGGGTACTAATTTCCTCAGGTGTCTTGCTGGGAGAACCAGATACCACTGCAGCCTTTTGAGTCTCTGGCACTTCTGTTCCTGGGGATGTCACACTGAAACAGAAAAACCAAATAATACCACTGAGGCATACCCAGTTTTCCCTCTGTTGAAGCAAGAGAATTGGAAGGGAGATGGAGCTTGTCTTCATAGTCCATGACATTCAAATTTGGTTTTGTAAATTTGGTCATGAAGTGAAATTTGAAAAATCATACTGCAAGATACAGTATAGAGTTACAGCTTATTGATCTGGCATTGACAGAGAATGGTGAATTCTAAAGATAAAAATTATCCTAAAATGTATTATATAGTTTCCTGAACTTGACAAGGGTATATAAATCAAATTTCCTCTTTTCTTTGATAGCTCAAGGTGATAAATAATATTAAGGATTTGAGGAGTTTTTCATTAGAAAGATCTGTAGATAATAAGACTTCTAAAGCAAGAATCAAATCTTGGCAGAATTAAGGAAGAGTAATATATAAATCCTCATGTTAACATGATGATCTTAATTGTAAATATAGAGCTTTTTGTTGTACTTCTAGAAAACTATATTACTCTGTTGACATTGAAACTTTTTCTACTGATAAGTTTGGAATTACTCCAATGCAAAATTTCACAATCTCAAGTTCTTTATAATTCTCTTTTGGCTTCTTTTTTGTATTTGGTGCAATTTCCTATCACCCTGTAGATAGTAAATGCCTCTGCTTTCCTTCCATTTTTTTTTCTTTTCTCCTTTTCTTACCTCTCTTTTGTGCTCTCCCCTAAAATCTAAAGGGAGATGGGGAGAGGGAGGCCCAGTTAAGGAAAAAGAAATCATTTCAGTACTCATTTCTCCCTCAACTTTAACCCATCCCAACACCTTCCTGCCTCATTTTAATGATCTTTTAATCTGTTACAAATCTGTGTGTTTTGTTTTAACAAATTTATATTTTTATTTTTAACTCCTTCATACATTTGTTAGAATACATGGTGAGCTGCTTTATCTATAGTGTAACTCTTCATACTCCAAACCATCTTTGGCACAATAATTATTATATTTGAAGTGAGGTATGGCAAGCTTAAAAGCAATAACTGTTATCTCCATGAAATTTTACAGTTTAAACAAAGCTTTCTATCTTTTGACCTTCAATTCTGTGAGATTGGTAAGGTGTATATTATTATCATAATTTATAGATGTAGAAATGGACACCCAAAGGATTTAGGGAGTTGCCCAAGATCACAGAACTGGAAGCTTCCTCAAGCTTCCACTCACAACTACGCCTCTTAAATATTTTGCTTTTTTCTCCATAGCTCTGGTGTTTGTTATTGGTGGGGTAATTTTAAAAATATCTGAAAAACCACTTATGCCTGTACATGCCTGGCACACCAGTCATATTAGTTTGTTTCTTTGGCATTATATTAGACAGGCTTTCCTTTGAAACTCACAAGTATTCCTGCTGATGGTCAGGAGACTGCTGATGTTCAAGAGATGACTCTTCAGTAAGAGCTTGCATTTTCCCTGAGAAATCTGGTTGAACTTGCTCCTCATAAGCTTGGGGAAAGAGCTCTAGTGCTGCTGAGCTGTCCCCCTCGGTTTTGGGGATGCAATCCTGAAAAATGGAATACCCAACCGAAATGTCTTCCTCTGAGACGATGGGAGGGTGATCACAGCACTCGCCTTCTTTAGAAACGTCCTGCTCCTCTTTCTGCTTATGTTGTGCACTGCATAGCTCCTCTTGAAGTACTGAGAACCCTGAAGGGGAGAACAATTTAAATTAAGTATGTAATTGAAGCTTATCTTACAGTAAACAGATACTTGTTAAGTAACTACCATGTGGACATCCTGTGAGAGATCCATGGGTTACAAAGGTGAACAAGACAATGCCTCTGCCTTCAAGATGCTTATCATCTAGGAGGGCCCTGGTAAGGAAGAGTGACTGGGCCATAAGTACCAGTCTATAAAATAAAGAAACCATAGGTTTAAATAACTAGGAATGGAATCAGTGACAGTATGGTGTCTAAAGGAAACCTAATGACCGGTATGCATCAATTGTAATAGTTGAGGCACAGAATCTAAGTGGCAAGAAGAGTGGGAGTTTATAATAATAATAGCTAATGCAGACTGAATATTTACTATGTGTCAGGTACTCTTCTAGGTGCTTTGTAAATATTCACTTGTTTAATCCTCACAACAACACGATGAGGTTAGTACTATTTTGTGGAAGGTTTTTTATAGACTAAGGAATTTTAATTATACCCCAGGGCACTGAGGAGTCATTGAAACATTTTTTTTAGTGGAGAAGTCATTGTCATTCATCTATTTATTTATTCAATATATATATACATTGAGCATCAGCTATGTAAAAGGTACTGTTTAGATGCTGGATTTATAGGAATGAACAAGATAGAAATAGCTTGTCTTCACTGAACTTGTATTTCTGCAGCTATATCATTATAGAAAATATTAGGAGAAAAATACACCAGAGTAGAGGTATAGAGTAAATAGGCTAGTATTTGAGATAGGCTTATTAGGAAAGGCTCCTCTTAGGAGGTGATACTTGAGCAGAGATCTGAAAGATGAGAGAGGAAAAGACATTGGATGATCTGAGGGAAGAGCACTCCAGGTGGAAGGGACAGAAAGTACCAAGTTCTTGAAGTAGGAGAGGGCTTGGGGTGCCTGGCAAAGAGAATGAAGTTCAGGTGTTTGGGACTAGTGAGAAAGGGAGAGACAGATGAAGGTTGGAAACAAGGTATGAGCATTAAGACATGTCACCATTTTTAGATAGGAAAAGGAAGAAGTTGTAAAAAAGGAAATAAGAGGAGTAACCAGTAAAGTTGAAAGAAAGCCAAGAAGATATTGTCATGGGAAATAAATAAAGAAAATGTTTTAAGAAAAGGGAATTAATTTTTTGAGTCAAATCCTAATAAGAAGTGAAGTAAGATGAAGACTGAGAATCACCCACTGGGTGTGGTAATGGGGAAACAATTGGTGAATATTCCAAGATTGTTTTCAGTGGAGTGGTGATAACAAAAGCCTGACTGAAGGATTCTAGAAAGAGTTCTAGAGAGAATGGGAAGAGAGGAAGTAGAGAAAGTAAATTCAGACTATTCTTTTGAATAGAGTTCCTCTAAAATGTATGGAGAAATAAAGCAGTAATGCAGGGTGGGGGGCATATGGCACAAAAGGAATTATTTGCATTGTTTTGTTTTTAAAGAAGGAACCAATTAAAGCATGTTTTAGTGCTATTGGGCATGGTACAGTTGTGAGGAGCCAGAGTGAAGTCCTTAAAAGGGGGTGAGAGCTAGTATAGGAGAAGATATTATGGCTTTAAAAAAGCCACTGTAATAGGAGGGGAGGTGGAGCAAAGGCATTGAGATGCACTTAGGCTGGTAGATTTTGTGGTGGAAGAATCAGAACGTCTGCTTCTGAGTGTTTCTATTTTTCTAGGAATATGAAGTCTTTTCATCAATTGAGAATAAATAGGTAGTAGAGAAATGTTGGAAGTTTGAAGGAAGAGGAGAAGGTATAAAGTAGAGATGGGGGAAGGAGAGTAGAAGGAAGAGATAGAAAAAGTGAGAGCGAGAGTGAGAGAGAATACAAATGAATGAGAATTGATTTGAAAAGTCCTCATAGTGGAAATGTGGAAGGGCCAATGGCTGGATATTCCAGTGGATTTGAAGAAGTTTTGGTTTAGAAGTAAAAAACAGAGTAAGTATAATGCTTCAATGTAGTACAGTTATTGGTAATGATATAAACTTGGTTGTGAGCATAAAAGTGATGGCTAAGGCAGAGTAAAAGGTACAGGAATCAGAACTGCAGTCAAAGAACTGAGAGGACAGGGCATTGGTTGAATTATCCATGTCGATGGTGAAATCACAAAGCATGAGTAGTGGGGTATCTATGGTTTGGGCTGGGAAATATGGATGAAGTGAGGAGAAGAATGTATAGTCACCAAAGGCCATGGCCTATCTGATAAAAAAAGGGAGACAGTAAGTCCATTTGCCTGAATTAAACACATACACACACACACACAGACAAATAGTTTGACCTTCACTATGATCCAGAGTAATTGTCTGTTCAATTTCTGCATAGCTATGACTGATGCGCTCCTGGAGAGGTTCTGTGCTGGTCTCCACGAGATGAACAATATCCATTCGGTTAATCTTGGTGAGACATTCAATGAGACTGGTATCTTGGATATTAAAGAAAAAGCATTTATTACATCTGAGTACTCATTTTAAACTTGCCTTCATTTATATGGCTTACTAAATTTTTGACATCTGTACAGGAAACAACCAGTTAAGGAGCTTTGTTAAAAACAAGCAAACAGACAAAGAGATGCACAAAAAGGGTGGCATTGAATGGGCATAAGCCCTAGAAGTAGGGTTGCCAGGCAGCATATAGAGCCCCAGTTAAGTGTGAATTTCAGGTAATCAATAAACATTTTTAAAGTATTTATTTGAAACAGATTTAAACTTTTAAAAGTATCTGTTGATTATCTGAAATTAAAATTTAACTGGGGGGAAGCGGCTGTGGCTCAATCAGTAGGGCTCCCGTTTACCATATGGGAGGCCCGGGGTTCGGTTCCCGGGGCCTCCTGGTGAAGGCAAGCCCGCCCGCACGGCGTGGTTAGCTGACCCAGCGAGCACAAGCAGCAAGGGGGGGATAAATGAATAAATAAATAAAATCTTTAAAAAAAAAAAAAATTTTAACTGGATGTCCTGTATTTTTATTTGCCAAATAAAACCCTACCTTGAAGAATGCAAAGAGAATGAAAGATAAATGTGGATTGGATGTAAATAAAGAAAGTCTATAGGTAGATCTTCAGGGAGGAAGATTAAAGGACGTGACAAACTTGGACTGAGAAGAAGCTGTGGTATGCATCACTTCCCATTTTATTTAAAGTGGTTTGGATACCATATATAAATCTTGATGTGAATAATTATCTGACATTTTCCCCCATTTAAGTTATTTAGGAGTAAAGGAAGTAGAACTGAAGACAATGCAGTATCAATAAACCAATTATAAAAAAGTTAATTGTGCCCATAATATGTATTTAGACATTTTTAGGACTCTAATAAACATTTCTGTTAGAAGCCAGTGCTGATATGACTTCCACTAATTAACGCTGTTCATGGGAATATAGTACAAGATTTTTCATGCAACATGTATATTTTAGAAATAGCAATAGTTCTCATTTGCTTCAGATTAATAGTATCTTTTTTATTACTTAACTGAATTTGTAAGAATGGGGTTGGCGAGTAAGACTATTTCCACATTCAGCTTAACACCTTTTACATATAGTTTCTCACCTACCTGTAGCATGTTTCCCATCCCTTTCTAGCCAGTACTTCAACAGTGCATGACTCTGGTCTTGGAGGGAGTTGGGATTCTCAATTCGAATTTGATGAATTTGTTCCTCAGTAAAATCCAGTTCTCTTGCCAATTCTAGAATATAAAACACTACACTGTAAACACACTGACTTCAAGGTTTGAGTCTAACCTTGCTTTGTGACTTTTTGAATGATGTGTTCTTTGTTTTGCTATGAGTAATAGGGTCCTTTTTTATTTCTACATATTATAAGTGGCTCACATATGTCCTTGTTCTTTTAGCACTAATTGTAGACTTTTCCTTTAAACTGGGTGTAGGGGAGTGGATGTAGCTCAAGCTGTTGAGCTCCTGCTTCCCACATGGGAGGTCCCGGGTTCAGTTTCCGGTGCCTCCTAAACAGAAAAACAAAAAACAACAAGCAAAACAAATGAAAATAACCAACTCAGGGGAGCCTATGAAGCTCAGTGGTTGATTGCCAGCTTCCCACATACGAGGTCCCGGGTTCAATCTCCAGCCCCGGTATCTCAAAAAAACAAACAAACAAAATAACTGGGTGTAGAATCATTTGTTGCCATAATAGATACAGGAAGTTTGAGGTGATAAAGGTGAAATATGTATAATTCAGGCCCATTAAACTGCAAAATGCAATAGACACTATTGGTATTGGCTTATGCTCTTACCCAAAATAATGGAGACTGAATGAGTATAAGCAAGAAGAATAGACCATTTCTCACTTTTAATCATTGTTAAGTGAGGTTTTAAATACTATAAACCCTGTTTCTGGGTACTTAGAAAAATTCTGCATGTGGCTGTTTTATTGTTTTGTGGTTGTAGAAACTCTTTGTTTCTTTGATTTGAAGGTACATGAATTAAAAGACTGGGAAGCATGAAATGACCTAGGAAAGAAGTCACTAAATGCTCTTTTAACTTCTGCTGTTAAAATTCAATATGGATGCTTATATATCTTTCAAAATTAAAAAAAAAAAAAATCTATCCTTTTCACCAGCAATTCTATTTCTAAATATACTCTATACATATACTCACAAAATAGACAGATGTGCAAAGATAATTTTTGTCATTAAGAGGAAATATTCTAAATATCCATCAATAAAGGTCATATGGTAAATCCATATGGTAGAATTAAATAGCCATTTTAAAAAATGAGATAGAGATGTCTATGCTGATAGAATATTTCCAATGCATATTATTAAGCAATTTTTTGTTTATTTTAAATAATGGGCCTAACTATAGACATCTGCATTTTTTTTTTCCTGAATATATGAGAAAGTGTTAGCAGTTTTCTTTTAGGCATGGGGCTAAAAGACTAGATGTATGAGGTGCATATTTACTGTTCACTGTATATCATTCTGTATGGTTATAAGGTTTGAATTTTCACCAAATATATAGATATTGTATTTAATATGCATACATACACATTTAAAGAACAAAACAAATATTGTTTGTCTTAATAGAGTAGTCACAGGGAATAAAAAGAAAGTCACACTGGCATTCTTCCATTTGAATATGTTAAATTACAGGTAATGTGAGACTTTACAGCTTTTAAAACCTACAAATCATGATTTGTAAATAAACCATATTAATTTTATAATTCATTTTTCCTTAATAATTTTTATATATTTATAATTTCTATACTTAAACACTCTCATTTCTCAAAAAATTAGTACATCTTATTCATACATATTTTAGCATTCACCCAAAGCAAATTTTAGCATTCTTTATAATGAAGATCCCTGATGTAAGGTATCTAAAATAAGTAGCTTTACTTCCTCTTTTCCTATTTGGACACCTTTAATTTTTTTGTCTTGTCTAATTGCCCTCGCTAGAACTTCTAGTACAATGTTGAATAACAATGGTGACAGTGGGCATTCTTGTCTTGTTCCTGATCTTAGGGGGAAAGTTTTCAACCTTTCCCCATTGAGTATGATGTTGGCTGTGGGTTTTTCATATACGCCTTTTATTATATTGAGGAATTTTCCTTTTATTCCTATCTTTTGAAGTATTTTTATCAAAAAAGGATGATGGATTTTGTCGAATGCCTTTTCTGCATCTATTGAGATGATCATGTGGTTTTTTTCCTTCAATTTGTTAATGTGGTGTATTACATTGATTGATTTTCTTATGTTGAACCAGCCTTGCATGCCAGGCAACATGGATGAACCTGGAGGACATTATGTCGAGTGAAGCAAGCCAGACACAAAAGGACAAATACTGTATGAATGCATTACTATGAACCAAATATATTATGTAATATATTGTTTGATTCAAAAAAAAAAAAAAAATTTACATGTATCCATTACATTTAATTGAGAAATGTATATATTTATTCATCTGTGTTTACTTTTTAGTTTTTAATTGTTTATGTTTTCAATTATTAAATGTACAAAATAAAGTTAAAAAAATAAATAAATAAAATAAGTAGCTGCTGTTAAATCTCAAATGAAATGTATCACATTTTATGGAAAGTATATAACTATGGTTTTGAAACACAATAACCTCCCCAAAGTTTAGATATCCACAGCTGTCAGAGGGAGAATGGTGAGGGTGGGAGTATTCTAAAAATCTTCAAATCTAAAGATTTATTATTCTAAATTCCAGAGTAAAAAAATAAAAGGCCTTTTCTAGGCCACAAGTAGTTAAAGCAGAGCCTCCAGATATTTTAGTTTCTAGTACATTGTTCTTTTCACTAATCCATGTGGTGTTCCCCAAGGAAAGGAAAAAAAGTGGGCTTTTCATTGTTATAACACTGGGCTATATGCAATTATATCATTTAAACTGAGCAGGTTTTGTTCGAAAAACAAGTTACACTAATTTTACCTGTCCAGCTGAAGCCAAGGTGATCAGCAATATAAGCCAGCCTCTCCTCGATCCGTTCTTGCTCGTCCTGTGGATCTACAGAAAGCCAGGAAAAGAATGGCCAATGGTTGTCTATGACAGAAGAGGAACCATGGTACTGATTCATCCAAAGAAAGGCTCTCATGTGTCCAAATGCTTGATAGTAGCACAAATTAGCTATTGCACTATAGAACATATTAAGTTGTGTTTTTGCCTGGTTTCTGGGATGGCATGGGGGGAATAAACCTAATATGGATGATGAAAGCCATCTGCTTCCATATCTCTTTAATCAAGACTAGTCACTGAACATACATACATTGTTGATTTCTAGTAATATTAAGAATTTCTTTTTAAATTATCTGAGAGAATACTGTCTACCAGAAGACAATCATTCTGTTCAACAAATACTAGAGAAATCATAGATGGGATGCAAAAGTAATTTGTTAGGACCTCTTAGTGTTGCCTTTGGAGGTATAGATCACTTCTGGGTCATGTCTGAAAGAAATCACATCTGGTATTCACCAGAAACCTGGATCATGGATTGATCAGACTACAATAGGCTTATCCGTTGTGACCAGAAACACTGGCCTTGGTACTGGTTGTCCTGGGGGAAGGGAGGTTAAAGGGTGTGTATTTGTATGTGTATGTTGTATTAATTTGTATATGTATCTTGGGTAAATTTTCTCACTGCTTAATACTAAGTAAGCTCATATATTACTTATACTTCCACAAACTATAATTTCCCAGTTTATTTTTAACTTCTATTGATTGGTGGGCAGCATTATAGACCATGATATTGTGAAAATTTTTATAAACCATATGTAGGAATAATAGTCTTTATTGTAGAGATATTGGAAGACCAGAGGGTACATCTCGAAGCCATGTATGGTTTCCTTTTTTATAATTCAAAGAGCAATCATTCCCTCACAGTCAACTTAAATTGTGCAAAGTTTGAGTTTTTGTTGTCTGCAGCATCTAATCAGAGTACATTCTTCCTTTGTCTACTATATAATGAAAAGCATACTTTTGCCTCATTATTAAAAACAGATCCACAATTGGAATTGTATGATATGTGATGTCTTCTCAAGCAAATGGTTTTCTAATGATTACAAAATTTTAAGTCCAAGTTATTTTAAATCATATAAAAGTAGGAAGAAAAAGCAGTGACTCCTCACACTATGAAAAAATCAATATATTTGTGTGCATAAGCAAATCCTTAATTTGAGGCTAACCCTAGGGGCTTCAGAACAACAAAACCCAAAGCTTGCATGGCCTGAACATGCAGTGGCTAGAAAAAGGCAAGAGCACTGTTGCCCGTTTATCATGTTTATGTTTTCCATAAGCATTCTCATTACTCAATCTTGAGATTGTTTTCATAGACAAGAGTATACAGAGAAAGCACAAAACACAAAGGGTTTACACAAAAAAAAATTAACCACCACAGAAAGCTTAAAGGAAATGAGACACAAATCACCAAATCAAACAAACAAACAGAAACTATATCAAATTTATGACATGCGTAGCACAGGGAATCCCAGTGGCTGGCAAATACCTTCAGCATGGTCATGGCCATTTTCATCAGGGATGCGTTCAATCAGAGTCTCAATGGACTCATCCCAAATGGGCCTTGTGTCAAAGATGTCCTCAGGAACCGAGTGCTCGGTGTCAACAGGTGGTAGATTTTCAATTACCGACACTTCCAGGGCACTACTACTTTCATCATCTGAAACTGTCTCCTGCTCCCTTTCAGACTGCGTAAGTCTGTCCACTAACTTGGAGGCCTCATCACTAATCTCCTCAAAGAATTCTATGGAGTTCCTGTAAAGGTCAAAGAAATGCTCCTTACTTTCTTTTGTGGGGCTCGTGCCCCCTCTGCAGGGAGATGTGGTGCTTCTGCTTTTAACTGGTAATCTGGATGCAAAGATTTTTGGTCTTGTGGCCCCTTCTTCTGATTCTAACTCCAGCTCCCCTGCCCTCTCTCTGCTCTCTGTTTCTGCCTCAGTGGAACTTCTAGTTTTTACTGGACATTTGGTCTTTGAGTCCAAAGGACTAGCATCAGATTCAGATTTGCTTGTAGTATCTGGTGCTCTGCTTATCATGTCCAGTCCCTGAGGAGCCACTATCTTCTGGAGAGATGACTCTTGGTGTGAAAGCTGCTGCTCGACTCTTTGGATGGGTGCTTTGATGGGGATTTTGGACTTTGGTTTTGTTTCATCATCTTTACTTTCATCATCCAGGTTGGGTAGAAACTCTTCAGAAAGCGGACTCTCATACTCCACAGATAGAGGTGCTGGGGTTGAAGTGGGTATAGTCCTTACAGGAATTTTGGATTTGCTTTCAGAAGGCACATTCTCCATGGATGCAGTAGGGATTTCAATCACAGATTTCTGTTCCTCTGGGGAAGAATCGGGAGAATCATTATTTCGATCTGAATATACAGACCTGGTGACTGTGGAAAAGTCTAACTGAACTTGTACAACTGGTTCAGGGGAGTCAAGGAAAGATGTCTGATTCATACTAGACAGAAGAGATGTATCGCCCTTTTGCATGGTGGGGAGGTCCTCAGTTCCAGCAGACATAGTCTCTTTTGTTGATGTTTCAGTGGAGGCTGAAATCCCCATTTGGGCATTAAGCTGAGCATCTGAGGCAGGTATTTCATCTCCTTCCTCATTCAGATCATCCGGAAGTAAGTCTGCTTCATCATCTACTGTTTCTTTTGATTCTGAATGTGCTAGTGACTCAGCTGATGTCTCCAGCTGTAGGGACTCAGTCCCAGTAGCCCCTTCTTTTATGTCTTCAGAGAGAGTCTCTTCCCTGAGTTCTTGTCCAATTTGTAAAAAGTGAAAACTTTCATCTGCATAGGATCTTTTAGTCATATCAATGGCACCACTTCGGGTCATCTCAAACAATTTTCCTTCCTGAAAGAGAAATGGATTTTGCTCACTTGTTGGAGTCCCTTCTTCAGTTGGGGTCCTAGCAGGAGTGGTGTCAGGGGTGGTACCCTGTGATTGTCTGTCTACCATCAAACCAAATATCTTCTGTTCTTCCTCCTTCACTCGAGCCTCAAAGGCTTCATCATCCTCACGGATTTCACTCCAGGAATCAGAATCCACATCGGTTTTTGTGATGATGACTTTGTTAGTTTGTTCACCAATGATTGCTGATGTATTTGGTATAGCACACTCGGAAAATGAGGGAGCTCTATCTGACTGTGTTTCACACAAGATGCTTTCTTGTTTTGATTCTATTTCCTTGTTTTGGTCTTCAAAATTAGATTGTTTGCTTGAAATAGTTCCACTAGAGGAGCTTGGTATTACTACACTTTCAACAGAGGATGTGATGGTAACAGAATATACTTCAGAAGAGTGAAAACTTGTGGTATGTCTCACATCTGTTTGGGTTTTGCTTTCTTCACTAGAGAAAAAAGATTGGGAAGGAACATTTTCATAGGGGCTTGTGATTTGAGGATCATAGATTTCATCAGTCTCAACTGGGTCAGGTAATCCATCTGTTTGAGTAGTATTGGATGAGTCTTCAGTGGAACAGACTTGGGAGAATTCCTTTGATAAGCTCTCAAAAGTTTGGTCAGCTTTTGTAACCTCCATTTTTGTAGCAGAAGATGTGGAGGATATATCTTCATCTAATTTTTTCCCTTCAGTTACTGGACAATGAGACAAAGAAGACAAAGATGGAGTGCTTTCACTGGGACAATGTACTTGTGGAGATTCTACTCTAGAAACACTGAGCTCTTCCCCTTCTTTGTCTTTTTCACAAGCATCTTGGAGAGCCAATGATTCTTTATGGATAACTGGCTGCTCATCGATATCATCACCTGTCAAACTCTGCAGACCTGAATCAACAGGAGTGGCTGAGCTGCTAGGATACACAGCCTCACACCCATGTCCATCACAGATTTCTGGCTGATCAGTATGTCTGTTTAGGTCATCATAAGGCATATCTGGGCCTTCCATGGAATTATTATGACTGTCTTTGGGCAAATGGGATTCATAATCTTTTTCTTCTTCTGATTTTCCTGGCTCTGTATGATTCTCTTCATTCATCTTGAAAATGAATTGTTTGGAAGCTATAAGCTGGTACTGTACTTCTTCAGGACTAGAATTGGAGTCCATGCTGGACGGAAGTGGTGAAGGAGGTTGCACTCGAATAACTGGTTCTGGTAAAAGGCCTGAGTCAGCACCTTTCTCCAGCTGTGTCATCTCAGGCTCACTTTCTGAAGAGGATGAAGTCTTTCTGCTCTCTGATGTCACCACCACAGGGACCTCACTTTCTGTCTCCACATGCTCCATATGCTTTGGTTCATCCAAGTCAGCTGAACAGTCAGCATCTGGGTCAGTGGATGAGCAAGATTCCTCTTGCTTGGATTCTTTTTTGTAGTCCCTTTTCTGCTTTGCTTCTTGTTCAAGTTCATCAAACGTTTTGATTTTAGTTACCATTTTAAACATTTCTTCTTCAGGTGTGAACCTCTTTTTCTCCCCATTTTCTGAATCATCTTCCTCTGCACATTCATGAATCACAGCTGATTTGGGTGTGCTTGTATCTGCAGCTTTGGGTGTGACCTCATAGCTAATTTCTTCAGAGCTGGGTGTGTCAGGAGAAAGGGGGCTCTTCCCTGAACTCTCCATGAGCGATGTTTGCTCAAGACTATCATCCTCAGCGCTGCCATCAGGGTCCCGTAGGAACCGGGAACGCATGGAGGCCACTTCTGAAAACAGTTCTGCTTTGGCGATGGCTGCAGGAAGAGGAAAGTGACTTGGGAGAATGCCGGCTTTCATCTTTGGTTCAACAGGGCTACTTTCGAGAGAATCACGGCAAGGGGATTCTTTCAGAGGACTGGGTTCCAGAGAATCAGGAGTTTTGTGTGAGGAGTTATCTTCCAGCACGGGGCTTGCTTCTAGAGAGTCTTTGTGGCTTACTGCTAATGATTCATCAGCCATAGGGCTGAGGACTTCACTATCACGGCTGGGAAGTGAAAGTTCTAACCCTTGGGGACTTCTAATGACTCCCTGAGGCTTTGATTCAGTCCCTGCATCTGTCTTTACAGAAGCATCAGGCAGTGGTGACATCTTTTTCTCATCTGAGGGTTCAGCAGATATGGATTCCTCAACCTCAGTATCAGTTTGTGTCTTATGGGCTGAACTATCACATGTAAGTTGACCTTTATCAAAGGAAGCTTCTTCAGTCTGTCCTTTGGGTGTTTCTTTTGCTAATAAATCATTGTAGTAGTCAGGACAATCGCCTTCTTGTTGGGAGCATATGTCCTTGGAAGGCTCTGGGGTGGTCTCCTTTAAAAATCCCTCAGTAGGGTGGTCCGTACTCTCAGAGACTACAGAACCTTGCTCTCCAGAGCCATCGCTTATGTCTTCGGCTGTGGGATGTGCTTTTTCTGAATGAATTTCTGTTGGTGTTTCTAACTTGGTAGTTTCCTTTGTTTCCCCAATTTGCTCATCACTTTTCTTTGTTGAGAAAGAAAGGCTTTCTGGGCTTGTCTCAGGAGTCTCTGCTAGACCTTCATGCTTATAGCTTTCTTCTGAACTGATCTGAGGGGTCCCTTCCATCAGGCTGCCACATGGTGAAACCGCTATCCCATTGTGCTTTAGGCTTTCAGAACTGCCATCTAAAGCACTGCTCTGTAAAGACAGAGATGGAAGGAATTCATCTTTCATGTAATCTAGTGGAAACGCTGTGCTGAAAGGACTAGTGAGGACTTGATCTAAGTGAAGCTGTGCCTTTTCAGTCTCTTCACTCAGGCAGAATTGTTGGTATTTGTCATTGTCTTCCAACTCTTGCTTAATGACATCAGAAAAGTCAGTGGAGGTTTTTCTGTCTGGGCTGATCTGAAGATCCATGTCCCCTTGTTCATCATCTACCTTTTCTTTGGAGACCTCACTCTCTTTATTGTTTTCTTCTTTGGGTGCTGACTGAACAGGTTCAGGTGTTTTGGGACTGGAAGCTTTCTCCTTTTCTCCAACTATATCTTCTCTCTTAAACCCTATGGAGGAAGCACGGACCCCTCTTTTGGATTCTGAAGGTCCAGTTACCAGAAATCTTTGGCCTCGTTTAATCGTCTGACTCTCTATTTTTTGTGCTTCTCTGTGGGTTATTGTCTGTCCCTTTTCTTTCTCTGATCGAACTTTGCTTTTTTCTTGCATCTGCTTTTGTTTTGCTGATTTGTGCTCAAAGAGTCCAGTCTTATGTTTAGATGGGTCCTGACCTGACTGGAAGGCTTTCATCAACTCCCGAACAGACATTGTCTCCTCAATTCTTTCTGTTTTTGAGGTGGGAGAAACAGGTGGTTGCTTTTCTGTTTTCCCAGAAGGTGACACAGACAGGTGCTTTTCAGTTTTGCCAGAGGTTGATACAGGTGGATGCCTTTCCATTCTTCCAGAGGGTGATACAGGCAAGCGCTTTTCTGTTCTCCCAGGTGATACTGGTGGATGTTTCTCTGTTCTCCCAGAGGGCGATGCAGGTGGGCGTTTGTCTGTTTTACCTGAAGGTGATACAGGTGAGTGCCTTTCTGCTTTTGTAGACGTTGACACAAGGGGGTGTTTTTCAGTTTTTGTAGACGGTGACACAGGTGAATGTTTCTCAGTTTTACTCGATGACAACAAAGGCGGGTGCCTTTCAGTTTTTGCAGAAGGTGACACAGGTGAGTGTTTCTCAGTTTTACTTGATAGTGATACAGGAGGGTGCCTTTCAGATTTTCCAGAAGAGGAAAGAGAAGAGTGTCTTTCTGTTTTAGAGGAGGGTGTTGCTGGTGCATGCCTTTCAGACTTCAGAAAGGGTGAGGTGACTGAATGTGGCCTGTGCATTGTCTTTTTTGGAACATCTTCTTTGCCTTTGACTCTGACAGGCAACTTGCTTCGACCCTTCTGTTCATCTTCCACTCTCTTCTGAAGAGCCTTTACTTTGTCCTTTATGGAACCAATGGGAGTTTCTTCTATCAAAGGAGACGTAGCCTTTACAGTGGGAAGAGGTTCAGGGGCTAAGCCTGAGTCTTCATCTAAGGACTCTTCTGAACTACCTTTCTTAAGTTCAGTTTTTTCTGCACCAGGTTGTAAAGTTTCCTCTTTCTGTTTCTGTTTTTCTTTTAATTTCCTTCTCACTGGCTTCTTTATTCCCAAGCTTGGTTTGTGTTGTTCCTGTGTACTGTGTATCTCATCTGTGGATGTATCTTTCCCCCCATTTTCAGAACCCTTGCCAATAGCCAGAGCCTCATGTTTCTCCCCTGTCATATCTTGAACTGTCTCTAGTTGCCCTTTATGAAGAGTCGTATATGAATTTAGATCATTAGTAAGGTAGTTCACCAACCCAACTGAGTCTTTTTCTATTTTCACTTTGGTCTCTTTATCTAGTCTAACTTCTACACATGGATATTCAGTGATTTCTAAAGGTGCTTTTTGCTTAGCCTCTTCTATTTCCTCATCACTGACAATAACCCATTCCTCTTCCTCTAATTCTCTCTCTGAGTGAGACCTCTGCACTCTGCCCTCATTGCTTGTGCAGGTTCCACTTCTCAGAATTTCATTCACCTTTTCTAAGTCCTCTTTAACTCTCTCAACAATTTCAAAAGGTTCTCCTGGCTCTTCCTCAGCAGCCTTCACCAGCTCCTTCACTTTAATAGAGCCTGCCTTATCAGACACATCTGTGGTCAAGATGGCGGTCATTTTGATCAAATCTTGTTTCATCTCAGAAACTTCAGAGAGCAAGTCCGGACTTGCTAGGACAGGAACTTCATTAACCAGGTGACTTTTCAGGACAGATGTTTCTGTAGATTCTGTCTCATCATCTTTGATGTGAATGAAAAACATTGAAAGTAAAATGGAAATCAAAAAAGATATTGGCAAATGTAATCAGGACTGAAACGACACAGCGTCTTTTCCTGTTGTGGTGGGAGGGGCAACAAAATGGGCTGGGAATGGTGGATCCACAAGGTCTCAGGGTACAAGAGCAAAGCAAAGCTAACGGAAAAAAAAAAACTGAAAAGGAAAAATGAGCAGGAAATAACTTGCTTAATTTTCTCACTGTAGCACATCCACACATACAACAAAGCTATAACAAGACATACACACACACAAAATAATCAAAAACAAAACAAAGAGCGCAGTGAAATTACACAGAGATATCTCAAGATTGTTCAGATGTTACAGATCAATGTTCCCAAAAAAATAGAAAAACATGGGGAAAAAAGGGAAAAAAAGGCATTAGAAATTGCAGAAAATTGATTTCCTCTAGGAGAAAGCCAGTGGTAGCAAACTGTCAGAATAGACTAGAAAAAAATAATGTGTACACATTTTTCAGTCATATTAAAATCTGGAATTCAGTATGTTTAGCTCTGCCAATAGATACAATGACTATATATAATAAATCAGAATCAGCTGCAAACCGGCATTTCATCTAAGGGAAATTCACACCTAACAATGAAACAAATGGTTTTGTGCTAAGAGGCATAGTCCTTTCCTCGGAGCAACCTCCTTGTTTACACACATAATGGACATATCAAGGAGGGAAATAAAGGAAAGGAAAGAAAAACAACAAAACCAACAATTGTGATTAAACTTATATGTGGGTCCAAAGTTAAAATGTAATGCATGGCAACCCAAATCAGAGACAGTCACACGGGACACACGCACAAGTTATGTAAGCCAAGTTATTTCCATGCAAAGCAAAGGTGGAATAAGGTTGCTGGGAATGTGGCCTTGCTCAAAAGCACTGGCAGGAGGATGGAAAGAAATCAGAAAGAATATGTGAAACATTACTGTGGTGAAGCATATTTATTTCCCTACAAGCCCATACATAAGATTTGAGGCATAGGTAATGGAGCACGTACCCATGAAGGGCAAGGAGAAAAAGTCTGTGAAACTCTTTTAGAATTTACTCATTAGAAAGACTTTAGGAAAGAGTCCCTTCAACAGAGTCCTCCTCTGGAGATTATTTTATACCACGGTGAGAATTACTGAATGTTGTCTTTAAACAAATGTGAGTCTTTACTTAAAACTTTTTGGACATTCAAAACATCTAGGAGCAATTCAGGAGAATCGCTAGCATTATAGAAACATGGTAACTTTTCTTCTTTATTGGTTAAGGCAGATGGAACATTAACTTTTAATTCCTATCAGCTCATATTCAAGGAATAAAGGAAAGGGTCATTTAAACATGGTAATCCTAAAGAAGAAAACGTGAGAGAAAAAAACACATATACAAATGAGGATTCACTGAAGGCAATGATAATATGTCAAAGAAACAAAAATGCCTTCGCTTGAGAGAATAAGTATCAGTTGAGGAGATATTGTATGTGAGCATGCAAAAAAAATTAAAATCATTTATATCAATATGGCTTTTTCCAAGTGTTCAAACCAATAAAAACACACAGAATTTGAAATATTCTAGTTCTGAATAACGATTTAACATGAGGATAAGGAGACCCTCAATTAAAAAAAAAAAGTATTCCAATGACTTAGAAATAAATTATATTGTGCTAGCACTTTAAAATCCTTGGATCCTATAGATTGCATGGGGCCAGACAATCATATTAAATATTGCTCTAACTTTTATCCTTTTTCACTGAAAGATAGCAAATCAAAATAAATCTTAAAATGGATAAACATCAAAAATTAGAATTTTTTTTCTAAAGCAATTGGGACATAAATGCAAGAAATCTGTAAAATGTGACTTGTGTCTTCACATGAGAAGCCAGAGAGTCACGGGAAACAGGCCAACGAACTAAAATATTAACTGAATATTACAAATCTGAAATGAGTTCTAAGATAGTTATTAAAGACTGGAAAAATCAGTTCCCTCTGTACCAGAATGCACTTGGGGTTTGCATCATAATCTGAAATTAGCCCATAATAACACCCTGTTGGGATTAGTCATTTCATCCTGGGAATTTTCACTTTTGTGGCCTTGGCTCCTGATTTTGTACACAAGGTCTGCTAGGCCTCAGCCCTAAGGAAGTCAGTCATACTTCACCACAGTAAGAGGTGCAAGGGAAGGGTAGGTGGGGAGTTAGTCTCAGCTAAGAACTATTAGACAGTATCACTTTTGCAGCATATTCTCTGTAAATAATGCACTCTCCACAAAAGCCAGTGTTTTAGGTAAAAAGTGATACTGTCATGTCAGTGCTTAAATAAAATGAGATGGCAACGTTATGCTAACAAATGGACAAAAATGGTAGGTTGGGTTTCTAAACAAGCGTAACAGCAATTGCAGGGTTAACAGGGATGTCTAAAGAAAGTGAATGCTTAGATGAATAATCATTGCATTTTATTGCTAATTAGCTTATAAATAAGACATATCTGTAATTTAACTGGCCAAGCTGCTTTTATAAATACATATTAATGATTAATAAAGATAATATACAAATATAATTATTATAGTTGTTAGTAACAGCAACTAGGTTGCATCTTAACTCATGCTTCTCTTTAATATAGCCAGCTTTCAAACAAACTCAATTTTATTTAAAATCTTACTTTTTTCTGATGTCATATCGATCTGAAAGAAAACATACATAAATTGAAATGGTTACAAATAGAGTCTTGTCTCAGCCCCTGATGTGCACAATAAGCTCCTATTCATAATTATACACATTGGGGTGACACCATAACCTAGGAAAAGGTCAGAATAATTTGCTAGAGTTCTTCCCGAGAGTCTTCCTGATTCTTATCCTAATTTTGGAGGAAAAAACCCAACTCATTTCTAGATATTATGGGTGGAAAGTCCTTTCTAATATGCTATTCCTGGGAAGATATGAAACAGCATGTGTTTGATATTAGAAATACACTTATTAGGGAAAAGGTCAGAAAAATAGAGAACTAGGTATTAAGCATAAATTGTCAATTTAGTTGAGAAAAAGAAAGGAATAACAACAAGCATGCCAAGCTGACCCATTCTACAGATGCAGCTTCATTTTCATTAATAACAAGCCAGCATTACAAATCCTAAAGACAATATGGACTGGATTTATTGCCCTGAATAGTCCTGAAAAAATTCAGTAGAAAAATCACACAAATGGAAAAAGCTCATTTTTGAACACAACAATGTTGTTTTCATAATTTTATTACTCTTTCAAGAATAGCTTTTGTGATAGCGTTACCAAGTACAGGAAGGAAATTGAATACTTGAGGCAAAGAGTGACTGTACAGGTGAGAGAAAGAATAACTTCATTCTTGTCATAAGTTTGTTGTGTATATAGCTCTAGAGCAGAAAAATGAGTCTCTAATCAGCCCTCTCATCCTGCAACACTGCCAAGATATCAGAAAAAAAAAGGGAATTCATAGGGATTTTCTGAACTGATAATGTCTTTCCTTTTAAGTGTGAGTGGTGGGTACAGGCACATCTATTATATTTTTCTTTATATTTTTTGTATTTCAGTCTATCAAAATAACATTTTTTAAAAGAGAAAACTAGTATATTTGAAGACATTTAAGTGCAACTAATAATTACATTTGTCTATTTTAGAAACGGAGACTGATTTATTAATAAATATTTCTATTCATTTCTATTATAACATTTGGGCATTTCCAGATCTTTTAAAGAGAGATGAACATCTATTTGCTGTAAATATTAAAACTGGTATGCTTCAAATGGTACTTTGTTCAGGGTAACCTTTCTATGACTCGTTTTCTTCATCTACAATAAGGGTAATAATAGCACACCCCTCATAGGGTAGTTGTGAGTGATCAGTGTTGATGAGGTATGTGGAGCACTTAGTAAAGAGCCTGAATTATAAGAAGTGTTCATTATTAGTACAGTCCTGCCTTGAAATATTATAGTTTAATGGATGAGTTATATACTCAGTTTTTTGGTCTTAGTTGCTCTCAAATTTTTTGGTCATAAAACCCCTTTACACACCTAAAAATTACTGAGGAGTACACAGAATTTTATTTATGTGGGTTACAAATATATATATAAATTAAAGCTGAGAAAATTCTATAACACAAAAATACACACATATACACGTTCCATTAAATGTCAAGGTGTGATGCCATCATATAAAATAGAGCCTCTGGAAAACTCCACTGTGGCTTGTGAGGAAATGAGAGTTAAAAAGGCAAATAATGCCTTAGTACTATTATAAAAATAGTACTAAACAGGTGTCCCCAGAACAACCTTTGAGAACCACTGAGATAATGGTTTGGCCTTCAATAGTTAGTAGAAAAATATTTGTTATTGCATAGAAACAAGAGCAACAATTTACAGGGAAACTTTACTATCCTCTGAAGTCATTCCACCAGGTGAGGAAACAGAGGCTCAGAGTTATTTAGTAAAATTGTGATCCTTTAATCACTAAAAACAACGGGATAGCACTCCTAAGAATACAGGTTAATCCTGTTCTCTGATTAGTGATTATAGCAAAGACATAGTCATTTACAGCAACACTATTACAAAATTACCTCTTCCTCCTGTTCTTGATCTGACTCTGATTCCTTGCCGTCCCAAGATGTCATGCAAGATGGGGAAAAGAAAGCAGGAATAGTAGAGAGAATTTAGAAGAAAATAATAGGGCAAATATTCTGTCCACAAACCTCAACATGTAAGTTTATAGTCAGTGCAATTTTATTTTTTCTGTCAGATGGTTTACAGAAGAGAGAAAGAAAAAATAAAAAGGATTGATTTAAATGCAAAAGTCTGTAGATTTAAAAGACAAAAGAATCAAAATAATAAATATACTAATTTTAGATGCTAAGTCAACAGGAGTCTCAAAGTTTGATATTTAATGGATTCTATGGCATATATGCTAAAAAAATGTTGATGATGATAACCCATTCATTACAGATATTGATTGAAAATGAAAATAGCTATAAATAAGCATATAGTGAAAATAGTTTCAATATGCAGGCAAGAGTTCTAAATTCAAAAGTCTATCTGAAATGTACAATGCTTGGTTTTTTTTTTTTAACGGAGAGATCCCAGGGATCGAACTCGGGTCCCTCCATATGGGAGACGGACACTCAACTATTTGAGCCACATCCATCTCCCTTTTTTTCTTTTTTCTTTTTGTTTGAGTTACTAAATGGAAAACTGTCCTGGACCACCACAGAATTAATAAATGTGTTTGACAGTAATAATATGTAATACACTAAATGCATTCTTTTATAGCTCATTGAAAGCTCACTGAGATCAGAAAAAATCTCATTCATCTTTATGTATCTCGCAGGTGCTTTGCACACAGCAGGACATGCTTGCTTGTGGGTTCTATTTAAAATTCTGCCTCTGGCAAGTCACTCTTGTTCAGTATTACAGACCCAAAGTACATTCTGCACCATCAAAGTACGGTTAGATTATGCTCAGTTGGGTCGACTTATTCATTGCTGTATTCTAATTCTTGGAAGTATATTTTTGTATATACATAATTTTTCATTTCATTTTGATTATTTAATAAGAATTTACTATATCAATCATGATAAGTGCTCTTCTCTATATGACTGATTTCTATCAGAATAATTAAGTAAAATATACAAAGTGAAAACTATGCAGGATAAAAAGAAACATAGTTTTCACTGTTTCATGGATTCAAGATTTAGGATTTTAAATGTATCAGTTCTTCCCTCTCTGTATTTCTTATCCTCTACCACTCACCCTGCCTCTAATGTAAAACAGACAACTTGCTGAAGTCTCCTGCAAATTGCCATGGGGAACCTTCTATTAAAAAGGGATATAGGGGGAGCAGATGTGACTCAAGTGGTTGAGCTCCCGCCTCCCACATGAGAGGTACCAGGTTCAGTTCCCAGTGCCTCCTGAAAAAAAAAAAACTGAAAAAAAAACAAAGAAGTCAGCTTCCCACATATGAAGTCCTGGGTTCAATCCCCAGCCCCCAGTACCTCAAAAAAATAAAAAAATAAAAAATAAATAAAAAGGAATATAGGCAAAATGATAATAATAAAGTAATCAACAACATTTATTTCATTCAGTCTTCTTTGATTTGGTCATAGCAATCAAGGAATTCTGTAAGGGGGAGAGGTTTGGATGAAAAGTGATTCCTGCAGGTTGGCTTTGGATCAGAATTTATTATTTATTTATTTATTTGGATCAGATTTAATATTTGAAATCTACTCTTGTAACTTGGGGGTATTTCATATACTAATCATGTTAGTACAGATGAAAAGTTAATTTGATAGTCCTAAACTATTATAAGTTATAAGATGAACAGGTAGTTATTTTAGCAACATGATAAAATATTATAAGGATGCTCTGAGTTTGATAATATATAACCCACATCTGACTTGGTGGTAAGCAAAAGCTAATGGACTCATAATATTTTGGTAGGGCTAAATGCACTAGTATGGTCCCAAAAGTGCACATAAAAGCAATAATGAAGAGAAAACCAATTATTTCATTGTAAAAAATTATTCCAAAAAGTTAAATCTTAAATCCAAATTTTCCTCTTCTGTATCCAGTACATATTTATAGAAACTTTGCATTTAATTAAACTTCATTTAATGCAAATAAAGATGGAACTACTTTTTCCTTAGTTATATGGCAAATCATATGTACAATAGGGAATCAAAAATGATTGTTCTATATGGTAGCATTCAATGTCTTTGCTTTCTTTTAAAGAAACTCATGTAAATCAAATCCTCCCTTGTCTGAATTGCACTATAGCAGATTTTACAATACCTTTGTATAAATTGGTAGGGTGATGTTTAAGTTGCAAATAGCTTGATGCACCAGGCCTCTTGCAGATTTTGGCTCCTTCATAAATGATAGTCGTCCGCAAGGTTCCTGAGTCGTATCTCGTACCTTGAACAAGAAAGGCATACTTGCTTCATCCATGTTTGACATGTAGTATTTATTTTAATTAGATGATGCTCCAAATAGTCAGAGGAAAATAAAATTTATTTGTAAATGCTAAGTAAGGATTCATAAGAAATCATTTTCCCCCTTTTCCTAATACTATTTAGAATAACTTTTGCACATCAGCAATGCCAAATATTAGCTTAATTACACAGCTATCTGTGTTAAATGGATCCATTTCTCCCCAGTAGTTATTGCTTAATGTCTGACCTGTAAGAACCTATTGTTAATTAGGCAAAATAATCGAACCCAGTAGAGATCTTGGGAAAGTGTACTAAAACAGGTCTGCACAAGCTTTGAAAAATCCTAAGAGGTTAAAATAATAGAAGAAGTCATTGTTGACGAACAGTCTGGGAATTAGTAGTTTGAAGTGGAACTAGTAAAATTGTGGTGGAGGGCAGCCTCTACCTGGTGAAGAATAAGTCTTAGGACCTCTATATTAGTGAAATAAACTGTAACAGGAAAGACAATGAGGGGCTGGAAAAACAGAGCAGAACAGAATTATAATGCTTCCCTTCTATTTCAAGAATCCCACATTCATACATTTCTGGTTCCCTTTAGTATTAGAATTTAGAATGAAACTTGTGGACATCACTGCCAAACTCCTAACTTGGCTTAAAATAAGCAAAGACAACAAATTCATGGTGCACTAAAGTATCTCCATGAATGTTTGTTGAATGAATTTACAAATGTAACTCAAGTCTATAGCTCTATCTGGAATAACCTCTTATCAACTCAGAGGAGATCAAATGTGTCTTTTGAGAGATTTTATTACAAAAGTTTATCACTAGAACTCTTTTGGTCTTCACACTTGTGACATTCATACATATTTTTGAAATTTAAGCACTAACATTTTAAAGTAATAATAACAACAACAAAAAATAGCCTTCCCCTCAAATTTGGAAAAGAGTGGTCAGTGTCTGCAGTAAATGAATTGCCTACTATTTTTCCTCCTCCTAGCCTTAAACATAGCCTATAATTTAAAATTGAGATCAATTTTGAACCTCAAAAATTTTAAAAGTGGTTGATTTTGCAGGGCTATAAAATTTGATAGATCTGTTTAATAAATTGCTGAAAATACTGAAAAGTAAATGTTCTCTACTACTAAGAGAATCAAATATTTACTTGATTTTTAATAGTAAGCACACAAAATCTGGATATACATTACCTTGACAAAGAGAGGAAGTCTATTTTCTTTGAAGGCAAAAAAACTGAATATATGATGCTGACCACTCTTGGTTAATGGCACCAGGTTGCCAAAGCAATCAACATAGATGGGTTTTCCTTCTAATACCTGGGTGAAAACAGAAAAATAGGACAGAATTTAATAGCTGCAATAATAACTTGTTATTTACATAATAAGAAGTAGGGGTACCACTTGGAACTTTAATTCTTGACATATACCTACAATCTTCCTTAAATTGTCAACAATCATTTTGCCATATGTGTGGCAGCATTTATCGGCATTGCATCTAGTAATAGGAATCTTCAAGTGCATGGTGGCATTTAATCTTCTCATTCAAACACTGTTATCATTTTGGATGCTATGTCTAAAAACAAGTATATATTTGAATTCCAAATCTAAATTTCTTATTGGGTCACTAGGCATCATGAGCCAGTTTACTAGAATTCAATATCTAAAGGTTTACTCAGATGGAAAATTCTGAAATAAGACAAAGAAATGTAAAAAGCCCAGGATATTATATACTTTCACATTTAAGGAAAGGATGTATTTCCCGGACTGTTTTGTTTACTTTTAAAAAATAATAACAAGGAAACCTGAATAAAACCTAAACTTCTATAGTAAGTTGCCTTCTTTGAGTTTATCAGAAACATAATTTTTTCCCAAACTAGTCTTTAGAGGAATTCTTTTATCCCATCACATACACAAAGACCCTTCCTATAGCATAGGTCCAAACTGGCTAAAAATGGCTGATTTTGAAGCTTGACCTTCTAACTAATCAAGATGTGAATTGGCCTTTCTTAATGGCTCCATTTATTAAGTTCTATTTTAAATATAATCTGTTAATAAAGGTATAAGTAACAGAATAAATTTGTTTCTTTTAAAATACAGTACCTCCACATCTCTGCTTCTGGCCACCTCAGCAAAGTTTTCTTGTTGCTCAAGGGTTTTATCCACTTTATCATCAGTCATGCAGAAACATCTCAACCTGGCTTCAATGGGATCATGCGATTTGGCAAACACTACAAATTTGGCCATATAAGGTACGCAGATAATCTCTCTATACACTTGTGATGCAAAGGTAACAGATTCTTGGATCTGTCGACAATCTATCAGCCAGAATCTAAGAAATGAAATAAAGTCAATTGCCTAAAGTTTAAAGTATTCATTACCACTTGAAAAAAAAAAAAATCAGTTCCCTCATTATAATCCAAGTAGGCATTAAATACTTCTTGAAAAAAGAAGGAAGGGAGAATGGGAAGTAAGGAGAGAAAGTAGGAGGAGAGGGAAGGAGTGACATGGAAGGGAGCTAGGTAGGAAGCTACACAGGAAGGAGCAAGGGGGTGAGGGAGGGAGGGAGATATCTCAGGTTTTTCAAATCAGCTATTATTATATTTGTCTTTTTCTTCCTTGGAAACGTTTATGAGTATCCAGTCTTCTGAAATCTAGCTTCAGTGTTTTAGAATCCTTTTATTATGTATGCCTACTATTGGACACTATAACAATATGACAAATCTCTATTTTCCTTGATATCCCCCTCTTTTTCCTCATTTCTTTTCCTGAAACTCTTTCCAACAAAATCTATCCAGCTTTTTCATCATCTCATCATTCCTTTCCAAGATACTTTCCACTCACCAAGGTTGGATCAACCCAACCATTTAAAAAATTCTAGCTATATGGCTAAATATAATTCACAGAAGACATAATTGGCTCTAAGACTAATATATTATTTCAAGCTTCAGCTAAGTCTGTGACACAACTTTGGAATTTTTACTCTAATATAATTTTACTTAGTACAGTAATAAGTAACATTGCTAAACTTTTACGACACTCCCCAAGCTTCCACTGTCACCTCAGGCCCTGAGTAAAATTCACTGAGAAAATAAAGTAGAGACTATCAGATGGAAATTTCTTAAACATGCTATTTATATTTCTCCAAAATGTTTATTCCACCTGTTCTTGCTTGTATCCTTTTTCCACCAGTAATTTTTCTCCTTCTCTGGGCTCATTTCCTACAGTCTTTAAACTTTCTTGATATTTCCCTACCCTTTCATCCACTTTCCTTCAAGTTCCTGATCCATCTCTTTTTCTCACTACCCAAATTTTCAGAAAGAAATCCAATTGTCACTGCTTCCAATTCTTCTACCTTGTATTTATTTCTCAGTCCACTCAATTCTTGTGTTTGCTCCTTCCATTCTACTGTAGCTGCTCTCCCAGAGTTTACCAATGATGTCCCACTTGCCAAGTCAAATGGCCTCTTCTCAGTTCTTCAGTGATGGCCCATAAGAAGGCACTTAACCTACCCCAATAACCCTAAAATGAAGCCCAGTTTTTCTGGTGTCCCACTACCCATTTTCCTCCCAAATTTGATCCACTCTATGATTTCCTTATTAAGGAACATAGCATCATGTTCCTACAATGGCTTAAAACTTCAGCCAGAATTCGTATCCCTGACACATCCATCTGTTCCTAAAATGCTACTCAGTCTACTTCTAAGTTTTTCAATGAATACAAGTCCATAACTCTCCATTCCATTGTCACTGCCATAGCTGGGCTCACATCATCTTTCACAATGCCTTTATCATCACTTCCTAACTAGGGTATAAGCTCTAGAAGTTCAGAGACTGTGTTCCTCTCGATCCTGATTTTGTCCTCTGTCTGTAGCATGGTTCCTGGATCATGGCAGGTACTCAAGAAATATTACCTTCCTCTTTCTATTGATTCAACTAGCTTTAAATAATTCATTGCTTCTTCAATTGTCTGGGAAATAAGTTATTAGCACAGTAACATAAGAACTTCTCACTCTTGATTAGTCCTCCAAGGCCTCTATAAACAGGCTGTCAACTAACATTCCAGCATTATTTCTGAATTATAGGCCACATGGATTGTTCTTGCTGTCCTCCAAATATACCTTCTGCATTCTATCTCTGCAACTTTGCTCAGTCACTTTCTTTTCCATTTTTATCTGCCCATCAGGTTCCTATATATTTCTCACGAGTCACCTCTTTTCCTGCATCCTGTCTGACACCCTCTTCTGAATTCTTTTCGTACCTCTGGTCTGTACCTCTCATTCAGAACTTGTCATTACTGACTGATACACGATTGGCAGAACACACTGAAGCACAGAACTGTAGACTCAATAGCTGAGATCTCTGGGTGGCTGGAACGACAACTATGTGCTGCCACACCCAGCTATTGCTTGCACTGTTATTTAACTATTCATGTCATTTTATCTCTCTCTCTCTCTTTTTTTTTTTTTTTTTTTAAATCCTTGGATAGGAATTTAAGTTTTAACCATTTCAAATTTCAGTTTTCTCATCTGTAACATGGACATAATGCCTCTTGTCCTACTTAAGTCACAAAGTTATTCTAGTAATCAAATTAAGTGAATGTGAAAATGCTTAGCTATCTATTAAAGACCCTTCCCATGGGAACTAATATTAATAAAATGAATTAGTGTGTGCATTTGAAATTAACCTAGATAACTTCAGCTTTTTAAAGAAGTGTGATATAGAAATGGGTATGATATAAATGTGTTAGGATGCAGAAGAGAGCCTGAAATTCTCCAAGCCATTTAAGCAATTCATGGTGAGTTTTGTATGTGTGTGTGTTTTATCATACTGTTGGAAAAAGTAGCTCAGGCTATTTTGTTGACAGCAGGAAATTCATCATGCCTAAGACCTTTGGGCTTGGAAAAAGCAACATGTGGCTGGTAAAGCTAAAGTCAGAGTCAAAAAGTCAAAACAGACAACCACTCTCTCATTTTCCTTAAATTTCATTCTGACTGGTTGTAATTTGTTATTGTATTATTACTACTTTATTTGTTGGCATTTCTAGTTTAAAATATGAAAGTAAATGCAGACCATATTTTAAATCAAACCAAAAACAAAATCATTAAAAAAATGTAAGAAACAAAATAGAACAAAACAAAGTGAAGAGTATTTCGTGGTTTTCTTTTTTTGGGGGTGTGTGGGGTGGCACAATATCATAATGAGCTTTCTTGTGCTAAATAACCATACCTGGCAGACACATTGGTTGTAAAGGAAACACATTCATTGACAAATGTTAATGGCGTAGTTCCTGTAATATCTTCCCACTGAGCAGGGGTAGTTCCACCTGAAATAATATAATTGTTGAAAAAGTTAGGCAAAAATCCAGAATCTGGATTGCAATATAAAATCTTTTTTTTTTTTGTATTCACTAGCATATTCCCATCCATGACTCAAAATGACACATTGAAAATAAAATGACCAAAAGCTACATGCTAAAAATGACACATTGAAAACAAACAGTAGATACTACCTCTCAAGGAGCTGCATTCAAGGAAAGTTATTTGAATAACTTCTTCAAATTACTAGGCATTTCTATTCTCTGTCTGACATTTTAAAGCTTTTATTGTAATTGTTAGGACCTGAAGATAATTTTGAAGTTGATAATTTTAAAAGATCCTTTGACCAACCAAGTAGCAGAATACATGGTTAACACAATGAATAATACAAATATTCTTTTCTTCCTAAACTTCCTATTTTATGCAATTGTTTTCATAAAATTATATTTCCATCTCAATTAACAATTGAAAGCTGGCAACACATACAAAAGAAAGATGCTTGGAGAATATTAAGAGCTCCATAAACACCTCAAGGTGAATGAATACATAAATGAATCTGAAAGGGTGGCTTCTGTATACAGAAAAATCACCATTAGGCAGATGATGACTACCTGTCTTTCATTTCTGCTGGGAAATTAAATTGGCATAGATAAGAAAAAAAGAGTTTTGAGTGTTGCAGGGAGATTAGATGCTTGAGTTTCTTAAAGGGAATGAGTTGCCAAAAGAAGGTCATGGAAACACACCTTACCTCGGCCTTTATACTGTGCATTGGTAGCAAATATATGTAATATAACATAGCAACACACACTCGTGTGTGCACGCACAAAGTTAGGTCTAGCAGTTTTTTAAAAAAACAATAAATTTAAGGAATTGTTAAGTACCAAACCATCAGAGCACGTGGGGCTGGGACATAGATGAGACGGTGTCTAGGCCTATATCATATTCATTTGATCAGCTACAAGGCCAGGATGTACCACAGACATTTTTCAATCTTGCCTGGTTCACTTCATTGCCATTATGTTGCAGATTATAGAAGGATTGCTGTACCCCCCGTGGAGCAAAATGTATGGAAAGGAATGCTAGGTGATAACCAAAAATAAGCAAATGGGAAAGAGATCAGAAATAAATCATGTGATTTCTGCATACTCATTTCAGCCCCTTGATTTTTTTTTTTTTTGTTTTGTTTGTTTGTTTTTGTTTTTTGAGGTACCAGGGGCCAGGGATTCAAACCCCATATGTGAGAAGTCAGCTCTTGACCACTGAGCCACCTCAGCTTCCCTGAGTTGGTTTTCTCATTTTACTGCTTGTTGTTTGTTTTTGTTTAATCAGGAGGCACTGGGATCTGAACCCAGGACCTCCCATGTGGGAGGAAAGCGCTCAACCACATGAGTCACATCTGTACCCTTAGCCCATTGATTTTAAAGTTTGTCATATTACTAAATGCATGGGATGAAATCTTAATGGTTGTCTATCATAAATACAGAGAAAAGCAATAATTAATAAGAGAAGAGACTTAGAAAGAGAGGACAAAAACAGGGTAAACATTTCAGTCAGTATGAAGGAGAGAGATGGGAAAAAAAAAATCCAACAATACCGAAAAAACCAGCCATGGTTATTCCTATCAATGACAGTATGAATATTTATTGAATGCCAACAGCATGTAGTTATTGTTAAGTGGGGAAGTTGTTAATCAAATTAAGTAGCCCTAAAACAGTTCAGGGTGCTCTACGCGTATCTCCTACCTACCACCATTTGTGGTGGTGCTGTTGGGCAGAGACAACCAATGTTCTGAGAATGCCATCCCAAAGTTTGGTAGTTGTCTGAAAGCTACCTCAACTACTAGTTGAATGAACCAAAAACCAGTTAATTATTAAAAATCTTTACTTGGATATTCCAAAGTCAGTTCAATAGATCAATGATGAAGAAATCAAGCACTACACAGAAAAGTTTGGTTTGAACCACTGGATATCACTATTCAAGATGCTTTTTTTTTTTTTAACAGCTATAAGGTGGTTTCTCTAATGAGGGCTTGAAGCCTGGGTGTTGGAGATATCTGGGCTTGGTTTTGAACCCCAACTCTACCAAATATTTATAGTATAATCTTGGGCAAGTAATAGAACTCTCAACCTTGATTTCCTTATCACAAAATGGGCTTAAAGTTTCCTTGTTGGGTTATTGTGAAGATTAAAATAACAATGCATATATAAAGTACCTAACAGTTTGGCATACAGACTCTAGTAAATATTAGTTTATTCCCTTTTACCTTGCACTTTCCTAGTTAAATAGAACACTTTTCCTGAATTATCTATCTATATACATACATATACCTGCAGGTATGCTCTGGTGACTGTAATTTAATACTTGAAATCCTTGTAGTTTCTTCTTTCAGAACTTTCTACTAATGCAATCATAAGTGACTCACCTGTTATGCTGCATAACAGTCTTAAGGTTGGTGCATCGCCCCCAAAGCCATTCAACATGACATCACTTGAAGCTTTGGGGACAGGAATGGTCATAGTAATTGGCTTGTGAAATTTTCTTCTTCTGGGTTCCAAAGTGACTATAGGACTGAAGGTAGCTTTGTTGCCTAGGATCTTCTTAACTAGCTCAGTGTGCATAGGTTGAGCCTTTTCAAAGAAAAGAAAAATATTAAAGTAAAAAATATATCATTGCAATTCATGTCAAATTTCTTACCCAAAGTATTTGTCTCTCAAAAAACAGTTTGGTGGATTTCAAAGATGACAATTTTAAGTGAGTACTGTTACTAAGCACACATATGAAACTTTGTGAGAACTAGGACGTCTGGTGACAGCTTTTGCTCACCTAGGAAAATTTTTGATGCCACAACCATTTATTTCCCATTTGAAAAGCTGATTTTTAATCTAATGAAATCCACATGAGGACCGTTTGCATCCACTGCTGGCATACCTGTAAGCCTACACGGATCCGCTTGGTCAGCGCCCCCTCTGGGAAGACAGCCTGCACCTGGGGCACGACCGTGCTGCTCAGCACGCCTCCCTCTGGGCCAATCAGGTTGCTGTCCTGTTTGATGCGAGACACCACTGCAAAGTACTGCGGGAAGTCACGGGTAATGATGCGGCAGATTCGTTTCTTTTCTAGGTCTTCTGGGCTATCCAGGACTGAGACAAGAAATGACCCATCTTCATATAGCAAGGATGTCCTTCTGAATGCATTCTAGCAAACTCACTGGCATAGTTAATAGTGAACAGATGTGACAGAAAACTCTTTTTTTAAAAAATAATATGAACATTTAAAAAGCAAGGCTATCAAAAACACATTTCCCTCACCCCCGCCTTGCTCTGCCCCAGATTGCAATTCTTTCAATACCTGTCAGCATTTAGCTCGCACTTTTTCTTTCTTTGTGAAAACTAGGACTTTCTAGGGCACTGTGAAAGAAAAGCATCTTGTTCCAGTTGCAGTCTAGCAGGGCTGTCTTTGTAAATGAGGAGATTTGAGGGCAAACCTGGAATGAAAATGAACCTATTCTCTTCTTCATTCATGTGATGGACAGAAAGTTGTGTATGATTCCTTTTCTTGGTAAATTTCAAAGATAGCTCAAGGCCAGCGATTGTGGTTTTAAGAAGTAATACATTCCTTTTGGTTCTCAGGAGAAGAGTGTGTGAATAATTCTGCCTTGGAAGAATAAAGTTTGTGTTTGCATGTTTGCTCCAGGGGGTTGGTTGTCTGAGGCTGTGAGTATATAAAAAGATCAGTGATTGTGAATTCTGGTTTCAGTATTTTCCTGAAGCTATTAATTTACCAAAAAGATCATCTGACATCAGCAAGGATAGGATCATGGGCTCTTTATAAACTGCAAATGTAGATTTGTAGGGCAATATTAAAAACCAGACTGATTTAAATGCAGGAAATTTGAAATAAGTGGAGCACTACATTTTAAAGGGTTATGGAAAGTTGTTCAATTTTTAGAAAAAATTTACAGTTCATTACAGAGACAGAACAGTAACTATCTTTTCCTTGACTATCGTGCTTAACTAGATAGTAGAAACCAGAAGCACTAGCCTCTTATCATATGTATTACATAATGACTGTGCTGGCAAATAGTATACATACAAATTGGATTCTTTATTTTAAAATGAACTTTTTACATATGTATAAAGATAAGAATGAGTCTCCATCCAAGGGCAAGATACCAATGTTCATGGCTATGCCAATGACAGGTAAACATCTCAGAGGAAAATATCCTAAACATAAATGCTGGCAAAAGAAATGGTTCTGAGAAGTAGACGTGACTAAGTATTGCACAGAGCAAGCTTTATCAGCAAGAATCTTGACCTTTTAAACTTGCTTGGAAGACACTGACCTACCCATCTGGAGGGCTTAATCTCTTCCTACATTAAACCCTTGGATAAGCTAAGTTTGGCCTCTCTTCTTATTCAGATCTCCGCAGGATGTAGGAAGAAATACTAAAGCTGCTGTCAGGATGCCTTTTACTGGGCATTGGCCACTTCTGGAAGTGGTCCTGGAAGACTGATAAACATGATAAAGAGCTGTACTTGCTCGTGAGTATCCAGCTCTATATGAAACTTGGCATGCTCCTGGTACTTAGGCAAAGATCTTGCCCTATTTCTGTGACTACTTAAAGTGAAGTGTGACTCCTGGCATTAGGACTGGGCCCTTTTCTCCGTGCAACCAATGGAGGCCTGAGGATAAGGTACTTCCCTCTAGTCAAACTGCATTGCATTGAACTATTTCTACCTGTAATGTGGCTTAAAGAACCAAACTGGATTTGGGGTTACAGGAAGATTAAAGCACTAACGGAAAACTGAGTTCCTCAACTATAGATATGGATGTGCATGTGTGTGTGTGAAATTCAACCCTGGCCAACTCCCTGCTTGAATTATAGGTAGAAGTTTGAGTGAACTTAATTGTCCTATCTCCTTAACAATAGAAATTTAAGAAGAAATTTTATTATCCCATAATGTACCAGTTATGGATAATGTGTAAATTTTTTTAAAGAAAAATTTAGGAATTTGCATCAGTTTCTTAAATATCTAAGTTTTCAAGGTAGGCATTTTAAAAATTATGGATTATTATATGGTATCAGTTCATTTTGTTATGAAACCACAATATCTCTCCTGCTTAGTATTTTAGGTTGAAAAACATTTACACTAAAATTGGAGACATTCTCTACCTTCTTATTAAAATGAGATATTCATTATCTTAAAGGGTTTTATTTTTGAAGGGTTTTACTTCTGAATGTAACAGAAGTAAGACCAGGCAAATATATTGTGCATTCCAACTCATCTCCATTAGAACATAGCAGAATATTTGTTGTGGTAACAAAACAAAAAAACCTACAAGGGATGCATACACACACACACTCACATATTTAGGTCAAAACAAAGAAACATAGCCAAAATCATTTTTGTGCTTCCACTTTTGTGTCCTTTAAAACCCTTCATATTAAAGTACCTTCATCCATGCCGTTAAGGATTTCATTTAATTCGTCTTCGGTGTATTCGCAGTAATGCTCTTTCCAGCTGTCCCCATTCTCACTGCGCAGGACCACCAGTTCCCTCTCCTTTCCTCGAAGAGCCGCAAAGTGAGGGATCTCCACAATCACAGGCCTAACACAGCAATGCAGAACTTTCAGTGTGGACAGGAGCAAACCAAGAGCAAGTCAAGCACCTCAACCCTGTCTGTTGCAAAGTGACCTGGAGTTCTTCTCTTCTGGGGACAAGGACCTAGTGGGCCGCCCTCTGGAACCCATTGACCAGCACATGGCCGCACGTAACACTCCACCTCAGGGCCCCGCTCCTCTGGTCATGCTGCTCCCTTAAGCCAAATGATGTGTCCCTGTGAGTGCATGTGGCATTCTGGAACTTCTCCTTTGCTAAACCTAAGTAGAATACACTTAGCCAAAAGAAACGCACATGCATAACTATGGTGTATGCCAATCTGAAACATTTTCTACAGGGTGCAAAATGACAAAATGGCTTAAGAGAGAAAAATGTTGCATAATTTGATGCATTGTAAATGACAACATGTCAGAAAAAGTTGACTACTGTGGGCTAAAGAGTCATGCACTATGGTTTTTGCTTGTATGTTCTTCATTCAAAGAAGCAATAGGCATGTGTACACAGAGTGGCCCTAATTATCACCGCAGATGGCAGCCCATTTGTGTCCAATGCCTATTATATTCAGGATCCAGCACATGCACCGTCCTGTTTTTTTCAGTTTGCATTCACCCTAAAAATTTCTAGAGGCTTTTGACATTTGAGTCCAGGTTGCTTTGATACAGACCTCAAATTCATCATATAAACATCATAACTAGCACATAGTACAACTAGGCAGATCTCATGCTTAAACAAAAATGAAGGTCACAGCACTTTAAGGGAAAAGATATAAAAACATCACTCAAAAATAAAAGTCACATACCACAAGGGTCAGAAATGGTCCACTAAAGGTAAGTTATACAGAATTTAAATCATAGAGAGGGACATGTCATGGGCACAATGACAAAAAGAGAAATCATATTGCAGAAGAAGGAGAAGAATGGGGGGCCAGCAGCCATCAATTTGTTTTAAGTCACTCCTACCCAAGGAATTTGGTTCCAGGAGGCCCCAGTTGAAGGATGCGGCTGACCAAACTTTCTCCCTCATTAAGTGGGGGAGGAGCCGTTGGCAGGTGAAGTTTACTGAGTACATCCAAAGCAGCAGTGAAAGAAAGAAGATAAGTAAGCTTCAGGTATTGTTTTCCACAGAACCCCAGTGTCACCAGCTGATCAACGGGGTGAACTTTGGTTTTACACTGCATTTGGTTCTGCCCTCTCCATTGGTCACAAAGAGCAGGGAACGGAGCCCCAGAGTGTTCAATGGAGGTGCATCTGTGGAAGAACAGCACTTAGCTGTCCCATCTGTCCCTATTTAGTTTCACTGCCAGGGCACCAGCAAAAAAGAAAAAAAAAAAAATGTATGCTCCATAAGAAAGACAAAGCTGTTGGGAATATAATAAAAACTCTGACTTCTGTAGAGAGGCCAGATGTTTTCATGGATATTCCTAAAAGCCTAAAACTACCTGAGCATCAGGGAAGGAAAAGGGCCTGGGACAGAATATGAAAACGATCAGTGGGGAATTACTTCAGCCTTCATGGTGTTTTCTGATGCAACCCAGAACTTCACAGGCTCCTTCTAAAGCTCTGGCCTAGCTGTTAGGAGGACATGGGAAGTGGCTTCTATAAATGGGAAATAGAGGCACACCCCTTGCCAGGTGTGAAAGTAATTTGGAGCAAGCTCCTAGTAGTTTGCTCCAAATTACAAGGCTTTAGAACTTTCCTTGAGTTCTAAAGCAAGAAATCCTCTCCCTAATATGACACTGGCAAAGTAAGATTAATAGGCATTTCTCCCAGTTTTTCAAGCACCAAGACTTGATGTGACAAGACTTAAATACAATTGATTTGTTTCAAATGTTTTTGAAACTTGTCCCCTTCCTCAACTTCATCCTTTTGTCAGTTTTCAGCAGTAGCTATTCATTTCCTGGCACACTGAGATGCCACTGAATATAATAGCAGCTGTACAAACACACAGAAGAAAGAAGAAATGCTGGTTTCTGCTCAAAATTGCTAAAATGAACATGGCAAGTGTTAGTCTTGATTTTATCATCTTAATGCAAATTGCAAGTAAATGAACTGCCAGTGTAATTTTAAGGCTTGAGGTAGCAATTTTGATAACAGAAAAAAATACATAGACTAAATTTTTGAATATTCTATAAAAGCAACACTGATTTCCAAAGTGAAGATAATGATTCTGTTTCATAACTGAGTAAGACTTTATATTTGCAATAGCACAATATTTTCTCTGCTTGACTTTACCACTGAAGTCTCAGATGGAAAAAAATACCTACCACCGGCTAAAAAATGATTATTCAAATTGGGAGTCCAGCAGCTATTAGCACATCCAAAGAGAAAAACTAATAATCAACCTGAATGTTTAACTCACTAATGCCTTAAAACAAGAGGCTTGGAAGTTGAGTCAAGCACTGAGGTGCTATTTCCAATTCTTAAAAGATTTCAAAGGAGCCAATCTTCTTTCAAAATGGTTCGACGTACCTTTTTCCATTCCATCCTAGTGATGTCATGTAGAGGACACAAGCTCATCCGTGACTAAGTGGGAGGCTTATCAGAAACCCTTACCCAAGGAACTGAGCACCAGAAGGTCCGACTTCAATCAGGCGACTGGCCAGGCCTTCTCCTTCCACCATTGGAGGCATTGTTGCCAATCTATGGCGTTTGACCAGTCGACAGGTGACTCGGGTCGGGGCAGTACATTTCCGAGGTGGAATAATGATTCGGAGCCCATTGTGTCTGCATCCTCGCATAGCACCCCCTCGGGCATCCACCATAAAACTGACCAGGAAACTGAAAATTAAAATAGAAAATTAGATGCGTTTCCAATTATTAGAGGCCAGATAAACAAGCTTTCTTCAAGTTAATTTTTTCCCATAATATTTTGTTCACAAAAAATCTCTTTTTAATCTATATGCATGGGGGAAAATGTTTTTAATTATTTTACTTAACACCAATACCTGTATTATTGTTTGTTGTTGTTATTTTAAGTTTTTAGTTGTTTTCATCTGTACGGAAGAATTCTACTAATTTTTATTGACAATGGTGATATTGAATATAAACTGTAAATTTAAAAATATGTCCAATTGACAGTGAAAGTGGAATGAGAAAGTAGAATGAAATCATAGAAACAACATTGGCGAATCTCCTTTTTTTATAAATGCAAAAGCCTCTGCTTCCATATATTATACATATATCTTGTAACATCCACATGTTGAATTAATATAAGGATTGAGCAGAAAAGGAAGACCAGATTTCAGTTTTTCTACATTAATTCAAACTAACTTTTCAAAATCACATCTGGTTCAACTCATTTTAATATAATTCTATGACTTAAAAATTAATTAAAAGTCACAGGCCTTCTCCCAAGATCAAATCCATGCATATCCATCCTGCTCCAACATCATTTTACCTAGGATGCAGGTTTTAAGCTGATTATTTCCTAAGGGAGGGGTAGAGTAAATTAATTAAATGATTTGGATAGAATCAATTTGTTTGTTGAAATATGTTTCCTACATCTTAAGTAGGAATCTCTCTGCCATACTCTTCTAACTGAAAAAAAAGATGGGGTGGACAGGAACAAGATTATAAATCCCCTTTACTCTGGGTTTTGAAGTAAAATTTCAGGAATGATAAATCGTGGGCTCATGCTGATAGAGAATATCTAAGCATTGTGAGTTCCCCCAACTTATAGCAATCAAATATGGAAAACATAGCTAACAATTTAGAAATGTAAATACATCTCCAATATTTTTGCTCTTTTTTCTGCCAAGCTACTTGTTTAAGAAAAGGAAAACTACAATCCAAAGGTGACTTGGCTCGTTTAAGTGTTCAAAGAGAAAGGGTTTGTCTTAACTTTGAAGTTGTCTCCTTTGGGCTGGTCTCAGCAGATCCTGATCCAGCTTAGCAGGGGGCCTTGTCATTTTGTTAGGCATAACATTCAAAATCTCTTGGACACTCACTTTGTCAGGGAGCAAAAATTAAACAAGGCAAGCTAATTGTCATGCACACATTCACAAAGACACAAACACACAGTGTGTGCACCCTTACACAAATGACATTAATCTTTGTCCCAATAGTCATTGCATTTGCAAGATCTTTAAACCAAAACAGAAAAAGGAAAGTGAGAGAGGGGTGTATCATGGATCTACTGAGAGCTGAACCAGGACAGAACTAGCACACCCAGCTATTGCATCCATGATGACATTTACATTTGAAAAGCATTTCATTGAATTAAGTTATGGAATAGAAACACAATACATTTGTTATTTTTCAGACAGACGAAGAAGAAATATCTTAGCATCTTCCTCATAGCAGAGCACAGGAGTCATTCAGCATGCTACTAACAGAAATACTGTTGCCAATAAAAATGCATCGATGTGAAGGAGCCCAAGTACCTGCCTGCAGCACACCATGCAGAAAGAGCCCACAAGAAGAGGTTTAGTCCTTCCCACATGCAGAGCCAGCCTAAACCTACCATTCTTACCCAGCCCTCTAAGTGTTTAGAATGGGGTGAAAACTGGCGAGTACAATCAGCAGTTCAGTTCTGAAGTGTTGATTGCTTCTGGTCCTTAACAAAATACACTGAGGAAATGTTGGCTGCTTTTCTTATTACCAATCTGTAAACATGAATTTGTAAATAACTTCTTTTCTACTTGATTTTCTAAAGTGGATTATTGCTCAAAAGAATGAAAGTGCTAGTAAATCTTCTAGATGGATATTAAGGTTTTCTTCCCATTTTTATTATCTTTATTTGACTATGATATCTCTGTTGATTTTTTGTAAAAAATAGAAAAGAGCTACTTAAATTTCAATCACTGCTGCTTCAAACTCATTGCATTGTGCTTAAGATAAATACTTTCTCTGATTTTTTTCATCTTTTGATTACTATCTCTGTTGTTGGACAAAACAGTAACTCATCAACTAGTAAGGAATTATTGTAATCTCTACTTGATTTTATCAATCCTCAATATTATTTGTACCTGTTGGAGACATTTAAAGCCTTTCAACACTCGTGTTATGTGCTATTTCTTTCCACTAAATTTATTCTGTTGATGGTTTATGGTCTATATAATATCAAGTCTCCATCTAGAAGAGTATCTTCTACTTGAGCATTCTCTAAAGAATGACTTGAGGATACTATGTTCTTGGTTGTAACAATGTTTAATCAACTATATATTTGAATACTTTGCCTGATTTTGTGTAACTAACTATTCCTTTGCAAACCCCCTTTTTGTTCTGACTTGCTCCAGGATTTTCATTTCCATGCTCCTTTTCAGGCACTTCTATTAAGTGCTAGGTGCTCAGCTAAGAATTGAGGACACAGAAAGTAAAGACAGTTGCTGCTTTGAAGAAGCTCACAGACTAAACCCCAGATATGCTGGTTTCACCACTGCTTGGAATCACTTAATTTCCTGGTTGATGAGAAATGAATGTTAACCACCTCCAGGTATTATATAAGCTCCGTAATAGCAGTGGCCATGTTCCCCCGCTTCCTCCTGTGTCACCCAGTGCCTGGGCTAGTGTGGAGCACAGAGTATGTATTTAATAAATAATTGCTGAATAAATGAATGAAAGGAAGAGCAAAAAGGGCAGGTTGTAGAAGGTGTATATTTTTATGTCTAACAAAGAAGTAGGAGGTAATTTAACTCTTTGATCTCTGGATAATCAGTTCAGTCAGAATTCATTCAAATCACTAAACTCAGATGTTTCAGCTCATAAAATAGCAAAGCAGTTGGGAAGGATTATCCTTATTAATGTTAAATATTGTCCTATAGGCCTATTCCCATTCCAAAATGAGAGGCCCAAATATATTTCCCTTGATTGAGGACTAGTAGAAAATGGGAATGAGCAAACTCAAGGGTTTGAATCTAATAAAACAATTTTATAAGGAGTGAAAATTATGGAAGAAAGCTCAAAGACTAGAAAATCAAAATACTTAAAAACTGGAGTTGCAAGTAGATCCATTTACCTATAAGTACCCCTGTGTCACTATAGATCTGGAAAATAATGCTTAAGTATGACACCAAAACTCAAAGCAAACTGGAAAAATTAAGGCTTCAATATGCATAATTCAGAGAAAATAAAAATTAATTTTCCTAAAAAGTAAACCTTTGTGTTCTTATCAAACAACTAAAGTGAATGGCAAAGACTTATGGGAATTTTCTTTAGAAATTATGTGTATTAATTATCCCATATTCTTGAGGGAAAGAGATACAACTCAGTTTGCAAGAAAAAAAAATCTTACATAGCAAGGTAATGCCTTACAATCTCAAGACACAAATAGATACAAGAAATGAGAGAGAGAGAGAAAGAGAGAGAGAGAGAGAGAGAGAGATTGAGGCGTAGGGCAAAGGAAGGAAGAAGATAAAACCAAAAGATGTTAAAAAAGAAAGATAGGAAAATGAAAGAGCTAAATGTGAATAGTCAGAATGAATAAAAATATTTATAAATCTAGCAAGAAAATGCTCTAAACAAATTAAACTCAAATAATGTATTTGCAGAATAAACTAATTAGAAATCCAGATTTATAGAATTGCATACCAAAAAAATCTTTTTGTAAAATAAGGAGGAATAAGAAAAAATTACTCAAGTTGATATCTGGTTGCTGATGAAAAGTCTACTAGATAAAAGTAAATCAGTTAATCCCAATTGTTTGTAATGTAAAAATTGAGCAAGCATTTGTGCTTTTTCATTAAAAATCTCAGAAGATCAAAAAATGCCACTATGGGGGTCGGATGTAGCTCAAATGGTTGGGCATCCGTCTCCCATATGGAGGGACCCGGTTTCGATCCCCGGGACCTCCCGGTAAAAAAAAAAAAAAAAAAAAAAAAAAATGCCACTATGGAGAGGCAGTAGAATTAGTGGAGAGTTACAAAAATCTTCAGAAAGCAAAGAACAAATTGGAAGAGACCGTCTACCTTTATGTACCACAGGAAAAAGTGAAAGGTTTGAAGATGTGAGTCATGAGATGAAGTTTATTTAATATAACTCATTGAATAAAAATAATTTTCTCATGTTGTCAGTAGATTAAAAATAAGACAAGATAATGCCTGTAAACATTTAGAGATGAAGAGAACTGAAGTAAAAAGATATAACTAAGTATGTATAGAGGAAGTGGTCTATGGATTGAAACAGTTGTGCCGTTTTGTGAACTTTGAGGCTAGCCTTGCCTGGGATAACCATATCACCACGAAAGGTGATGGTATGAACTAAGTAATGTGTAGGTAAATCATATAGTACTCAACAAGTGTTTGTTCCCAACTCTTTCCTTTCTACATGATTTTATATACTCTGAATATTGTACAAAATTATAGCACAGCACAATACATGACACCACATTAAAAAAAAAAAAAAAGGAGACACTAACATTCACTGAGTACCTACTATGAACCAGGAACTGCTAGACAGTTTCATAGACTTAGAGAGTTTTTAACGGTTTGTGAAATTCTCTACTTAAATAAGATATAAAAACACTATAATCATAGAACCTAGGGTAATGCAGCAAATACCAAGCTCAGCAGAATTCCTGTCATGAATTATTGCTGTAAAATTGGGCAAGTCAGGTAACCTCCTTAGGTTTCAGTTTTCTCATCCATAAAATGAAAGACTTAGATTAAATAACCTCTTTGATGTTTCCAATGAGAAAATTCTATGTGCAGTTTATTGCTAATTAGGTTAGGAAATCTATTTAAATGTTTCATTTCAGATGCTCTGGAAGAATTCCTAATTGGAAAATAAACTGCTATTATTCCAAGAAATTTGTGTTATTTTTGCTCTATGGCTAAAACAGTCAATGAGCTGTTTTGCAGAAAATGTGCATGCATACTGCACGAAACTTTGATTTAAGGCTGTGTGGAAAAAATATAACATGTAACACACTCAGCTTTAATTGCATATCTTACTCTCCAAATGAAATTCAGCAGTCATGCAAAGTAGAAACTCTTATGGAGGTTTTCTAAATTGTGAGATACATTGTTATCACAATTTAAAAAGAACAAAAGCAAAAGCAATCCACCATTATTATGCAGATGACTTGCCTACAAATATGCAATTAGGTTAGCTAAACAGGTACATGCTTCAGAAGAGGCAGCAGAAAACAACGATTCCAGTCTTTTAAGGACAACATCTTCCACCCAAAAAGCTGCTAATTCTTAGGTTTACTTTTAATTCATCCAGGAACACGGGGTGGGGATGGGAAGGAGATTGCAGCATTCAGAATTAGTTACTGGGTGATGGAAGAAGAAAAAAAAAATCATCAGGGTGCTTCAGTGATCCACATCTACATAGCTAGAGGGTCTCAAATTAATATGATTTCTGAGATACAGTGAGAAAACCACAATACAAGCTCTTTCTCCTCTGACCCCTTCTTGACGAACTGGTAAACTGATGGAAAATGGCTTTGAAAAATAGGGCTAAAATTTGTTAAAATCACCAGTTATGTGTCAACCATTATTTTATGTATAGAAACATAATATTAAGTGTGTTTGAGGAAAAGTAAAAGGATGGATATAAAGGTTTTCGAAAATGGGAAGATAAAATTGTCTTACTCGTATGTTGTTAATCCATAGTACCATGAGGGTGACTATATAATAAAAGTACTATAATCAGCATTCTGACAGCAACCTTTAAAAATTAAAGGTTTATCTAATTCACTGGATAATGGATATTTTTAGAACACTGACTAGAGAGTCATTGTATGGCAGGATTTTAAAACTATCAAAAGTTTGCATTTAAACCAGTACCAGCAAGGCAATGCACTATTAATAAACATTCAGTCTTTGGCTCAGCTAGAATATGGTTAGGAAAAAAAAAAAAAAAAAAGCTAAGTGCTACTTAAAATCATAACCTTTAATAAAACTTTAAAAATAGCTCCACCAATTTGCATAATTGCTGGGAATAAACTTTTCAGCTGTGGGTAGCACTTTTTCTCATACTAAAAGAAGTTGATTTGCAGAGACCCATGACCAAGACAGGCTTTCATAGTAGGTGCATCTTAATTATGGCACAACTCTACCTAATTTCAAATGAAATAAACAATATTCACTTTCCCTTCAACACAGAGAAAGGGAGGTTTGGTAATGGCCATGACTTTGGAGAACATAAATCTTTCCTTTTTTTTTTTTTTGGCTAAAGAGATAGCCTCTAGCATCTTCACACTAAAGCATCCTGAGGCATGGTAAATGCAGAAGGAGATGGTGAAAGGAAGTCAGGAATAGGCAACATGTTCAGAGAAGGAATTAGGCAGAAGTTCACCTGCTGTTGTCACGATCAAGACATGGAGAGGTGCGGCTGCAACAGAATAGATACTTTAGCACAGAGAAGAAATGGATAATGTAAAATATAAAGAAAGAAACCAGGAGTGACTTTCAAATGAAATACATTATTTATATACCAATATAATATTCATTGAAAAAAAAAGATGGAAGTACAAATGAGATATAGCTCTATGCAAATGCTGAAAGAAGAGTATGGTACAGGGTGCTTTGTGGCGATTCCCAGTTAGGAGAACTGGGGAGGTTATAAAATCATCAGTTATAGATTTGTAGCCTTATTCAACCCTGGCTTATGGGGCACTTAAAGTTTAAGTGTACAAGAAGCTACAAAATATCTAAGGATATTATAACTAGCATTACAAAATGATTTGATTTGATGGACATAGTTTTGTCTCAGACTTTTAATACTTTCAAAATAATGATGATACCCTTTTGAGCCACCACAGAAGAAATGCAAACAGAAAAGGCACAATTTAAAGTATAGCTTCAATGACAAACAATAGCATAAACTAAAAGGCCAGTAAGGTAACATTTTAATTAAAAACTCTGAAAACAAAGCCTTAATGCTATTTTCAAGACATTTCCCCCCCACTATGGGGATTGCTATGCTCCTCATTGGTCATTTCTCTAGTCCCACTTTACAGTGCTCCCTTTCATTCCTCTTCCACCTATGAGCTTGCTCTTCTTTAAAATGCTCCATGAGGTTTTAAATGGTTCACTTGTGTGTCCAACACCTGCTGACATACAAAGATGCACATGTTTAAAGAACCAGAATTCTAATCTTACACGACAGTTGTTCTGCAGCTTAGTATAGAAACATTTTTCCTTCATCCAAAGGAATTTGCTTTCATGTATCTAAAGCAAACTAGGGTATCGGAAATGCATCGACAACTAAATTAACTAGGATAGGTCCTTAGGTAAACATCTAGCTTGTCCAATGAGAACCAGCCTCGACTTTCTTGCATTTCAAATATCAACTTCCATTATTTGAGCTAATACTCCCAACATATTTCTTTGAAAGAGAATTCCTTTAAAAGATCACTCTCTCATGGACTTCTAGTTTTTATAGTATCTTGTACCACAATCTCATAAATTGCCATTTAATTGCTGGTACCTGATTGTAATTAAAACATCTATCCAATACAATAAAACTGCAAAGGTAAAAAACCCTTGGAATAGTAATATTTAAATAACTAGCTGTTGCTTAGGATTCTGTCCTACATCTGCTAATTCATTGTGCACTTATGAAATAAGAGTAAAATTCAACTTCTTGCCCAAACTTATGTTGATATGATCAAGACTGTGTATGATACAAAGAATTGTTAGATTTATTGTGAATCATTAAGACAACCCTTAGAGCAGAAAAAAAAAATACTATCTTTCTTTTGCCAAATATTGGCTGCATCTATAGGGCAGAAGAGAGTTTCGTAATCACCAATACCTATTCTCCTGTAGTCATAGACATTAGTCATTGGAAATATAGACTAGAAATGAAATAAAATCACTAACACTGCTTATTGGTAGAAGCTGTGTCTTCTATTAATCTAAAGTCCCTTTATGGAATCTCACAAAACTTTATGCATGCAAACTAATAACATGTGCATATAAAAGCTAATTTTTATTATCCCTTCTATCAAAAATATTTTTTTTCCTTAACTTTTAGGCAGATTTCGAAATTGGTCGAGAATTCACCCACTTGCTTATATCTATGTCTCTAGAATAAAAATTAAAAAAAAAAAAAAAAAAAGAATTCACCCATTTGAGAAACTCAGTTTCTTGAAAAACATAAAAACTACTAGTCAGGAATCTGGCACATAATTAATAAAACTATAAGAAACATTTTTACATGATATGATATGATGACTGTTACTCATATATCTTATTATCATGGTAACTTTTAAATATCATGAAAATAGGTATCACTGAGTTTTCAGTAGTAATTACACATCCCATTAGAATCATCTGTTTCATTGTGTTGGTTCAAATACTATAGTAGAGATAGACTGATGATTAAATTACCTGATGAAAATAACAAGGCCACACAATTGTCAGTGTGAATTGTACCATATTGGGTCTTATTTAGAGAATTCCAAAAATATTTTGCTTAACTGATGTGAAATTTGTGGAAGATCTGGAACATTCATATGGGGATTTATGAATATCAATGGAGTACTTATTCTTTCTAGGAACAATGCGAATCCTTACACCTCCCCACTGGGATAGATAATTTAACACTCATCTTACAGATAAGTAAACTGAAACCTGAGATTTCATATAACTTGCCCAGTGTCACATATTCAGTGTTAGGGCCAGGATCTGAATTTGGACTGATCCAACTTCAAAGCCTGCTCTTAATCATCATGTTACTGTCATCCACAGGTTGTGTCTTTCAAATTCAAACAACATATAGGTGCACTTCCTAAAGAGCTTTCTTTCTTAGCATCTGTCACAATGCCTGGTACTTGGTGTAGTTTGACAAGTATGTGAAGAATAAATTCATAAGTGAATGGAAGAGATAAAGAGTATTTGATCTCTCCAATATTTTATTTTAAGCAAAGTTGTTCCTTTTTAACCATTTATAAAGCACATCTGGACCATTGGTGCGTGTTGGAAATACCAGTGCTCAGACCCCACCAATAGCCATTCTGAGGTAACTCGTTTAGAATTAGGGAATCAGCAGTTCTTGAAAGTTCCCAGGTGATTCTAATGCAGCGCCAAAATTGAGAATTATTTATTGAGTCAGTGATAATGCTTAAAATTCTCAGAATGGTTTTATTAGAAAGCAAGGTTTAAAAGATTCTTATCTTAACAATGATTAATCTTTAATCACTGGATGCTCTTGGTTTATCATAAGTAAGAAACCATAAAATTACTTTCAGGTATATCTAGTTTTATACAATTCTGTGTATACTAATGCACTTAAATTGAGTATTTTAATGCCCTTCGGTAACTTAAAGGACTCCTTTAAGAAATTCCTTTTCTGAAGCAAATAATTTACTACAAAAATTGATTTGTTATCACACTACTTTAACTCTTTCACAAATTTGGCTATTAAAGTTAATCACATTTTGCCTAAAATAATCTTGTCACTTTGTAGACTAGACATGGATTTTAGATACTTCATTATGGCTTCTAGATTCTTATCTATCATTATCCTTCTGGACTATAGGCCCAGGTCTCTTTTTCTTCTCAATCATCATTGTTGAGAAATTTACTAGCAGAACAATTTATTACTGTTAGATTTTATAACTATATCACTTTACACTTAAAAATATGTAAGTAAATTTGGATGAGGTTTAATCTCGTTTCTCATTCTCCTGAAGAGCTCTTGCACCAGGAATTAATTTTACCTATCTAATGAGGAAAAGAGTATTATGATTATGTTTTCAATCTCTGTATAATTAATTTTATATGCCATAAGTCTTTATTTAGTAGAAGATTGTGCAATGTCTAACTGCAAAATCTTAAAATTCTTTTCTGAAAAGGAAAAATTTTGCAATAATAAAAGCAAGAACATTCTACTACTCAAAATACTTCCGGGGATTGCAGAAAAGGAGTTTGAGATAATTATTTAAACCAAAGAATTGCATTTAATTAGATAAAATATGGGTAGAGTTTTAAAAGGTAATTAAATGAAAAAATATGGCTATTTCATATAAAATTATGTTACTGCATTATTTGAATACTAAAATATAAGGAAAAACAAATTGTGTAGATTATTACAATTTAAAATTCCTTTAGGAATTTATATTCCATACAATTGAGTACTTATATCTTACAAAGAACTGTTATGTTTTCATTTTTTTAACTCAGATCCTTATTTTGCATTCAAATTTCCCCTTTTATTTATATTCCTCTATAAATTTATGTGAATTCAACTTCTGTGAAATAATCACAATTTTAAATACATTAATGTGCAAGGAAAGGTGTTTATTTCAAGGACTTGTCAGCTGATTTTAGTAAATGAAAACTCTAGAAAGCAAATGATCCTGCCCATCTCTGTAAGATTCCTTCAAGGCAGCATCAGGAAGGAAGCCAGTGGTATATCCTGGTTAGTAGCTAGCTATTTGACCACAATTCTACTAGTTATTTTTAAACAACAGTCAGTTTTTCTATGCTGAATTCAACCTGTTTTGCTGGTTTGTTTGTGTTGATATAGCCCATTTCGGATAAAGCAATGTTATTTATAAGTTTAAACAATGATGACCTCCACTGCAAGCTAGCCATCAGCTAAAGCTGCGGGCAAAGCTGTTATATTCATTTGCATCTCTCTCTGCCTCTTGATCTGGAAATATAATATTGATTTACTCACCCTGAATGAATAGGGCTGGAAGAAAGAGCCACGTTGTCTAAATTCTCAGTGCCCCAGCTTAGACGATAAGAATTCCTTTCCGTCTCCTTGGCTAGAGTTGACACCTAAACACAAAGAACACTGCATTTCATAAAAATTCCTTCCATTACAGTAAAAAACAAGGAACTCTAAAAGATTGTACCACAGAAAGGTGAATATTACCTGGAAAAACTTTCATTTAAAATATGACATAAAAAAATAATAAATAAAATATGACATAAGACTGACACATTTAAAATAAATCTTTTAAAATGTATTTTCATTTAAATTATATCATTGATATAGGACCAAATAAGTATAATTGTCTTTGAAGAGAGTAGCTGTCCATCTATTCCCTATATCCAATTAACCAAAATTGATAAAATCAGACCTAAAAAATTAAAACATTCTAGATTGACTCCAAATCTTTTCTAATAGCTAACAATTTTAACTATTGGGAGTTGTAGTTTAATCTGTACCATACATCTTATACCTTAAGCACATCCTACCTATTTTTTCCTTCAATAGAGATTTTTAAAAGGAACTGATTTGTATACATAATCTCCACAGAAAAATTCAGTATATGCTAGCTTAACTGACTCAGTAATTTTTTTTTTTTTTTTTTTGTACATTAAAAACTTTCTCAGGATGTTTCCAGCATTAGGTTCTGTTAAAAGGCTTTCCCGAAAGCAGAGATAGGAAGGGAAAAAAATCACGTACCTGGTGACTGGGAATCACAACTGTGTCGTCTATCATGGCACTGTCCCTCAGGTAGGAGGCATGGCTCAGGGTGTGAGACCTGTCGGAACTGAAGGATCGAAGGCTGGTAGGTTGGCAGAAGGCCATGGTCATATACCAACAGCAGTGGTTGGGTTGGGAGGATGAAATGATGAGCCGAGCAGGAGAGTGAAAAAAGCCTGCTATTAGCTAACAGTGCAACTTCCAGGGGGTCATAAGTCGCAATCGTGGGAGAAGAAAACACAGGTCTCTGTGTTGCTCTACTTCTGCCCCACAGCTAAACTAACACATCTTTTGACTGGCTCCTACCACTCAATGGCAAGGGCACAAGGGACTCCGAAGTTAAAATGTGATACTTCTAATCTGATTCATTTTCTTCCCAGAAATGTTTGAAACTAGCCTCTGTAGCTTACTTACTGCCAGTATAAGAGATTCATGCAGGAAAGAAATCCAGGATAGATGGCTTAAATCTATGTTAAATGTTAATCTCTCTGCAACTAAGAAAAAACAGGGGGAAAGTAGACAGTCCTCAGAGAGAAGAAAATGAAAGCACGGGTTTCATTTTTGCTCATTATCTTCCATTCTCTCTCCACGCCTCTTTCCCCTCCTCTCCAAAATGAATGACTGAATGGTGGTGCATTCCCCTGGAAGGTGAACTGTGGCCAAATGCGTGCTTCCTGTGGAAGTGGAGTTCCTCTTGTTTGTTTCTGGTGTCTCCAACAATGCTATCACTTCTGATGAGAACACTGTTCCTTTTGCATGGCCTGTGTGTGGTGAGGGAAGCACCAGAGTGCTGGTTGCTGCAGCGATGAGATGCACGAGCACAAGACACTGTGTCTAAGCACCAGCCCAGAACACAGACACGCTTGCCAGCCAAAAAAACAAATCACCAATAACATTGACCAAAATGAGGTTTGGCTTCAAAATGGGATTTAGGCTTCTTAAATCAGAGCTTTACTTTTTTGATAAATCTGAAATTCAAAGTTCTGAGTTGTATACTCAAATGTGATGAGGAAAACATTCTTAAAGGTGTAGTTTCATTCCTTCTTAATTTGTACAATCATATAACAACTAGATTGATATCTTAAGTAGCTATATTTTAGACATCTGAGTCCAAGAATTAAAGATCTCCATTCAAAATATTAGCCCAAAGCCCATAGGGAAAAAAAAAAAGAGAGATATGCAAGCTTTCACAATATTTATAGAAACAAATTTCCATTTACTTTTAGCTAATATGTATTTGGCTAGTGAAACGCTGTAGAATTATGGACTAAGTGTGAAGTTAGCATATTTCTTAGTAGAAACTATTTTTTAAATTTGCAAATATACCTAATTTTATGTGCCCTATACTGTCATCTTTATGAAGTGTCAATATAACCAACTTCGATTCTCCCTGAGGAAATCAATACTTTGTAGATATTTCATAGTAATCCGGGTCCTTCTCCCTCTTATTTTGCAGGTATGTTTACACCAAAGAAAATGGATCCTGAATATGTAGAGGGTAAGTGTCATGAATCAAGGAGTTAATTGCTTGATTCTATATGTTTACGGCTATATAAATAAATGTGTGTTTTTAAAAAATGAAATCCAAATATAATTTGGAAAAACTGAAGTCCCAGACACAGACAGGGCAAGAGAGAGTCTAGATGTCTAAGTAAATCCATCTACAGAAGTTTCAGCCTGCTGAAGTTGGAGACAGTTTATTTTATGGCTGAGTTTTATGATCGTGCAGTTCATAAACAGGCTGCAGGCTGCTCTGGCTAACCTTAACCTGACCTTGAATTTGAGGCTGGGATAGGGATTAAATTATTGGGATAAGAGTCTTTAATCTCAGCAAAAGCTGTTCTCAGTTGGTGGACAGAACAATTTTCTTTTTGCTTTAAACCACAAAGATCGCTAAGTTTTTTTATATGTTTTGTACCAGGCATAAGTAGGCAGCACTAATTCAGCTACTCTTAAAAGCTGTTGATTTGAATTGGGTTATGGGAAGGAAAAGAGCATAGGAGCCAACTTCTTGAAATTATATTGGCCTCGTCCATCTTTCCCATCAAGTGGTTTCTTTTGGGCTCAGATTTGTTAATTATATAATCTCTACCCACGGCTTTAGAATTTACAGATCAAGATTGTTACTTTACACATTTTTTTTTTTTTTTTTTTTTAAGATTTTATTTATTTATTCATTTATCCTCCCCTTGCTGCTTGTGCTCGCTGGGTCAGCTAACCACACCGTGCGGGCGGGCTTGCCTTCACCAGGAGGCCCCGGGAACCGAACCCGGGGCCTCCCACATGGCAAACGGGAGCCCTACTGATTGAGCCACAGCCGCTTCCCTACTTTACACATTTAAAGGTGCTAGACTTTTATGAATAAATAGTACAAAAGGAGCAAGGGGCATTGTGGTACAGGACTAAGAATGCTTGCTCAGAAGAGCAGTTTAAAAGTTAAAAAAAAAAAAAAAAAAGGCAGGTGTAGGCTACATCACTAGGTAGAGCTGACCCTTAAATGCAGCCCTAGAATAGTAGAAACCCAGGCCTCAAAGGAAATGGAAATTTAGGTAGGATGTCAATATGAATCGCAAGTAAACCTACTTCAAATTAGAGCTAGTGCCATGGCTGCCAACATTATAAATGCCTAAACTTTGAAAGATGGCACCCATGTCACAACAGCCACTCTCAGGGAGTGACCAGAAACCAGAGTCTATTTCAAGAAGGCCGCTTTAGTGAGACCATTTGGCTGCGACTGTAAGACCACATTCTGCAATCAGTGTATCAATACAAAAGGTGCGTTTTGAGATTCATCTACCTTACACCTGGGTCTTGCTCTTAATTGATTTTGAACTTGGTGGGGCAGAGGTGTATTCTTTTTTGTTTTTCCCAAAAACCCAATAGGAAGGGAGAGAGAGAAGGAAGAGGAAACAATGAGACAAAGTGACATACAACCAGAAGGAGGCAATTAGGGTAGAGAGAGAAAGAGAAATATTAGGATTTGTAGACAGAGAGTGAGGAGTGTTGAAGAGCTAGTGAGAGGAAGAAGAATGGCTAAGAAGGAACTGTATGTCTAAATGTCTTTATGGATTTTATTCTAGCTCACTCTGTTTACCACCTTCTCAAATGCTAATTGATTATTTATCAATGTTTATAGTTTCTAATTGCTTTTACCCCTATGATCTATCATAGAATCTATTTAAATTAAATAAATATAGTTAGAATAGTCTGTCAGTGGAGAAATTTCCCTCTCTGAAGGAAATGACTAGTGAAGTGATCTGGAATATGACTAGTGAAGTGATCTGGAATAGTTCAAGTCCTTGGATCAGAAATTGTCCACCCCAATTTAAAATATTACACTCAAGTTTACATTTTTTGCAATAGGGTAGTCATTTTTTTTCTGTTAAGTTGGAAGTCCTTATGTTCAGAGTTAATAAATTTATAATAATAATACATACCCAAATAAGTGTAAATTTCTGCTTGCTCTTCAACAAGGGGATTTGCTAAAAGTTTTGTTAGGATATTAATTTATATTTTTTCACTATGATACAACTGCTTTATAGACATACATATTAGATAGTATAACAAATCTGTAATGTTACTGAAAAGTGTAAGAATTGCTATCATAGTAATTAAAGCAATTAATGGAGTTGTCAAACCCTATTAAACAAGTGAATATGTAAAAATTTTAGTGTGTTTGCTTTAATACATAGGGAAGCTTCTCTCTCTCTTTTTTTTTAAGGAGGTATTGGGGAGTGAACCTAAGACCTTATACATGGGAAGCAGGCACTCAACCACTGAGCTACATCTGCTCCCCTTATTGTGATTCCTTTTATTCAGTGTTTTACCTTGAGTTTGGGAAGCATTTTAAATTTGTAGGCAATAATAAAATAAAACAGATACAATATCTGATTAATCAGAACTTGGTTGTATTTTTATTCTACATACATTAAATTGCATGTATGTTTATTCTTCCACATCCATGTATATTTTAGGCATAAGAACGTTTTTCTATCTTCAACTATGCATGGGCTAATTAGGCTAGTTTTGAAGGCATGCTGTTGTTTTATCAACCACAAGATGGAGCTGTGGTAGATAGAACAAAGTTATGTCTGGGTCATGTCTTTAGCTCTAGTAACATTCACTTCTTTTAGCTAAAACAGTTATTAAATTTAATACATAAAAATCCTAATTGGAGAATGAATCCATAATTCTAGAATATAAGCACCACCACCTTTAACACACACACACACACACGTTGCACAGTAAGCAGGGAAATGTGGATGGATCCAGGAAGGTCATGTTTCCATGCTATGTAATACCTACCTGGGCATGGTACTACTGAAAGCATACCAAGTAATGAAAAAGGAAAGATGGTTACCAAAAAAAAAAAAAAAAAAAAAAAAAAAAAAATCTACCTTACTTATACTGAATTGCCTAAGTAAAATAAAAATAAATAAATGCATGAAAATGAGATGCTGCCTATAATTCCATTATGGAGATCATAATTATGGAGCATGGACCTGGAGAGCAGATCATGCTTCATTTGTTGCATGTCCCACTCCTTACATGCTGATAAATACTCAGTTTAAACAGTAGCATCAAACCATTTGGCCTTGTTTTGTAGAAAGTGCTATCTAGATTCTTTCTCACCTTAAGTACTTTGAAAGAAGCAAAAAGGATCAAATCAAGCATTTATTCTTGAAAAAGAAACCTGAAAATAAAGGCTTTTTGGCTGACAGTAATAGGCTTAGTGACAGATTAGCACGTATTATGCAAAGCCACAAACATTCATTTTGTTGAGTTTTAAAGTCTTTCAAGAACCTCAGATTATAAGGTCCAAACATGTCAACCAGTCGAAACTCAACACCAGTTCCCTCTACTCCTACCTCAAAGTGGCTCTTTCTTCTGTATCCTGACCCCAATAACCACCAGCTAAGTCATGGAAGCCAAGGGGTCAATTTAATCTCCTCTCTTTTCTTCACCTACCCATGAAATCCATGGCCAAGTCTGGCTGTCTCAAATTTTACATTCCTCCGATTCTCTCCTTGACCACAACCAAGGTTAGAGTTCAAGCCCTCTCTCAACAACTGCCGTGCACAGGACCAGAGCAGCCTCTCAAATGGCAGACTTCACCCTTTTATAACCCTCCTCGAAAATTCACCCTCCACCGTACCGTCAGAACGATCCTAATGCAAATATGACTCCCCCCCCCAGCACGTACTTACACTCCAACAACACTGCACTCCTCCTGTGTCTCACACACAATGTGAGCCTTTGCTTAAGATCTTTTTATGGCTTCTGGCGCCACTCTCCACCTGTCCTCACCAACTTATTCATCATTTGGTGGTGTGGCTCATCATGTGCAGGAACACTGAGCCCCAGGGCTCCTGTAACAGGTGCTACACACCACTAGCCTAGGGTCTCACCCCATTAGACTGTGAATTCAGCAATTGTATCTTAGATATGTTTGTGCTCCAAACACCTACCCCAGAGTCCTGCAGAAAGTCATTCATTGAAAGCACAATGAATTGTTAAAAGAAAAAAGAGAGGGGGAGGATTTCTGCTCAAGGAAAAAGCCCAAGAAAAGCTCAGTTTTTCAAATCATCCATTTAGAATTGACTACTCTTTACAAGTATTTATTTCTTCAACTCTCTATATGCTGGATATTCATAAAACAGCTTAGACTAGGCGCAACTTCAAAACTATAAGCCTGAAATCATTGATTAATAAAAGACATTTTACTACAGGGACAACCAGCAGTCATGGAGGTACCATGGAATGTTCTTATTCAGCTTGCCTCCAAAAATAATAAAAGCAGTTGTGCTAGTTAGTAATCAGCAATATATAGACTGTTATATAAACCTCCTCAGATTTATACATAAAATCTGGGCTCCCCCAGTTTTTGTTCAGATTGTTTTTTTTTTAAACAGTTCCCACTCCAAGATGGCTCCCTTGCTTGTTGTCTGATCTTTGTTTTTGCTCATCTTCTCATTGTTTTGTGTTTTCTTTTCTTTTCTTTTTTTTTTTTTGTTCATTGCCTGTTTGTTGTTTTTGGTCATTGTCTGCTTGTTGTTTGTCTTTTTTAAGAGCACCAGGAACTGAACCTGGGACCTCCCATGTGAGAGGCAGGCACTCAACTGCTTGAGGCACATCTGCTGTATATTCAGGAATATACAGATTGTTTTTTTTGTATTCAGGCTTTTGTGGGATTCTATTCTGATTCATTTTCATGAAAAAGACAGTTGCTGGCATATTTTCCTTCTAAAGTTGTCTCTTTCTAATTCTTCCTCACAACATACATTTTTTTCACAGAAATTATATCACCAGTTAAAAATCAAGGGAGTTGGAAGTGTCTATAGATGCCAATAAGTAAGAGAGTCTATCAGGTACAACTGTCTTTTTTATTTGACTAGAAGAAAAGGTGGCAGATGATTACAAACATCAGATTTAAAGGCAGAGGGCTCTTAATCATGGCTCTGCTTCTTATTTATTGTCTGACTCCGACCAGTGGTCTATCTAGGTGTCGGTTTCCTGTTTTTTAAAATGAGTACTCTTTAAAGTTGTTTGAGAATGGAGTAAGATAACAGGCCAACTGCTGAGACTGGTGAAGTATCTATTAAGTGCTCAATAATTGCATCTATATTTTTATTATCATCATTAAAAAAAAGGTGCACACACCTTTGGCTTATACCCAGTGTGAACTTCATGTAAATACCTGTCAGATCGTCCTCCCTCCAAACTGTAGCGCAGGTAATTCATACCCTCCAGGAACTGACTGCTGGGTAGAGAGTCATCACCCAGTTCTTTTAGATCCTCAGGCCTAAGGTATTCTCCCCCATCACCTGTCATAGTGTCATCACCTTAAAACAACCAGAAGAAGACAGAGAAAACATTTGTTTATTGATTGTCATATCGACCACAAAATGTAATTATGATTGTGAAATTTATCGAAATACATAGCACTGACATTGTTGAAACACTGCACACTAGAACAAACAGAACACATGCAGACAATTAAAAGGTGCTAAAACTCAGAGAAGCAAATTTGATCCATTTTCCCATTACTTACCAAGAAAAAAATGATCTGAATCTTAATTCTTTTACTACTAGTTAGTTTGATTTAGTCATTATTTCTTTACCATGATAGGGTCTTTACAGCTTGTGGTTATTTAACTTAAAAATTAGCACAATATGTAAACAAATTAGCTTTTATATGTATATATAAATTTGTACATTATGTCCAGCATTAACAGTGTCTCATATAATTGGCAATTGCTAAGAAATATCTTCTGCTCTAAAATAAATACGAAATACTTCAAATGGAATAATAATTTAAGGTTAACAAAATATGCACCTTAAGGGAAGAAGACTAGAATGAAGTGAATAGATTATGTTATTTTAATGAATAACTTGGAATTTAATTTTGAAAATATTTCAGAGTTTAAAAAGGATGTTTTGTTGGAAACTAGATGGCTTCCCAAAGTGAAAGCAGGGTGGAAAAAGTAAATTCAGTAATTAGGCATTGGCAGAAAGAGATGACCAAGTGTTGCAATTAACATTTAAAAGCCAAAATGGTAAGGGTACATTCCTTGCACATAATTTGAAATAGAACTCTTTCAAAATACAGGTTGCAAGTAATTCAGTAAATGGTACCTCATTCATAGAAATGCTCTAAATACCACTAAAGTGCTGGAGATGGAGAAATAGTACAGCTGAGAGAAAGTGTCTTTGAAGACTGTTTAGGGGAACTGAGCACACACTTTCAAGTTTGATAACCAAAGTAAGGGAAAACACTTGAAGGAAAGTACATCATCCCTACAATTAAGTTAAATATTAATTATCTAAATCTCACTTATTTAAAATTGTTCAAAATCCAAAGTAATTTACACAGATAAAGCATTAAAGTGTTGCAAAGGGGCTCTGTGCTTATTTCATTACTTCCCTACATCTATGGTCTTAAGAACCCAGGAATATATCAGAGAATAACTAGCTCTCGAAATCAGTTAAATCTAACTATAGAGTAAATAAAAGAAATTCCAATAAATAGAGATGTAATTCATTCCTCATTAGGTTTTTATTCATTTAAAGTGGGTTAGGCTACATTGAATAGTAATTAAAAGTTGACCCTTTAGAATCAGAAACACCTGGAGTTCAAAATTCAGCTCCATTATTAGTTTATTAACTTCCCTGAGCAAGGAAATAGAGATGATACTAATAACTTTCCTTACAGAGTAGCTATATGAATTAAAATAACACATGAGAATATTTAACAGAGTGCTAGAACATAATAATTGCAGGCTATTATTTCTATTACTACAAAATGGTCAAGGTGTTGACACACTAATGTCATATGAGCTACAATCATTTTCTGTATACTGCAAAAGTAATTTTTGAAAAATTATATATACTTTATACAAAGAAAGAAATATACTGTCCTTATTTTAAGTATTTCATAAATTAAACAGCTCTAATGGAACTTAGGGTAAATTTTTAAAAATTAAGGGTGTTAAAATGTTTTTTCTACCCTCTGTGCTTTGCATATTCATTTGTTTCCTCACAAAGCAAGATGTAATGGTAATAACAATCCAATGATAAAAATGACAATATACTCAAATACAAAATGCGTGCTGTTGGTCAAATTTAAGAACTAAAAGGTTCAGAGGAGGGAGTGATCTCTTTGGGAAGGTATGGCTAGAGAAGGCTACCTTGAAGAAGGAATTGGAGCCCGTCCTTTCTTTGGGGGTGGGCTTGATTTTCTTTTTTAAATTGATAGCATGTTTCCAGAGAAAGAGTATAAAAGGCACTGGGCTTGATTCTGATAGGCAGAGATGATGGTATTTCAGATGTGAGGCTAGTGCATGCAGGGTCATGGGGAGCAGCAGAGCAGTATGAGTGAAAGAGTAATATGCATTGCTTGTTTCAGGAAGACTAAAATAGTTTGTCAATGGTAAATGCTCATGTTTGATGACTAATGGAAAAACGCATATGAAGGAGTTGAGTGTCCAAACATAGGGGGAGGGTCAAGAAGCTTGGACATTTTATTATAGGCTTTGGAGGACTTATTTTTGCATTTGTTCCACTATTTCCTCCCTCTTTTATAAATAATTTGTAAACCTTTACATAGGAGTTCTGTTACTAGTCAAATAAGTTATCTCTCCCCCCACATTTTTGTTTATTTCTGGGAAATTTGTTTTTCTAAGATCAAGTCTAAGAAAAGGTTTACTAAACACAGATATAAGCCCAAATTATTTTCAGAAAAAAATATGAAAGCTCTGTTAACATTTGAGACGATTGAGTTTACCCTTATTTATGATAAATTGAAGGGAATGGTTGAGTGCAGGATCTGTAACATAATACAAGCCCAATACAAGCTGTCTTTTAGGGATCCCTTGAGCAGAGGCCAAAAAGACTATTTAACACACAAAAAAGATGTGCTTGAATGCACTCAGACTCTCTTTCGTTCCCTTACTCTAACAGCTTCCTCCTGTACAATCCCAAAGAAGCCAGTATAACTGAGCATTGCTTTCTAGCACCAAATTCCTTACTACCCAGGTTAGGTCATCCTGTCCCTCCTCAGAGTCATTGTTATTTTTTTCTTTCTTTTTTTTTTATGAGAGAAGTTGTGAGCTTACAAAACAATCATGCACAATATGCAGAATTCCCATACATCACCCCTCCACCAACAGCTTACATTGTTGTGTAGCATTTGTTACAGATTATGAAAGAACATGGTGAGACTATTGCCTCTAAGTATGGTCCACAGTGTACATTCAGTATACTTTTTCCATACACCCCGTTATTAACACTATGTATTAGTGTTGTACATTTTTTATTGCCTGTGAGAGAACACTACTGTAGTAAATTTGTTTTTGCATTTCATCTTACTGCTCCCAACTTGCCAGTTCTCACCACAGTCTCTTAGCAGCCAAGACGGTCAAAAGGAACAAATGCAACCAAAAGTAAGCTTTAATCTCTTGTTTCTTGAAATTACTCGAAATTCCTTAATAAAATAGTGCTTACATTTCAAATTTTCTGTCTTATTCCCTACCTCTTCCCTTTTAGCCTTTCTTTGGTAGGGAGAAAAAGGTTTACAATAGTGAAGGATAAAAGAGGGGAGAGGGAGAATAAAAAAACAGGAAAGTCTAGGTGGAATGACTCAAAGTCTGCAGAAGCAGGCAGTTTCTAGGTTCATCTTGTAGACCATGCAAATAAATTACATAAACTTAGCCTCTCCCTTTTATATGTATAGAATCTTCTTAGAAGATAGAAAGCAATTTGAAGAGTATATTTTTACTCAAATATATCAAATTTTTGTGACCCTGGTGACAAATGAAGGCACAACTTAAAAAACTTCTGATTATACTGAGTCCATGAGATAATGAATGTCCTTTACATTTCCCATTATTCTCTGCATTTCAATGGGTTTGTTACAATGATATCTACCTGTGGTGGTTTGAAGCTGTATGTACCCCAGAAAAATATGTTCTTAAATCTAGTCCATTCCTGTGGCTGTAAAGCCATTGTAAGGAGGACTTTTTGATGAGGTTACTTTAGTTAGGGTGTGTCCCACCTCAGTCAGGATGGGTCTTAATCCTATTACTGGAGGCCTTTAAAAGAGAATGAAATTCAGACATAGAGAAAGTCCCGGAAGCAAGAAGCTGAAATCAATGAAACCTAGAAGAGAAGGAAAGGACCAAGAGATGGCACTATGTGCCTTGCCATGTGGCAAAGGAGCCAAGGATGGCAGTCAGCTTGGTTTTTGGAAAGAAATCATTGCCTTGATGATGCCTTGATTTGGATATTTTCCCATCCTCAAAACCATGAGCAAATAAATTCTTGTTGTTTAAGCCAAACCATTTCATGGTATTTTTCAACCTAGGGAAAAAAAACACTGTGTATGATAGCTGCTGCATAAAATATCCCTTCCTAGGTTCAGTGTTACTCAAACCGAGGCTTCAGGGTTTTAGAAACAACTATGGTGGCCTTAGATACATATCCTGATGTCTTGATATGTCTAGAGAGAAATTACCCAAAGAAGCAAAATTCTTAAATGCTGGTGTCATTGCCTGGGTACTAACCCAATACTGGAATTAGCTGGGAAGGTGCCTGTTTGTGGACTAAACTTGCTGGTACTACCATAAAACATCTCTCCCAGACCACTTGTATATAAATTAATGCACATCTGCAGTGTGAGATGGAAAGTAGAAATGCCTGTAGAAATTAGTAGAAAATGAAAAGCCATTTCAGGAAAAAAATCCAAAATTTCCCACGTTGGTCTGTAACTAGGAAAATTCTGTGTGCAACTCAAAACTTTGGAAGTTTTTCATGTGTCCAAAAAATAAGATGATAATACAATCACTTCTTACTTCCCATCCCAGTAAGAGAGTATATGGCAGAATATAATTTAGTCATTAGCATCATCATGCTAGTTCAGAGCCAACTGTGCAAAGAATTCCTTTTTCTCTGAGTCTATGTTCTTTTAAGAGGTAGTAGCTTTTGGCAAAATATTTATATATTGTTTATTAGGCGATTTGTTAAAAGATCTCATTAACAGTTGCAAAATCATTAACAGTATAAGCAATTTATGGCTTTTAGCTTCAAAGTTAATAAAATCCACACACTCAAATGCACAAGACACAGTTCCATCCATATTACACATGCTATTTCAAAAGAAACAGATTAATATTTAGGCAGCCAGATTTAAATACTAAGCAAGTTGCTTCTATCAAGAAAAGAAAACAAGGAAGGAAAGTTCTCACTCCAATAATTTCCTTTAATGGTACCTGAATCACTAAGTGCTCCATCAACAAAGTGGTGACCGCATTGTTTAAAAGCTGTTCAACATACAAGTGAAGATAAGAAGGATCATCTCACAAAACAAAATATGATGTGCACATAGAAATGCTGAAAATTAATTGGCAAGTACTGGGATAGAACACAAAATTATTATGACAAAACCACGGAACTGCTGGCTTTGGCAGTACCGTTTAATTTATTCATAATAATACTCTGATCCCACCTTTACTTATTCTTGTCATAAGTTTTTTTAAAGGCTGAACCAAAGCAAAGGCTATTACCAGTGGCTAATTTAACAAATTGGTTCCAAGTAAGGACATCTCAATGTAAAGTTTTACTTATGATTACAGCTTAAAGAACTTAAAGAGGTGCTTAGATACCCAAAATATTACACGGAACCCACTGGGATTCCCATGTTGCCCACCTCCCACACCTCCCACCAAAGTGTGGCCCACCACCCTCAATGGACTTACACATCCTGGGGCCTTGTCACCAACCATAGACCACAGTTCACACCGTAGACCATACTCTCTCCCACACAGTTCTGAGTGGTGTGTGCTGATTTAAAATGGCCTACATCCGTTGTGAAAATTTTGATTTTTACCCACAATAAATAAATAAATAAATAAATAAATAAATAAATAAATAAAAGAGACAAGAATAGCCAGAAATAACAGCTATGTACAGCAGGGGATACAGAGAGAGATTGAGAGGTGAAGAATTTTCTTGTTTGTTTGTTTGCTTTTTCTTTATTATTATTATTGAAATAATGAAAATGCTCTAATAATGATTGAAGTGATGAATGCACAACTATGTGATTATACCAAATACCATTGATTGTACACTTTGGATGAATTGTATGCTTTATTAATATGTATCAATAAAATTGACTTGTTAAAAAAAAAAAAAAGAACTTAAAGAAATACCTTTAATATTTCTCCATAAGATCAATTAGGATTGAGTCTAGTGCCATCTTTATGGCAATAATTTTTCAAACATATACATTTGACCAATAGCTGCACAATTGAAACTTGAGTGCATACTTATGCTACTGTCATTATTTTGTAGCAGCAGATTTTTTTTTTTCTCAAGTGGAATATTGCATGGTAATTCAAAACATAAAACAAAGAAAAGTCAACTACTCCAGCTGAAGTAGAGGTAGGGAGCCAGAAACCCTGCTGGGCTGTGTCTCTAGCTCTAGCACCCCACCCTAACACCATCCCTCTAGAAGAACAGACTTCTCAGAACTTTGTCTGAAATCTATTGCTTTAGATGATTCCCCTCAACTCTAACACTACATAGGCCAGGTTTTCTGACTCAGAGAATCAAATTCTTATATTGAATTTGTACTACTTACTGCTATGTTGTCTTTTAACCTTTCAAAAACCCTTTTCCTCTGTAGAGATTTCTCAATTTGCCTTTGATAGAGTATGCTTTAAAGTCTTTTACTTTAGGGCATTTTAATAAAAGTATACTTTAACATAAGTAAAACACACTTTCATAATAATTGTATTATCAGCTAGATATTTTAACAGATGGCCAGTTTTCAGTTGTTTCCTCTTCCTACTTTTCCAGCAACTGAGACTAAGACATTAAAGATACTATCATGAGAAAATATACTAATTGGAATTCCCCCATCCCACCCAAAATGTCTAAAGTAATTGTAATGAAACAAGATGAAGGAAAGTGACAGCAAAGGTTAAGGTACTGTCATCTACACCCACCACACCAGATTGGTTCCTGAACAGAGGATGGCTTGTCCTGTCATAAGAACATGACAGATGTCATAGAAAACTTACCCTCTTCATCAGATACATCAAGGACCTCAGTCATCGTCTCAGGAACATTTAGCTTATGCTTTTCAGTGATAGTCTAGAAATACAAAATCATTAATGCTCAAGTTAAAAACAAAACAAAACAAGAGAGCAAAAGACTCTCAGAGGAGGCCATATTCAACAGTAGCAACAAGCCTTCAGGCACTGAACATTTCATCTGAAGATAAATGATCATTTATTTCAGTGAAATTATGCTAGAGAAAGTTCATTATTTTGAGTTTCCATTTGAAAAATTAGTTCTGTAGCAATGGCATTTAATAATAAGTCATATCAAGAAAGCAGATTAATGTTTTAGGGGCTCCCTAAGATGAATTAAGTAATGTCTCCTGAGAAGCTTTAAAAAAAAAAAAAAAAAAAAAAAAGCAATGAACATATGTAATTTATTAAAAGCAAAGCCAATGGAAAAGAAACTGTAAACAAGAGACAAAGTATTTGGGCAAAAAATATGACACAGCTCTTCTGAGATTAGAAGGATCAACAGCAGAGGATCAATCTTTATAGTATATCACTGGTAATTCTGGTTTATTGATTATTTGCCTTCTATGATATTACTTACTCCAGAGTTGTCGAATCCACTACCTTTCACTCCTGATACACAGTCTAAGATTAAGAGATCAGGCTATGGAATGGCTGATTACACTGCCTGGGTTCAGAATCTAATAACATCATCACTTATTTTCTATGAGGCCTTGGCAAGTTCCCTAACCTCTCTGTGCCTCAGTTTCCCCATCTATTAAATGGATAAGAATAGTATTTCATAGAATTTTTATGAAAATTAAATGAAATAATACGTGCATGAACTCTTAGAACAGTGTTTGGCATATTTTAGAACTCCCAAATATTAGTTAGCATAATTTATTATCATTATAATTCAGTATTAAATTCATCTTAAAATACGAAGAGCTTTTCAATGTTTTAGATGTTCATATACTCAAGAAGTAAGACTGTCTGTCCGACACTCTTCTTGACACTGGGGATGCCACAGTAATTTTTTTTAAAAAGTAAAAATCCAAGTCTAATGACTTTAAATATCACCTAACTATCAAATTTACATCTCCAGTTTCTGCACTGAAAATTTATGCATCCACTGGCATATTACGTGAACACTGTGAAAAATTTTAAAACTTAATCTTCTGAGATAAGAGTAAAATCTTCAACAAAAGCCACTGAAGTACAATAAATAGATTGTCTAGGCTTTGAAGTTTTGCTCCATAGGTATTACAGAGTTGCTTGCATTGCTACAATGTCCCCTATCATCATTTCTTTTCTTTCCAAAACAATGAAAAATTTCTGATATACTTCAAGGAAATTCAATTGATTATTTTGAAAATACATACATGTAAACATATCCGCATGTTATGAGGGACAGTTGAAATCATAATGTGATACTACTACATAAGCCTATCTTTCTGTGGCTCCCATTTTCTTCAGAACAAAACTGAATAAACTGGCTCAGAAGACCCCTAGTGATCTAGTAAGGAGAAATAAGGAGGCCTCCTCTCTCACTTCATGCTACAACCATGTTAAACTACTTTTTTTTACTTGATAGATCATTTTCTCTCATGCCTCTGAATTTTTCCACACATTCTTTTTTATGGAAGAAATCTTCTTTCTCCTCTTTACTTGGCTCATATCAAGTGTAACTTCCTTGGAGAAACCTTCCCCAACTATCCCAGAGGAGTATATTTGTTTAACTATGTTTCTCTGCTGCTCTGTGCTCCTGCAGCATCCTGTGCTAACTCCTAATGTATCATGTCATACACAATATCAGCTTCCCACACAAAAGTGTGAGTCACATAAGAGTAAGATTGTTTCCACAGAACCTGAAACATAGTAGAATGCTTCTCAACTGTCTATTGAATAAATTGATGGTATAAAAGTATGCAAAACATACATTTTAAACCATATAATGACTAAGTAGATTTTCCTATGTGTGGAATCACAGTAAAAAAGAATAGGAAGAAACCAAGAAAGTCTTGTGTTATCCAGATGAAAGGACAGCCAAAGACTAGGGTAATAAATTCAGCCTGCATGCATGTTTCTTGTGATATTTAAATAATTCCATAGACTTATTCACTGAAAACAAATAAAACCCCATAAGATAGACAAAAGCATCCATTCAAGCATTTGGTGACTCGTAGGTAGTCATAATAATTTTTTGAATGGATGAACTTAAACTATTAAATTATACCATTTGATTATTTTAACACTATAAATTTTAATTTACAAATGTCATGCAGATAAATGTTTTATATCAGTCATCCTGAACTGTGGCTGCATTTTAGAATTATTTTAGGAATTAAAAAATATATTTTTCCAGATTATTTTATGCATGATTTTTCTGTAAACCTATAATGCCTCTAAGCTATAATTGGATTTAATTCCAGTAAATCAGAATCCCTGGGGATGAAGCCCAGCTGTGGGTTTTTTTTTTTTTTTTTTTTTTTTTTTTTTTTAAAGTTCCTCAGGTGGGTCTGTTGTGGGAAAGTCGATTTCAGGCAAATTTTTCTATACTAGGGGAACTTTATAAATTGCAGAAAACAAATTTGCATTTAAAATATGGTATAGAGACAGCCCTGCTATGACATCTTATTAAACATGTTTTTGAAACTTAAAAACATAGATCTAAATGTGAATAAAGTGATTCAGAAATGTTAAGGGATGTCTAGTGTATTGGGCTACACCACAGCCCATTTTTGCAGAAATGTTCTAGAGTATTTGCCCTTCACAGGAAACATTTTCACAAGAGGATGCTTCTCTGTTTGAAAATAATTGATGGAAATAATTTTTAAATGATTAAAATATACATGTTTTCTATTTCAGATGCTGATAATGATAGTATATTTTCTTTAAACTTGTGAGAGTGGAAATAACTTTGCTTCTTTGTTAATTGGATACTATCAGAGATACTATCAACAAAGGTAGCAACAGAAAAAGTAACATGACAGTGTTATGCAACTGCATTTGAACAATAATATAAAACAAGGATACAATAAAATGATCATGGACATCCCCTTCTGCTATAGAATCTATGATTCCAGGAGCTGGATTAAAAACTACTTTAAAAGTTAAATTGGGTAGTATACTATGCACAAGTTTAACAGAATACAAATAGATTAGATAATATGTCAAAACAAATAGGATATGATAGGTGGAAGGAAGGTAATGAGTTTTTATATTTATTAAACTCAGGAAAGATGTGGAAAATAAAACAGGAGTCTTTAACATGCTGGTTTATAAATGGTGGTATAAAATATATGGTTTGTTCATGCATAAACATGTTTAACTGACCTCCACTTAGCCAATCCCCTGGTCACCCATTTCCTTAGTACCACATATTCTCCAAGCCCCCACAGTATGGTGGTGATCTTGCCTTGTATGCCAGCTTCTAATGCCCACCCAACTTCAGCTCCCATCAGCTGAGTTACAAGTTAAATTTGTTTTTGTTTCCAAACTGATTTATGCCAATGGTACAAACTAATGTAATTTTTAAAATGCTTGAGAAAGTCTCAACAATGTGAATCACGAAAAATAATTGCTGCTCAATTATTTTTAGTATTAAAACAGACTGGAAAAAACATGTCAAAAGTTTAAAAGGTTTCTGGACCAGTATAATGGCTTTTTAAAAAATAAAGATAATATAGAGCCTATGTAAATATTATAGACATATAAGTATTATAGGATATACACACATACAATATAGTATTATTGATGTTTGTACAACATATATATACTCAATTTTTATACTGACATATATAGTTAATATATAGTCCATGGTCCTATATTCAATGAAAATTACTTTACATGTATTTATTGCATTGCTATTTTTATTATTCCCCATGTTAACTGGCTTATGGCATCAGATAAGTTTTAGGACTTTGAATATTTTATATTTTCTTAAATGTTTATTATGGAATTCTCCTATATTTAAATGCTAATATAGATATATTACCATTTTTTATTTAGTAATTTACTCCATGACATGTTCTATATATCAATGACTACATGAAATAGGATCACTTTAAAATTATGCAAACAATAAAAATAATTGATGATAGCTGATCAATAAATAGAGTGCTGAGTCATATCTCACAGTTCTTTGAAGCTGCATTAGGTTATTGGCTTCTGCTGCCAGAAATGTATCCCTACCACTCTGATGTCCATTCTGGCAAACATACAGTGATTGTAATCCCCAGAGAATGCAAAACTGTCTCCTATCCCCCGCTGGGTCGTGCAAAGTAAAGTTAGAAAGCGAAGGTTAAGGAAACAAACCACGATTCCAAAATGTCTCAGAAATTTCTGCAGCAGTGACCTTTCTTTTACAAACTGCTGCCTTACTCTTCTCTCTAAACAATGAGTTTATTCATACTTTAGGGTAAAGAACTCTGAAAGGAGGAATAGCAAAGGAAACTTTTTTTGATTAAGAACACACGACTGCTCAAATAGTAAATCAGATGAGTGCAACGGATGCAAATTTAATACCTTAGTTGTGTGATTGTAATTCAACTATTAAATTTAAGTGGTATTAACAATACATTTAATTTTACTAATTTTACATAATATTAAATTGCCTCATCCTATCTGCTCTCATTAGTTAGTAGTTCCAAATTATTTTAATCAATCTTTAGATTTTAGAAAATGATACTGAATTTGCCACTTTCGTGAAAATCAATAAAGAACACTATTTAAGGGTTTTGTTGTTAAAAATAAGATGAAAATATTTATTTCACAATAATTCCTGTTAAGCTACTTTTGGCAATCTGGTGTTATAGCTTCAGCAAAGCCAAGATCAGTTAAGGCAGAGTGGTTACAAACATGGGTTTGGGAATCTAACAATCAAAATGAGAATCCTCAATCTGCCCATGTTTACTGGAATATTTATAATTACTAGATATTACTATTATTTTTAATATCATTTCTAAATATTATCATTCTTTAGTACAGGAATGATTGAAAATCTTTTCTTGAAGAGAGGAAGTATAAAGTAAGAAGATGACTCACATAATAGACAATATTACATTCATATTTCCAATCCTTACCCCAAATTCCACTTCATAAAACAATAAAACTCACAGTTCAAAAAGAACCCAGTTCTAAGAGAAGCAGAAAGTAAAGAGATGGTAGCATGGAAACATATGACACTAAAACTACCTATTTAGATAAATGTATTACTTGTTTAGTTAATGTGGACAATGATTCCTTATTATTATAATTGAAAGTAGAAATGCTAAATTTTATATTTTTGGTCTTTTCACCTGGAATGCTAAGTACAGTGGTCTTTGTTGGGGCAAAGCTCAGCTGGACAGTGTAGAGAATAACAGTTACCAGAAAAGAATAAAAGCTCACAGAGGCTTTCAAGAGGAGTTTTTGCATCCTCCTAGACTAGAGCTAGATGTGGTGGCAAGATCTGAGAACTTGTTTAGAGACATATTTAGAAAGTTAATTGCTCCTGTTTTAAATATAGCTTTTAATGGTTAGTCATTTGCTCTGAGTAATATTTATGATCCTGAGATCTCTCTGAAACTGCACACGTAAGTTGCATAGCTGTGTTGTTAAAGAATTAATTTTTTTGAAAAAAAAAAAAATCAGATTGCATTCTCAATTCCCTGCACTGTAAGTTGCTTATCAGAAGAGTAATGTTTTAGCCACTGAGGACTTCAGCATTCAGCACAGAACCTAGCACATATTTCATATCCAATAAATATTGATGGAATGGATTAGTTAATTAAATGAATGGAAGAAAAGCAGGTCCAAGACAGCAAAATGATGCGAGTTTGCCATCTAGTGGTAACTTGCTAAGAATGTTCATACATGATTCCCAGAGCACGGAAAGTTAACAAAGTTGGGGGGGTGGGGGATGGGGAGAGGGAGGCGGGGAACAAATAAACAAAAAACCAAACCATGATTAACTTCTAAGGACAGACATGTGTTTGGTCTAGCTTGCCACTAAATGCTTCCTTTTTTTCTGTGATGTACACAAGGTTTCAAGGACACCAGATAAAGTGACATATGTGTAGAGGCTTTTAATATGAAGATTTTCATGACATAAGAAATCATATAGTAAGAAAAAGCCATTAAAATTCAGAAATGTATAGTGACCCGCCAGTATGGTACTAAGCAGCGACAAGATTCATTTTTCTCCTATATAATTTATGAAAGCTGTGCTTTAAATCTTTTAAAATATTGTGGTGTACTGACCAATGGTTTTAAGATTCTGCTTGAGAAAACACGTGGTATTATTCTCTCCCATCTAAATTCAGTCTGTGCTTGGCAGCTCATCAATAAATCTTACTCCACTCTTTGAAACGTCATGTCAAACCAGTTGTATCCCTTCTACCTCAATGTATGTCAACAGGGATTTGCTGTCAGCATGGATAACAAAATTCCTTTCTTTTCCTCACATCTTTCAAAAGAACGAAGCATTCCAAAACTCTATATGCATCACTCCTAGCTTGTGGCATTTACTAGAACTTCGTTCAAACTTTTCTATTTGTTGATTTATGGTCTTATTTTCTCTAAAGAGCATCTAAGATTTTACTATTGTTTTACTTTTCCACTTGATGAAGATATTGAGCTGTCATTCTCAGAGTTCATGCTTCCAGGTAAAAAGTTAATAAATAAATAAATGCAAATATAATAGCATTTCCACTTCCAGTTCTGAGCTCCCCTCTTAGGAGGCCTCCTGTAAGCTTGGCTCCAAGTGAACTGCGCAAGCACATTGGAGCTTGTTCTCTCTGAGTTTCTCTTACAAAGGGCAATGATGACTCTTCTCTCCTAAAGAATCAGCAGTAGGATTCAAAACAGTGAAAGTAAAAATTTAAAAATATATACTCTTTCATGATTCAGGCCTAGTTTCCCTACAAAGCACATGGAACTCTCTTTTTGAAAAAAAAATTAGAAATTATAAGAAAAGCAAAGATGAATTGTTCTCACTGAGAGCACATTTGGCCCAGTCATGAGCATAGTGTGAGGGGGACCCTGAGCCCAGCATCTTTCCAGAGCCTGGCAAAGGTAAGAAGTTTGCTGTGGAGTGTTCTACCCCTTTGCCAGCAGTAGGTGTCACACACAACTAGAGGAAAAGGGCAGAAGAAGCCAGAAAAAAATGAAGTCAGTCACAGAAAAAGGAACTAAATATCAAATTACATGTACACATTACACATTGTATATGGATATGGGTTGCTTAAAAGAAGCTAAAACTCCTGTCCTGGTTGTGTGGAATTGCATTTACAACTGCCTACTTCTATCTCCATGCTACCATATAATGACCAAAGGAAGTCCAAAACTCAAAGCTAAAACATTTTGTAAGTGACAAAGTATGTGAATTGAAAGCCGAGGCGACCAAGCAGAAGGTGAGCAGTTCCTTGTACTCACTGTGGTGGTGGTGGTGACCTCCTCGGTGACAACCTTCAGGGTGTCGACCACAGAGATGTAGCCCAGACGCTTAGCAATCGCCAGGGCAGTGTTGCCATTCTGAAGAGAGTGCGAGAGAGAAAGAGAGGGAGAAAAGAGAGGGAGAACTGTGATGCGAGCCAATGAGATCACCCGCTGCTCTGCAGGAGCCAGCATTTCCTTCCAAAACAAGGCACAGCTTAGGAAAATCACTAGTTTTTACCATTACATCTAAATCTGTCTTTGTAACGTCTTCAGACTATAACCCAGGTCACCATGGTAACACAACAAGCTTACATCTGCCTGCTCTTTCTAATGAAAAGCACTTGATGCTTTAACCCTCAGGTTGTCAAATATCTCTACAGAGACTGTACTGTGCTTATGAAAGCGCCTCTTGAATGGAGGCTGATGTCTCCAAAAACTATTAGAAAGTGCGAGGTTACACTTATTCCTCATTGAAAGTCAGGGGGCCATCTGCTCCAAGGAATATGTTACCTTAGGGAGCATGCTAACATATTTAGCTACAGCTGTGCAGAAGCTCACCAGCAGAAAAACAGCACTAGCAAACAATCCAGGCTCCAACCCAGGCCACTCGGGATCCCGTTTGTTTAGTAGAGCTGCTTAGTTTACATTTCAATGGCTCCCCATCCCAATGAGCTTTGTCTTATCCACCCCCTGCCTCGGAAACTGCTACTTTAAGAAGACCGGGTGGGAGGGGATGACTGGTGCTCACATCTGACAGCCAGCTGTAAGCCGAGCACGTCCTAGCAGTCCCAGTGGAGAGCCCGGTCTCCAATGGGAAGACAACTGAGTCAGGCCCACTCTTCTCCCTCCCCGGCAAACTTTCCAGGGAAGCCATTCCGACTCCAGGAAAGGCAGTGCAGCCTGACTTCTCTAGAGGAGGATGCTCAAACAAGAGGCCACCAGGGCAGGGGAAGAGGGAGAGGGAAGCGTGGCGAGGGGCGGCCATGCCTTACCGCAGTGGTGGCGTTGGGCTTGGCTCCGTGCTGGAGCAGGACGTTGATGATGTGCGTGTGGCCCTGCTGTGCTGCCTGGTGCAAAGGCGTGTAGCCGTTCTGTGGACAGGAGGCCATGGGTCGTGCATCGGTTTGCAGAGGGAGAGGAAAACTCGGTTAGATTTTTCTTGGTTTTAGAATTTTTTGGATTTCTTAGTTTTATTTACAGCAAAACCATCAAGGATGCTTGGTTTATTTGGAGCCCAGTATTCCCAGCAATCCATTGCTCAGCACTGAACACTTCCTCATACCTTATGGTCTGGTAAACAAAAGAAGAGATTCGTTTATAAAACAGCAAGATTAACAGACTACAAATTATTATTATTATATTTTAATCAGTTGGCATTAAAAATGGGTGTGCTGGCAGATTTAGTATGAGAAAGGGCATGGCAGTGACTTCTTCTCTAGGAAACAAGGAAGAGTAAAATTGTTTTTGGCTGAAGAATGCAGACCATCACACAAACTACTGCTTGTTCATCATGACATTCCTAATATTTAACCTAGCTTCAAGGATTCTAAGTCGATAAAAGTAAGTCGAAATCTTATTCTTTACGAGAACAACCTTAGTCAAGAAGTGCATACATGTACACTTAAAGAACAAAAGATTTCATTGGAAGCTGAGTGGCCCTCCCCACTTGGTAGAATGTGTTTATTTTGTTTGTTTGTTTGTTTTGTTTTGTTTTGTTTTAAGGTGTTTTTTAAAACTAGGAACTTTTTAACATTCTGGTTTAAACTTCCACTCAGATAAAAGCTCTGTAATCCATGATGTGTGAGGAGGTTACTGTTAAGGTTAGTGTGAAGCCAGGCTTGCTAAAATTATAGTGGATGGTAGCTGTGGTCCCATATTCACAATAATTTTTAAAAACTGTACTTGAAGACTTGGAGGCACAACAAAACATTAATAACTACCATTTATTGAGCATTCTTTTGGTGCCAGATATTGGACCTTATATTTATCGTCTCTTTGAATCTTCATTATCATTCTGAAAATTAGGGTGCTTGGCATGTAGTATTTCATAAATAATTGTTGTCTAAATAAGTGAACAAAAAACTGATGGAATAAATCAGTATTTTTCTACCCTTTTCAGATATGATAAAACTGAAGATAGCTATTGCAAGGACTCTGCTCGCAAATCAGGTAAGATCCTTGTCCATGGACATCTGAGGAGAATAAAGTAATATTTCTTTTCTTAATTATTCTTCCTTTCCATTTTGCTTACAATGCTCTATCAACAAAATTTAGTTCATATCTTCAGTATCAGCCAAGTTAATTCATTCAACAAGCATTTACTAACCACACACTGTATGCTAAATAGTAAGTGCATATTAATTAATTATGTTTAACTAACATTCTTGACCTCGATAGCTCACAGTATGCTTGGCCCTCAATGGACACTATTTCCAGGAAAATTTTCCCCAGGTGTGATTTAATCTAACCTTTACTTGAAGCCTCTCTGGTGCATAAGAGTATTTACCAAGAAAATCTGGAGCAACTCAAAAGCTTTGCATGAGCATTTTGGTTGAACCGTAACCCACTGTCCCATCTAGACCCAGTATTTCCACCAACCTCTAGCGAATCCCAAACCCCTTTCCACCTCAGTTTTCTTATTTGGAAATGGCCAAAATTTCAAGTTTGGTAAAGGAACAGATAAATCATCTATAAAAGTTTTTTTTTTTAACTATAAAGTTATATGAGAATGCTAGCAAACATTATTGTGTTTGTATTTTTTTCCTTGTTTGAGAGCTCTATGATCTTTGTAACATATATTATAAAGAAAAGTTCGTCCTATATTCTGTAGTTCTAAATCCTCGACACAAGTCAAACATGTAATTAACCAAATCTGGTTTGCTTCAAACTGTTGTGACAGTTTCATTCTAATTTTAAGCAACTAATAGTTCCATAAAACAAGGTCACTTTTCCAAATCTTTATATCAAGTCGTGAGTGTTTGAGGAGCAAAGACAATATATATGTTTAAGTTTTCAAAGTAAAGAAACAATTCTCAAACTATAGCTACATAGGAGGTAAAAGCAATTTCCTCTTCAGAGATTTCATTCCTTGTGAAAAACATCTGAAAAAGGTTTATTAAAAGAATGTCTTTTGAGGTATGTGTCTATCCACTCTTCTGAAGGCATATGGTTCCAAATACAACAGTAAAACTGCACAGTTCATGGAAAAACTAAAATGTTAAAATGAGGTTTGTCTCTCAATTTCATGAATGCAGATCAAACCACAGGGAAGACCCTCATGTTATCTAGAAATATACCATTTGTCTGGCTTCTTAAATATTATAACCATTTCAATAACCAAGCCCAACAGAAAATATAGTATTTTCAAGCCCATCCAGCTGTGAAAAAAAAATAAAAGAGAGAGAGAGAGAGAGAAAGAAAAAAGTCATCATTGCATTGTTGCATTTATGCATTTCAGGAGAATATCTGTATTCCAACAAGAATGCCTTTCCTGGTATGCTAATGTGTGAGCTGACTCAGGAAAAATGGAAATTAGTGCCTGGAAATTCATATTGGAGTGTTTATAAAAGGCTCAAAGTATAATTTCAGGAGAACTCAAAAAGTGGTCAGAGACTAGGCAGCAGATATTCTTGCTAAATGTTAACAGTATTCATAATTTAAAAATAACTTCATATTTTCAATTAGCTTATAAATATGCTCATGTATAGGAATAATCAGCAAGACTGATTTACAAAACTTTTATATATTTCTAATCAGTAGCCTTTTGCTGATGCTGACGTGAAAACTACTGAATGTGCTTGCACTAGTTTACATGAGTCCACTCATGTGGCTGGATTTAGTGATTTCTGATATATAAATTTATAAATTAAACATGTAAATAAATATCTTTTTTTTGGACCATGTAATCTGGAGCTTCAATTTGGACCAAGTAATCTGAAGCTTCATGCAAACAACAGTAGTTAGTTATATTATGCATTTCCCTTCCCCTTGAATGGATCTGAGAACACCAAAGTGCAATGTTATGTCTGACCCTTTAGATGCCACTGGGAAAAATAGTTGGAATCAGGTCAGCTCTGCATTATACTTGAGAATTTCCAGCCCAGCCCTTACATATTACTGTCTTGCTCAGCAAGTGATGTCCCAGTGTGACAGAGTTCATTAAAAATGAAAGGCATGCAAAATTCCTGCTTGTCTGTATTTCTTCATGGGGAATGGGGTAGGGGAAAGGGTTCAGAGCCATGAAACAATGTTAAGAAATCTGCTAGGACATCAAGATGTTTGAGCAGGCTTTTATTGTATCCTGTAGTAAATTAAGTCTATGCCACCTACTTAAACTGGTAGCCTAAAGTACCTGATTGCCAAAGGTTACTAAAATGAGAAGTCTCAAACAATTAGAAAATGGCATTTCTTAGAATGTACTTTGGAACAATAGAAATAGTAATAAAAATATACTTATAGCTATGGTGAGCTAGTTAAGAATCCAGATGAATGAATCTTTTTGTTTATAAAAAAAAATGAAAATGAATACAAGTATTTTACCTTGGTTTTGGCGTTGACATTTGCTCCTTGCTTCAGAAGAAAGTTGACCATTTTTACATTTCCATAGTGACAGGCCACAATTAAAGGAGTGTAACCAAGCTGTAAAAACAAAACAAAAGAAAAACAAGTAAGTAGAAACCTTATCACACTAGTGGTTAATACTCAAGGGAAAAAGGATTAGGTAGAATTTAACATATGGTAGGTGGGTAGAAATTCAACTTGACTTCACAAATATTATTGAGCAGAATATATACACATCCTTGAGATACAGATATGAATATGAGAAGATCCATAGCCACAGGAACTTAGCAGCAAGAGAGATCACACATGTGGGTGACAATCTGATGATGGATTAGGAGAGAGGCATAACAGAAGAGAGATTGACTCTGCTAGGATGACCAAAGGACATGCATGAAGGATGTAGCTAAGCTGAGTTTGAAGAACAGGTAGGAATTTAATGACAGAGAGAAGGAAAGGACATTTCAAGGCCAAGGGCATGGAGGTACATAAAAATACAGAAAAGAAACAGCAAGTCATCTAGACTAGCTGAAATAATAAGGGACAGGGAAGACCTAAGCATGCAGAGTTGAAGTCCTTTAATGAAGTGTGCTGGCATGATGCTATCTACTTGGACTTAATTGTAGCTGAAATGGGGAGCCACTGCAGATTTGTGAGCAGGAGAGGGTCATAATTAGGTTATGTTACAAAATAGACTCAACAAGGGGGGAGAAGTGCACTCAACATGACCAGAGTGAGGGCTGCTAGGAATAATCTTCCAAGACAGCACCTCTTACAATATTGACGGGGATTTGCTTTACCTTTGTATGAGCATCCTGGTCGGCCCCATGCTTAGTGAGAATATCAGCAACATTCACTTTATCTTCCTGGGCTGCAAGGTGTAAGGACGTGAGTCCACTCTATAGAAAGAATCGAAGCAAAGGAGTATATTTGAAGAAAATACATTCCATCATCTACAATATCATGTTTTGAAAAAATATTAAAAACATATAACCCCTCCCCACAAACTGTATCTTTTGATAACTAAGACAAACTCTCCAAGTTAATATGACTTTTCATCTAAGATATACCTCTATGTTAATCAACACTTCCATCAATTTACTATATTGGGTGCTTATATTATGATATGAGACTTTAAAATAACTCCACTAATAAGCTTCCAAACAACTTTCATTTCAAGTCCATCTGGCTTCTTTCTGAATCTATTTATTCACTTAAATAATTGGCCACTCAACTCCTACTTCTACTTTATGACCATAGGAATACTCCATATTTTCATCAGAATAATTTTTTCCAGTACCCAAAGATAGTATCATTTATATAGCACCTTAAACTGGCCAGTACTATCTAAACTATTTGCCATATATATATCAAAGAAATATTTTGTTCAATTGATTATACAACTAAAGTACAGTTAAGAAATAATAAAAGATGAAAGAATGGAGAAAGTAGGGAAATAAAGTGGTATATCCAGCCAATATCACAATCTGGCAGCTTCGCTACATGTGCAAGTAGCTTCCATCAAACAAAGTTGGGATTTACAGAGTATCTTCAAAACCCAAATAATTTTTTAAGAAACTGGTATGCTTTTTATTAACTTTCATATGCCAGGAAGTGTTGCAGGAATTGGAATATAGCAGTGAACAAAAGTTTCTGCCCTTATAAAGTTTATATTTTAGGTTATGGTTTGTTCATACCATATTTCCCCCTCCCCCTACCCCCTGCTGCACTTTTGCTCAAACACCTAATGTATTTAACCCCTTCCTGTGCATCCTGCAGCTCTGAGTCTTCCCTCTTCTCACCAACTCATATTCATTTGAAATCTGTGGCCCTGCTGAGACTTCCTTGCAGAAACCTAAGCCATGTTATTTAAAGGTCATGTTTTCCTGTCAAGGTGTTACTTCTAGAAATCAAAGGTGTTTTGACATTTAAAAAAGCAGTGATACTTACCTACAGAGATAAAAACTTTCTACATCTAGAGAGGAGGTTTTTTATTTGAGGGCTGGGGCTTTCTAATTTTTGTAGCTCAGCTTTGAATTTCATGAACTATTAAGATGAGATATAAGACATATCTTTTTGCATTAATATTTCATATCCTCTAAACAAATATTATAGACTCTTATAAACAGTCTGGATATCAGGACATAGCAGAAGACTCTGCCTCATCTTGGTTTTCTCCATATTAAGATAGCAAATATAAAAATATTTCAGTCAGTCTATTTAAAAAGGTTACTGATCATCAAATGAAGTGATTATCGAACATCTCAAAGACATTTTTAATGGCATTTCAAATATATGTGCTGTATTCTACTCTTTTTGCAGAATGGATTTTCTAAAATACAATATTATAAACTCTCAAGAATAGATTTTCTAGAATATACAATTGCAGACTCTCAATCAGTGTGAAAATCCTCTACAGTTTATTATGGTAAACTTGCATACCCAAATCAAATTGTGCAAGCCATCTAATAAATCAGAAAATGTACTATGTTGAAGAACTTCTCAGAAAAGTAATTTATTTCTTGGTCGATTCTACAATTGGCTTTATTTTATTATTTACATGGTAATTGGACAAGGAATGTAATATGGTTTCTATATTACAGTTCTTACTGAAAATAATAATTTGGAGAGTATGAAATTATTGATTTCATTTGGGCTTAAATAGAAAAAGAACATATTTTCTTTTCATAGTCTTGCTTCTTACCTGAGATACTTTTACAGTTGAATTATCTTATTAAAATACTAACCAAAAGACAAGGTTATATTTTTTATAGAGAGATTCCATATACTGTACTATTGTTCAGATATATCTGAGCACATTTTTTTAAAGTTTTACCTTAATGACAGATATCTCATTCTTTTGTCTTTAGAGTACCACCCAAATACTGAAATCTTTGTTACATAGGTAACATAATTCATAATTACTTTGTGACCCAAATTTGAATATTTTTCACCATTGCTGAGCATGCAACTCAAAAATACTTTTTCAATATTTGCTGGCCAACTGTTAAAACTTGCTCAAAGGAGGTAATATATTTAGAAGAAGGGAGGACATAAGAAACTAATTTCATATATGTACAAATAATTTTTATGAATTAAAAATAACATCACAAGAAACACTGCATAAAGGGTTTCATGAAATATCTAGAATTTTCATTCTGCTCAAAATCTTGCTTGATTTGTTTATGGCTTTCTTTTGTTTATTTTCAAATGGAGATTTGCTTTCCATAAATACTTACATGCCCCTTCACTTACTAATACTAAATGAAATATTCTACCATTAGTTTCTTGGTCCACATATCCCCAATAAGGTTTATGACCATCTGGATGACATGAATTCAATGGCCACAGGAGAGTCCATGTCCCAAACTTTCCTGTCTAGCTGAGACACTGAATTCCACCATCAGGTTTCATCATGTTCATCCTTGTTAAAATGAAAATATTTTTTGGAGGGTGTCTTGGTGTCCCAGGGCTGCCATGACAAATACCACAAACTGGTTGGCATAAACAACAGGAATTTATGGTTTCACAGTTTGGAAGCTAGAAGTACAATGGCAAGGCATGGCCAGGCCATGCTTTCTCCCAGAGTCCGTAGCATTTTGGTGATGACTTGATCTCTGTCTCCGTCACTTGGCGATCCTGTCTCCTCTGGTTTCCACTTCTGGCTTCTCCTAACTGACTGTGCTCTAGTCTCCTCTACTTACAAGGACTTCAGCCATAGTGGATAAAGGCCCACCTGCATTCAGTCTGGCCTCACCTTAATCAAGAACATCGTCATGCCCATAGAACCAGGCTATAGGACTTCAACATGGGGAGGACATGATTCAATCCCCCAAATAGGGCTAACTCTATAATTAGTTCTCATCATACTTTAGGGTCTGTAGGGACTTTTGATAGAGGACATAAAAGTACATAACAGTAAGTGATATATTGGTACACTTCTGAATGATAAAAATACAGACTAGGATTCTGGAGACAATCAAGACCGCATGCCAATCATAGATTTTTCTAAAATAGGTTTGGGTTGCTACCTAACCTATTTGCAAATGTTATTAAGACCAATTTAGAATTTATTCTTCAAAAGAACCAATTATCCAATTGTGAGCTGTAGAAAACTCAGTATCTGTATATTTATGGAAAATCCTAAGATGTTTTATTTTCACTAAATTCATGCCATGTGTTCCCAAAGCATCAAAGATCTAAAATATGAACTAATTTATAAATATAGGCTCCAATTTTTCCTTTCTTAGCTGCTGGCGCCAGTGAGTGTATGTATGTATTACTCAGCCAAAAGGAGTACTGATGCAAAGTACCAGAAATCTGTTGGTTTTTTTAAAGGGCATTTATTTGGGGTAAAAGCTTACAGTTACAAGGCCCTAAAGAGTCCAACTCAAGGTTGTTTTCTCACCAAAGTCAGTTGCCACGTGTTGAAGCAAGATGGCGGGCAGTCTCCGCCTGGTCTCTCTTTCCTTCTTCTTCTTAAAGTTCTGTGGGTCCAGCTTCTTCTGATCTCAGCTGTAGGCTGGCATAGGGCTCTTCTCTCTTCCTGGGACTGCAGGATCAAATTTCTCTCCTCTTCCGTGTTATGACAAAGTACTCTCCTCTGGCACCTATGGAGCTCTCTTTTCTCATGTATTTTCTTCTGTGAGTGTCCATTTATATAGCTCACCAAGGGGGTGGGGACTCAATCCTGAGTTATGCCCTACTGATGTTGTTGAATCAAAGCCCTAATCTTAACATAATTCAATCAAAGACATTTCAGGTATCACTCCAAGAGGAATAGAACAGTTTATAAACATAATCTCTCTTTTTGGAATGTATAAATAATCTCAAACTGCCACAATGTATAAATGTAAAACAGATTTATATAAAGAGAAGACAGACAGACAGACAGCTATATATTCTCAATTGACATTTTATTTTAGTATAGTATATTACAGTGGTCCACAAAAGCCAGTCACTGGAGAAAGGTTAAACAACTGAGATGCATTAAAAATTCTTCCTGCCAACAAGCTAGGGGATTAAAATTATGTAGCTGAATTTAGCTCCGGAACCTGTATTTTACTGAGTTCTCTGTCCCCCTCTCACAGTTGCCTTTGATGCTTTGCCAGACTGGAGTAGGACCTGGGTAGTGGAAATGGGCCTGCTAGCATAGATGCAGTTGTTAGGGTCAGACCTCAGATAGACTCATCTCTCTCTCTTGAATTTGTAGTTAGGATCAGCAGGTACTAGGGCAATCTGGGCTTACTGCTTCAACTACAGTGATGTTAACTCTTGGGAGCCCTGGGGTAGTCTCTGCTGCCAACTGCACAGAGAAGCAGAGAAAGCAGACCTACAGAGAGAGATGAATGAAACTGACTTGCAGAGAAAAGTCAAGATGCCAAAATGTAGCCCCACAGGTAGAGATTCTGTGAGAGTGGCTCCCTTGCTTCCTTATGGTTTTCCAATCCTTCATAAGGCTGGACTCCTTTCCTGTCCTTGGGATCTATAACATATCCATGTTAGCTTGTAATACATCGTTCTCTTTTGTTCCAAGTTATTTTTTATTGGTTTCTGTTTACATTCTTCCAAAGGACTCTTGACCAAAACAAGAGGCAAGAACAGAGTACCTTGGTTGACATGTGGATGTTGGCTCCCTTATCCAGAAGCAAGGTGACCATATCCGTGTGGCCCTCCTGAGAGGCCAGATGCAGCGGAGTTACTCCTTGCTTGGTCACAATGTTAGTCTCTGCTCCATAGTTCAGGAGTGTGGAAGCTATCTGCATTTGATTCTTCTTGGCAGCAATATGTAAAGGAGTATAGCCATTCTGCAAAACAAAAGAAAACATATTTAATAGATACACTCTAAACTTAGCAATCGCCCCAGTGTGTATCCTTGAAGGAAATAATCTTTAATTAAAAGAAAATTTAAAACTAAGCTTATAGTTAGTCCACTTTTACCCATCACAGGTTTCTATCTATCAATACCCAAGCCTCTGCGACTAATGTCACAAGGCATCCCATTCTACTGTAAGACAGGTATTGATACAAAGTGTCTCCAAACTGAAAATCTCCTCATTATAATATTGGTTCTGCCTCAAAATGCAATATAAAACAAGCCAGGTTCCTCTTCCTCTTCTACATGATCATTCTTTAAATACCCGAAGATCGTTTTCTTATCTCCCATTTACCTTCTTTTTTCCAGGCTAACCTTCTCCCATTTCTTCAACTTTTCCTCATAGAAGCACCATTTCTAGCCTTCTCACCATTAAGGGTGACCTGTTTGGGACTGATTTTAGTTTGCCATTATTGCTCTCTAATTGTGCCATTTGAAACTAAATGCTATACTTCAGATATGGTTTCAAAAGTATAAAACAAAATGGATTTTTTTCATGATCTTGTTACAATGCACCAACTAATATGCTTCTGATTGTATTGGTACTTTCTTCTCACTCAACAAATATTTTCTGAGTGGCTAACATATGCCAAGTAGGGTGAGCGGGTGGGAATTCAAAGGTGAATGAGGCAGACACGATCACTGTCTTTGAGGGACTATCCACATGCAAGTGGCTGATAATAATTGTGTGGCCAACTCAAGTCCTAGTCTTCCCCTTCTACTCCACAACCTGCTGCCTTGCAAGTAGAAACATGAGGCTACTAGTTTTAAGGCAAAGCTTGTGGAGAAGTCCAGAGGAACTCGTATTTTGCTTGTAAGAGCCAAGCCCTAAGCCCCATATTAGTTAAAAGAAAAGAAAGGAAAAGAAAAGAAAAGAAAAAGAAAAAAAAAAAAAAAACCCTCTGGAACAAGGGTAAGTCTGGAAGCTATATTGTTATATTTCCTTTTCTTTATCAAATCTTATAGAATTCTCCTTTGAAAATGTGAGATAAAAAAAAAGAAAAACAATGGTTTTGCCACTAACTAAATTTCTATGGGAAATTCAGCATAATGATCCAGTGCTTCTTGTAAAATTACCATAAGAAGTGAGGTGTTTTTAGGTCACACTAGTTCATGAAATCTAATTGCAACATGTACCAAAAAATAAGAAGCAGTTTTGAGATTTTAAATGTCTATCATCAAATCTTGATCTTCAAATGACCCCACATTATCTCTCTATTCTGTCCACATTTCTCCAAGGAAAAATCAACATCTTTCATCTCGGACAAACAATATTTCTCTTTAATACTCCTAATGAAGAAAATCCAGAGCTCTCCTTGGAGCCTTTCCAGGGTCTGTTTCAGCCCCATGACCACCAGTTCCTCTAGAACATCACAATTGGTGATATTGGGCTCTGTTGAATAAAAAGGCACATAGATTTTTGTGTATCCTATAAATTTTGGCATCTTTTTTGTAGCACAATGTGTTTCCTTCAGACCCAACCTCTCCCCATTCCTGTAGCATATACTCTACCAAAGCCAGGCAAATGATCAGGCATTTGTTAATGAGACAAGGGGAGAAAGACAGAGATGTTTTAGCAAAGTTACACAAGAGATCATCAAAGAAAGTGTCAATTTTGGCAGTGTAAGAGGATGGATTGCCCTGCAGACACTCAACCTGCAAGATCTGAAGAGTCCTCCCATGCCATTTAGAGTAGAATTGTTTAGAACCAAGTAACAGACAACCTCCCAAGGAAGACCAAGAGAGGTTCTAGCAAAAAGAAGCGAAGAGGCTCCAAGGGCCAAAGGGCTGAGTATGTGTGTTTTGAAAAATTAAAGAGTAGAGAATAGAGAGTTGAAAGTGAAGATGGGAGGACAGGAGAGCCTACCAACTAGAACTTTCTTGGAGTGACCCCAGAACCAAAAGCCCATGCTCACTGACAGACTGGGGCAGATGAGTAGAAGACACCAGAGGAGCCTTTCCAGAACATGGGACTGCTGTGGCCTCCAGAATTGAGGGCTACTTTACCTAGTCTTCTGGACTTAGTATGTGGTGTCTAGCAGTAAGGACCAAAACAATGGAGGATAGAGACCTAGGATAGGTTTTTCTTTCTATTTTAAACTTTTCTCATAGGTCTTTTAAATTATTCACTTTGCACTTATATTCTGTTAGTTTTGTCAGCAAAGTTCTGTATATATATATATAATCTTCTCTCTCTTAACTAGATTGAGAGTCCCTTGTGGTAGCAGATCTTATGTTTCACTGTTTTATCTTTCACCAAGTGTCTACAGTCTTTTCTTTGCAAAGAGTAAGAGTTCAATAAAAATGTGTTGGATATCGATGCAGCCTTTTCATATTTATGTTGAGAATGGTCAGCCTGGACAGTTAATGAAAAAAAAAAAACTGACATGTTAAATGAGTACGTAGTTTTAATTTCATTAAAATAGTTGCCCAATCTCCATTCTTCATTCTAATTTTATTGAGTGCCTACACAATACTGCATTAGATACTTCAGGGATATGCAAGTGAATATGACATGAAATGACATGATCCATGTCCTTAAGGAGCTTATAATCTAGTGAGAAGAAAAGACATATAATAAATGCAGAATTGACAAGATTTCAGAGAAAAGGGTATAAAGGGATAATCATGACACATGTAATTATACAAATTTGTCCCCTCTTTTTGACATTTTAAATATTTTATCATAAGCTATTTATTGGTATCAATAAACTGAGTTTTTTCCTGGGAATAATTTTAAGGTGTTGGCATTTGTTGTTTTTATTAACACAAATAATTCATATTCATGAAGGAATAAAAATATAAAATCCAGAGAGAAAAAAAAAAAAAAAAAAAGAAATGAAAATATCCACAGTTACCCAGGATAAAAACTAACATTAAAATTCTGAGGCACACCTTTTAGACTTTTCTCTATATGTATATATATTTATCTGCCCAAAATTATATATATTTATATTATATATCACAAGTTTATATATACAATACATAATATTATACATAATATACTTTTACATAGTTCCCCATTTTATTACATATTTATAGTAATAATAATTAAGATAGATATGCAGATAGACATATTTACATAATAGAAGTGTAACCATTCTCTCTCCACTGCTTTAGAATACAAGGAAATTTATATTACATTTTAATTTTCAAATTTTATATTAAAACTATTTCTTATCATAGTATTATATGCTCTGTAAAAATATTTGGAAAAGAATCATGGAAGAAAATAAACACCCATTATGGTGCTACCTGAAAAAAAAAAAGAGCACAATGAAGCACAGTGGTTAGTGGAGGCTCTCAAGTCAGACTGCCTGAGGTCAGTCCTCACTCTACCTCTTATTAGTCATGTTACCTTGGACAAACAAATTAACATATTTAAACTTCAGTTACTCCTCTATAAAATGTGGGTCATAATAATACCAATCTCATGGGATGACTGTGAGAAAACGTGATACAGTGCATGTCATGTGCTCTGAACAGTGTTTGGCCCATAAAGGGCAGCTGTTGCTAGCTATTGTCATTAGCATGTCATCTAATAGAGCATGAATATTTTGCCATCACACAAAATATTTTTTTCTCCTTAAAATAAACCCGAAAAATTAATGACACAATTTTTAAAAACTAATTACTCCTTCCTTACATGGTTGTCTGTTTGACAGAAGGATAAAGAAGTAAGACACCAACCCAAGTGGTGAAAATGCATATTCATATAGCTGTGATTCTCAACCTTTATCCCTTAGAGAACCCAATGAAAGCTATTGACCATTTTTCCAAAGAAATGCACAGTAACATGCAAATCCAAAGTCCCTAGATGGCTTCAGTGGCTCCATGAAATACCATGTTTTGTGTGCATGTGAAGATGTGCCTGCATGTCAAGTTAAGAACTCCCTCTGTTTACGCCTTCAGAAAGTCTTTTTATTAGGTGAACTTTAAATATGGGAAAGTACTTATTCTGGCTCTCAGTTGCCCATAGGATATAAAATATATACATGGTGATTTCTTACCCTTCGGGCACTTTTAAATATAAGTCACCCATTTGAACATGTGCAAATGACAGCATGGGCCACATCTTACTTATTTTTATAGTCCTGCTACCTATTGGAGAGCATGATATGTTCTCAATATATGTTTACTGGGTAAATAAGTGAAAAATGTAATGATGACTTTATGTATCATATGACATTCATTATGTTTTCAGTGTAATAAGAACAACTTAAATAGTGGGAAATCCCTGTCCATATGTACTGGTCTTAGTTGGAACTATTTTAGACACTGGTGCTAGACATACAACAAAAAGGCATTCCTAGGTTAGGGACTTAAAAGGATTCATGCTACAGTTAATATAGGTGAAACCTTTCAAAGACAAAGCAACAGAGTCTTTCACAGAATAAAATGAAAAATCTGAAGTCCCTGAAGAAATGAGAATCCAAAGGGGTATGCTACATCATAACATTCATTTAGTACAAGGAAAAACTTGTACTGCCTAAATTATGCTTCATTTCTCAAAATTCAGACTCCAGTCTCTGAAACTCTGAACGTTAGCAATAAGGTTCGTGGGCATATCCCATTAATATTTGCTAACTCTTTAAAAATCCTAAAAGGCTGAATGGAAGCAGTAGAAAAATTTTTTTTTATTTAAATTATAAAAGGCGTCAATACCCAAAGCTCTATGACTAGGGCTAGTTACTGCTCTATCATACCACGTATTTCAAAAACAACCCCCATGTGCTTTCAGTTTACAGTTGCACCCTATGTCTACAAATCCTTACTGTGGTCCTCACCTTGGCAGTGGCGTGAGGGGAAGCACCCTTCTCCAGTAACAGCAGCGCCACCTTCTGGTTGTCATAATGAGCAGCAACATGGAGTGGGGTAAGGCCATTCTGTAAAGGGTGTGTTTAAGTTTCAGCATTAATAAACCAGTGTTAGCTGTCCAGAAGCTACCAGGATGAATGGAAACCAATTATCGATTAAGTCTGTGTTAATAAATTAATATAGTCAATTAAAAAAGAATTAAAATAAACAAATACCTAATAACTTTCATCTTAGAACCTTAACTAAACTTGAAAATGACTGGTTGGGTTTACAATTAGTTAGCAAAATGCATCTTGTTTAAGAATAGTCAAGTATAACAACTGATATTCACCATAAATAAAGTTCTAAAATACTACGTAAGAATTACTACATAAACATTGCAGGGATTCTTCTTCATATAGAGAAGTTCTGGGCCTGCTGTGACAAGAACAAAGCACAAGGCACAGCCTACAAATGCCTTCTCCATCAGATCCGTTTGGCATATTTCATCAGTTGCACTCATATTCTTTTCAGAAGAGTGAAAAAAAATCACTAAATAGAGATCTCCAAATATTCCAACTCAACTGAGTTATTTGACTGAACTATATTACTGAAACTTTTACCTTTCCTGCAGAATCTGCAGCAGCACGGCGTTGCAAGAGAAGTTTTGCCACATCCAGGCTTCCATACTTGGCTGCTACATGCAGGGGAGTAAAACCCTTCTGAAAATGTGAAGAACAAAAGTGAAGTTTAGCACTTCTTTTCATGACTTCCCCAGAAAATCTTTTTTTTTTTGGTTAACATATTAAGCTTACCTTGTTGCTTCTTTATTTGTGAAAAATACTGGTAGTAATAAATCTGTTAGCCATGAACAAGGACTAGGATGAAGAATGAATTTAACATTCAAAAGCTTGGCTTAATGGACTGAACTGAAGAAATTTCATTATTAAGGAATTTTATGTCTGCCAATTATATAAACCATTGGTGTCAGTTTGTGAGCACAAGGGGAAAAAATAGCCTTTTTCCTGCCTCTTAAATTACTAGGATCAAGACACAGCTGCCTTCTCTCCATCCTTCTTTTTCTTTCTGTCCTTTTTATAACACCTGAATTCAGAATTTCTTCATTTAAATTTTAAATAATTTGACAGCCATAGTAAAAAAAAAAAAAAAAAAAAAATTCTACTTCTGGCATGATGTTGGGCTAATTAACAGAAGACTTGTAAATACACCAAAGCTTTAAAGCTTCTTTGACTGATGAACTGCTTTCTTACATGTGATTTTATGCCCAGATTCAATGCCTTATCTGTCTAACTAATAGTTACTCTGTAATTACCAGTATGTTGCAAATACAAATCATTCTGTGGGCCCAGATTTAGAGCCTGGCATAGATCCCGCTCCATGATCTCAAAACCATCGTCTTGACCAGACAGTTTAACCTCATAGTCTACTGGTACTATAGTGGGAGAATTCTAAAGCTGACCAGGACCTGTAAAACACAGGCAGCAAAGAAGACTGGGGTGTGCTCTAATGTATGCTTTACACTTGGGACTATTTATGCCCTCATTGTAAACACAGATTATCCCCCAAGAAGCAATATTGCCCATATCACAGTGTCATCAGACAAATTATTGTTAACTGAGATTTTGCTTTTCTTTTAAACATTTGGTATTAATAAGGCCGTGGAGGAGAGTGAATATTCCATTTTTTCAAATGTGAGACAAATGTAGGAAGTATTTCCATTAGTCCATATAAACCAATATTTGTTGTTACAGCTATCCTTCTGCTCAATGCACTCACTGATTGGGGTGGCAGTCTGGATGAGGTAGAGTTCTTAGAGACAAATCATATGCTGAAGGGAAAGTAAAAGAACAAGCTTTTCCTTAAAGTCCTGCTGGAATAGTGATCCAATCCCTTTATAAATTTGGAAACTCTTATTAGACAAAACTACATAGGCTCTTCACTGTAGAATCACAAAATAGAGGTTGGAAAGCATCTCTTGAGTCATACATCTCCCTTCCTTCCCTATGTTAATCTCATCAGGATTTCAGTTACCCTATGATATTTATAATCACTAAAATAACTTTAATGATCATGAGTCAACTGCTACTTAGAACTCTAGTCAGTTCCACTGCTAAACTGTCCTCTTTAATACGTTTCGTGTATTTTACTGCACTAATTTACTATGGCTTTAGATATATTTTTTAAATCCTAAAACTCTTTGGAAGACAAGACATCATGTTTTAATCTCTATTTCTGTGTTTCACCTATCTTAATTTTATTTATTTATCACCTTAATTTGATGGGACAATCACTTGGTTTCTGTTGGGTCCTTCATCTTATTCTATTTTGTTGTTTAGTTTCTAATTTTTTAAAAATTCTCAAACTCTTCAGATTTTCAGAATTTGAATAATTGTTCATTTTTTTTTTGTATTGAAACTCTTTTACAGCCATAGGCAACAGATATGCCATAACAGCTAAGTTGAAACACTAGCTCAGTCCATACTTTCAAGCTTCCTTCTCCCAGATACAGTTTTTACACCTACTTATTATGTACAAATTAAAATTGTCTTTCTGTTAATCTGAATCACTGTTATATTTCTGGGAATTAAAGTTTAAAGGATGCTTAACCCTATCGTTGTCCTGCAGCAAATTAACTTCTACAGGCTTTAATGTGGCTTATTTTCCTTCTCTTCTATATTAGCCAGATTTATTTTGCTCCAGATAGCTCAGCTTGTTCATTTTTTCTTCTGAATAACCTCTAATGAGTAAATTCTAAATAGAAGGTAATAGGTAGAAAAAATTACTCTGCCCTATCATGAAATTTTGTACATACATAAAATTCAGGTTCGTACATATTCATTGTTAGATGACAACAATAACCAATAAAGTGTGATTCTACAGACTAGCTCTGTTTAGACACTGTAAACACTGAGGCAAAAGTGTAGCTGGTAGAGTCAAGATTAGAGATCAGAGCAAGAATGGGAATGCCAAATAGGTGCTGACTGATGCTAGGGCTGAGAAAATGCAAGATTAAGTAAAGTAAACTTCCAGATAGGACTCAACAAATACAGTATTGTCAATATAGTACAATACTGTCTTCCTTGCCAATAATATCAATTCAGTCTATTTGAGAAACTTATTTCTTTTTCTCTTGGGATGTATTATAGATATATCCCAAGATAATGGAAAAGGAAGAGAAAGTAGCCCTTGCTTTATGGAAATTTGTTTTATTTGAAGTACTAGATATTTGGGCTAGAAGCAACATAGGCATTAATTAGTAGAATGGAATTTAGTACTCTTATTGAAGATATTATATGGCATATTGCAATCACTTCTGTTGATTTAGAGACAATGTATCTAAAATATTCAAACAGAAAAGAGTAAGTCAGAGGCCCAATGGACATCTATCCTTCTTGATACTGTGCCTAGTAGAACAGAGGGGAGCTGGCTTAGGAACCCTGTTGGTCTGCATTGTCATGAAACCATTTCCCTTACCTTAGTAGCTAAGGAGTGGGCTGCTCCTGCTTCCAAGAGGACTGATGCCACATCTACTTGGCCTTCCCTGGCAGAGATGTGCAGTGGTGTGTATCCATTTGTAGTGGCTGCATCTGGATGAGCCATATGTTGTAGAAGCAGCTGGACAATTTCTGTCTTACCCAGGCGAGAGGCAATATGCAAAGGTGTCTGCTCCTCCTATAACTCAAATCAAGTAAAAAGTTAGTGCCAGGACAGACCAAAGTTCACTGACAAGATATTTTACTCAGATGTTTCATGGTATCGTCTTGGAACTTCTAGGCATAGCTACCCAAAAGGAAATCAATATTACACTGACCATAGCTTATTTGGTATTTTGTCATAGAGATCATATGCTTGGTCACAAAATCTCCTGTAGATCTTTTAAAAATACATACTTATTTTGGTCATTGTTTTCTGGGCAACCAAATATCTTTCTCAACTCATTAAGGCTTCAACCCTCACCTATGTTTAAATATAAACCAACTCACAGTTTTGAATAAGAAAAAAATTTGGTCCAGAAGTCCTAAGACTTAGATTTTTGTCCAAGAGCTAGCACTAAGAGAGGATTTATTCTGGGAACTGTATCAAGAGAAAAAGAACAAAAATGCTGGAAAAACTTTGTTCTTACTCCACTCAGCAAGCCAAGGATACAAATGCTGGTCATTTTCTTAAAGGAGAGAACTGTAGATAAAGAGGATATGCAATCTGATTTTAAAAGATGTTCTAGTAAATGTTGCAGATGGGTCTGAGATTTGCGTCAAGGACCTCAAGGGCGAAATAGAATTCTGGCAAAAAACAAGTTGAGTTAACTGTTTGCCAAGTGCTTTTCATTTGAAAACAGAGAAAGGAGATATAGCTGATATAAGCATGTTTAAGGAGGCTCAAGAAATCACCTGGTCAGTATATAGTCAGGAAAAATGTTTTCAGTGTTAGAAAACCAGGGCAAACACTGAATCCTGTAAAAAAAGAAATTGTGTGTAACCTCAGTGATGAAAAGAGGTCTATCTTTATAATCTGCCAAAGGGCATGTTGTAATAAAAGTGAAGAAGGAAAAGCTGGGCCAGCTTCCAGGACTAAGAGACACTGGAGAAAAGATACAATGGAGTAGGGAAAATCTTTCCAAATAAATTCAGTGTCCTAAAATTAAAAAAAAAAAAAAGTATTAAGAGTGAGTTCTAAGTAGAGATTGGATGGCATTGAATGAATTCCAGGGTGGTTAGAAGTAAATATTAAATAATAATAATATAATTACTTTATTAATACTATTAGATTTGATGAAATATACAATTTACAAAATTCTTGCATATATGAACATACTTGATCCTTATAATAGGCTTGAAAGGAAAGCATAAAATGTATTATATTATCCCCTTTTCAAGATACAGAGAGTAAGAGGAATCAAATGCCATCTTCAGGATTGCCCAAGATCACTCAGCTATCAAAACAGGACTTGAACTGGGATGTTTGGATTCTAAGGGCAATATTTCTTTGCCTACTCATGCTACAAGATATCCACTAAGAAAACTACCAGGACAATAGGACTCTCAATGGGAGTATGGAGACTGAAAACACTTGACAAGATACAACTTCTCTGAAACACAGAGGATAGCAAAACAGAGAAGCAATAACCAAATAAATAAGGAATTTGAGAATAGCAATGGTGAATGTGTATTGTTTCTGGGTTTCCTTCTTCAACCTCTGCCCTTCAGAATTGGATATGGGTGGGAGGTTGCAAGTGGCACACTCTAAAATGTGCTTTTAGGTGACTAAGAGGGAGAGTTGGGGCAATGATGAACCCTTAATCCATTAGCCAAGAAGTGGTGTTCGAAAGCAATGAGAAGTAGTGACAAAAGTAGTAAAACAATGGAATTGATGGAATCTGTTTACAAAATAAATAAACATATAAACATTGAGAGATTGAGAGCTGAAGATTTTTTTGTTTGTTTTTTGTTTATTATTATTATTTTTGAAAAATGCTCTAATGATTAGGGTGATGAATGCACAGCTGTGTCATTGTGCTGGGTGCCATTGATTGTGCACTTTATTAATATGTACCAGTAGAACTGATTTGTTAAAAAAAAAAAAAAAAAAGTCTATAAAAGGAAACTCACTGCAGCTCCTGAAATGTTGTGTCTAACCCTTCTAGGGTGACGTCTAAGTGGTACTTTTGGGAATTGTATATGAAAAGGAATATTTATACAGTCAAAAATTATTTACTGAGCATCTGCTATGTACCAGACCTTGTTTTGAGCCCTGGAGAGATAGTGGAGTCCAGACAAACAAGTCTGTCATGGAGGATTATACTCTATTTGGGGAAAGACATGCAACAAAGATGATTAAATACACAATGAACAAGGTAACTTCAGATTAGTAATGAGGGACATGAAGAGAGGAAATAGGTTAAGGGGATAGAGAGGGTGGGAGGGGCAGACAGAGGGGGGGCTGCCTTGGGTAAGCTGGCCAAAGGCAATTGCCCTGAGGAGGTGACATTTGTGCTGAGATTTAAATGAAAAGGAGCCAACCATGCAGACACCTGGGCAGAGACCATCCTCAGGTAGGATCTAGACCGTTTTGGAGATTGTAAGTACAGGAAGCTAGAAGGAAGGAGGGAGTGTGGGAGAAATATGAGAAAGGCAGAGGCTAGCTCTTGGATGCCGCGTTCCCAGTGTGTGTTTTCTTCTCACTACAAGGGGAGGCCTTTGGAGGGTTTTAAGCATTTCATGGCCATGACTTTATCTGTTGAATTTTGTGGGATTTTGAGTCTCAACCTAAGCATTTTAAAATAATTTTAAATAATATTTTGGAACACGAACATTTATCTTAGACATTTGTAACTTCTGATTAGACAGGATTAAACTTGAGAAAGAGAGCAAGAGTTATCTGAAACCCAACTGATAAGATCTAGAGATATGTGAAGGACTCCTACTCATCTTCCTATAGGAACCTTATTTAAAAAAACAAAACAAAACAACAGGTCAATTTTGTTGATACATATTGGTGGGACATGCAGTTTGTCCAAGGTGTCCAGTCACTGGTATTTGGTATGCACACATAGTTGTGCATTCATCACTTCAGTTATTATCTATAGGAACCTTAATTAGGAAGATTGGCTTTTGCCAGAGTGCTCCTGTGAAGAGATGCAGAGGGAAAAGAAAGGGGAAATGGTAGGGGAATTGCTAAAGGAAAAGAAAAATCATACAATTATTTTATTTTTCATGCTTTTTAAAATATTTTCTAAAATTTCTTAATGAACAAGCTTGTAGTTTCGACAATTAGGGGGAAAAAAAGTTTTCATTTTTTCCTGACTCTGCTGAAAAAGTTCAAACCTATAGAAAAGTTGAGAAAATAGCACAATGAACACCATATATATCCTTTACCTAAATTTACCAGTTTTTAACATTTTTTACCTTTGCTTTCTCTCCCTCATATGTATGTGGAAAAAATTATATATATAAATAAATGCAAGATTTCAAAGCAAAGAGTCTCTAGCTAGTGGCATTTTAAAAATAGGGGTTTCAGAATGTATCAAAAAAGGTGTCAGATTATAGTAATAGGTTAAATAAATTTAGAAAAATTGGTAGAGATACATGAAAGATTAGCAAATTTTCATTAAAAAGAGAACAAATTAAAATTTGATTAATAAAAATAAAACATTAGGGATTTTATTTTAAGAGAGAGAAATGGGAAATTCCTTTATTGTTAAATATAGATTACAAAAATATTTACCAGAGGCATTATCACAATTTCTGGTAAAAATAGTGAAGTTCATGATACTTGGAATTTATTGGTTGACCATAGCAATGTTTAAAAAAGTAGCTCAATGCCAGGTAACTTTAAAAGGAAACAGGAAAAATGCCAAGGCAGGGGAAGAATAGTAATGTAGCTTGGGTAAATATGCTCTAAATATATAAGAGCATAAATTGCTAATGGTAAGCAACTACTTGTAGAATGGATGGAAGAAGATAAAACCTAAAATGATGAGTAATGTAAGGCTGCCCATGTATCACTGGATTTTGTATGAAAGTCTATGGGACCTGTTATAAGAAAATGCGTATATACATGGGCCTGCATACCACAGTGAGTCCTGTGGTGGATGATGGACTGTGGTTAACAGAACAAATATGAGAATGTTCTCACCCATGAATTATAACAAATATATAATACTAATACAGAATGTTAATAATAGGGTGGGTTGGGGGAAAAGTACACCAAATATAAGATATGAACTATAGTAAGTAGTAATATTTTGATGATGCTCTTTCATCATCTGTAACAATTGTTCCACAACAATGCAAGGTATTGGTATTGGGTGATGTATGGGAGTCCCATATGTTAGGCAGGTTTGTTGTGTAACTTTACAGCTTTTACTATATACTTATTATTTATATATGTTCAGGTAAGCATGATATACTTTAATAAATTTTTTTAAATACAAAAAAGAGAATGCCTATATATTTCACAAAGTCAGAAAATGTTAAGAAAGTCTAGAGAGGAGTTTTGAAGTCTCTGTGTCCAGCCCTCACATTTTGATGGTGAAGACCTATGAAGTGAAATGACTTGCCTACAATCACTAACAATTAGTAGGACTTCAACCAGATGCTTTTACTACAATGCAGTGCTATTTCTAAAATGGAATCATGATGGCATGACTCATATTGATGTGAGTTATAGCATAGATAAATCAAATATTGAAGAAGTTTTTAAATATTTCATGAGAATCCCAAAGATATGCATGCAAAAGTCAACAGAACAAAGTGGAAAAGGAAATAGAAGATACAGAGCATCCAAAAAATTTTACTGGGGTATTCAGTATAAAGGACATGGTGAGAAATGAAATTGGGAAGTGAAATTTAAAAAAACAAAAAAAAAAAATCAAGAAGGAAAAAAAAGCCTGTGGGGGAAATTGGAAGTAATAAGAAAAAGCATGAGGCTGATCAAACCTCTAGTACCAAAATTCTATTTCTGAATAGTAGAAATGCAGAAATGCCTAAACAAGTAAAATCAGAAATAAGGAGAAAGGTAGAACACATTATAGAAAGTAGGAAAGTGAAACAGATGAGGGAAAATATTGAAACTTTGAGTATAATTTGTTTCTAAGAAAGGAATGTCTGTGACAATTCGACTGACTTTGGTGGAAAGAAATTAATTTTGATATGTATAGTATTTATTAGAGAAATTTAAAAATTCACAAAGATTAAGTGATGTTTATTAAAGGGCTCTTTCGTGGGTTAAAAATATTAAAATGTAAGTCAATGCTGTGCTTCCTAGATGGTAAATTGCACATTTTTCAAATGCTGATATTTCTGGAATTGGGGTGCCTTTTTTATTGTGTACATTTACTGTAATTTTCTTTCTTGTCTGAACATCTGTTATTGAATTCATGCTTTCACCTACAATCCACGGCACCTTTAAGTCAAGGAAATGAAGACAAGTGCTTCCTCTTAAAGATGGGGCTCATGCACTACAGAGGAGGAGAACTGGGGCACGGCACCTACCCTGGCTCTGGCATCAACAAGGGCACCGTTTCTCAGCAGGCATCGGACCACTTCCACCTGCCCCGCCCGGGCCGCCATGTGCAGGGCAGTCTCCCCACGCTGCCAGGAAACACAGATTACTGAATCATAAATAAACCCATTGTCCCGGGTGGTAAAGAATAAAGTTGTCCTTGTTGTCAAATACAGTCCTACATCAAAGGAATTAAGAAATCTATATGGAAAGGCATAATTATTTAGTCTAGAAAAATACAGTTTTGGATCTTCAACAGCATCATCAAGGATAAAACAAATGTTTATTTATCTTATTTTTTTCCAATCCGTGATGAACCAGTGAATTTATCCAAATACCCAAGATACCCTGAGGTTTAACTTCACAATCAGCCTAGCATAACTTACACTGTTTTTGGTGCTGAAGTTATCTTTTGTCTTATAAACCTAAATCTGTCATTGTCATACTTAACTGTGTGTCACAATTTGATTCCATTTTAATGAGTAATTCTAGATGCTGAACATCAAGTCGGCACATTGCAATATATATCACATCATTTGTACCATATATAAATCATTGTTTTTTAATATTCAAAATTTATTTCTGAAATAAACTACTATTTTCCATGTTTGTGTGTGTGTGTGTGTGTGTGTTTTGAGACTAGAGTACAATTGTTCGTACAAGACATTTGATTTGCCCATGAAGTCTCCTCTGAATATTAATGAGCATGTTTAATTGTAGTCAAGTATTTGAGAGATTGACTGAGAGACAAGTAAAGCGACTGTTAGTGTCATCCACTCAGGTAGGTAGCACTGGACATCATGTCATTCCAGGTATCTTCGTGCTGCATCCAGGGATGACACACTTTTTCAGGAAATAGTAACTTAAGCTGCAGCAGGAAGGATCAGGGTTAGAAGTAAGAGAATTTTCTCATTAGGAGGACTTAATAACTGCTGCAAAGAGAGTTGTTTTTTAATAAGCATTTTTTTAAACACCATATGAAGTTCTGAAGAAGGCAGAATTTCTTTCATTCAAATAAGTTATTATGAAAGAGCAGCATATTGGAATACAATTATTACAGATTTACTCACCATAGCTATTCTAGAAAATAAGGTGGATTGCAATTGAGTAAAGCAAACCATTCTAAATAACCCAAATTGATTTTAAAGTTGGTTGTGTTAATTTGGATAATTTGGATAATATCCACAAATTTGGATAATTTGTGGTAATTTCTGACAAATTCTAGTGATTACTTTTTCAGGTTCCTTGCACATCAAAAACTCATTTAAGAGTTTAAAAGAATTCAGTTTGGTACATATCTCACAGTTAATTTTTCCCTATATTCAGAGATCCATTCCTCATGAAGTTATGAGAAATTCATTTCAAATGATTTGATTTTGAAAGCATTAAGTTGGAGTTCTACTCTAATTTTCTCTTCTTTGTTGATGACTAATTTATCCTCTAATGCCCTTATTTTCTGATGGCATATTTGACCTTTATGAAATAAATGTATTGATTTAGAAAATGGGATATTATTGCAATAACAATATTTGTCTTTAGGCTTAGGATATTCTTGGGTATGTTAAAATTTTTCCGCTTTGGACAACCATGATTTCTAACTTGTTTTCTATATCACTTAAGATCTATCTCTAAATAGATAAGGCTCAGAGCATCTCAATATTAAAAAAAAACAAAACTTGAATATTCTCCTTATTCCAGGTCTCACAAAACTATGGTAATTTTACTCATTTTGCTAGTAATGAAGGTAAAAATAAATTTTCTTATAAGGTGTTAAGTCAAAGAGGCACCAGGAGTTCCTACTCAATGAGGAATTGACATGTTCATTTTACAACCCATGCTTCACCAAGTGAGGGGTTTTGAAAATCTAAAAATGTTTCCAAAATTAGTCTTCAAATTTCCAAAACCCTTATTTTATAATTAAAATAAGTTATTTTTATGGTATTACACACATTTGAAATAGACTAGTTAGATATAAAACATAACCTAAAGTATTAGCCTTTTACTCTAAGAAAAGTTATGTGTATATACATATATACATAGAAACACATGATTGCACCACTTTAAAACAATGCTTTTGTTTAATACTTATTTAATGGCTCTGGGGTAACTGATTTTATTGTAAATTGTTTTTATCTTTTTATATTTATAATACCCTATTTGCACATAAGTATAAATAAGAAAACAATGACAATGCACGTATTTTTTAATCAATAACTTCCATTTCTTGATTGTTCGTCACCTCATCTCAGTCAACAGTCTTGTTTTCCTTAATTAAGCTAATTAAATTTAAGGATTGGGGGGACTATTTAAACAAAATAAAGAGTGTGAACTGTGCCATGAATCTTTTGATTTGTTATAGGAAGAAGAAAAAACTTTTTAGTACCCTACATTGTATTCTTGATAGCCCTAAAAGTGCTTGGTTTTCTACTCCTATGGTTTAGTCAACGAATATTTTGGATTGTGAATTGTAACTGACAGTACTGTTTTCTAGGTTTCAAAGTGCATTCATAAACTTTTTGGAAAAGGAGCTTGGCAGTAAATATATCTGCTCATGAATGAGTTATTGATACATCTCACACTTGGGAGTGAATTTTTTCAGACAAAAACAAGACTGGCAAGAGAATGGGAATGCTCATGCCCAAAGCAGGTACTAAGTTTCATGCCCCTCTTCCCAGTTGTTAAAACTGACTCCGCTGACAGCTACATTGACTTCCACTTTGGCCGCATCAAGTCCAAAAGCATCAAAGCACGACAGATAGCATTGCATCAAAAAATGCAACATGATTTCAGGCAACACACAAAGGCTTCAAGGGTGGGTAATTTGGGGTCAGGAAATGACCAACTCTGACACAGCAAGCAGGCAGTCAGTTTCCACACAGTTTCTTAATCAACCTGTAAGGCGTTTGGATCTAGTAGCTAGAGCCTCATTTTCTGAGAATACACAAGTTCACAAGCATTCCACTGCTAGAGAAAGTTAAATTCCTCTAAATGTTGGGTTGCCAGATTTAGCAAATTGAAGTACAAGACAACTACTTAAATTCAAATTTCAGAAAAACAATGATAATAATTTTACTCTAAGTATTTTCCAAATATTTCATGGAATATGCTTATACTAAAAATTATTCATTATTTATCAGAAATTCATATTTAACTAGGAGTCTTATATTTTATCTAGTAACCCTTGGTATGGTACCTGCTCCCTGAAGGGCATATTTTACAAAAATGAAAACAAACAAAAGTAACTAGGAAACATGTTGGGAAAAGGATTATATGGTCAGGTGTCTCTCAAGTGTTTGTTTTGAGGGGGCTGTATGGAAAGAGCATGTATGTAATGGACAAATGAAAAGATAAAACAAAATGAAGATCTTTAGAATGACCAACAGTTGGAAGTTAAAATTTAACATAGTATTGACCATATTTGAGAGTTTTTAAAGACTTGAAAGATGTCAAGTTTTTTATTGTTTTAATTAACATTTTATTTGAAAATCTACATGTAGCCTATATAGCATGTTTTGCAGGGAAGTGTGTTGTAAACCATAACCCTCAAAAATTTGGAATTGGTCAATTAAGAAGCAAATTGAGGAGCCAAAGAATCCCGCAACCTTTTAATATGGATTACTCTAATGATTTTGTAACAATTTCCCTCACACAGATTAACCTAGGAGATTACAATCCAGTACCCCACAGAATCCACTTGTACATGATACTATAACATGATATCATAATTTAGCAGAGTATCACCATTGCTCCTGTGATCCTGTAGGTATATGAATTCAAAGAAAGAAAATAGAGTACATTGGGCATGGACATAGAGTACTTTCCTTGAGAGTCACTAGCCCTTATGTAAGTCTGTTTAGGTCTCAATAAAAAATAAAATAAATAAACTAAACTAAAATAAAATAAAATAAAGGAGGCAAGGGAGTGGTGATCTTGTAAGAAAATAAAGGATGATGTTCATTTATTTTAAAGTTCTAGGAAGTTACTAGAAATTAAACACATGTAGGTTTAAAAGAGTAATTAAAGATTAGCATAAAATATTATTACCTTAGGACAAGCTAAAATTAAGGAAACTTATAAACATAGACTTTGTATTTTAAAATTTTTAATGGTTTTATGACCCAGTTGTTGAGTAATATGAAGATAAAGTATTTAATGATATTTAAAATGAAAAAGTTTATTTCTACAATGGATTCTTCCCAGGCATGAGAAACTTCAGAATAGAAAGTGTCCAAAATACAGAGAAATAAAAATATGAGAAAGAATACAAATCAAAAGTGAAATTGGACATTCTCTTGTCATAACTCAAAAGGAAGAGGCCAAAAATTAGCAATAGCAATCAATCAACTGCTTTTGAAAATATGATTGATTTTAATAATAAGCACTAACATTTATTTGGGATGAGTTATTTCTATTTCATACTTTTTACAAAAATCATAATTTTGCAGTGGCCCTTTTCGAGCTTCAAATGAATGACTGCATACTATGAAAGGTGAGTTCTCTTGCTCAGGAAAAAATTTGTATTGGGTGGTTTTCCAGACAAAGTTTAAAGGGGTGAGATTCAAGAAAATCAGAGATATGTAAAGAAATTAGAAGTAAAAATTCTACTTTAGATTAGATAGGAGATTTCTGGAATATCCAATGTTTACTGGCAGACCAACATTCGTTCAGAACACATAAAAAACGTTGCAGTAGCATGACTATTTCATTTATGAGAGGTCTCCATTCTAGCAAACAAAATCAAATCTAAATTAAAAATCAAAGTAAGGTTAGAAAATGTACAATCCATGTAATTAAGGGGAAAGAATTTGGTATCAAGTAAAAATTCCTAAACTGCCTCTGTTTAATCTTTGATATGATTGTTTGTGGTATTGACAAAATTGTTTTGCCGTTCTAACTGAAATTATCTGGTATATAATTCATTCAAACAACTGGGATGAGCCCTAAAGATTTTATTAAAACTAATTATCCATTCCCTTTCAGGGGAGTTTTAAAAATGTTTTGTTTTACTAAATGTATTTGAAATGCATATTCAATCTATCTGCACCAGGAAGCCTAAGCTGTCTTACTCTACGGCTTCCATTTTGTTTTCTTACACACGTTCTAGAAACTGTTTCAATAAGACGTGATCATAGGGGCCTTACTAAAAGCTCACTTTCGCCCTTGGTTCACATACACACAAACATACCTACACACACCCACACTCTTCCGCTCAATCTTTCTCCTGTGGTTATTCTAACCCAAGCCATACTCACAATGTTAGTGACATCTGGAGATGCTCCGTTCTGCAGCAGAAGGAGGACAATGTTCAAGTGGCCCATGAAGGCAGCCACATGTATTGGTGTGAGGCCAGACTGCGAAACAAAGCAACAGCAGTTTTACTCCTCTGCACCGGTGGGGGCTTTGGGGTTTTTTCCGATAAATAAACTTGAGTGAAGAGGACAGAAGATGGGTGAAAGGAAGGGGAGGAAGGAGTAAGAGAAGGAATGTTTCGTGACAGGTTGAAACATTTTTCTACCTCTGTTATAGCTTGGATTGAAGCCCCATATTTCACCAGCAGTTCCATGACTTTGATGCGATTTTTCTTGCAGGCAATGTGCAGTGGAGTAAAACCATTCTGTGCAAAAGACAATCAAGTTAGTTGAAAACATGCAGATACTATTTTCACACAACTCCATGCTGGCACATTGCAGGCAATAATGTTACATCACCGCATAATGTTCCCATTTCCTCCAACCCTGTAGGTGCTAGGATTTGGAAAAGAAAGAAGTGGTGGTGTGCTCCTGTAGGTGTTGAGCTTTTCTGATATGTGGTGGACCTGTACATAATTCTGTTTGTGTGGTTACAAAGAAAACAAACGTGAATTAAAAAAATGTAGTCCTACTCTTCAAAGACAGAAAAAAAAAAAAAATAGAGGGGTAATTATGTCTTAGAAGTTCCAAGGTGTTCTAAGGTATATTACTTGGTCCGGTTCTGAAATGGCTTGAAGTTACATAGAAGATGAGCATATATTTTTGTGATAAAGGGCCATTTCTTCAGAGCATTAAAACTGTTCATCTGTCTTGCTTCAATGAGCTAAGAAAATGACTGCTTCTATAATAAATGTTCCAGCTTTGTTACCATTTTATTTAGGGAACAGATGTTGCAATTTAGCAGAAATCGTCTTTTATATTGGTAATATTTTATATTTGGAAGTTATATTTTGTATATTAAAAGTTTGTATAATATGTGCAAATCAGACAAATTTTACTGTATACAGAAATAATTAAGTTACTGAATATTTTCAAGAAAAGTATGGAGAATTTCTGGGATTACTGGTAAAAGATGAATCTTAAAGGCCAAGGAATGTGGGGGAAAAGTTTTCAAGGTATTTTCTAACTTTCCAAACTGGGCTAGTGTCCAGGGATTAGGGAAAACTACCTAAAACTTTGTTAAATGCCCCATGTTTAGCCCTTATGTATTATATTGAAGTTCTCTTTTATGTGAACAATGATCCCTTTATTGTGTTTTATCTAGTCGGCCGGTTAACAGTTGGGCATATCCCAACAGGGACTGATTATCAGTCAATATTTTTAAACAATAGCAGTGCTCAGGAAAGCATATGGCCTTACTTAAGGTAATGACTTATTATTCTTCACAGTGTGGCTATAACTTAATTAATTAATTTGTTAAGTCATTTTCTTTGATTATGAATGATATAAAAGGCTAGATATAAAGAGCCACATATACCTGCAGCACTTAAAAGATTTTCAGTCATTAGATTATTATATGGTATCACCTTATTGATCCTTATACAATTGAAAATGAGTATTTTCCTCACGAGAAAATAAATATCCTCATATAATTGCAAATACCCTAAAAGTATATTTACCTCCTGGTAATTATACATAAATTGCTTCCAATGGAAGATTTCTAATAAAAATAATTTTTAATTTCTGCTTATAATGACATTGTCTCACCTTAAATACTGCATTTCTGAAGACTGATTTTAACTGCTATCAACCATGTAAACACATAGGAAAAAAAAAACGCTTGTTTTTATTGAGAATTAAGAAATAAAAGGCATAAATTAGTACTAATACTTCCAAAGATTATTGTTAGAATATAAGCGAAGCAAAGAAGATTTATTCAATATTAGACCTTCGGAGACACAGAATATGCTCTAGGGGCAGCCTTTTGCAGTTTTCTCTTGAGCAGTTCCTGGAGTGGTTTATATAAAATGCTTACTGAAGCTATAAGAAGCTAGACATCACTTTTCTATTAATGTATATTTAGGTAATTAGGTCAATAAGAAAAATCTCCAAGTGAATGCTTCACAAGCTTACATTTTACATTAGCAAACACTATTCACCATTTTAAAATCTTTTTTTCCCAAAAAAAGAGTAACCAAATTCAACTATTTCACACCTTTAACTTGACTCTCTCTAGAAGTGTCTACATTTTTTATAATGTCCTATTTTTGCAGCTTCTTTGTTCCATTTAAAATTTCTTATCACTCTAGAGGTTTCATATCCATCTGTTTATAACTCACTAGTCTCATAAATGCTACCCCTGTGTCCTCTTAAATCTATCCTTGCTCACCATGACTTAATAGCAATATATAGAGACATGAATTAGGCCATGCAGCTTGTGGGGATGAAAACTTAGCAAGACTGACTACATAGCTGTACCATGCCTTACTGGTGTCTACACCACAGGTCAATCAATGTAGGTTCTCTTGTCTGGCTCTGTATTCAGCTAAAGTGGCCTGGGCCAGGTTTACCAGGGCTCGGGCATTCGGATTGGCTCTCTTGTCCAGAAGGAGTTTGGTTACACGATAGTGACCGCAGTGAGCAGCAACATGGAGGGCCGTCAGGTAGTCCAGGGTGACGTCATCTACGGGAGCCTTGTGCTGCAGCAGGTGCTTCACACAGTCCACGTGGTCCCCCTGTGCAGCCATGTGGAGTGGAGACAGCCCATTCTGTGCGTGGAAACAAAACCAATCAATAATGGGGGGCATATACGGAGTTTGGTAAATTTTTTTTTGGAATAATGAAAATGTTCTAAAATTGATTGTAGTGATGAGGGCACATCTCTGATTATACTGAGAGCCAGTGATTACACACTTTGGATGGATTGTATGGTGTGTGAATAAAATCATTAAAAGGTAAAAAAAAATCAAGCCAAGTCTGCATTTTATTCATTATTTTCAGGTTCCAAAACACAACAAAGTTAATCCTTGAGCTCTAACATAGTTTCCATTTGATGACTGACTATATATTATATTTAATGGAGAGGGAAGATAGAAGAACCTTTACTTTCAGAATTATGCTAAACACAAATTAATATGTCTTTCAGGAATGCATATATGCTATGTATGGCAATTCAGCCTAATTTCACTATTATTAGGCAAGATTAGTTATATAAACACAAGTGATAGTTGATGCTTAAATTATTTGTATCCAATTCCATACACAGAAATCTAAGTTCAATGACTCTCTCTGCTTGCATTTCATTACTTATAAAATGGAGAGGGTGGGGGCTGGAAGAGGAGCAAGTGGGTGGGTCAAGGAAGGAAGGAGATTTTGAATCTCTCTTAGGTCCACCTTGCTCTGAAATTCTGTGATTCCTTTTTCTTTATCAAATTATGAGATTTGAACTGGAATTTGAGAGAGCAGGCAGGTAAGAATGAAAAGAGTATGAGCAACAGTGTACCATGTGTTGTTACTCTGAAACTTTCAAATTTTGACAACAATCTAAACCTCTTTATCTTTAATCCTAGGTGAAGGTCAACAGCAGGAGCACAACATAACAGGATAATTCACTGGTAATCATCTGTTGGAGGCAGCCAGAAAAATGCGAAGCTAAAATGGCCGACTACAACTAAAAACTAGACTGATCCTATATTTAGCCTTCTTTGAAAAAATAGCTTACCCTGTTCCCGCGCCCGGGAAACCTTCCCGCCTTCCACAGATAACATACCCTCCCTAGCACCAACTGTGCCCAATCCTAGCCTAACACGTAATTCCTCCTTTTTTCATGCCCTACCCCCTACTCCACCCCTCACCCTACTTATAAAAGGCTGTGCACTTCCTCAATAAAAAACCTGCATGCTTACCTCATCTCCGCTGTAGTTCTTCCCACCATATACCCACCTCGCCGTCAAGGCCCCCGAAAACGCCGACTACCTCCCGGCGCTCCCCCCTCATCCTGCCCGTCAACAACAAGTGGCGCCCAACGTGGGGCACGATCATCTGCCGCTGGCCGGCAACCTCCGCGAACGGGTAAGGACTACGTCTGCCTTGCTTCATAACTTGGCGGGCCCCTATTCCCCTCGGTGCCTCTTTCCTTCGGCTCTCGCCCCGAGGTCACCCCCACTCCCTTCCTTTCTCTTTAATCTCGCCTTTAGGCCATGGGATCCTCCTTTTCCTCTCATCAAGCCCCTCAGGTCAGAGCTCTCGCTTAGCCTCCTCGCCTGTCACCAGTGCAAAGTCTCTGCTAAACAGCTTCAAATTTACTGGGACCTACTGCTTCCCTTTAATCCCTGGCTCCTCACGTCTAATCTTTGGGATCCTGATACCTATCGCTTGCTCATCGACAGAGTAACGTCTGCCCTGGAGCATGAGGGCAAGCGCTTCCCTCCTGGCCTCATCCCCACACTTATTACCATCCGCTCCTGTCTCCTCGGCGCTAAGCCTCTAGAAGTCTCCCTCTCGGAGCCCTCCTCTTCTGAGAAGGACTGTGAGAACTCTAACGCTTTAGTCTTTCAGCTTAACAACCTCTTGGAACACTCTGATACTGCTTCCGAACCTCTAACACAAAATGGTGCACTTCCGCCTTCTTCACCACCTGAAAAGCGGAATCTTCTATATCCAGAACTCCCCTCCTCCGCTGAGGGCAAAGTTATACTCCCCCCTAGCCCCGTCACCACACCACTTCCTGCCAAACCTCCTGACCCTCCTGCTCCCCCAATCGCTCTGTCGCATCCCCCGCCCCTTTCTCTCCCCAGCGGCCTTGGCACCTCTGCCCCCGCCACTCCCTATCCGCAATATAAAATTCTCAAAAGCAGTGAATTCAAAGATATATGTTTCTATTGACGTGTTGTAACTTGTATTGTGTTTGTCTGGTTGTTCAGTGTCAGTGTATATTTTGATACCTCCAGATAGTAATATTCGCAAAAAATCAAGCTAACACCCTTTTCACCTCGTTCGTACAGATTCATTATCAGCAACTCCCCACCAGAGAGCCTCGCAACACCCATTCTTCCCAAACCACCCCCCACTAATTCTCTCAACCAACTTCCTTTGCCCTCATATAATTCCAGCTCCTCCACTCACCCACATTTCAAAACCTTTGCTTGCCCTCAATATCAGCGGCCTCCAACCCTCCTCAAGCGGCTAATCAACATAGGGGATTGCGCTACTCAAAACCCACCAGGCATAAAACGCTCACAGAGGTGATGAACTGAATAGCCAATAACGGGCAACTGAACTAGCTCATCAGTCAACCTAAAACAGGAACATGGCCATATGCTGCCATGCAACCCCATAACAAATAAAACTGACCACAAGCTGAGTAAAACGTCCTACAGGTCCTTACTGGACATAGTTCTAACCTAAAACAGGCACAGGTTCCCCCTCACCAAAGCTGCGTTGCCTGTGGCACCCCCCTTATCAGTCTAGGTAAGACTGTCTTTTTGTTGTTAAATAAACTCACCAAAAAAAAAATTTTAATTAGGAAATAAAACTAAATTAGAAACATTTTTTTCCATCTAGAGAGACTGGAGTATTGTCTTTTCTTAATAACCATTAGAAATATGATCGCTATAAAAATCATTGCTGATTAGGTTTGCAGGTTGACAGTCATTCAAAGAAGCAAAAATTGTGTCTGGACAAGATGCTAGAAAAGGACCAAGGCCCTATACTCTCAACAAGGAAGGTGATTTGAATTGAGACAGTTAAAAGCAAGTACAGCAAAGTCTTAATTGTATTGGCTTATGGGTGGTAGAATTTTATGCAATTTTTAAATTATTAGTGTATTTTATTTGCTTTTTTGAATACTTGCCATGCATCAGTATTGCATTTATATTTGGAAATTCACAAAATAAACAGAAAAGAATAGCAGACTGACTGAAAGGGGATTTCTGGATTGAGGAAAAGATAGTATAAGAGTCTAAAGAGTAAGCTGTAGAGGGAATTCAGGTCTTGGCTAGGTTTGGATGCTGCCTCATTCTCTGAAATTCTACCACTCTTTGATGCTGTTTCTTTCCACTTAAGATTATTTGGAGACTAAAATATTCACCACTTAATCCTTTGTTTGTTTACTAAGTGCATAACACAACAGCCAGAAACTCTTATCCTCATGGAGGGTACATTCTAGCATGGAAGACAGACAATTCAAAGAGAAAAAGAAGTGAAATACAAACTTGCTTTGCCTCAAATGCTCTTCCCCCAAGTCAATGTGACCAGTTTCCTCTCTTTGTCATTATTCAAAATTCACCTCCTCAGAGTGGCCATTTCTGACCACCCTAGCCAAGATTGTCCTCATATTCCCAAACTCCCTGGGCCATCCTGTGCCACCATCAGTGCTAAGGAGAAACTAACGCACATGATGGCTAGTGGAGCTCGGTAGAGCAAGTTCATTTACCCATGGTAAAGATACCTCTTTACATCTCTAAATACAGATGATTTAGCTCCTTCCTTCATACATTCTAGTTTGTAGCCACCCTTTCAGGGTCTAAGGATCACGTTTTTACTGAGTTCATTCTACACCTATTTTAAATAGGTGGGCTGATTTTTGCTGGGGCAAATGATTTCAATTAAATATTTAACTAAAAATAACACAAATTGAAAAATATTTGCTTGGGGTCATTGCTTTATTTTCCTAGGTCTACCCTAGTAATTGCATCAGTCACTACCAATCCTGTTGGGACAATAGGGAGAAAATGTAAGAAGTGTACTTTGTCTAAATTGTTGTGATATTTAAGGATCCAATAAATATTGCATATCCCATTAAACAGGTCTTTGTGATTATTTTTACTGTCTTCTGATATCGTTTAATCTCCAAAAAGACAGGAAGAAGCAGCACATATCTGAAATGCATTAACAATGCCATGTAAGGTTAAATAATAGAAAAGGATGTAGTAACAAAGCTTTTAAAATAAATTTTGTAAAGAAAAATCACTAATAAATCAATTCACCACCCATACTTGCTTAATACTGTTTTTTTGCAGGTGGTTATCCAACTCATGCTTTCCTATATGGCCTCTATTAATCCCAAATATAATCAATCAACACCACTGTTGAGCAATATTTTTTACTAGTGTTGCTTAAGTGACAAAAACTGAATGAGCTAAAAGATTTATCCTGTATTGCTAATTGCAATACTTTAGAAAGATCATTTTACATGTATTTAATAGCTATTCAGACAATCATGAAAATCTAGACTTACAGAATGCAAGAGATAGAGTAATCCTTAGACTTCATATTCTCATTTACATATAATACAGATAGAGTCAAATTTTTATCTGCAGCAAGAATAAAAAGGTAAAAAAAATAAAGATTTTTGAAGGTAGATATGCAAATAAATATGCATATATTTTCTTAAAACAGTGTGACTGTTTATTTGGATACATTCAATATATAACCCACTTCCCTACCATACAAATATTGAGTAACCAGAAAATGTTAGGCTGATGCTCTGATTTTAAGAAGAATAGAGATTAGGAAAAAAGGTGGCTTAGAGAGTCCTTTGGTTCGTATCTTGCCAATAATGACTCACCTTAGTCCTTGCCAGCAGAGGAGCACCCCGTTCCAGCAGAAGTTCCACCACCTGGTCATGCCCACTGCGTGCAGCACAGTGAAGTGGTGTCAACCCATCCTGCCAAAAGAATTAAAGAATTAGGTCTAAATTAGCTTAAAAAAATTTTTTTTTCCAAGATTGTACCTAGTGTTACCACAAAGAGAGGGTTTCCTGAACTCAATCCTGATGACTCAATTGATGAGTAGTGCAATTGTTTTATTTAAAACAAGATTGAGAGGGAGAAGAATAAGAGGAAAAAACAAGACAGACAGGGACCTAGACGGAGAGCAAAGAGATAGAGAAAGGCTGAGACAAGACAGAGACAGGGAGTGAGCAAGAGAGAACCCATATAAGAAGGTTCAATGGAATGAAACTCTGCTGCTGGTCACATGTTTGTATATTCAGTAAGATAGCAAAAGCATTTGTTGAACTTTAAAGCCTTACTTGCTTGGAACCTTGCCCATAGATAGTATTAAATTATACTGTTTTCATATTGGTTGTCCTAATACAATTTCACTTAAAAATTCTTACATTAATCTAATTTGTCCAATTTGTCTAATTTGTGCTTTCTTGAATGGTCACCACTATAATAATTGTCTCAAAATTCTTCCTGGCTCAGAAGGGCCATTTTCTCAGCTTATTTGAAAGGTTTCTTAACATATTTATTTTATTTTATTTCTTATATCAAATGTACAAGTTACTACATTAACATAAGATAATAACTACTAACAATAGATCTGCTTTCGTCTGTGATTACACTCCCCCTTATTTTTGTTCATTCCTCAATCTTGAGGGATGTGGAATGATGTCTGTTCTCACTCTTAAGGCTGAGAAGGGGACTTAGATTTTACAGGGAAGAGGAAAAGAATTGTTTTGCTTGCCATTGACAGTACTCCTTGTTTTTAGCATGGGACTTGTCCACCATCATCATTTCGTTTATTGTTCAGGGCAAGCCCGAAGAACTGGAGAGAGGAGTTGGCTGCATGTCTGCTGGCATATGAACAATTTGAAGATTTAAGTCTCTGAGAAATATATTTAACAGGTACATTGAAAATTTTAGGTTCAAATGAAGGAATAGAAGAATCATGATTAGGAGAATATAAATGAGTATAACTATGTTATTTTGGGGAAATAGATTTTCATATACTCCCAAATAGGGCCTGCCGAGGGGATGCTGATTTCATGAGGCTGTGTGCCTTGCCTATGGTGTCTGAACGTCCCTAGAGCCCTCAGGAACACTTTGGGGCTTAGGTTTACTGTAGCAGTTTGTGAAATCTGCCTGGGACTTGCATAAGCATAATCTCCAGAATGACCTCCTGACTCGGAAATCTCTTAGCCATAAAAACTGTTTTATTTAATATTTCCACCTTTTTGTCAAGGTCTTTTTCCAAATGCATTACTGATTAATGCTTGGTAATAATCCCTCATGGTGGAGTGGGTGTAGCTCAGCGAAGAAATACCTGTCTCTCATATACGAGGTCCCTGGTTTGATTCCCAGTACCTCCTCAGAGAAGGGATCCAGAGAGTGATCCACCAGGTTGTCTGGCACTCAGCCGACACCTTATGACAGGGAACTTATAGACTCAGATTTTTGTTTAAAAATAATAATAAAAATTCCTCGGGGCCAGGGAGGCTCATCCCTGGGAGTCATGTTGGGGGAAGGTAGTGAGTTTATTTGCATAATTTGACTTAGAGAGAGGTCACATTTGAGTAACAAGGAGGTCAAGAGGTAACTCTTAGGCATTAATTATAAGTAGGTTTAGTTTCATTATTACAAGAATAAGGTTCATAAGTGCAAGCACTAAGATTGAGGGCTTGACACATTGGCCTGTTTTCTTTTACTAGGCAAGGTTTATATATTCCAGAGTTTTTTGCCATCTTATTTGAGAAAGTAGCAGGATTTCCCTAGGATGAAAGTTTAAAATTTTGTTAGCTACTGTAGGTCTCTATATATCAAGAAAGCATACCTATGACAGCAAGAATATGTTTATATCCCTTAGAGGTATGCTTTAGGTGCATTTTTTCCTGTATACAACCTCACTATCAACACCCTGTACCTTTGTTATAGCACCTGATGTACCTTTGTTATAGTACCTGAAAGAACTTTCTTATATTTGTACTATTAACATCAACCTTGGCCATTCCAGAGTTCACTATGTTATACAGTACCCCATTTTATCCTCTAGCTTTCCTTCTAGCAACATGTAAGACCCAAAACTTGCCCTTTCAACCATGTTCACATGCACCTTCAGTGCTATTAAATACGCTCACATCGCTGAGCGTCCATCACCTCCTTCCATTTGCAAACCTTTACAACCATCCTAATTATAAATTCTGCACAGATTAAGCATTGGCTCACCATTCTCTATTCCTATCTCCTGGTAACCTATCTTCCATTCTACCTCCATGGGTCTGCTCACTATACTTAGTTCATATCAGTGAGATCATATAATATTTGTCCTTTTGTTCCTGGCTTATTTCACTCAACATAAGGTCCTCAAGGTTCACCCATGTTGTTGTATGCATCAGTACTTCATTCCTTCTTAAAGATGAATAATATCCCATTGTGTATATATACCACATTTTGCTTATCCATTCATCTTTTGATGGACACTTGGGTTGCTTCCATCTTTTGACAATTGTAAATAATGCCATTATGGATACTGGTGTCTGCACATAATTTTAACATTTAAAAATTACATCATTATTTTCTATAAATCAAATTTATTAGTAATAAATAGCATTAAAACTGTGTCAAATAAAAGTATGACACATTATATGTTATTTATAAAACTTTCTGATCTTGATACTTCCAGGTAGTTTCTGATTCAGGAGCAATCCCCAAATGCCCTCTGACTTTTGTGTTTCATTTTTCCTTAGGGTGATATGCCCAAATGTATAACACAGTGACTCCTATTGTAGATGATGGACTATAGTTAATAGTACAAGTATAAGAATGTTCTTTCATGAATTATAACAAATGTATGACTAATACAAAGTGTTAATAATAGGGTGGCATATGAAAAAATATATACCCACTGTAAATTATGGATGATAGTAGTACTCTTTTAATAATTTTTCATCAATTGTAACAAAGGTAACTACTGTTTAAAAAATTAGTACAATTACAAAAATGTGCTATCATCAATTGTAACAAAAATTCCACACCAATGCAAGGTGTTGGTAGTAGGGTGGTAATCCTGTATTTTATGAATGGTTGTTCAGTAAGCCTACAACCCTCTGATAAAAAAAAAATTAACAAATAAAAGGTTGAGTGGGTGGGAAATATGAAGCAAAATGTAAGGAAGAATGGGCAAGAAGTGAATGAAATCATGAGTACATAAATTAAGTGGTGATAGAAGCTTAGTGATAAAACAAAGTTTGTCACAGGGAAAGAGATGGAGAAAGTGAGTCACAGTCAGAAGAAATGAGGGATGGTGAGCAATTAAGAGGATTTAAGAAGCCTCTGGTTTATCCAGAATCAGAATGACCTATAATCTGTGTCTCTGCTTCCAAGACCATCTCTCTGGGTTACGCTTTCCTCCTTATAAAAATAATTCATCTGGATTACACAGATTTCCTTCCAAGCTAACATTCCCAGATTATTCTGGATATCTTCCATTTGCCCTTCAGATCCATGATCTGCCCTCCTCCTCTCTGCTCTGTATCCCAACAGACTGAGCTCCATAGATGCTTAAATGGGCTGCCTTCCTCTGGCTCCCAGTTGGGTTTGGCCCCTGGGAAACCCAGGAAAACATGGATGGGACTTCCTGAGGGATCTCCTAAATTCGACTGTGCCTCTCCATCGAAGGTTACAGCTCCTGCCAAAGCAGCATCTCCACACAAATCTCCCCTTTGGGGTTCTGGTAACCTTACTACCTAACCTTTCAGGTCCAGGTCGGCAGTGAGCCCTGATGTTACTAACCCCTAGGGTACTGCACAATCTTCTGTGTAGTCTGTTCACAATATTCTAAATAGATCCTTTATCAATCTCTAATGAAATGATCAGATTTGGGTGTGCCTTCTGTTTTCTGATAATGATTCCTTGCTTTGCTAAACCTAATTAGCTTGTATTAAAATACTCAATAACCAAAACAGAGCTTGCAGTTTGGGATATCTGGGAATTAAGATGAAAAGACTGCCTGTCCAGAAAAAACCAACAACATATAACTACTACAGTTGAGATGCCAAGTTATTTAAAAATTTGTCAGAGAGGGGGCTAAAAGAAAACCATGTAGACAAAGTAATTAAAATGATTATGTTTTCTCATGGCGATACCAATTACCCTGTGGTATTTGGGGCATTACAAAGCATGCCATTGCTACATAAGTTATATGATAATTAGTTACAGCATGATTTCTCATACATATTCTTGGTGGTAGTGATGATGGGGTTCTCGGCATCTATAGTTTGAGAACTGGAGGCATCATATGCAATAGTTAGGCATGTGGACTCTGGAGACATAAAGATCAGGGTGTGAGTCTCAGATCAGCCACAATGGGTAACTCCTCTGTGGCTCACTTTCATGATATATAAAATGGGGGTGGTTTATCTTATCCTATTTAATTCACAGCCTGTTTGAAAGATTAGTGATGCTGCCTTAAATCATTTTCAAAAAGATATCCTTTTTAAAGGATTAAGTGAAATATTCTCTGAGTAATCAGGTTGAAACTTCCAAAATATTCTGGACACATTCAGAATAATAACAATAGGATCATTTTGGAAAATACCTGAAAACTTATAAGAACATCAAGGAACAATAAAGATTAAATTGCTTCTAAATCTTACATTTATAGATGCAATTTATCTGCATTTTTCAGACTTGTGAAATAGGATATCAAACTCATGTTTCCCAAAATTCTAAATCTGGTTAGATTTTAAATATTTTCTACCAAGTCCAGTATCAAATAATTGCCAGAAAAACTCTGGTCAAAGTTTTTATATTCGAGGACCTTTGTAAATCTTTTTAAGACTGTGTTTGAAGGTTATTTTTTTTCCCTTCCAGAGCCTCCTTTCCTATGTTTTTTTTCCCCCCACTAGAATCAGTTCAAATCAAACTATGATACGGTTAGTTGTTAAAGGGGAAGATCAGTTAACATCAGAGGGGTACCATTTATCTAGTTAATCATCCACAGCCTTAGCTTCTTCTTCTTTTTTTTTTTTTTTTTTAAAGATTTTATTTATTTATTCATTTATCCCCCCCTTGCTGCTTGTGCTCGCTGGGTCAGCCAACCACGCCGTGCGGGCGGGCCTGCCCCCACCAGGAGGCCCCAGGAACCGAACCCGGGGCCTCCCATATGGTAAACGGGAGCCCTACTGATTGAGCCACAGCCGCTTCCCAGCCTTAGCTTCTTACAACTAGTTTCTTCCCTATATTCCCTTCTACCCTGCCTATTTAGTTCATTCTTCCAGCAATATCCTGAAGTCTGTGTTTGAATAGAAGCTCTGCTAATTACTAAGGTCAAGTTACAGAACTTCTCTGAAATTCATTTTTCCCTTTGATAGCCTCATTCCTAAAATGAAAACCTTCATATTTCTCACCAAGAAAATAATAGAGACTTCAGAGGTTGTTAAGATGAAATAAGATATCTGTAGAACACTTAGCAGGGTGCCTAGAACATCATCTGCAAAGGACAATTGGCAGTCATTATTATTACTTTAATTAGTACATCTAATATCAAGAAACAAGATTGAGTCTTTTTTTTCTGATGGATTATTTTTTGCTCATAATCCTTTAATGTTTTTGAATACTTTTATTATTTGCACTGAAATATGTATTTCAATATTTTAAGCACAATCCTTATATGGGTTGTCTCCCTATGTAAATAATAAAACAAGTTTAAAAATAAAAAAGAATAATGCCCTTAATAAAGCCTGAAATAATATTATCATTTTTAATTAGCTAAGAAATTTATGTTTTAACATTAAAATGTGTTTTTTAGATACCAACAAATTGGGGCTCTGGTGAAATTTTCTCAGGGTTTCACACAAGATGCTAGTCAATGAGGAGAACACCAATGAGATGCAAAATGTCTCAAATTGTCAAAATGGTGGAGAAAGTGGGGAAGAAACTGAAGATATGACTTTTAAAAAATTATCCCAAAGCCTCTATATATCTTACTTTTTACTAGATAATGAAAATCTTATTAATGTGAAAAATAATGGGAAGATCAAGGGAAAATTCCTGACATAATATGCTAAGTACAAAATCGTTGTGGCTAATTTGATTGTTAGGGAAATTTGAGACCTCTATGGCAAGAAATGGAAAAAATAATACTTATTTTTTTAAAACTCCATATATAGATGCTCTATTGTTTTAGCTAAAGAGATAATAAAAAATAAATATATCATTTTCCTATTTTTTACTATATATTTTAAAGGGCAGAAGATAAAAAGCATATTCCTTTGTTTTAGTAGTCAACTATTATAGTTCCAGAATCGGCCTCCCAATTTCAGACCATGGTCCTCGATGTCAGTATTTACCTCCTAGTTAATTTTTCCTTTGGTGAGAGGGCTATAGCTCTTTTATTACAGCAAGAAGTGAAGGAATACAACAATGTTTTAAAGATCCTGCACCTTAGAATGAGTAAGTATTTTAACTCATAGGGAAAAAAGCTCAGTGTTGCCATTCAGTATTTTATCTAATCCTGGGGTATAGAGCCTTGCTTGTGTGTGCAGTGAGAGCCAGTCTGTGCATAACTCTTCCTAGTTCTGCAGTCAGTGATATCATGTTCATAGCTTAAAACTGTATATGGAAGAAGTGTTTATACCATGGGAATTGGCAAATGCTACAAATCATAGGCTTTTTTTGGGGGTAGATAATTATTAAACATTTACCAGCATGCTCCTGACATAATCCCTTGAGTGCTGTTGACTTGCAACTCTGTGAGTCCAGAACCCAGTACTCAATAACAATCTGTTTAAGGAATGGTTGTTGTTGTTGTTGTTGTTTTTTGAATGAATGAATGAATGAATAGGATGTCCATACAATATGCCCAATTAGAAAAATCTATTTTCTTTTATAATTCTCTGCAAGAAATTCTATATATTTGTTGTGTCTGAAGGCTGTACTAGATGAACTATGCTTCAAATATTTCCTTCAAAGAAGAATAAAGCAAGGCTTATATTTTATTGGTAACTTGCTCAGGAAAATTAGTTAATGACAGAACTAGAATAAAAATCCAGTTCACTCCATTTCTGTCTTAATACTCTTTTCATGAGAATGCATTACCTTTTTGCAATTGGGCTTTTTAATTGTATATGTAAATGAATGTGGGCCATGTAAATTAAGGAAATAAGCAAATACTGTGAGGATTAAAAAGAACAAAATCGACCGCCTCAGTATTGAAAAGCATTACTAAAAGCTATGTGCACCCTTAAGACACAAGCCAAAAATAAATTTACATTTGCAAAGTGTTGGCTTTCCATTGCTACTCTCAGTTAGAAAGTCTCAAAAGAAAGAGATAGTAAGTGTAAAAGGAGAGATTATGTTAGAAAAGTATTTAAAGAAGGAAGTGCAGAAACTCCTTTAAATGTAAAGCACAAGTATGCAGAGCACACAGAATTGTTGCGTAATTGTTCCGAATTCTGCATACCCAGATCATGGCAAGGGAAAAGGCATGCCAACAAAACAAAGGATAGAAACAAAACAAAACGTGATACAGAGACTGGACACCATAACAAAGATCTTGACAGGCAAAGCAACCACTCCAGATGATGATGTGACATAGCCACTCTGAACCAAATGTCTTAGAGAAACGAGGTTAAGAAAGCAATGTTTCCTGAGGTCACTAAAAATCAGAATTTATAATATGAAACGTGTTGATTCTAGATGCTCAGAGATAAAAAAGTTTATTAAATGAAAGCATATGCTAGCCTCAAGATTTGCAGGGGGACTAGATTTGATACTTATTCCTTGGACTATAAAAATATACAGTTCCAGAATTAAACAGAGTGAAGGTAAAAATACTTTAAGGAGCATATTCTCTCTACTATCCTCCTTAGAAATTTTACACCTCATATTTCAAGATTTTCACAGTATATGAATGCTTAAAGTTTTGTTGAAGTCTGTGATGAGTCAAATCTGCAGCAGACAACTGATATCAAAGTACAAGTCATACGCTTAAGCAAATGATTGCACATAATTTTGGTAGCATTAGTTAAAATTATGAGCAACTAAGTAATTTGCCTTCCCCACTTTTAAAAAAAGATAAATAATAATAGCTAATATTTAATTCATAAACAACAACCCTATGAGGCAGGTGCTATTATTAGCCCGAGTTCAGAAAAGATAAGTAGGCTGCCAATATTATATAGCTAGCAGGATTTGAAATCAGGCAGTCCGGCTTTAGAGTCTGTACTTTTAACAATTGTTCCCACTGCTTATCTTATTATCTATTTATTGGTAGTGAATAAAAATTCATGAGAATGATATTTTACTTAACAAGTTTGAAATGAATGGAAGGCTCTGCCTCTTACCAAATGACATGAGTAAAGGTGCAACATAATAACTGTGCACCATTTTTCTTCATAAGTATAAACAGGCCAGTATAGCATAACCCTTTAAGAAAATGACTTGGGAATTGAATACTTAGAAACACAAATTTTCAACATGTATTCAAATATTTTATATAAAAGCTACACTCTCATTAGCTTAATGTATGCTAAGGAGTTTGGGTTCTTGATATCTATAACCGTAACTGCCCAATCAGCGATGTCAAAGTCTGATGTTTGAACTTTATTCCCAGAAAATCATTAAGCAAAGACGACAAACTGTCTCATAGAGGGGCTAGCATTCTGTTTCACCAGGCACTTATAAGCAAATTTTAATTTCACTTGTTGATGTGAAATCTTTAAATATTGTCAGAGATTTAAACCAAATTAGAAAAAGCTATTTCATTGAAAATACATTGCCTATTTTTATGAACTGGTGTTGTAAGGTGACTGTTAAGATGATACAAGTAAATAATGGTAGGAAATTGAAAGAACAGAGACACTCACCCTAGTTTTGGCATCGATCTGACCACCACGATCCAGTAAGAGCTTCACCATGTTTGTGTTTCCCCTTTTGGAAGCCACATGCAGAGGAGTGATTCCATTCTACACCATGGAAAGACCAAACAAGAGCATGTTGGGTACCACAGGGCATGATGGCGATGACTGCTAAAGAGCACAGGGAAGTTGTGTCCTAGGTGGCAACTTGAGCCAAGGATTCTACTGTTTCAATGTCTTTGATATTTTAAGGAACAAAGAAGCACACAAACCACAAAACACTGCAGTTAGAGAATGAAAATGGAATGGAACTGCATAGCTAAGTTAGTCAATATCTACAATATATGCGTTGAATGCACACATCACAGTCGAGAGACAAAGGGAGTACTTGTGCGTAATCGAAACAAAAGTCCAGATTCTAGGTAGGGTAGAGTGCTAGTCCAAACATCCATGCACTTAAAGATTTGGGGATCTCAAAGTTTCCTTTGCTTAAAAAAATACAAATATACATCCCCTAGGAAAATGATTCTTTAAAACATCTTCTTTTGAATAATTGAGTCAGAAAAACAACTTGAAAATAAAGCAACATAGTTTCAGTGCAGATGACTTATAAGCCAAAATCATCATACATACCAATTATACTTATTTTATGGCTTATCATCTGCCATAATTATGGCAAGCAGATATACTTGATTTTTATGTCATAATTTTTAAAATTTTCAAACATTGCATCAACTGATTCATATTATGCAGACTTAGTTTTATAATTCTTAACATGTAATTGAACTCTTTCCAATAAAAGCATACCATTAAATATATAATTCAATGTGATATCTTTTTATGTATTTTGGAAAGACTTTTCATATGAGTAATTTCTCAGTTCATAAAAAATGTCCTTGTCAAATTGTGTGCCTGTAATCATTGTAAGACATAATACTTAGAGATATTTGTCCTTAACATTTTAACAGTTTATTTATTGCTTTGATACTGTTCATCCAAAAAATGGTTCATCCAAGTGGCTATTTTATAATTAAATATATAATTATACATAAATGAATAAAACATGACAGAATATTAGTCTTTTTTTCAGGATTCATGTAAATTATAGCTCTGGCATGATCTTTAAATATAACTGTTTATACAGATGTCATAATTAATATTGCAAGTGATTTGTGTACATGTGAATTTATAGCATTCTTATTTTTTCCGTGGGGTCTTGATGACATCCTGTGATTTAAAAGAAGAAACAGGAAATCTAATATCTTTAGCACAGATGTAAGTAAGGAAAAAGAAGCAAAAACTTTAAGAAAGCAAATGGTGTTCACTTTCTCTCTAGTAAAATATCCATTTACAGCTATTTAAAATGAGAACTATTTTATTCCGTACCCTGGCTGTGAAGTCCACAGCAGCTCCCCGGTTTAGAAGAAGGGTTGCCACATTGACGTTTCCATAGTGTGCAGCTATATGCAAAGGGGTAAAACCACTCTAAGGAATACAAATAAAATGACTGTCAGTGAAGCATTTTGACTCTATATGTTACAGTCACTGCATTAGTTAAGAAAAACACCTATCTACTCAGCGTATGAGTAATACAATTCAGATAATAAATGCTTTAATGAAACTCTAAATTTAGTGCAGTAAGGTGGTAAATAAATATATAAAGAGGTAATAAATCTAAATTTCTTGGCAACATTGTTTCTAAATACTTTTAACTATTTATGAGATTTGTTATTTATACAAAACCATGTTTCTTGAGTTGGTTTAGCATATTAGAGAACAACAGAATATGACTAAACAACCTAAAGTTTCAGCCAAAGGATTAACATATTATGAATAAAAATAAGTTTTCTTCAGAGAAAGAGCCAAAAACAGGTTTATTTTAAAAACAACATCAGTTATATCTTTGGAACTATGAAAATGTCATGAAAATTCTTAGAAGGGATGTACAATTCATTCCACATCATTTACACTGTCATTACACTTCTTCCCTAAACTGTTTAGTCAGCCTATGTCTTTATAATGAAAAAGATGTAAAAATAAACAAAAATTAAACAGCATATTTGATATCAATATGAATATAAAAAGAAAAAAGGTTAGCTGAATCCAATTTTGAATGTATGGAACTAAATAAAATTTTATCAATAAAATAAAATGTGATTGAACAACCAGGTTAAATCAAGTATATGGGCATTAAAGAACTCTTTGTTCTCAGAATGTTTAAAAAATGAGTCTGAAAATCTGAAGTGGAAGAAAAGTCTATTTCTTTTCACTTCTTTATCTGATGAAACTTTAGTTAGAAAATTTTGCCTTTACAATAGAAGTATATTAACTATTTTCTCATTAAAGTATACAAAGGTATATTATCTGATTGCTTTTCTTGCCCTCCAAAATTTTTATTATTTAATAATTAAGATTATGAGTACAATAAGTTCTCACTAATATAACTATTAATTGGCTATCAAATTCTGCAGATTTGAGATTATTTTCTATTGTTCTTTTTTATTTGAAATGAACTTTGATATGCACAAGTGTTGTTTTCAAGAAATAGCTTCTAAATCACAACCATTATTTTCTACTACATTACACATAGGATTTGGTGGTTTTGTTTGAAAAATGCTCTAAATAAGCATTTAGATATGTTGGGTAATAGAAATTCCTCTGTGTTATCAGATAATAATTTCTGACTGTATAGAAGCAAGGACACAAAACAAGAATGGTAACTACCAAACCAAATCCAGCAACTGTGGTTAAGATATTTTTATTCTGTGTCTTGAAGACACCAAATATTCATGTGATAATGAATAGCAAAATCAGCTTTTATTTTATAAAATGTCAAAATCTTCTATTTTAAGAAATAATTGATTTTTTTTTCATTTTTATCTGGATATGTGCTGTCACACAGACATATCTTAAATGTGTGTCTATTTTTGAAGTTATAATTTAATTTCAGAAAAACAAATCTACTGCCAGTGAATCATTTTCAAATTGTTCAAAAATAATAATATTTTTCTCATTTGCAAAAATTAATTTATTATCTGATGCAGCCTCAGTGACACTTCATGATGATGCCTCAGGCTAAGAATCTTGAATTAACACTGGGCTGGGAGTATCAGACCCCACAGCGGAAATTTTCCTCAATTTATATGGAGGTGGGAGGCAGAGTAGAGCTTTTTATAAGATTATAGAATGGTTCCTCTCTGTTACTCTATTGTACTCAGAAATATTTGTAACATAGTAATCAGCCCAAACTTCTGCTTTCAACACAAGGTTTATAGCCAATATTGCTTAATCACCAAAAGCACTTGAGAATTTAAAGATATTAAATTCAGTAATTAAGATATCAATTTGTATGGTTACAGTCTTGAATAATTTCACCAACCAGATGGGCCACTTTTTAAAATGTTTCGTGCTGTGTTCCACGCAGGGACATGGAACAGAAGAAATGATAAGGTTAATTCAAATATTTTCAGATCTCATTAGGTAAATTTATTAAAAAAACGAGACAATCATTTTAGAAATAAATTACTCTCAACAAACACTAAGTGTGAATGATCAAACCCCATAGGTTCACTACTAAATGAACAAATGACATGTTAGTCTAAAGAGTCCTCTCAGCAAAGCCAAATCAACTTACATAAATAGTTTGTCTTTGAATATAGTAATTTATATATTTTCAACAATGTTTAGATTAGTGTCTCTCTGCAGCAATGGCTAAGGAGACACTACTAAACATGAATGCGTGCACACACACACACACACACACACACCCGTGCTGAAGAGCTTCTGAACTTAATGTTTTTGTGGGTTGCTATGGTTTTTTATGTTGAAAGTCATAATTTCATAACAAGTATTTTAAGACTTAGCATGATAAAGGCAAATGTTTTGCTCATGATATGCTCAATATCATTACTGATTATATATGATATGGTAAAGAAAAATTGCATACAGAAAAAAATGGGCAACTGCTGTTAGATAAAAGGATAAAACACCATGGAAGAGAAACCTCTCTAGTTTTCCCTTTGCTAAACTCCAACCTGAGAATTCTTATTAAGAAAATGAGATCACACTCCTTATTGGCAAAAAATTAATGGTAGAATTTCAATGGTGCCCCTTTTACTAAAAATATATATTAACCAAGAGTTTCATATCATACTCTACTCTGATAAAATTAGTTTCATTGATTAAATCATGCTTTAAATATGTTACTTTAAGTATTTTTAATTACAATTTGCCTTAATTATGGGAAAAGTTTCCGAACATTAATTTCTAAATAATGGAACTTCCAATCATTAGTATGAATTAGTGGGCATTTATTCTAATTGGAAAAATAAAAATAAATAAGAGCAATGTATATCTTGGTATAACCACAATACTGTACCTCGGTTGTCCTATTCACCATCATCTGAAGCAGTGTTGTGTGGGAAAAAGAGGAAGATATTACACAATGCAAAATTAAGGAAACAGGGAAGCTGCTCACTGCAATTAGTTATACAGTTTTAACACGCCAAAATGTATTCTCCTGCAAAAATATACCCCATAGCCCTATGCAACACAATTTTATCTTTCTGATTCTGATTCTATTGCTTATGACTATAAACAGAATAAATAATCTGATTTCTAAAAAGTTGAACCTCATCTTTTAAAGAAAATTGTCTTGCATATTTTTTCTGGTACTGAACCAATAGACATGCCCCTTCTTTCTGAAATACCTCTGAAAGTAATTTATCACTTTTCATGACTAGAAGTAATTTTGCATTACCACCATGGCCTACTTCTTTTTCATCCCCCAGGAGGAATCCGGTAGCCGAAGAGTTCCTTTCCATAAATGTGTTCAGCTTTTACCTTGGATTGTACATCAGCATTGTGATCGTTTTGAAGCAGGAGTGCGGCAGATTTGGTGTCATCTTTCCTTGCTGCAATATGCAGGGCTGGCAGCCTCACTTTCCCCTTGGTGTCATTCTCCAAGAGGATGGCCACTGCCTGGTTATGTCCTTGCTGAAGGGCCACAGCGAGAGGAGTAAAGCCATCCTGGTAAAACAGAAGAAGAAAAAAATCTGCAATTAACTTTTGGATACCTGGGATCAATTCCAAGCAATTCTACAACTAACTCTTAAAGTAATGAGTAAGATCAATAAGCAAAAGGATTAAATATTACTGTGAAGACTAAAAGTGGATTCTAGTCATTTGCCATCCTAAGGACTAGTTTAATCAGATCGTTTTCCTAATTAGTATTCTACGCATTTTGGAAAACATCTCCATTCTTAACAAAGCATACTACATTTAGGAATGTTCTCAATAAATGTATGTTTACAATGGTAAAAATAATAAGCAGAACCAACCCTAAGTATTGCCTGGTTATGTAAAGGAAAAAAGTGAAAAAGATACAAAGAATGGAGATCAAGCGTGACTGGGATTCAAAGATATGGTAAACCAGACAAGGAAATAAAATAAATGATAACTATGCAAGTTGCTAAATACATCTGTATTGGTTAGCAAAAATGATAATTGTGGATGGAATGGTCTATTACCAATTTACTTTTTCAAGTTTGGGACATAATCTGATCTAAAACTCAGCAAATTAGGTTAATTCCTTAATTTTGCATTTAATTTTATATTTTCCAAACTATTTAGACATAAAATTACATGTGTTAAGCAATGTAAAAAAAAAAAGAAAAAAGTCAGCTTCTTAATTCTAAATTTAAAAGAGAGAGAGCTAAAACAACTTTGTTACACAGATCATGCAAATTAAGAAGATTCTCGATAGTAGATGTATAACCGCGATAGAAAATTTGGAAAGCCATGTTTTCTCTCTAGAAACATGTATTCAGTTTCTGGAAAAGTGACAAATAAATAGAAAAAAGCATATATTCTAGTCTCTCCTTATATGTAATCCTCTCTTAATCCACAAAAGTTTGAAAACAAGTCTCAGTGTTAAAAGTTTTCATTCGTATAGAGAAGAGATGAGGGCTTTAAGATGATACATTTAAGGATACATTCTAGAGACAACAGCCATTTACCACAATCTTAACTACTCAATTTGTTTTCAACGATGAATTTTAAAAAGGTAAACTATAGACTTTTGAAGGGAAAATCATTTTCCGTAAGTGTATATTACCATGAAGCATTACCACAGTAAGAACTTGAATTTTAAACAAACACCTTATTTAACAGAATGGAAGAGTAAAACCTGCAGTGTCCTAAGAAGGGAAAACAGTGGCCTAAATTTAGAACTTCATTTGGCACAAATTAAATATTCTGTGAAGGAGGAATGCACAGGCTCATTAGCATATACATATTTAATTTTATTACCCTCTTATAACCTTGTGATAGTTTATACTTTAGTTTTTCTTAGAGGTGAGGAATTTGCTTTTACAACAGAACCTCATTAAAAAGTTTTTAGCCTTCAATTTAGTAACACATAAGAAGAAAGGAAGAGAAAAGGGAATTATAAAAATGGTCCTAGAGGGACAGCACTTTCTTCAGAGAATTTAACTTTGGATGTCCTAAGCATGTAGATTTCATTCTAATCTGTAATCCATGGGAAGAGGCTAAATATCTGGAATGATTTTGTTCAAGTACCTCAACTCTTTATTAAAAAGAAAATTAGTATTAAGATTCAGTAGCTTTATTTTTCATCACTTATTTATTAATGCTAATTGCTATAATTATATGAAATTTCAAAACTTTATTTCTTTTCAAACATGAATTTCACTGCCATATTGAATGATCTCATAAATTATTTGACTTTAAGTGGTAGCAATGTCATAATTAGTAATTACTTTGTACAAATCAGAGCTACCAACAGGTTCATAGTAAATGCCCTCCTTAGGAATATTCATACATGTGTACATAAGCCTGTATAAGATATTTGGTATACAACATAAAATATCAAATAACAATCAACCACAAATCCCTGTAAAGATATTCTTTTTTTACAAAATGATAGACTGAAAAGGAACATGCAAAAGTTTATCCATCTGTGTTTCCTGGTAACCATTAGGGCTGGGGGTTAGAGTTTAATTAAATATATATGTAAATAACGAGGATACATTGTTTAAATGACTTAAAAAATGAAACAAATAACAGGTACATGTGTCTGAACTAGGACTCAATGATGGTTCATTTGCAAAAGCTACATTCCTGCCTGGAAATCGTAGGGGGGTTTAAATTTCTAAGGAATCACAGTGTAACATGACCTCTACCAGTATAAGACACATAAGGAGTTATTTCTGGAGCCAGAGTAAAATGCTACAGGAATATCTGGCCATGGAAGGAGTCGGGAGACAGCTGAGAATGCCAGGGAGATAAATTGCTCTAAACCATATACTAGAAACACTGAGCCTATCTGGTGAGTAGAACTCTGCAGTGAAAGGTTTTCTTCTGTTAATGATACTGCCTTCAAGGAAATACAATGAAGCAAACACAGATTTCCTTATATTGGGACATTTCTCAGAGGTTCTGATGTGGAGATACAGTTTCATTTTGTTCCTCATGCTTTGCCTGAAGATAGTCACTTCAGGCAAAATGACTGCTACTCTGGAAAAATGACTCAGGAAAAAATGGTCTTAAATCATAAAGATCACACTGTACCCAAGTGGCAGGAGTGTAAAATTTGTTTGTGCTAGATAGAGAGCTTGAAATCATTTCATACTTGGAAGCTAGAGTAGAGGGCAAGTTTGTGTCTTCTAGTCATAAACCATATGTGATCTCATTCACCATGATTTCTTTGGAATTTTATTTTAACTAATGAGTATAAGCTGTCAGAATGTTATTGCTACTGGCTCCATGAAAAGTGTCTCCCCAAAGGCACTGGAAAGGGGTTTAATACATTTTAATGTCAGCCCCACCCCCACCCCCCATTAAATGCAAGGTAGAATTCATGTTTATTTCACCTAAATATTTAATTTCCCAGAGAGTAAGCCATATTAGACATAAAACTTAGCAGTATAGTCTGGATGACAAGCATCTCTACCAGCCATCTTTCACTCCAGGCCAGGAGTTTTTAAATTTTGTTAGCAGTGTCACAGAATAGGAAATAGGAAAACAAAGCCTGCATGCTCTGGTTGAAAGGTGCAAGAAGGGTCACATTCCAATGGAGCTCTCTTCTCCTCCTCTCACAAGTCACCCTCCTCCAGCCTTTCAGTGGCCCCTGAGGCATCTTCTCCAAGCTTACAGGCTTCTGAAGAATCACTTCAAAAGCACCAGTTCTAGTCAGTCATTGAACTTGCCTCCTTAATCTGCCTAAGCAAAAATAAAAAGGAAATACAAAGTGCGATCTGCTGATTGGTGGACATGCTTAGAAAAGGGAAAGCAATGAGTTGTCTGGAGGTCCCTGCCCACTCCACCACAGTCTTATGTTTAGATGTCGGCACTAATTGAAATGGGATTGATTTTGAACTTTCTATTCAGTTGTTCCTATAATCATAGTCACACCACTACATGTTGTAATTTGGGCTTCAGAAAATATGGACAGCTTTTTTAGTGACATATTCCTCATGAAAATGTGCTAACACAGAGATCTATGGACTATTTCTGAGCATTAACAATTGTTCCATTAAAGAATTGTTGTGGATCCTAACAAGGATAAGATAGTGATGAAAAGAGATGGGTAATGTTTACTTTTTATTTAATTTTAGAATAGTTTAAAGTTTCCAAAAGTTAGACTATGCCAAATTGATAGAAGCATAATTTCAGGTAAGAATAAATTTATGTGACTCCTCCAAAATGAAGAAACAAGCCCGGGTCATTCATCCTTGGCCACTGTTGTAGATTTCAATAGTAACATGAACATTGTGAACATATTTTTGATAAGGTAATGGGCATCCTCTGTGGTTGAATAGAAAGAATATGGTCTTTAAGGTCAAGGAACTCAAGCCTTTATTGCTGACAGTCTTACCTCAGTAGCAGTACTCTGATTAGCTCCATTTTCCAGCAAATATTTTACAACATCAATGTGGTTCTCTTGGGCAGCCATATATAAAGGAGTGAAGCCATTCTGAGGACAATGAAAAAATGCACCTTATCATTTGTAATGTTTAAACCAGAGAAGAATACAAGAGAGGGAAGGTGATAACATTATGGTGTAAACCTTTGAATTAGTGGAACTATGTAACATACCTTCTCATTGAAAAAATCACACACATATTTACCGTTTAAAAATGAGGCGAAATTGAAGTGAAGTCCCACACACAATTCTTAGAGGTACTTTCATTTCAGTATCAAAGATTCACAATTCTCATCACTTAACACTGCATTAAAACTGAGGCTATTTAGTATTTGGATGTCTATACAATTCTATAATATATAGAACTCTCTTATATACATATAATATCTATAAAACATGTAAATATCTTCTGTAATTAACAATTCATAAGCAATTTAAACAGACTACCATTATCTTGAATATACACAGTTTAAATTAGCAACCTTAAAGCAATAAATTATTTCTTATACCAGAATAGGTTGGAAGATATTTCACATCTGATTAAAAACATGTATATTACTAAAAGGAAAGCTAGAAAATGCAACATGGGACTATAAAACATAGTGAAACCTCATGTACAATACGAATATGGGTGATATTGCATATTTAAGACTGTCTTTACAAAATATAAATACAAATAAACTAGAGAGAAGGAAATAGAATAGCAGCTATGTATGGCCCAGAAAGAATAGAGAGATTGAGAGGTGATGAGTTTTGTTTGTTTGTTTGGATTTTGTTTTTTAATAGTAGTAGTATTTTTACTGGAATAATGAAAATGCTCTAAAGATGATTGAAGTGAATGCACAACTATGTGATTATACTGAATATCACTGATTGTACACTTTGGATGGTAAAATTTATGCTTTATTAATATATATCAATAAAACTGAGTTGTAAAAAAATGCAAAAATCAGTATTTCAGTGTTCTGATTTAGGTAGCATGGTTTATACTGAATGTTATTTTTAAAAAGCCATTATCAAATTCTTTAATTTGTTAATTCACTTATTCAATTACTTACTAAAATCCAGCCTCAGATAGACACTGGGGATACAGTTATAAACAAAGTAGACACATCAGCCCTCATGGAGCTACAGTATGGTAACAAATTATAACATTCATATGTAGTCATAGATAAAAATTCACTGAAATGAGTTTAAGTTTAGTTTGGCAAATTTTCTTTTCATTAGACCTCTTGGGATATGTAATACTTTATTAAGAAAAAAAAGGCCATAAAACCTTTTAAATAATAAAACTTGTGAAACAATTCATAAACTCTCTGGAAACCTAACAATTTTCTCAAAACCATACCACAGTTTTGAACATCAATGATTACCTTGAAATTTACATGCATTCATGAGAAAAAGTGAAAACAGAGATGAGAATTCAGCAACTTAAAAAAAAATAGGGGGGGAAGCGGCTGTGGCTCAATCAGTAGGGCTCCCGTTTACCATATAGGAGGCCCCGGGTTCGGTTCCCAGGGCCTCCTGGTGAAGGCAAGTCTGCCCGCACGGCGTGGTTAGCTGACCCGACGAGCACAAGCAGCAAGGGGGGGATAAATGAATAAATAAATAAAATCTTAAAAAAAAAAAAAAAAAAAAAATAGGGAGAGAAATATTTTTTGAATACTTTAATAAAAATTCTTCTGTATATATTGTATAAATGTGGAGTCATCATTCAAAATAACTGGAATCTGGAAAAATATAAATACAGAGTATATGTTATAAGTAAAAGAGGTAAAGTAATTTAAAATTTGATATAAAAAAATCTGAAAGCTTCAAATGATGGGGGAAATTTAAAACCAAAATAGAAATATTAGAAAAAGGAATGGATTAACAATATTCTAGGATTCAGGAATAACTTGCTGACTAGATAACATATTTTTAAAACATAGCAGACAGGTGAAATCTTGTGTATTTTAAGAACACTGAAGAGGTGGCGGAAGGATGGAATTAGAGATTCAAAGGAAGGGAAAGCCAGTAGAGATGGTTAAAAACAATGTGTGGGTGTGGGATGGGGTTGTTTCATGACAAGTAATAGGCAGGGATGCAATAAGAAAGAACTCTTAATACAGTAAAACAATTTAGTAACATGATTTCTTTCAAAGGAATCTTGTAGAGTGATCAGAAGAAAGGGAAATAGACAGTGGTTGCCAGGTCAGCAGGGGAAAGGAGATGTAACGCTGCTTGAAAGAGGTCCCAACTCTGGGTCCTGAGCTTTGGAGGTACCTCCTCTGGCAGGGAATCCAGAGTATCAAGGGGACATGTCCAGCTTGATCGTTAAACTTCCCTGCTTTCAGACCACGCACCAGGCACTCAGCTACCCAGAATCCCTGCCTATGTAGCCCCAAGTGTGCTGCCAGTGCTTGCTCAGACTATTTCCTTGGGTTCATCCTCCCAAGAGTCTGTTGGTACCCTCTCTCTGGGGTCTGAATAATGGTCCCCAAATATACTCATATCCTAATCACGAGAACCAGTCATATGGAGAAAAGGGACTTTGCAGATGTGATTAGATTAAGGACCTTGAGATGAGGAGAATATCCAAGATAATTACAAGAGTCCTTATAAGAGGAAGGTAGGAAGTCAGAGAGGAATGAAGCTGCTCTAAAGCTATCTTTGAAGATGGAGGAAGGTGCCATGGGCCAAGTAATGCAGCTCTAGAAGCTGGAAAAGGAAAGGAAAGGAATTCTCTTCTATAGGAACTATCTCTACTGACACCTTGCTTTTAACCCTGTAACACTCATTTCAGACTTCTGACTTCCAGAACTGTAAAATAATAAATTTGTGTTGTTCAAGCCACTGAGTTTATGGTAATTTTTTACAGCACATCCCTAAACTTGTGCTCTAGGAAGGGTGGAAATAGATAAACAGAGAGCTTGGAAGTGTAGGTTGGGGTGTCCCTTTACACGTGATGCCCTGCAGTGCAGGAGGGAGTCAGGGATGGGAAGAGAAGATGGGCTAGCTGGAAGTCAGGGTCCTAGGGTCAGCACTCTTCTGTGTAGTCCTGTGTGGAACTCCAAGGATTTCAAGAAGTCTGTCATATTGTTATAAAGGTGTATCTGTCAAGGCAGGAAAATAGGAGATACCTACGTGATAGTTTGTTAGCTTGATATACAGCTTTTTAACTTTGAAAAATATATCACAAGTGGGCCTGTTTTTCTTTCTTGCCCTGAGCCTTGCAAGTGCTAGAGATGGATTAGAGTGATAGAGAAAGGAAAGGGAAAAATGAAGCTTGAAAACATATAACCTATAAGGTGAAAAAGAACAGTGATAAGACAAACATTCAGGATCTTGGTAAGAGCATATCATGAATACCATTTGTGTGCCATGGACCACCACCTCTCTAGTGGAGTAGGGGAGGCAGACACGAAAAATTATAAAAAATAAAAATGATTTATTGAGCTTCTGCTACATGCTAACCATTGTGAGAGATGCTTTGAATAAACCGATTCAAATTAGGATGATACATGTCCCAGTTTGTCTAGAACAGTCTCTATTATTAATAGCATCCCACTTTGGAGGATAAATTGAATGGCCTAATATTTACAATAGTACTAAAACACTGTTATTATTATCCCCATTGGAGCTGAGGCAGCTTAAGCCCTAACAGGGCACTGGGAGTGATAGACAGACACCAGCTCATGAACAGACTTCTCTCCACTTAAAGGAGTTGGGACTTTATCCTGCAAATCAGTGATGCTCAGCCTTGCTGTGTGATACAATCTCCCACGGAAACCTTTAGGAATATGTACCTAGGGACCACCCCACCTCTACTGAATTGGTGCCTCCAGGTAAGTCCAAGCATGGTGTGAAGTCCAAGCATGTGAATTTTTTAAAAGCTCAGTTTTTGAAATTACCTTAAAAACTTAGCTTAGGTGATGCAGAATAATTGAATGATTTTTGGTTGGGAACAATATGAGCACAGTTTCATTTCAGAAAGCTCACTCAGGTGAGCACGAATTGCTTGCTTTGGAGGTGGCAGAAGACAAGAATGGAAGTAAGGGGTTAATCAGCTTTTGCAATATTTGCAAAAATGTACATAAAATAATGTTACATAATGTACATAATAGACAACATCTTGGCTAGGAGAGGAAGAGAGCTATTTACTGTTACAAAGTGTGTAAAGGAGAGAAGACAATAAAGATTTACTAAAGATCCTAAAGATGTGGGAAATTATTCTTTCTTTACTTACTGATGTTATTTAACAAGAGATAGTCCATCAGAGAACATGAATCATGCCTCTGGGTAATCTGGACAGGAAATGGCAATACGTTAACAACACTGTAAATTTTATAGAGAAGCATTTATCTTCACACATAAACAGGTTAACAACACAGGATTATTGTCATCTGTGTATATACCTCCACATGCTTTCCAATATATTATGTGTCTGTTTTTCTAAAATGATCTGGTTGCATGTAGATATGAAGAATATATATTTTCTCCTTGTTGATATAGTATTATAATAGTTCTGGTGTTACTGATAGCTGCCTTTATTAAATGGTTATTTAATATATTGAACATTACCCCCATCAATAGAAAATTATTAATTATTTGCCATTCATTTACTTTATTCAAAAAGACAATGTGTTCGGTGATTTCTCAGTGCTAGGCATTGTGTGCAGCTCTAGTGGTTCAGAGATGAAAGTCAAGGTCCCTGTTATAAGGAACTCACAGTCCCCAGAAGTCAAGATAGACAAGTAAGCAAACTTTAGCATTACAGTTCAGTGAGCACATATATAGTTAGGTATTTTTTTTTAAGTTATGTATTGGATAACATACATACATAGAAGAAAGACACAGAACTCAAGTGGATAAGGAAATTATATCAGAAGGAAGTGATGTTTGAACTGAGTCATGCAGACGCTGAAGTTAGGCATAGAAATGGGAAAGACATTTCGAAGAGAGGAAACACCATGAGTCAAGAAAACACAAAACTTATGGGGTCTAAAGAATAATTCAATGAGACTAGGTAAAAGACTTAGAGGAATGGGGTGGAGGGAGAGGAGGCTGAGATAGGCAGAGCTCAGTCCCTATATGCCATGCTAACGAGTCTGAATTTTATTCTGAGGGTATTGGGAAAAGGGGGAGGTTATTGAAGGATTTTATGTAGATGAATGACATGGCTACATTTGCATTTTAAAGAGACTACTTTGCCAGGAGTAGAGAGGATGAATTGGAAAAAAGCCAGACTACAGTCTGGAAAAAACAGAAAGAAGGCTTTTGTAATAAGGCAGAGGAAAACTGAGGTTTAGAAATATTAATATGAGTTTGATATTTTAAAATACAGATTAGTATTTGTCTATTTATCTTCTACTTCATGTCCTCAAAGACTAGAAATGGTTTCAGTCTGCATGACTTATTAATTGTTGATAATATTTCTCAGATTTATAATGTTAGTAGCACTCTTTTTACTTTTTTTAAAAAATCCAGATATTATGTTACATTGTAGAGAACTTAAGCACTTAAAATATTACAAATGTTATCTTACGTTAGTGATTGTGGTAGTTTGAGGATTTTGTGGGCCCCAGAGAAGATCATGTCCTTAGAGCTAATCCATTCCTGTGGGTGTGAACCTATTGTAAGTGGGACCTTTTGATTAGATCACTTCAATTAAAGGCCTTTCATTAGATCACTTCAGTACAGCATGACCCAGGATAGGTCTTTATCCTCTTACTGGAGTCCTTTATAAACAAATGATAAGGAGAGAAAAAAGACAGGAGCTCAGTGAGGAACCCACAGAAGCTGAGAGGGAAAACCACAGATAGAGCAGGCAGAAGCTGAAAGCAACAGAGCTCAGAGGAGAAGGCAGAGACCGGCAGATGCAGTCATTGTCTTCCCATGGGACAGAGAAGTCAGGGTCACTCACAGCAAGTCTTTGGGGAGACTGTGTCACCTGCTGCCTTGATCTGGACACTTTTCTCAGCCTCAGAGCTTACAACCTAATAAACCTCCATCGTAAAAGCCAACCCATTTCCAGTATATTGCTTTTGGGAGCTTTTAGCACACTAAAACAGTGATTTAACTACGTAGCATTAATCAGGATTTAGCCATTGGTGAAAATCACTTTTGGTAATTGGATAATCGGAGTAAATTGAATGAACATGAACTAATACATCTACCTGTGAAATGAAGATTTTTTTAAACCTGCAGGGAACATTTTTAAAACAAATAAATCTATTGATATTTGTATGTCATTTCAAGAAATTATACAGAGACAAATAGTGTCAGAATGCAAAGTAATGAATAGTATGGCACTGATGTCTTGACAAGGACCAAAACTCTGAGTCACCATAATTGCTAACTATTAAAGAATTCTTTAACTTTTCACCTCTATTTATGCTACTATAAACTTATTCTTTCATTATACAGATGAAGATTCATCAATTGGATGACTTGAAATGACTGATCATATGAAATTATTTTTATCTTAATATAAGAGGTAATGTCACCATCCAATTTGAAAGGAACAGTAAGGGATGGTCCCTGGGACCCACAAATACATCCTGTGCATAGTGCCAGGTGTGTCAGCCTCATGGGATAAAACACAATCCCCTAGTAGATAGGGGGACTGCAGGTACATTCCTTCCCCTATTTTCTTGAGTCTAGGTAAATATTTGCTGGAGACAGTCTGACTCTGGAGGGCATGTCTAAGACATCCAGCTCACACACCAGTGGTATATCTGTTCCCAGCAGGGAGGCAGCATTCTAATATGATGCACAAACATAAGGGAGGGGAGCTGTGGACTGAGACCCACTGGCTATTGGGAACTAAAGCCCACTAGTGAAGCTGACCTTGCCTTTCTCTTCTCTAGGTGAGTAAAACGTCTCTCCGTCAGAGCCTGTGAGAGCTGTGCTCTTGCTGGAGACCCCGACACCTGTACTGGAGTAGGCTGGCATCTCTTTAGGTGTCTCTCCTTCTGACCAACAAAGGATCTTTTTTTAAGCACCAAATCTGTGCTAAAAATACTTACTCAGGCACTGGACTAGGTGTTTTAGAGTAACAAATATGGATATAATATTGTTCTTGTGTTCAAAAGCAGAAAATTAATAGGATTCACAGAATATAAATATTTAAAGGAAGCTATAGCACAAGACATACTATCACTGCCCAAAGAATCATGACTGAAATGCCATCAGAGCACTGAAGACTGAGCAATTAATGCCATGAGGAAAGGTATGTGCTGACTTAGGTACACAGATCTTAGATGGAATTAGGAGGCCTTAATGAAATCATGTTGGCAGATCTAGAGAAAATGAAATGCTCTTTGTTGCTCTTTCTCCTTGTTCTATTTTCCTTGGCTTTCAAGAGATATGGTGTTTGTAGAGGAAACCTGAGTGTATTCACTGCAGGCACATATTGCACTTGGGGAATTGCTGAACATGGGGAAAAGCCAATGCAAGAATGCACCCTGAAAAGAATTCTTATAGGTCTTAAAAAAAAAAAAAAGTCAAAGTGCTCTTAGCCAGACTGATAACATTGAAAACTACAATTCATGTATAACATGTTACCTCCAGTTAAAGATGTACCATAGATAATTTCATAGTTCATGCATTACCCAAATCACATTCTCAAAGCATACCACAAGAGTGGAAACTGGTTATGGAAACTTTAAATGATATATAAATTATTTGTAAGCTTCTCATTGCTATATTTATTTGTTCTTACTTTCAGTCCTACATTGCTAAGATTATTAAGTATATTTCAGTGATTAATTTACACCACCCTGTTTTTCTAGATGAAAATGTTATAGCTGAAAGAGAACTCATCATTCTGCAGGTAAGTACATTCTAACTCAGAAATTGAGTGGATTGCCCACATGCCAATAGCCAAGGGGTTAAGCATAAATTTGGAGGTGAAAGGAGACAGCAGATGCCGTGACGCATGGAAACTCTTACCCCAAGAGTCTCATCTTCCAAGCCTCAGCACAAGTATCTCTGAGAAGCTTTATTCAGTGCCCATAACAACACTTACAAAGAGTAGGTGTTAAATAAACATTAATTAAATGGATGAATGAATAAAGTAAAACAGAATCCAACCCCCTTTTTATGTTTTTGGTGGTATTAAAATATGTCTGCAAATCTTTTGGCACTCTTTCTTTCAAAAGGTAGATCCTAATCTCCACCCCCTCATCCTCCTTGAAAACGAGCCAACTTAGTAACTCACTTCTTATGAAAAGAGTATGGTGGAATTGAGGTGTGTGACTTCCAAGGTTAGAGTTTAAAAAGCCATTGCTCTTTTGCCTTGCTTGTTCTTGGAGGAAATGAGTTGCCATGTCATTATGATACTCAAGCGACCTGGGCAGAGTCTCACATGTGTAGGAACTGAGACCTCCTACCAACAAGTACCAATGTGCCAACCACGGGGGAAAACACCTTGGGAATGAATCCTTCATCCTAAGGCACGCCTTCAGGCAGCTTTAGTGCTGGTCAACATCTTCACTAGAACATCTTGAGAGATCCTGAGCCAGAACTGCATAGCTTAGTCACTACCAAATTCCTGATGCACAGAATATGTGTTGATAACAAATGCTTATTGCTGTTATAAGCCACTAAGTTTTGGGGACATTTGTTGTGGCAGCAAGAGCTAATTAACATGATGTCCAATAAGGTCCTGCATGATCTGGACCTGGCCTACCTCACCAACCACATTTCTTAATGCTCTTAGCCTATACTGCTGCCTTTCTCTTTAGGCAAAGGAACTCATCTCTTAGACAGTTATTTCAAATCCTTTAGACATACAACTCTCTTGCAAATGTTATCTAACCTGGAAAACCCAAAATTAAGAGATTAAACATGGCTGCTGTGTTTGAAGTTGGCTGAGTTATAGCAGTTCAGTGATGTCTACCCCATCCCCAACTAATGGGACAGTGATATTTAAACTGTATTGTATTCTAAGTACATACACATCAGGGCTCTTCTCATGGAATGGTGACTTTTAAGAGCTATCACCACTAGAAAACACCATGACAAAGAAGCTGTGGTCATGTGTTACTCTTCTTTACAGTGTCTTTCCATTAAGGTCTTTGCATTAATAAGAAGGAATAGATGGGGTAGGTAATGTGTATTTTTCCTAGTTGAAGAAATCTATAACCTGAGAGTTTTAAAACTACAACTCTAAGTCTCTATAATACCCTAATACTAAAGGTCATTTGTCAATTTTCTTAGCATATTATCTCTTATCTCCTTATCTATTGGAAAATACAGACAAAAATTACACAACCAATTCCAACAGTAGAAAATGGGGGCAATGGCTATAGGTAGCTCTGGGTTTGAACTTAGTAAAAGTACAATTCTTCTTTTGAAAAAGCATCCTGTCTTTTGCAGGCAGTTCAGTCCCAAGATTTAGCCTTTCTCACAGAGTAAACTCCTTCAGCCTTAGCCATGACACGCTAGGAGATTTCATCACACATGAGTTAGAACTGCTGGGAATTACTACTCTCGTTACCATCCCAGATACTATGTATTGTCTTCTTCCTTTGAAATCACATTAAGAGATACAAGGTTGGGAAGCATCCCCAAATTATCACGCAGCTTTAAGGTCAGGATGATTCAAATTATTTCCCAAAATATATCGTGAATGCACAGCTGCAAAGGATGTAAAAGCCAATGGGTACTAATTGTAGTTACAAAGATAAAGACTATATTGTGTACTCTGAGAGTGTACTCAGGGCTAAAGAACAAAAGATACTATTATAGACTTACTTGGTAGTTAAGAAGGCATTTTATTAATTAAAATCGCTTACAAATATTCTCAGATAATCTGAATTTGACAATTCTCTACCAGGGTTAGGGTATCCTGAGTTATTTTAACCACCCTCCTCTCTCTGAAGGTCCTCTTTAAAAAATTATAGCTAAATTATAAAATGGCATTACAATGATTAATGTTCTAAATTTTTCTTGGGGCATTAAACTTTCTTGAGTATTTACTATGGCATCTGTTTCCTCTCTATAACTAACCTTCTATAAATAAGACTGTGGCTCATAGTTATTCACCCAAGGATACATTCATGAGTGGTAGGGCCAACATCTGAACCCCTAAAAAGCCCCACACTCATGCTCCTTTTCTTGCCTCAGATCAATTTGCCTCAGAGAAAAAATGCATTTTTATTTAGTAGTTTTTCTTAAGTCGTTCACAAGAGATGATCAGGGAACTTCTGCCTAAGGGCATTATGGACTTTCATGATCTGCTTGATGAAGATTGCCCAAGCATACTTCTAGAGTATAAGAACTTTTCCAGTTTTTATTTCCAGTGGCTAAGGAATTTGGAGTAGTGTTAGTGAAGAGAGAGAGGGCTACATACTTCATGTATGTTATTTAACCCTAACAGCCCATTAAAATAAATATTATTATTCCTACTTAACTCAAGGCAATTAGCATTTACAAAAAATAAGAGCATTTCTAAAGTTTCACACTACCAAAATCTTGGAGCTGGGATTTGAACACACATTTAACTAATTCTAAAGTCCATGCTTTTTCTATTATATTATTCTGCATGTGTTTAGCAGCAAAATTGACAGACTGTATCAATACAGTCTGGGTATTGCTAGCAATCAGAAACACCATTGAAATTACTATATTCCTACTGGATCTCTCCTTCAGGTCCTTGTGGGTAAATTACCAAGAAAATACTTGGACTATTCTACATACTTCAAATTCTTCACTCCAGTGCATCCTGTACATCAACCCAAATTAATTTTCCTAAAACTCTTGTCAATAAGCTACTTTTCTACATTGTCATTTTACTGACCATGAATGGAGATCAGTTTCCATAGACCGTGACTGAAAAGCAAGACTTTTTATACCCTGGCCTCATCTTACCCAGTAAGTCATATTAAGAACAATTGCTTAATATGTATTCGTAGGTTGTTCCAGACCAGTTTGTCTCACCAATATTTCTATACTCATCATCCTCAATTCCATCCCCTAACATTGTTGCTACTAATCTTTCCATTTGGAAAGGCTTCCCTTTCATTTTTCCTTCTGCAGTCCTTCCCCACTTTTTTTCTTATACAATAACAATGTATAGTAGATATGGCACAGCATCTTGTGTTGTATATCTTTAAGTTAACATTCAAAGTTATTTTCTGATTTATCACAGTCATTACTATTAAATTTTGTGTTGCATAAAATGCATAATGGAAATTTAAGCAACAGCTTCATCTTCACAAGTATTTTCAAGTATTAATCTATTTGTAAAATGTTTAATACCCATTCCTACTAGTTGTTACAAAATTCTGTTTTGTTTCTTTTCTCTTTGTATTTTTTTAATTTTGTTTTTAAAGAAGCTTTAGATTACACAAAGGTTACACTGAAAATATAGGGGATTCCCATATACCCCGAACCCTCCCCCCTCACAATTTTCCCCATTAACAACATCTTTCATTAGTGTGGTACATGTGTTACAATTAATGAATGCAGCAGAGTTGCAGCCAACACCTATTCTCCAGTTCATCGAACTCGCCCAGGACAATGAACAAAAGGATAATGATGGACAATGCCCATCCTCCAAAACAGTGTCCACAACTGCAAGCAAGACAGTTCCATCCATCTGCCTCATGAGATCTAAGCCCCCTCTCAATCGGAAGCAGAGTGGGCATCACCATTCCAAAATCCTCAAGATTGAGGAATGAACAAACATAAGGGGAGAATGTAACTATGGACTAAAGTAGACTTATTATTATTTTATTATAGACTTATTATTATTATAGCAATGGAAGAACTTGTAACATTGATATAAAGGCTGTGGCCACCAGAGGTTCTGTGGGGAGGGAGAGGAAAGAATATAGGTATAACAAGGGGCATTTTTGGGACATTGGAATTGTTCTACATGACAATGATGGATACAGGGCTTCTCCACTTTTTAATGTCTCACTTGAGTCTCCCATGAAGCTTTCCATGAACTAGCTAATTCTAACCTTTCTTTCTAATATAGTCTGTTCCATTCTGTTTAGTCCTGCATCATATATAGTGTTCTGTTGATTGCTTTTATTTCTTGTGATTCATCTTAATTTTGCATGTAGCTTGTACACTTCTTAAAAAGAGCTTCTTGCCTGATACTTCTTTGGAATATTCCACAACAATCAGCACCGTACTTATATACAGTAAGCGTCTAATAAATAGCTTCTGATTTCCTTCAGTTCCTGACGATTATAAATAATTTAGATTTGTGCTTTTCTCTTTTACCCCAGTTTAAAATTTAAATTTAACTCATGGCTTACCATTATCTCATTCTACAAAGGACTTGAGGTGGCTGGTGATGCTTTATTTACTCTCAAATAACTCCATAATGCTGAAAATATTTATCTCCATGTTTCAACTTGTAAAAATAAATACTTACCTGACTAAAGTACCTAATAAACTATGACTGAATAATTATATTGTCTATGTCCTTGGATTTGAAAAAAAAAAGAGAAAGCAAATAAGTTTAAAGAGAAAGCAAATTAAATTTAAAAATTGAGAAATGAATTTTTAAAATGGAATACACAAGATGTGGTAGTGGTTACTTATTGATACCTAGCCAGGATGCTTCTCCTTTTTTTAAAGTACCCTGGTTTTCATTAGGATAGCTATGCTTCCCCACAAAGGTCTTACAGAACTCATCTTCTAGTTGCAGGCATGACACCAGAAGACCTAAGCCAATCAATGCATTCCATTCTCTTGAATACAACGACTGATTCAAATTTGGGTAAGAGAATTATGTGGGCCCAATCAGTCAAATTCAGGATTCCCTTGTGGAAATATTTGAGACAGATGTGCTCCCTTTTTTCTCAATCTGAAGAAAAAAATTCTTGTAGACAGCCATCTTAGGCCCATGAGGGAAGCCAGCTTCTTTCTAAAAGAAGCTGGCATTGCAGAAATAATAGCAAAGAATAAGAAAGAATCTGAGTCCTTGGCTGTGAATGAGCAACTAGTGGAGGGGCAGAGGGAAGGCACCAGGCCTAGAGCTCACTCTATCCATTTGAACTTTCTATTTTTGAAAGCTAATAATGTTCTTTTTTTTTTTTTTTTAATTTAATCAATCATGAAGTGAGTTTTTTTTTCTTATTTACAATTGAAATAATCCCAATTGCTATAAATATCTATATCACAATAAACCTTATACTACTTCTATTAGTTTAAAATAAAGTATTTTCTAGGAAATCTGAATTGTCATAAAGAGTACCACAGAACTAAAATTATGAAAATCACAATTAAATATTATTGTGGACAAATTCAGTGACTTGAAACACAGTTGCAGAAAAAAATATAAAATATATTTTCAAAAATGAGATTTAATTACAAAAAGGTAGGTAACTAATTTTCAGTGGGAAAGTAAATTTTGTCTTGCAAGTGAAGAGATTCTAGATTGTTTCCTTTGTGAGTGACAAATACAAATAAGGCATTCAGTGGTATGTTTTCTCCCATTGTTATTTTTGCCCATACTTTCCTGGTAACTATTATTTAAGCTATCAATAGAGAAGGGTTATTCCTGGATTAAATCTCTCAGTATAACACTTTAATATTTGATAATAATCTATAGTCTATGTAATAAATAAATTTTAATGATAAAAACTAAAATTAAAATTTTGCAGATGTTGCATCCTGAAAAATATTTATAGGGATAATTAAAACATTTGAACAGCTGAGATGAATCTTTAACTTAAAATTAATGAATGTTTGAATATTAAAATTGGGTGGAAATTAATGTTCTGGTACATTCTCTTAAGGAAATTTTTCTAGACCTTAAGAATGCTAACATAGATTACTAAATTCAGATCTTTAGTATATGATACAATTTGCTTGGCATGCTGTATGTGCTAAAAATATGTGTCATTGAGCAACTTCATAAAGGACCCAGTAACATAGAAGCAAGAGGAACTGTGTCACCTCCAAAAGCAAAAATATCAAATTCTATATCTAGGTCCCTATGACACTGAGAAAATTGACTCATTAACACTCACCATAGGGTGGCTTTGAATTTTCCCCAACAGAACAAAATTCATAAAACTGAAATCATTATTTAAAATTTAGTCATAGTACTACTTTAATTGGCTATACTTTTATTATTCTGAAATTGATTAAAAATAATAAAGATGAAAGAATTTTGACTCTCTAGATAAAAATACTCAGAATATGTGGTAACTCTTTTTCTTATTTTGTATTTTATATCCCAAAATATATTTTTTAATGAATGAGTACTTAATGGGTTTCTTATTTCTCCCCAATTGTCTTTCAAGAAAACAAAATGTTGCTCCAAACCTCTAAAAACACATCTAACATCAAAACACTATATGGTTTTTTTTGTACCATCACATCCAAAGCCACATTTCTTATAGGCCTGTCAACAACTATAACTGGTAGCCTTGGCTTTGCTAATAAATATATAAGATAATAGTACAGCACTCTTAATTACCTGAAACACACATTCAGAATGGCTAAAGTTTTAATGAAATAAAATTATTGCTTCATTCAGCAATGCCAATCATTTTTGCCCTTTAATGATTACTGTTGAAAAAATAAAATATTTTGCATGCCAATTAAAAAAGTAAAACAGGAAGCTGAGGCATGCAGACACACAAACATACAGACACATTCTTTGGGATTCAAGCATTTTTTCTTAATTTTCTAAAGTAAAAGTTTTATTTCTTTTGATTCTAAAATATTTGCTGTAAGTTTTCTCAGACACTTAAACAGTGGTCAGAATTACAATGCTTATTCTTATCCCTTTTCTGATATTAGCAAGGTCTCGTTGCAAATCACATTACACATATCCTACCAATAAAAATTAGGACAACACCTGGGGATATGAACAGGTTCACTAATGTTTGAGCACCTGAGAAATTTAAGTCTTAATAAGTATGGATTTTTGATTGTGCTGACTTAACCTTATCCAAGCTCTTTTTAAAGTTTCTAGAGAGTTAGAGCAGGCAGTGCTCCCAAGCAGTGCTGAGACCAAGAAGGGAAATAGACCCATTAAAATAAGCAGCGCCAAGTGATATATTCAATATTTAGCAGCTTCTTAACACACTCTAGTCTACAATTTGTCAAAAACATAACCTCAAAGAATGAATATTAACAATATAAAGATCCAAAAACTCTCATAAACATATGAAATCATTCAGTCACTTACTTAGGCTTAGTATCCTTTAGGGTATTTATTTATAATTTATACCTTGAAATATATTCATAAAGCATTTAAGGCTATGTAAAACATTATATATATATATATATATATATAGTTAAAATATATTTCTAGGGAAACGGATGTGGCTCAAGAGGTTCGGCGTCCGTCTACCATATGGAGAGACCGGGGTTCGATCCCCGGTACCTCCCGGTAAAAATATATATATATATATATATATATTTCTATAGTCAAGGTAGGGCTATAAAGGCAGATCTAAATAACCTTTAGCTGCAGACATCTAGTGGTAATAAGCAGAACTCAGAATGAATTAGGTACAATAATTGACCACTTGGATTTTGGTTGTCATAGAAAGAAGGAAAAATTGATAGAAGATGAGAATTCTTATATTTCTGAGATAAGGAACCTGGCATTTGTCTGCTATGTAGACAATGGTGATTTCACACAAGGAACACAGAACACACAGGAATTGGTTGTCTAAATGTGCCTGAGACTGTTCCTTGGAAAGTTCTCTCAGGAATACTCACCATCAAATGGAGGATGAGCTTCCATGCATGGTTAATGAACCCTGCCTAACACATGAGGTAGCAAAGTTATTCACATCACTCAAGAAAACTGTAGAATGTGATATATCCTTACTGAGATAGAGGCTGCCCTCGCAACTACCCAGAGGCATGTACAGCAAAACTTTCTTTCAAAAAGTGTGTTTGATCTGCTTAAAAGATCATGGAGTTCTGAATCGCAAAGTATAAAAACCACAATTTGGACCCGAACAATTCTAAGGGAATGAGTTATCCCTTGTAGTAGGTTCCTAGAGTTGCTACGGCAAAGTACCACAAACTCGCTGGCTTAAAACAACAGAAGTTTATTAAACTCCCCAAATTCTGGAGGACAGAAGTCTGGAATCAAGGTTCATGCTCTCTCTGAAGCCTTTAGGGGAAGATCCTTCTTTGCTTCATCCAGCTTCTGGTATCTGCAGACATCCCCTGGCTTGTGGCATCATAACTCTATTCTCTGTCTCTGTATTCACATGGCCATTTTTCCTTTGTCTGTCTGAATTTCTCTTACAAGGATACCAGTCATAGTGGATTTAGAGCCCACCCAAATCATACATGGCCTCATCATAATTTAACTAATTACATCCGCAAAGACCCCGTTTCCAAGTAGGCTCACATTCTGAAGTTCCAGGTGGTCATTACTTTACGCAGAATGCTATTCCACCCAGTACACTCCTCAAACCTCATCCAGAAAAGGACTTACGAATGCTGCACCCATTCCCTATCCTCCCATTAAAAGTCAGATTTTAAGCAAAATAGATTCTGATTTTCCTGCCTGGATGAATTGGCTTCAAAACGCATCCAGAAACAACGAAGTAGGCTAATGTGTTTTCTGGAGCATGCCTACCCAAAACAATTGTCATAGCTGCTGAGATGATGATTATTAGTGTGCTTTCAATGATGATGTCTTAACAGGACTAATGCTTATGACCTAAGGCATTGTCATCAGCATTCTAGGGAATTTTTTTCTTTCCTTTGGGCTATGGCAGGTGAAAATTTATCAATTCATCTCAGGCCAGAGTCATGTTCTTTAGATGTAAGCACCTTTAAACATCTAAAATTGGAGTTTTATCTATCATTACGTAGTTCTTCCCCTTCCTGGTTTATAAACTGCATTATGCACAAGCGTTGAAAAGGCTTTTATTGCCTGAGATGGATTTCAGGCTGATGGATTGCGTAGCTTGGTCTCAAACAGTTCCTAGCTACAAAATCAGACAAATTGGTGAATGGCTTACAGAGATTTATACTGTTTTGGTCACCTCTTCAGTAATTTGAGAGATTATGAAAATTAATAGTAATGATATACTTTTGCCAGAAACTGCTTGCTCCTCATGTAGGATGGTAGATACATACATTGAGATTTGAAATATACCAAAAAGAATGCAGAGAGAGTAAACTGGTTTAGTAATTGAAAGACTAGAAACAGTCCTTTGTTTTCTGCCTTCAAAATGGGTTTTTCATGTGTAAGGAGAGACAAGGAATAGCTCCTGCCCTTATTTAATCATATTTAAGTAAATTTTCTAAATATATACAGGGATAAGAATGTAAGTTATGCTAAAATAAGAGAAAATAGAAAATTTAATTATTAGGTAAAGATAACACAAGACAGAAAAGTGGTGTTTTTTAGTTTGGTTGTTTTAAATAACAAAAACTAATAAAACAGAGACTGTTTTGTTCTATCCCCAACATACAGTGGCCAGTATGGTCCTTGGCATATAGTATGTGCTCAATAAATAAAGTCATTTTCCTCTCGCTGTTTTCAGTAAGAGCTTTTCCAATCATATAGTTTAATGTTCTTTAATCCAAACCTATGTTATACCAAGAAATGTTATAGGTTGCTAGCCATTAAAGAGGGAACTTCTTTAGAATCTTTTCTCTACCCCTACCCCCAAATAATAATGGTCTCTCAGCTCCAATGGACAATTAACCAAAATAACAGATGACATTCTCCTCAATTCATATTCTAAACTGTTGGCTACTTCTGCTCCTTTTTCTCCTCCCCCTCCTCCTCCTTCAGTAATTTAAGCACATAAATAGGTTGGATCATTAGGATAATAGCTAACATTTATATTTCACTTATATGTGCCAGACACTGTTCCAAACAATTTATAAATATGAATCCGTTTATTCTTTGTATCAATGCTATATAGTAAACACTATTATTATCCTTATTTTTTCAAATGAGGAAATGGAGTCATTGAGAGGTTAGGCAACCAGCCTAAGAGCATACAAATAGTAAGTGGTAGAGTAAAGGTTCTTAGCCACTAGACCAGACAGCCTCACGAGAAGTCTACATCTCTACGTGTAGTATTCTTGGATTAATCAAACATATTTCATTGCATTCTCTTGGATTAATTGAACATATTTCATGGCTTCTCTCTCTTATTCAGAAATAGAGTGAAATTTGCCAAACTCTTACGTTTATCTCCATTTAGTGATGTCTTTATTTTGCTCTCCACTGAAAAGATATATCTATGTTGTTTTGCATTTTAATGTCAACATTTTTTCTTCTGTTTATGCTTCCATCTACTTGTGTTATCATGTCAATGTGTCATTTAAACTTAAAATGTTAAAGGGCAGAGGACTGTATAAAGTTATGCTCCGATAACATGCAGGAGAGCCTCTTGGACAGTCAGATAGGTGCCATGTTGGTTCAAAAGTGTTTCAATTCCTGAAAGTCCACAATTCATTTTAATGGGCAGCTGTTTGCAAGTGAAAAAATGTGTACTTTCACAACATGATTTTGTGACCTTTAAAAAATTATCAAACAGAAAATATTTCCCAATAATTTGGAATGCTTTAAATCTGTGCTTCACAAATCTAATTTCATATAGGCTATTTAAAGTCCCAATCTAATTTTCTTAGACATGAAACTTATGAATTCAACTATTCTAGTGTTAACTTTTTAAGAGAATAATTTCAAACTTCAAAGCATGGTATAGAATTATGCAGTAGTGGGCTGTTAACAAATTACTGAATATAAAAGTATTTGAATAATTGTTTTGTAGATGCCATTGGATTGGTTAGATGAGTAATCATATCTCCTGTGTACAACAACATTTTTGTCTTTTGCATTCTCATTCATATCCTTATTTCTTTTTCTCTTTTCATGGCATTGGCTATGGCTTGAGGGCATTGTTGAATATTATCACTAACAACAAGAATCCTTTTCTTGTTACTGGTTTTAATGTGAATGTTTCTAACATTTTAACATTGTACAGGTAAGCCTGATGTTTACAGTAGTTTTGGGTATATTTCTTCTGGAAGTACTCTGATAATCCTAATTGGCTAAATTTTTGAAAAATGTTATTAAAATTTAAATGGTTTATTAATTTAAATACATATTTAAAGGCAACATTTAAAATGTTTAAAATTTTAGATGCAAAAATAAACATTATAGTGGAGGACTATACTGAGTCATAAAAATACTACCAATCAGAGCTTCTCATGACTTATTTGTGAGGCAGCTGGCCAGATAGCAAGGATTTGCTTGGATAGTAAGAATCTGCCAAAATATTAGGTGCAGCATTGAACTTTCTCTGTATTTAAAGAATGCCATCCCATTTAGATCAAGAGTACTGGAAATTTTTTAAACAGCAATTTAAAGTTGTTTCTCCAAAACTTCAAATTTGTGCCATCAGCCTTAGGGATACCTTGTTCTAACTAAGGTATCCTAATACTCCACTTGAGACTCTTCAAAAATCTTTTTCCATTTTATACCATAGCATATGCAAATACAGTACTTTTTTATGATTTACTGTATTATATTTAGAATTTTATACATTTGGAATTACTTTCCAAAAGTGATTTTTCAAAAATAATATTTGGTTAAAACCACAGTTTGATAGTTTTACTTCAATTTTTACCACCCAGAATCTCTGAGAATTCTCATTCTTTTTTCCATTAATCTGAGACTATAAGTGTCTCTAGGGGATCGATGTGTACAATCTAAATATCCTGACTATTAAATTGCTTAAAGCTCTATAAGCATCGGTGTGTAACATAATGCAATTTCATGCAACCAAAGTGACAGTGTTCCAAGAAGGAAGTGAAAAAAGTCAGTCCTATAGATTTCACTTTTAGTAGCATCACCTTATCCTCCATCTAGGAACTAACTGACTTTGTTTTGTTCTTCACTCTGCTAAGAATAGTCAGCAATGGGCATGCACAAAGACTGACCATCACTGATGTACTATAACTAAATTTGGTGATAATGATACTAAAGAGTCACCGAGCCTTTACAATTGCCAGGCATCATTGAAAGTGTTGTACATAGATTAACTAAATTAATTCTAATGATAACCCTATATGGGAGGCACTATTATTATGATCCTCTTTTTACAGTTGAGGAAAATGAGGGGCAGTTACATGGGTAGAAAGTAGAAGAGATGAGCTTTGAATTTTGGGATTTGGCCACCTGACTTCAGGGTGTGTTCTTAACCACTTCACTCTGCTGCCGACCTCAGGCAAGGTCAAAAGGGATCCCTGGCTTTTTTAATCTCCTAAAATATTTTATTATGTCATTGCTTTAAGAGTAGAAACAACTTAAAGAGTAGAAATAATCAGAAGACTCCAATTGTAGCACATGAATAGGTGCTATAGTTAACAGAGTAATGTATTTGCTTACAAATTCATATTTGCCAGATTTCCTCAATTATTTGACACTGCATACCTTCACATTAAGAAAGGGAAATTGTATACTGAAAATATTGGCAATAATAACACTTGAAAAAAATTGACTTAATGCAGATGTGAATTCATCTCCCAAGAGAGATTATGTAATTAATTGATGTTTGGGCTATAAACAAAATGACTGTGGGTCCATGGGGGGTTACCTAAATGCTCAGTTTCCTCTCTATAAAACAAACAAAAAAACCCAATGCCTGATCTATATGTAAATTATGTAGAGAGGAATAATGAAACATAGCCAGTAATTTTCCTTGCCGTTTTTGGGATGTTGGCTAAACATATCTAGAAAATTATATTAAGGAACAACAAAAAATCACTTATGAAGCACTATAATGCAGTATAAAGAGAATTTAATGGAATAGAAAGGATCTACAAAACTGATTATGTCTGAAGAAGGGCATTGGAGTTGAGAGTTGGGAACGGGGTTTTAATTTTTGTTCTGTATACTTTTGCATTATTTCAATTGTTTAGGATAAGAATATATTACTTATATGATTTGTGACATTAAGATAGAGATAGATGATAAATAGATTGACAGATAGAAATAGACAACAGAGAGACAATCAGATAATCAGAACATATGGAGTATTTAATGAGATATCAGAAAACAGGGGTCACCAACATGACCTTGGTTAATATACTTGGCCATTCTGGACTAACACCCACTGCTAGTTCCAAACCAGAGTAGTTTAGAGGACAGCATATTATGTGGCAAATGTAAGGGATTCATCCCCCTAAATAAAAGCAAAATATTTAACAGTTCATCCAGAGGATACTTTTCTTTAAAATAGTTAAAATACTTACACAATCCTATTGCCTCTACAATTTTTGCAAAAACAGAAAGCATGATGCTAATTTAGAAGGTTGAAAGTTTCACAAGCAACTTCAGAAAATAAGAAGAACATCAAAGAAACTCTTAAGGAAGATGTGGTATGGGCAACCTTGCTCCAAAATTCAAGCTGTTTGATTATTATTAGGCAATGACACATTAGAAGAAAGAAGGGAAAGAAAGGTTGCCTCTAAAGTCTCTACAGCTGGTGAGTTATGAACACGAACAATGAACGAATCCATGACCTTTAGAATGTCTGTCATTAGCTCTAACACATTGTGTTCACATTGATGCAAGAATCCTTTCAGAGTCAGACAGATTGCAGAACTCTGATCTTTCAAAAAGGCCCTGATATTGTTGAATAATATTTTTTAGTTCTCTCTAGGCCTTTCTTTTACATCAGAATAGTTACCAGATCTCTTTCAGCTGTCCCCATAGGTTTTTGCTTTGTTTTTTCTTTTAAGGTACCGGAGCCGGGATTGTACCCGGGACCTCATAGGCAGGAAGCCGGCGATCAGCCACTGAGCACATTGGCTCCCCTGAGTTGGTTTTGTTTGTTTGTTTGTTGTTTGTTTCTTTGTTTTTAGGAGGGACCGGGAACCAAACCCAGGGCCTCCCATGTGGGAAGGAAGTCCTCAACCACTTGCCCTACATTTACTACCCCCCACAGGTTTTACTGAGCAATACCAATCTCCTCTGTTCTCTGTTTCTTCGTATAATTCATTTTCTTGTCCTCTTATTCCTAGTAACCATTAAATCTAATAAAAAAGAAAGAAAAGTAATTCAGGACCTAAAGAATCAATAACATCTGATCAGCGTTTCCTACAAAAATAGTTAATAGCCTTCCTACAGCCCTGAAGCTAACACAATAAAAATAATAAAAATAACAGCAACTAGCACTTACCCAAGGATTGTGCTTAGTGCTTTACATAGATTGCTTCTTTCAATCCTCACAAGACTAAATTTTATGTACAATTATTATTCCCATTTCACAGATAAGTATATTAAGGAACAAAAAATGTAAGTAATTTGCCCAAGGACACAAGGCGAGTAGGTGATGGAGGCAGTATTCAAATGCAGGTTGTCTGACTCCAGAGCTTTGCTCCTAACCTCTGCTAAAATGATGTCAGTCTAGGATAAAATAAAATGCTATTTCACTGGACGTGACAAACTCTCATTCTAATTCTTCCAAGTCTGTTATTATTATTATTTTTAAATTTCACACTAAAGAAAAATACTTTGGACTATTACTGTAAATTTTTCTTTTTTTTTTTTTAACATACAGCCCAAATTTTCTTTATTGCCTTATTTTCCTCAATACAATAATTGTCCCTACAACCAAATGCTGTATCACATCTCGCTGAATTCAATGCTTTGAAAGTCTCATTGAAGTCCTCTGTTTTAATAGCCACTTAAAATCAGATTACTCATAAATATCTTCATTCCAGAATTCTCTGAGCTCCAAACCTGTAGACCAAACTTCCATTAACTTCAAATGCAATTTACAATCTCCCTCCCCACCCCATTCCCCATGCCAAACACCAAAACAAAACCCTTGTTCTTTGTATCAGTGGTTTGTACCATCATTTATACACAGTGAGGCAAAGGAAAATCCAGAACTCATCCTTAACACCACCCCATTGCCTGACCTCCCATATGCTATCATCGCCACGTTCTCAAAAAAAAAAAAAAAAAGGCCATAAATCTCTCTCAAAGGAGTCTCCTTTCTCTATTATGCAACTACTTCTCTATTCCAAGCTAATATCACTTATTATCTTGAGTAGGTCATTACAATGTCTCCAGATGGTTTCCTTTGCACCCACACTGGCCTCCCTGCAAGTTGTTCTCCAGCTGCCCCAGGGTGGTATTTTTAAAATCCAAATCTGAGTTTATCCTACCTTCCACCACATTGGGTTTAAGACAAAATTCCTAAATAAGGCTTACAAATTCCTGCAGGATCTGACTCTCTTTCTCTCTTTCCCCCCTCTCCCTCTCTCAGGCCTCACACACACCATGCTCCCCTCTTGAAGTTTCAGCTCCCAGATATCCCATTTCTTTTAAACTTTTCCATATACTATTTCGTTTTTCTATAGCACATTTCATCCCCTCTAACCTCTGATTTGCACATTAACTCATTTTTTTGTTGTTGAAAGAACAGCTCAGGCATCCTCTCCTCAGCTCTTTTTTCCCCTTATCAGTGTATTCCTAGAAAATATTAGAGAGCACATAGTGGACACCCAAATACTTGCTGAATAAGTGAATGAAAAAAACAAAGATTACTCCCAGTCATTTTCTATTGGCAAACTTTTAGTATCATGCTTTTACAATTTTGTTTTGTTTTGTGATCTTTGTCTCAGAAGATCACTTTTTGGGGATCTTCTGGATTGTTGTGGAAGGCGCACACTGGGGTTGTGAAATCAGAGGTAAGAGTTAGAAGTTAGACTGCTATAGTAGTATTTCAACCATTTACTGCCAGAGAAGCTTATTCTCTAACTCAGGAGAGAAAAAGAGTTTTATACAAAATGTGAACTCTTTCTCTATTAAAAGAACTTTAAAGCTATCTTTGCCATTTTACTCTTTTTACCTGACTGCAAATTTAGTTCCTTTGAAATGCAGTATGAGTATTGTAGTTGGATAGGCTTGTAGGGTGATAAATAAATGGGAAATCTGCCAAAGATTGCAGATTTGATGAAGTCTATGCCACAATTCATTCAAATCACAGGACAAAATGACAACTAGGATTCAGCCATTGTATACCATCTGTCCCTAGTTAAGTGAGCATAAAGACAAAATATAATTGCGTTACTTTATTTCCAGAGCTGAAAAACTGCTTCATTTTATTGCAAATGAAAATATCATGTCTTTTCAGTTATATACTAGCAGACTAGTCATTTTAATGTTGGAATTCTACTGGAATAGTGAATAGTAATGTCATCTTACGCACAATTTTAGACATCAGTTCTCATCATTTCTCCAAGCATACCTATTTCTTTTGTTTAACTTGGAGTACTGAAGAACACAGATAGTCTTACAAACTTGGAATCATCCAATAGGCTGATTTCAGAGTCACAAAGACAACACAAGTGACTTGACTTCTTTTTATTCCTGTCAAATGCAAGCTCCTACCTTAATTATAAATTAAGAGCATTTATATTACAATAGCAATTCTCCCAATTAAAAAAACAAAGACCCTTTTTAAGAAAGAACCATGTATGTATATTTGGGGAAAAAACTGAAGAAAAAGTTTTTTAAAAAATCTGTGACCAAGGATCACATTTTGTACACTTTTGTGTGTGTGTGTGTATATGTGTGCATGACAGAACAGAATGTTCCTTTATGAGTTTTTGCTTCAAGAGCCAAGGATGGCTCTATGGCCATATGGAAGCAATTCAGAGTAATGGGCATGCTGGCCAACTGTGTAGGCTTTCTTCCTTTTCACAGCCCAATTCAAATTATTTGTGACAACAGGTTAGGGCCAAAGAAGAGAAAATGATTGGAAACTGCACTCAAAAAGACATATATCACTGCATACCGTGGCTGTATGCACCTCCAAAATTCTGGGGATATAACCAATAGCAACATAAGTTTGCAACTGATTTTAATGCTCTGTAGAAAATATGTAAGCCAATAAAATAAAATCTTAATCATGTTTGTGTTTCAAATAGGGAAAGAGTCTTTTAAAATAAAAGTTCTGGTATTCAAAGACCAAAGAGTAGTAAGCAGAAAATATGCAAAAGAATTCAAGAGAAAATAGAAAAAAGGAAATGTAAGTAAAATATGATGTTAAGAATACCAAAGGAACATATTGTGATTCTAGCATTGGAAGAAATTACAACATTGATGTGGGGGCAGTGACCACTGGAGGCTCTGGGGGCAGGGAGAGGTGTAATACGGGGGCTTTTTCAGGACTTGGGAATCGTCCTGAACGACATTGCAATGACAGATATAGGCCATTTTATATCATCACATAACATGCAGAATTGTGTGGGAGAGAGTGTAGACTACAATGTGAACTATGGTCCATGCTCAGTGGCAAAGCCCCAGGATGCATTTATCAATTGCAATGAATGTGCCACACTAATGAAGGATGTTCATGTCGGAGGGTGTGGGAGGTGTAGGGAGTGGGGTAGATGGGAATCTCTATATTTTTTGTGTAACATGTATGTAATCTAAGTATCTTAAAAAAAAAAAAAAAAAAAAAAAAGAATACCAAAAGAGAACAGCTTATTTGTACTCACTTTTCATTAAAATAAAATGAAAAGAGAAAACAAACAAAAATAAACTGTTTCCAGAGTCCTCATGAAAGTTGAAACACAAGAAAAAGAAAGAATGTAGAGATAGATAAGAAAAACCAATCAAAAACAATACAGCGAACTATATTTCAGAAATTATATTTAAGCCTGTGATTTGCTAAAAATTGTGTTTGCTAAAAGATCGCTCTAAGGCAATGGATGGCTGAATGAAAAAGTCTAGACTATGGAAAAGACATCACAGTGCACATAAATCTCTTTCTTACTAGTTACCTATCTTCTGTGGAATGCTTTTAGTTATCCCCAGCATCTGAGAATGTAGACCGGCAGAAACCAATGTTGTCTAAATCAGGGTCCTAATTCTTGTAGTAGATAAGCAGTGTCTTGTACCTCTCTAGAAGAGGTGGAAGTTGTAGAGAGAGTTTAATGGAAAACAGTGAACTATGCTGGGGATTGTTTGGAATGAAGATGTCCAAACCTAATAACCAAGAGTTTGTGACCCCATCACTTAATTTGTAATGAGACCTCACTTCTGTTCTCATGCTTCAATTTTCTTTATATCTAAAATGAGCCTAATCATTGAAGATCCACAGAGTTGTAACAATAAAATGAGATGAAATAACACATGAAATTGCACTTTATAATAAGAGGTTCAGTGCAAGATAGTAGTATTGGGCTGTAGATTTGTGGCACCTATAATCTGTTCCAACCCAGACTGCACTCCCTGAACACATACTCTTGAGAAGCCTTGTGGGAGTTCCTAGCCCTTTCTTTCCTCCAATGACATCACATTTTCCCTTCTCTCTGTAACTATCAGGGTACCCAGACCTCAAGGGCTCCATTGCCTAAGGTGAAGGAAAATCAGTACGCTGTGGCTGGCTTAGAGTTTCTTTGAACCCACCCTTCAAATTTTGCTCAGTTTCTGCTTTCCAGAGATATGACCTAGTCTATGATCTGGTTTGCTTTTTCTTTTTGTTAAACAAATAGGTATTTTTATTTGTCCATTTTTTTCCCCTGTGGTACCAGGGGATGGGGATTGAACCTGGGACTTGTAGAAATAGGTATTTTTAAAGATCACTTTGCTTATTAAAGTGGTTATTCTGATTTTAATACAGAGGATAAAGATTTACAGGAAAAATTATTCTCAAATGAGAACCAAAAGTCACATTTTTTTGCAGATAAAATTAAAGAGGGGAAATTTCTAAGGCTAGGTTTCCTTGAAAGCAAGAGCAAACTTTCTTTCATATTTTTAATTTTTCAGATCTAAAGTATTTACAGTTCACAAAACTGCTAAGTGAAAAATTTCCACCTTAAACCTTTTGCATGGCTTCTTCTTCAGGAGAGTCAGTTTATTTGGACATGAATAAGCTTTGAGCAGAAAGAAAAAGGAATTTTTAAAAGTATACTTTGAAGTCAGTAGTGAAGGTAGAATTGTTGTGGTAACTAAGAGAGGCAGTGTTGCCTAAGGAAGAAGGGCCTAGGAAAGGTGATCAACCCTCTGTGTCTCAGTTTGTCATTGATAATGACAGAGTAAGTGAGGATCAAAAGAGATAATATACCCAAAGCACCAGGGGCAGTGCTTGGCCTAGAGAGTGCAGTCAATATTAATATTTGTATTATAATTAATATTAACTTCTACTATTGGAAAATAGCAGTCACGGATGCCATCCCACTTCTTATCCATGAAGAGTATACATGTATATTTTCAGCCTCCAATAATATAAGTGCAAGGCATTATGCCAAATCTTAAAAACTATAAAGAAGTATGCTCCTAAGTTTACTGTCTTACAGAAATTGGACATATACATTTTTAAAAACACCTGAGATAAGCAAATATCAGCAGGCAAAAAAAAAAAAAAAAAAAAAAATCAGCAAAAAGTGCTACACTAATTGAAAGGAACTAATGAATCTTGAGAATATTAAAAAATAATTTTCAATGTATAATTTCTTTGATAACAATATAGAACTCATTAGAACAATTTTTCAAAAGTCATATCTCTGAGTCTTATAGATTTACAGATTAAAGAAGTGACTGAAGAAATGTCCAACATGGATAGTTGGAAAGCATTACAACATTATTTATGTCAGACTGTTTAGAGGATGGTAATATACCTGGTAAAGATTTTCTTTGAAAGTAGCTGTGTTTTCAGAAGGCAACCAACCATCCTCAAGGTAAATAACATTCCTTGACTCATTCTAATCTGACTTCCAGCCCCATTACTCCATCAAAACAGCTTTCACTAAGGCATTGACACTGAATCCAGGAGAGCCAAAGTACCAAGCCAAGGAGTTACATCGTAAGGGACAATACTTAAAATCACACCAAGAACTTCTTCAGTAGTAACCATACTGCATATTGAACACAGAACCTTAAATAAACATTTGTTGTTTGCAATTGTATCATTTAAATAATTCCATTTAAAGTGCTTAAATTGATCATGTTGGAGTTTGGGAATGTTTCATGAATTAAGGACACTGCTGACCAAAATTGGTACCATGTTTGGGGAGGTGAGACCTGCATGTATCTCAGTTTATATAGAGACTCCAGAAAAATCCATAAAATATATATTAATACTTCTCTACAACCTATGAGCCTGGGGAATTTTACAGAACATTTAGTCCTTGGAACTTTTCAGAGAGTTTCTTGACTTCTTACTAAATAAATTAAATTCAGCAATAATTCTAGTGGTCCACTTCCCAATAACTCAAGGTAATCAAAAGCAAACTACTATGCAACCAACAGAATTCCTATAAAGACAGGCTTATTTTGTTTTTCTGAATTAGGTTACTAGAAAGATGTAGGAAAAGGTACAATTTGAGAACATGCAGTTGGTATTCTTACACACTTTCTCTGATTCTCAAAAAGGAGTGTCTGTTCAATTACCATGAGCATAGCTCCTGTCCATCCACTTGGCATTCAACATTGACACAATAAAGAAATCTGTGGCTTAAATCAGATAAGATTGAGGAGAGTTATATATTAAGAAGGGCTTTTTTTTTTTTTTTTTAAGGTTTATTTATTTACTGTATCCATTTTAAACCCCCCCTTCCCCACTTGCTGTTTTTGTGTATGTGTTCATTCGCTGGGCAATTCTCAGTGTCTGTTTCCTGCCATCTCTTCTCATCCTCCTCCTCCAGTCTTCAACAGGATTCGATCCTGGAGACCTCCGATGTAGGAGAGAGGTATTCTGCCGCCTGCGCCACCTCAGCTCCTGGCTTCTGGAGCTTTCAGAACATCTCGTCTTGTCTCTCCCCTGTTACATCATCATCCTGCTGCATGGCTCCCGGGGCCCGATGGCTCAGCGGCACAAAGAGCCTGGCAGCCCATGTGCCTTTTATATATATATTTTTTATTTTACCGGGAGATCCCAGGAATCGAACCCAGGTCCCTCCATATGGCAGACGGATGCCCAACCATTTGAGCCACATCCGCCCCCAAGAAGGGCTTTTATCAGTCCTCAATGGCCTAACACCATACCTTTCAGAATTTGCTCACACAGAGAGGCAAAAAAGATCAATCTGTTTTATGTAAATTCATAATATATGATTTTATTTTCATTTCACTAGTAAAATTATAACATAATATAAATAATCTTTGTCAATCAGTAATGTTTGGTTACCTAAATAATGTCCTAGGCCTTACCAAATGACTTAGGCATATAGAAAAAGTCTTAAATTTTAATTATTAATTTATTTCACTCTAAAACTTTCTTACAATATTTAAGAATCAGTTGGAAGTCTATTTGTCAGAATTCCATACAACATAAACCTTATATTGAGCTAACTGCATATAGTACAAATAAAGATTGTTTTAATCTCTTAATGATAATATAAGCCTTCTTTTAAGATCTTTTATAACCTGGGGGGGTTTATGACTATAAAGAAAAGGTTCATTAGTTCTGAAAGAAAATCACTGATTAAATGGTTTTATTTCCTTGAAAAGTCTCCAGGGTATATAAATTTCCAATAACCATGCTGTAATAATTTGTATCATAGCTTTTAACAAGCATTTATCTCACAGAATTTGCCATCTGTCAACTTTTATGACATTAAAATGCCCAACTAGTCATTTTGAGAAAAGTAACCAAGTTATTTTCACACATATTAACAGCACCAACATATACATGAATTTCCTGTCAAAGTCAAGAGAAATTCCTTAAGAGCAATTGAACTTCAGCAACCTTTCACTTTCATGCTTCTTTACTACAAAAACTATTGATTTAGGCATGTAGTGTAATCTATACTTGGTGAATCTAACTGCAATATTTTTACCCCTGGTTTTGTCTCTTTCTCTAAAGCAGTGGTTCTTCTCAAGGTGTGGTCCCTGTACCAGCATTTGGAAACTTGGAAGAGATGGAAATTCCCAGGTCTTATACCAGAAATGAATCAGAAACTTTGGGATGGGGCTCAGAAACCTGTGTTTGAACAAGCCCTGCACGTGATTATAATACATGCTAATATTTGAGAATCTCTGCTTTAAAGAAAAAAAGATGCTCTCTTGCTATAAAGAAAAATTTTTATCCCTTTACTTTGGAGCAGTAGATTTCACAGAGTAATGTGTTTCCAAGCCTAAGATGATATTAGAGTTTCCAGAATATACAGGTGTCCTTTACAGAGGTTACCAATTTCTTTTTATTTCATTTAATAGCTATTTTAGAACAAGGGATATTCTGAATAAGTGTTAAAACATCAATGTGTATATAACTAAAGTTTAGGTTGCAAGGAAAAAGAGTGTGATTTATTAAAACAGTATATTACAGAGAAGAAAACGGGTATCTTTTCTATTGTTATTTCAACAGATTCCTCCCAACAACCAAAGTAAAAAGAATAAGGCTGATTCTAACCTTTGCCTTTAGTATTTTCTGGGTCCAGAACTTGTACCACTGACACAACTAGAGCCATGTCTACTAATGAATGAAGGAACAATATAGGTTAGCTATTCCTAAACAGAAGCCTTCCAAGGTGAACTGGTGCGGTTAACTGTAACCAGTTGTAATCTTTGGACAGAGGTTATCTGTCCAAATAATGGACAGAGAGAAGCTGCCAGTATCCCCCTTGGTGTGGCCTGTGTTATTAGAAAGGCTAAAGAAAAAAAATCCCTGAAAAACAGAGAGAAGGAGCGGGTTTGGTTATAAAGATATATACCTTAATTCCTACATAAATACACGATAGGTAATATCAAGAGCAAAGCTTTGGGCTCAACAAAATTTTTTCCTCTCTTCCACCAGAAGAAAAAAAAGGGAGGTCCAAGTTTATAGTATGATGTATTTTGACTAGATAATTATCCTCTAAGTTTTTTTCTTAATTTCACTTATAGAACATGCATTTCCTTTTTGTTACTATGTGCGACATAAGGCTGGGGCCGGGCTCAAATTTGCCTGTTTCCCTTGGCAGTTTTGTAAAGCCCATATTTGGAGTGTGAGGTAACCAAAGCAGTGTGATTCCCACTTTTTTAGTGGATTTCTGACTGGAATGCTAATCTTTTTAGAATTTTTAAAGTTTAGGGAGAGAAACTATTTTTATAGAGCAACACAGAACTTGCATGAATAATTCATATTTCACAGATGTTATTGTCATTCTGAAAAAAAAAAAACTTTTTATATTCTTTTATAAAATGTACTTAAACATACTGATAGACCATGAACTTTCAGTTACATTAAGAGGGACATAATAATACAGCAAAAAAAAAAAAAAGAAATAAGTAAATGTCATAACAAGTTAATAAATTAATTTGGCTAAAATAATAATGGCGGCATTTTTAGCAATTTTTTCTGCTCAGTAGCTAGCTAGAACTTTTAAATCAATTTCATGAAAGTGTTCTAACTTAAATTCCTTTACATTAGATAAAATCTGAACGTCATACCTGAGACTGAGCATTAATATTGGCTCCTTCTTTAACAAGAACTTTGACAACTTCTGCTTGTCCAGCCAAAGAAGCAATGTGAAGAGCAGTATTTCCCTTCTGTTTGGAAAAACAAAATAGAAAATGTTAGAGGTTTCCAAATCTTATAGAAATGAAAATATGCAGGCATTTTCAGCTTTGCTGAATATTTCAAGTGGTTAAAACTTGTTACTCTATCAAAATAGTTGCTCACCTTGGGTAGGAGCAGTTTTTACCATCAAAATATTGGCTATTTCATATACTGTCTTCCTTTTCTATCCTTCACAATATCTCCTGGATATTGTGGATATTGTGAGGATATAAAAAGACCAAGTCCTTATTGAATCAAATAATTTGGGATGTCTTTGTATATTGTGTGTATGTGCATGACAATATTACGTTTTAAGGGATTTAATCAACAGCTAGAGTCCTCACATTAGGAAAAGTTATCTTTTTTAAAAAAAGTTTACTGAACCATTGAGTTTATTTCACCTTGAAGAGACCACATAGGAGTTTTAAATGGTAGAGAAACTGACTTTGCTTACAGTTGTTTTCCAAGCCCCTAGCCTAACTCATGGATGTTCCTCCAAATATTTTAAATGAAAAATAGATTTTACATGAATCATGTTAGCAATGATTTCTACCATTTGCTACACTGAAATTTAACATCTACAAAACAAAACAGAAATGAAAAATAATTTAGACCTTTTGTGAAAAGAAAATATAGGCCAAAAGATCAAGAAGTATCTATGATGGGATTAAAATAAATAGCAAAAAGTAAGCGGATGTGGCTCAGGCAACTGAGCCCCTGCCTATCACATGCGTGGTCCATGGTTCGCTTCCTGGTGCCTCCTAAAGAAGGCAGCGAGCTGGCATGACGGGCAGGCGTGGCAAGCTGACACAAGATCACACAACAAGAAACACAGAAGAAAAAACATAATGAGAGACACAACAAAGCAGGGAACAGAGGCTCCTGAAGCCTGAAAAAGAACGAGCAAGACAGCAAGTTAACACAACGGGTAAGTGTGGAAAGATGACACAACAAGAGATGCAAGAAGAAAAAACATAATGAGAGACATAACAAAGCAGGGAACAGAGGTGGCTCAAGCGATTGGGCGTCTCCCTCCTACTGCACTCTAATATGCAGCACTCTAATCTTTTCAGTTCCTGGAGCCTCCTAGAGACACAGCACACAGCAAGTGCAAACAAAGGGTGGGGAAAAATAAATAAATAAAATTTAAAAAAATAAATAGCAAAAAGGAAAAAAACAACAACAGAAGTCTGTAGGTTCAAAACCATAGAGTTCAGACTCCTTTTAGCTCTCTTTCTGCCACCAGCTTGCTGTTGGGCCTTTAACCATTTGCTTTCTATTTTGGGGGTTCAGTTGCTTAAAAGCAATCTCTTTAAATGAGTTTTTTTCTGGATCCAAAATTCTACCTTTCTAATCTATTATTAAAAATAAAGTGTCTTATTCAAACAGATACTTGTACACCAATGTTTATAGCAACATTATTCACAATAGCCAAAAAGTAGAAATAACCCAAACATTCACCAACAGATGATGTGATAAACAAAATAGGGCAAATCCATATAATGGAATATTATTCAGCCATAAAAAGTAATGACGTTCCGATACATGCTACAACATGGGTTAACCTTGAAAACATTATGGTAAGTGAAATAAGCTAGACTCAGATACAAAAGGACAAATATTGTATGATTCCACTTAAGTGAAACATCTAGAATAAGCAAATTCACAGAGACGGAAAGTAGGTTAGAGGTTACCATGTGCTGGGGAGAAGGGAAATGGGGAATTATTGCTTAAAGAGTAAAGAGTTTCTGTTTTGAGTGATAAAAGTTTACTAATGGAAGGTGGTGATGGTAGCACAACAATTGTACATTTCAAAATGGTTAAAATGGCAAACATTATGTTATATTTCTAAGTTAACACACTGAAAAAGTAAACTATATATTTAAAAAATCAGGAAAGGAAAAAAATAAAACAATAATGAAATAAACATTTAAGTAACTGAAAAATGGTTGGTTTAAGGAATATGTTACATTTATATGGGCAATCCCAGGAGGCAAATAATTTGATAAACCTTCAAACTGATATTCTTAAATTATTTGCTCAATGTCTATTTGATGTGGTCAAGGGAAACATTAATAAAAATGTAAACTCTCTATGTTCAAAGTAAGGAATATATTGCATGCAGTGAACTTACACGCTTAGCTTCTTTGGAATTGCCAGGGAGTTTTTTGTTTATTTGTTGTTTGTTTTTGTTTTTTTAAAAATTTCCACTAGAGTTGCTGTTTACTACATTGTAAGCAGGACCAACCTATATTTTGGGAGTTATGCATGAAGTGTTGGAAATCCAGATTGACCACGTTCCTTTTTTCCACTACTCCTTTTGCATCCAATAGACTACTCCAGGCAGAAGCTTGGGTGCTTGACCACTTGGTTTGTAGTCCCTGAAACCAAACTATCCTACCCCAGCCCTGGTCAGCAGGTTCTGATTGGCTACTGCTTTTTTTTTCCAAATAAAAACTTCACCTTCAAATGACAAAGATTCTATCTCCGTTGATGATAGTTTCAAAAATGCCTGTTGTTTCCGAAATTAATCCCCAGAGACAAGGTTCACATATATTTTAGCAAAGGCAACATAAACAAAAGAGCAGCAGTTTCTTGTATTCTGAGTATCTTATACATTTATTTAAAAATCGGTTCAATTCCTTTACAAACACACATTATAGTGATAAAATCTAATTTTATCCTAATAATCCAATCTATGGTCCAAAATCTCTCTTCCATTAGAATTGAAAGGATTTTGTATAGTATCATGCCAATTTAAATGAATTTATTAAAAGATATGGCAATTTAATTGAAGCACCAAAATTACTTGTTCATTTTTATTGAGAAGTATACCATATCAACTTACTCTAAAAATGAGTTAGCCTTAGGGAAATAGGTGATATTGTCTACTGTGGATTATGTTCTGTTAAACTAGCTCTTCATGTAGGAAAAAAAAAAAAAAAAAAAAGGAGCAAAGAAAAAATATAATTAGGTTTGCAAATATTAAAGTGTCAGAATTCTTAATCTCATATTTGATGACTCCATAAAAGAAACAATTCAAACCCTTCACAGTTGAATAGAGAGCGTTTCGATTTTAGTTCTGTGTGGTTAAGAATTTTGGTGTTGCAGTGAACCTTTGAAAATGAAAACAAGCTTTAAACCTTTTCATCTTTTCTAATAAACTCTACCATTGTGAACATTACCTTAGTGGCAGAATCCACAGAAGAACCCCTTCCCAACAGCTCCTGAACCAGCCCGACGTGGCCTTCCTTGGCGGCCAGATGGAGAGCGTTGAGTCCATTCTGAGAAGAGAAGCAAACAAGGCCTCAGTAGTGGAGGAACAATGAGCAAAGGTAGCTTCCCATCTTATGCAAGCATAAAACCCAGAGAATATGCAGCACTCTAATCTTTTTATTTTTTTATCTTTGCATGAGCTTGAAAAATTATTAAGTTCAGAGAGACTAATTTCCAAAGAGTTTTAGATTCAGAAAGGCAAATAAAGGCAAATATAGTCAGTTAAAATATGGAATGGTGATTTTATTTCACCAAACTTTTTTTTTAGTGAGAAATATCTACTTATTGAAAACAGAAAAATTTTGTGTTACTTATTGTGGCAGCCAGAAATCAAATTCTGTACAGTTTCTGAAACATAGAAAGTTTTAAATAAAGATTCTTACTTTTTAACAAATGGGAGAGATAGGTCCTTTTTAAAAAGTGATTAAAAAGCCATAGGACAATTCCTAATGTAATACAATTCTGTAACGACAACTCTGTACTTAAAAACATTTAACATGTCACTGATTTGTCTTGAGTTTTTTCAAAACTTTAAAATTTATCATGTAATCTCTGATAGTACTGTGACATTTGGTTCTCTTTTACCTAAACTCCCTAAAAATACTCACCACATATTGAAAAAACATTTAAAATTTCATGAAATATATCTATAGATATACCATACTTATATAAAGTTTGAAAGTAGACCTTATACATATAAGAACAAAATGCAAATAAAAATTGTTAAATACTTAATAATTTTGTTATGTAAAATATTCTGACTTTTATATTTGACTCAAAATAAAGTAATAATTGTTTTTCTTTTTTGTTAAAAAGGCTAACTTGTAGTAGCCTTGTTTCTACTATTTACTGACAAACTGGCAAAAATTAAAGCACTTTTAAAATGTATTATCATATTATTAGAAAAACAAACAAATGAATTAACAATACAATAAAAACTTGGAAAAGATGGAGTTTTTTATGACCCCTGGGTTCTAATAGTAGGTGAATGATGTTAATTGTACATAAATGATTCAACAAATACAATTTTTTTGCTCTTATTACCAAGGAAAGTATAATGTTTTAAAGTTGCTTTCTGATCTAACTATTCAACACACAGTCACTTTGGTAATAGAATGTAGTTAATTTAAATAAACATTATCTACTTTATAAACAGTAAACCCATCCCAGCAGATATGCAGGGGAAAGCATTATGACCCTTGGCTGTAATATTTTAAGGAGATAATTAAACCTGATAATTTTTAGGAGCCTTCAGAATCCCTAATATCTTTTTTTTTCTTACATGTTCTTTCATATGTCATTTCCCCCCCTAAGTTGTTTATAAGAAGAAACTATTCTTTTTCTGTTTAATGAACCATAACATCAATGCTTTTGGAGAGTGTATCAGTTATTTCAGTTTTACCCTTCCAGTCATTGGAAGTTATGTAGACAGTCTAGAAAATTAATACTTAAAGCATTTTACATTATAAGATGCTTGTTGTAAAAAAGGGCCAACTTTACTTTTCCTCCATTCCTATCTCTGCCTCTATTTGAGATTTCAGAACCTGAGAGCTTGAAAGGCCATTTGAGGTTATCTATTCCATTTATTTATTCCCAACACTCAGCCACATGTCTGACACACGGTTTTTACTTTGGAAATGTTGGATGAACGAATGAGTCGAAAGTAATCACAGAGTGAATATTTTGGTAAAGATTACTTTTAAGTAATCTTTTAAGAAAACTGTTTAATAGAGTGGAAACAAAAGATCGAGTAATCCCTACAGTTTTTAAGATTTCTTTTAATATCAAGATTTTTGTACAAATGGAAATAGAAATATTTGGTTTAGAGATTGTTTTTCCAGGTGCTTGAGGCCTCCCCATGGAACAACTGAACTTATTCTGTCCAGGAATTGAACTCTTTTCTCTGAAATCTGATGTCATAGAATGCAATAAGCTTCTAACTTGAGTGGCAAGTGTTGGCTAGGTCAAATGACAAAATCTCTCTGTGTATGATTTTCTGGTTGATAGCTCTTTATGCAGCTCCTCTCCAAGAATGGAAGAGTGGAGGATCATTTCATTTTACTGGCTCATCTACATTCTTAACTCTTTTGACTTTAAAAAAAAATGTCTTTTGGTGATATTTTATATTCCATTAGAATTTTCCCATTATTTCATTTTTGCCTTTAAAAACTCTTTTATTTGATGTCACAGTTTTAAAGAAATCTTTAAAGACTTAAAAACACTAAAGAAGCTTTTAACCTGTACATGGATATAGCCAACTGAGGGAAGGTGGAGAATGCTTTCCTACCTTCAATTCTTTGGAAACCTTTGACCACCCCAAATAGGTGAGCTAAGCCCACAGCTTCAGAGCTGTAATTAGTAGATGAAGGAGGAGTAGGAGAGGGAGGAGGAAGCAGAAGAAAGAAAGGGGAAAGTGGAAGAAGAGATAGAGGAGGAGGAGGAGGAGAAAGCATTTTCCTCAATATTTGCCAGTGTTTCTTATTCTAGTTCCTTATTTTAATGTTCCCCTTCATGTCATAGTGGATACATTAATACTATAGAAATTAGTAAATGCTATAAATCAGGGTTTCCCACCCCCAAGAGCCAGTTCTTAAACATTTACCAGTAATATCACTACCTGGATGTCAAGGTTTGAGACAGTTCGGTAAATAGTTTTATCATTAAAAAATCTTAATTAGAATAATGCCTCCCCAATGGGCACTTTCTCCAGGGTACACTAGCATGAATCTAGTCTTCATTTATATCTACAATTCTATAATATGGGCATAATGTGGAATAAGGCTACAGGGAATTTTATGTACATTGAACATTATAAACTAATGATAATGCTTTACTGCTTAAAATGGGTGTTCTAAACTGTATTGAAAATGATCTCCTAAAGAGACTGTATTGAAAATGATATCTCTCAAAATAGAGAGGTTTTTTCGAGGATAAAGATGCTTTAAAAGATGTAAAAACTATCTAGAATTCTATGAATGATTAACTTTCTGAAGTCTAAAAGATTTAATATCTCCCCTCAATCTCCCCTCTGGGAGAAATTTCTCCTTTCACTCTACAACATCAGGTAAATTGTTGTGGATCAGACTATCAGAATACTAGACTTCCTACTTTGTGTTTCAATAAATATTGACAAAAAGTTTTAAAAAGATCAAGAAAGGTAATAAGGCATGATCTCAAGAAGAATAGAACTGAAACAATCTAAAAACTTATTAAGTTTAAATGTATTTATATATTCATCTCTTTCAGAAGTTATCCTCAGAAGGACCCCAATACCCAAATTAACTATCTTAATTTACACCATAGTTTTCCCTTCATGAATTTGAAATAAAGCCTATCTCACTTTCACAAAAGAAAATCCTTTAAATCCATAAAGCAATTTCCTCAATAATTGGCCAGTTTTTTTCTCAAGAAATTATAAGGGTGATCTTCTAGGTTAAATGTTTTTTAATTAAGAAAAAGTACTTTTTTTGGATACAAGTACCCAATTACAAATCACTGCAACACTTTCATATTATTAGGAAAATAATCATGAATATGATCAAAATTTTCTATATGAGGGAATAATCCAGAAACCAAACTGTACGTAATATATAAATTAAATCTAGGATCTACATGTCTTCAAGGTTTCTATAGTACTAATACTCCTGAAATTAGAATGGTTATGAAGACACACATGACGAGTAAAATTCCAGTTATAAATGTCATTCTGCCTTCTTTTAAAATGCAATCAAACTGAAATTATCACATTATTGAATGCATGTCATCTAGCTCTAGGAAATAGAAGATAAGCAGCATTCTTTATGCTGATGACTTGATTTTGGAACCTCTGACCACAAATAAATTCAATATGCTGGGTAATTGTTATCAGGGAAAAAAATTTTAGCATCAACTAGACTAAAAACAAAAATGTTTTATCTTAGTATGAGCTAGCATATCAATTAATCATATTTAAAGTGGACAGTGAAAAGCAATCCCATTGAATAGTGCAACGCAGCTAACTCCTTGAGAATATATTTTGCTGTTAACTCATTCTGGTGAGTTCTCTCAAGTTATACTTCTAAGAATCAAACTTCTCACAGGAGCCACACTAACATGCTTTAGCTTACTATTGTTAGTTGGTAACACTGGCCCACATTTCAAAGTAAATTTTATTGTTATTGTTGATATTTTTGGCTTTGAAATAGTTGTGGAGGAGGTAGACATATGCCTCACACTTAGTTCAAATACAGGGCAGGTTCTAGTAATTTCCCAGTAGTGCCTTCTGCACCCGTAGCGTTTTGAGGCACATAAGTCCTTTTCATATCAAGACATAAAATAATGACAGTTTCTATATACTTATAGAACATTAAATATGAGCTTATTGAGTTCTGGCCAAAGAGTCTTCTGAGGTAATTCATGTTTAATAGAGATAATCCAGTGGGAGCTGTTGACTATTCATTCCCCTAGATTAACACCAGGATAGTTATTCAGTTAGATCATAAGAAAGCAAAATGCACCTCAAGCATGTTCTCTCTATTCCCTATAGAAATGGCATTGCTGAATTATGAAATATTATTACATATTTGGTTTTTATATAAGGTATTTATAAGAAATACTTATTGAGTGATATTTATGCCTTTGTGTCTTTTTATATGGATTCTCTTGAAAAATTATTATTGAGTTCTGTAAGATGAAAATGTTTAGTATTAGGGGAAAAGCCCTATGCTTTGTTTTACAAATCTTTAATTTAGGAAAATTACATAATTCAATTTGTTTGCCTTTTTTATTATTTTCCAGGAAACCTAGAATAAATTCACTATGCATCTGAACTTAATAACTCTATTCCTCTATTCCTTTTTTATCTTGTTTACTTTCATTTTTAATGATGTCAGAATGATGATATGTGAGTGTGAATATGTAGGTATGTAATCATAGTATATGTATGTAATCATAATATATGTGGGTATGCAAGTGTTGTGCCCCCAATAATTTATTGTAAGAAAGTTCAGTCCTTTTATATCTCAAAATATCACTATGCTAAGTGCTATTCACCTTAGTTCATTGTATTCTATACCTCCTAGGACACATAGACAACAATTAGACTTTGATTAATATTATTACTCATTCTAATTAGCTATTCAAGGACTCAAAATATTGACCAACAACTTTCTTCAACAGTGAGAACAAAATACAAAATGATTTAAAAATCAAAAACATATTTCTAAGAGGAAAATTTAAGAATTAATTGAACCTGAAAAATAGAAGGCTAGGCAATGAATTACTTTCCTCCAGTATACAAGAGAATAAAAACTATTGGTATTCTGTCTCTACTGAAACAAATCTAGGGGAAAATAGATGAATACACGGTAAAGAAAATTTAGATTAGACTTGGGAAGAGCATCTTTATCAATGAGTTGGTTACAGAATGTTGGAAATAACAACTTTTAAGGTTATTAAAAGGATAAAATTTTTCATTTTATATGCCCGCCCCTTCCTCCCTCCCTCCCTCTCTTCCTTCCCTTCTTCCTTCCTTCCTCTCGCTCTCTTTAAAGTAGTGTGGTCAACTGTAGAAATTGTAAGGTGCTGTTTGGAGTGATGAGAACTGGAAACTGGTCCTTGCTCTGCTACGAACCAACTGTGTGTATTGGGCAAATCACCTAACCTCTCTGGCTTCTAATGCTCTCACCTATGCATAATAATCATAATAATGACAAAGAAAAATAATGATGATGATGATAGATGATAGATAGATAGATAGATAGACAGACAGACGAGCACCAACTATGAGCCAGTCATTGCTTTACCTACTTTTAATATATTATTTTTATACTCAAACAACTCTCTAGAAAAATCTACTGGAAATGAGTAGATTATTAATTATTATTAATTATTAATTCACAGCTGTATAAGATTTTAAAACTGAAAGGGATCTGAGATATCTGCTAATCTAGATGAGAAAACTGAAGTAAGAAAGGTTAGTGACTGGCTAAGGTCAGCATGGGGACTAAAACCAAGTTTCCCAGTTTTCACTGTAATAAAAAATATGAGAATATTATAAGTTCCCAAACTTAAAATGTCAAGGCAATATTCTTGGGAGGCAGAATGATGAGGTGGAAAGAACACAGATTTTACAATCACTAGCACTGCATATTAATACAAACCCTATTACTGGCCAGATAATTAGTTTCTTCATCTTCAAAGTGAAGAATATATCCTTCACCTGACACAGTAGTGAAGCTTAAATAAAACAATGAAATTAATGTACCACCTTAGCAGCTAGAACATGGTGCTGATGATTAGTTTCCATATTCCATTTGCCTTATACAAATAATATTTTAATATTGGTACTGAATAAGTGAAAAATGTTTACATGCGAACTGATAAGATTGTTTAAACATATAATATGGACCTAAGTCACTTAATAAAATGTTATTTTATAAAATAATCTCAGAGACTAATCATAATTGATTCTGGATATTGCAATGAAATATAGAAATAATTTATAGTATATGATACCTGTTTATGTTAGAAAGGTGTTTATTTGGCATATTTTATTATAAATGAGTACTTATCCAAGAATAATCGTGAGTGATACTCTAAATGTAAAAAGGAAAATGTATTGTTAATATGAAGGTTGTAGAGATTGTCTTGCTTATTACATTACATTGTGGCATTAAAAATAACAGTTATAATAAAAATAACCCATTCTTAAATTCTAGGTGGTCCTGGCCATTGGATTAAAATGGGTGCACAAGATGGTTTCATTATGATGCCGGAATCAGAACTAAGACAATGCTAACATTCCTGACAAGACTACAAATTTAGAGGAAAAGACATGACACTGATGTATAGTATGATCAGATTTATAGTACAGAGATATGTTATCTAATAGACTCCTATTGAACTGTAAATATATGAAAGAGGAATTTTAACATAATGACATCAGAAAACTATATCAAGGTATGTACTTATTTCTAGCAATGGCTTAAATATCTGTCAATTTCCAATATACTACATACTGAATAGAAACAAACCAAACAAGCTATTATGGATAATCCCTTGATACTGATGAAAGTAAATTAATGTTGGTAAAATAGTATGAACTTGAGTCTTTTAGAACAATTAAAAAATATTCATTGAGATCTCATTGTGAGCAAGATATTGGGCTTAGATATAAATAAGTCTTTGTAGCGGTCTGATGTGGCTCAACTGGTTGGGCATCCGTCTCCCATATGGAGGGACCCGGGTTCGATGCCCCCGGACCTCCCGGTAAAAAAAATAAATAAATAAATAAAATAAAAAAAATAAGTCTTTGTAGCATATGTGAGACCCAGGCAAGAAATCACCTTTAATGCTACAATTGTGGAATAATGCCACAATTGTGGAAAATGCCACAATTGTGGAAAATGCCATTTCTGTATAATTTCATTAAAACTGCTAAATTTACCAGGTAGTTTTTTCTTTTTAAAGAAGGGCTTAATGCTACTTTGAAGCAACCATGTGCACATTAGTCAAACCTAAAGGACAGAGTTATCTTTTTTGTTTAGTATCTCTGTCAAATTTTTATAATGTAACATAACATTTAATTTACAGTTGGATTTTACATTAAACTCTATTAGCTATTTCTCTTGCTGATTTTATGAGATTTTTTTGGCCCATACATGGCTTTTTATGATCAAATAAAATTAATGGATGAAATCTCAGGTAGAACAAATAGCCAATAATATTTTTATAGAGCCATTCCAATGTTACACTTCTGACACATACAGGAAAGCCATAGGGTAGCCCATTTGGAAAAGGTGAAGAACATATTCAAGAAGATACAGCTAAACAAAAAGGTTATATCTTGCATAATGATCCATTAATTTTTTCTGCTTCTTAGTACTAACTCATAATCTATACAAACTTATTAGTTAATCAACAAGCAATTGTGAGACACCCACCAAATGCTCAGTTCTGTACTAGATTCTAATGGAGAAGTAAAGGATACATAACATAGTTTCTCTTCTCAAAGTGCCCATAAATATTTATCATTAAACAATTACAAATCAGTTATGCATTAGCAGACTTGCCCATGATTTCATTTTCAAATTTCTGGCCACCCTGCATTGCAAATTCTACACAGTGACTTAAAGGTCTCCCAGTCTAAGTCCTAAACATTGCAGGAAAAAATAACTTATATTACCTCTTTAACTGTAATAAAATTTGCATATTTAAATGAAGTAATTAAAATATGTGAATTCTTGAAAGAGGTTAGAAGGAAGAGATGGAGAGTAAATGGGCACATCAAAAGGCAGCAAAAGAGAAGGGAAAGTTATACCCCTTTCCCTAAACTCTGAATGGGACTCCTGTGTCAGAGACACTCCTAAACCAGGTGCTCTTCTCAAGAGGCACTTCGTGCCTACAGAAAGAGATACAAATAATTATGAAATATTATTTACAATTTCACTCTGCCTTTAGCATAATTAACATTGGCAAAAAGAGCAGTCTACGCAACGGAGAGGAAAAAAACAAACTCAAAAACGGCCCGTTTACATCTTCCCCAGCCATTCCCACTCTTTATACCCATCCATAATCTATTTGCACACCTTTCCTGCCTCTTCCTTGATGGCCACTCTAAACCAGGAGTGCTCACTGTGAAAGGAATCAAGGCTTTATTTACTTGTTATGAAGACCAGGAAGAGCAAATGATGTGCCATCTTTGCCAGACACAATTTAACTGACTGGACCGTGTTCTTGGTTGTTCTCCAAAAGTTTCTTATTTAATAAAGTAAATTACACCATGGGTGATTCAAGAGGAAATCTGTTTTTATTAGTGAGTTATTCTAAACCCTTCCAGGTTTTCTTTTTAATTCCCAAGTGAAGAGTTTTTAAAAAGGTGTTTTCTAAGCCTTTATCAATCCTAAAATATCTATAATGAGACTTGGAATTTGGTGGATCATTGATCATTCCATAGGGAAAAGACTTAGAATAAGAATGCTTTGAGGCTATCCATTTATGTAGTCCACTCCTGGAGCTCCTTTTCACCTAAACTGGAAGCCCATCTAGTACTGCTCTTGGCTGGCAGTTCTCTTTTTTACCCACTGGTTTTTCTCTCTTCTCTAGCCCTATTAAATGTTTCTATCATATAATCCCAAGGCATAGAGAATGGTAGAATATTTGATACTTTGAACAGAAGCAAAAGAGGTAAAAGAAAACTGATCACACAACCTTTGGTCTTAAATACGATTGTGAGTTAGTCTGGGAGATGAAAGACTTGTGAAAACTGACCTCCAAAATCTTAGTAAGATCACAAGCGGATAAAGATCCTGTAGGTGCAAAGAAATAAATACTTGATGAATGAAAGAATGACAAACATAATGGCAGATATTATTATATTTTATATAGTGTATTCTGTGCTATTATATTCAATTCTGTTCTACTCTATATTTATCAATATATTTTACAGATAAGGACACTAAAACTATCAGAAGTTAAGTGATCTACCTCAAAGATTTCTATCACTGAGAAGAGGAAGAATAAACAGTCAAACTCAAATCTATCTGATTCTCAAACCTATGCTTTTTAAACTAAAATAATTAATCTCTAAACCAGTGTTTTAAACTGTAGGTCATGGAGCATATGTGAGTCATAAAATCAATTTAATGGGTGGCCAGTCAGCATATTTCAAAACATGAAATAGAAATTCTAAAAAAATAGAGTGCACTGTGGACGGTAAGTGTTGGATTTGTGTGTGTGTGTTTGTGTGTTCTGGGAAATGAAGTAAAATGTATTTTTCCACATGAATAGCAGTCAAAGGTATTTAAAAACAAGGAAGTTTAGGCAAGACCCAGGATATGAAGACAACTAGGGAAAACAAGGTGTTCTTTCAGACCAAATAAGTAAAAAGCTGGAGGTCACAAAGATCCTATTTAGAGAAGAGGATGAATGTTTGGAATAGTTCTTATGGTTTACTTATTTAAATATTCTGAATTTAATAATTCCCATTTTAAACCAGTGCTGTGATACAAATAAGAGGAGTGACAATAAGATAAACAAGAATTCTTCATTTTGAGGATATTGGCTGACTCACTAACAAATGCATTATTTTCTACAGAATTTAACTATAAGTAGCACAATACTGTATATTCAGGCAAGAGTACAGAAGTGTGATTTCAAAGTAATTCTTTGTTAAAATTTATATTGTGCCTGGATTAAGAATGATTAATGCATGAAGCATTTCTGTGTCCATAGTTTAGCAGATGTAAATAAGCATGATAAAATTCCTTAAGATGCTACCACAGAGGGGGTCACAAGCTGGCTTGCTGGTACAGGAAGCCCTAGCTGCAGGAAGAAGGATTATGTCTGCCCATATCTTTTCACTGGTTTGTTGACTTCATGAGGATTAATTGTTGCCTTACAATGTTACTGAAATACACATTTAACATACTGGTTGGCATTTTTTAACAGAAAAAAAAACACATATGGTGTTCCAGGAGGTAATGTGGTATAGAGGAGAAGGCACATATTAGTTAACAGAAAACCTAGTTCCTATCCTATCTCCCCATTCACTAGTAAGATGACCTAAAAGTTGCTTCATTAGTAAAAAGGGGGAAATTTCCCATTCTGCCTATTCCAGATAATTATTTTATTTATTTATTTATTTTTATTTTATTTTATTTTTTACCGGGAGGTCCTGGGGATCGAACCCTGGCCCCTCCATATGGGAGATGGACGCCCAACCATTTGAGCCATGTCCGTGCCCCTCCAGATAATTATTTTAAAGATAATATTAAAAATGTATGCAATGCCACTTGGAATCTATAAAGTAATACACAAATGTAAGGTATTACTGAAATGTTTCTAACTCTCTCCTTCCACGCTTCTATCCATTTTCTATAACTAAGATATGGTTGAATATGATGAGGGTGAACTAAGCATCTTTATAAAGTTTACCTAGATTGGGGAAATTATGAATTTATACAGAAAGGATTTACTTTTGAAAATACTATGCATTCTAATGAAACCCAGAAAGCTGATTGTGGCAGTTTGAGATTATTTTATGAATCCCCAATAGAGAAAGATATGTTTTTAAACTAACTTATTCCTGTGGATGAGATACCCTTTGATTACATTATGTTCAGTCAGGGTCCTTTGATTAGATTACTTGATAAGATCATTTTGGGGCTTTTGATTAGACTATGTCAGTGGGGCATGATTCATGTTGCTTCTACACCTTCTTGCTGGGTCTGATAAAAATGGAGACACACAGAGAGAGAGACAGATAGACACAGGAAAAGGAAGCATCATATTTGATCTTGCCTTGTGAGAGAGGCTGTGCCCACAGCTGAGCTTCAAAGAGAGAAAGCCCTAAAAGGCTCAAAGAGCTGAGGCCAGAGAAAGAGAGAGAGAGAGAGCGAGAGAGAGTGAGAAAGAGAAGAGGCCCAGTAAGAGACAAGAACTATACCAGGTTTGATGACATCTGCAGAAAGGCAGAGACCTGGGCAGAGATCTGTGGCCATCTTGTCTCACCATGTGGCAGGACGTCAGGATCACCAGTAGCTGAATTTGGTGAGAAAGCATCTTTAATGATACCCTGATATGGACTTCTCACGGCCTTGGAACTGTAAGCTTTTACGCTAAATAACCCCCCTTTATAAAAGCCACTCCATTTCTGGTACCTTGCATTGGCAGCCCTTTGGCAAACTAAAACACAGATGGATAATTGAAGCCTGGTCCATTGGCAGTCACCAATAATTTTTAAAGCTGCTATTTTACTACTGAACATTTTTATTCCCCTAATTTAAATGTCATTTTCACATGGTCTCATTGTTTTGCCAAAATTAATTTTTATGAAAAGTTATAAATTATTTCTTTACTATTTGACTTAATATGTGTCAAAGCAAAACACGTATATAAAGTTCAAAGAAGAGAAAATAATTTTAGCTCCTTATGCTAGTAGCCAAGGTTTAAAGGGATTTAAACATTAAATCCAAGTCAACAGCAAATTATTTCAATAATAGCTAAAACTTATTAGAGATTTTTCTTATGTGCCAGGCCCTATTATAAGTTCTTAAGTGCATTAACGCATGTAACCTTCAAATGAACATTAGGAGTTATGCACTACCTTGTGATTCTGGCTCAGAAAAAGCACTCTTGGCCCAATAATTAATACCCTGAATTATAATCTCATTTCAATTTCTTTAGGACTCAATTTTAGCAAAGACAGTAAGGAACAAATTTGTTAGTACTTATCTAGAATTTGTCCATCCAGCTATTCTAGTTTGGGTGAAACTGTCATTTGCAGGCAGCCCAACTTTTTGGTAATTAAATTCCATGTAATAGCACCTGTCAGAGACATAATTTAGACTCCCAATTTGTGCATTACACCACGTTTTCATGTATGTAGTAGTTTGGTATTATTTACGAATCCAATAAGAGATATTAGATTATGTTTGTAAACTGGTCCATTCCTCTGGGTGTATTAGATTGTATTAAATTCAGAGGTTTCACTTTTACTTGACTAAATAATGATTAAGGCTTTGATTGGACCATGTCAGTAGGACAGTGTGTCCCTGCTCCCTTGGTGGGTGGGGGAAACACAGAGAAAACTACTTGGCAGAGGATTTAGTTGGAGTTTTTGATGCTGAAACCCTGGGAAGTAAACACACAGGAGAAGAGGAATAGAGATGGCTCCATAGACATGGCAGAGACCCCAGGAAGAGAGAGAGCCTGATAGTCTACAGCTGACCTTGTGGAGAGACCAGAGAAGCTGAGCCCAGAGATAAATGAGCCCTGGAAGAGACACAAGACTTATCCCAGCCTACAGCTAATATTGGAAGAAGCTGGGACCATGGAGCCTTAAGGGAAGAGGAAGGCTGGACCCTTGTAGACGCCAGCAGCCATCTTGCTCCAACATGTGGCAATGGACTTTGGTGAGGGAAGTAACTTACACTTTAAGGTCTGGTAATTGTAAGCTTCTACCTCAAATAAATATCCTTTGTAAAAGCCAACAGATTTCTAGCATTTTGCTTCAGCACCCCTTTGGCTGACTAATACAACATATACCTTTGAGCCCTCAGTAGTCCACCTTTGAAGTAGAGAAATATGCTTTAAGTTTTGGGTCAGTGACACCTATTACCACATTCAGAGGTCTCATCATATGAAGGGTAGCAAAGAACATAATAAAGCCTGCCACCAAGAATGGCAGCCCTAGGATATCAACCCACTCCATGATTTGCAACATAAGCACAACTCACACAGGCAGTGGCTGCAACAATTACTCATATAGAGAAGAGACAGAGCAAGATCAGCTCCTATAGTAGATGTTGGTTCCCCATGGCCAGGGAGTCTTGCTTTGCAGCTGAAGCAGGGAGATGATCTGCATACACCTCTCTTGTGCTGCAGGTGGAGAATTCTGTACCCTCCCCTCCAGAACAGTTACAGTAGGGTGATTGGCCAGGTGCCATATAACATACACATCTAGCTAAGCAGTTCCTAGGAATGTTGATGTATGCTCAGGTCAAAAGGGGAAGAATGAGAGAGGATTGTGGGAAGACGGTAGAGTAGGAATCTCCACGAATCAGTCCCTACACCAAAACAACTTAATGAGCTGGCAGGAACTATATGAATCAATCACTTTGAAACTGTGGAGTCTAGGGAAACACTGTGCAGCATCCAGGGAGGAGTGGAAGGAAGAGGCTGGTAAACTGTGATAAAGACTGATGAATTTTACCCTCCCTGTCACAGCTACCGACTCCTTCCCTTAGCATACTGGCAGGAGCATTGGGGACTGGAGCTCCGGTTCCTGGCTCAGCTTCCTGGTGCCATGGTGAGACATAAATAACTAGTCCTCCAAACTCTGGGTAATGTGTGATCTGATCCCAATTCTTTATCTTTGATCAACTAGTTCAGGTAACTGGGGGCCAATCTGAGGGTGGCCATTGTTCCAACACCCATGGGACAAAGGTAGCAGAAGAATCTTAAAGACAGTACAGTAACCTTTCTCAAAACTATGAAAAACTGTTAAAGTGTTGCATTAACCAGGCAAGTGCAGAATTAAGAAAACATAGCTTCAAAAACCTTAGAAGAAGCTCCTGGATCGCTTGCTGGCCCCTACCCACTCCCTCTACAATACAGGGTGGAACCGTCTTGCACTCCTTTTGTGGGTCCCTGGCCCTGTTCCAGAGGGAGCAGAGTGACCCCTGTGTGCAAACTGTGGTGCATATATGTCACTGCCAATCTATCAGTTGTAAGTCTGAGAGATGACCAGTGTCTCCAGGGCACCTTCCCTGAGTTTGTCCTGAGGGCAGAGAAACTACTTGCAGATAGCTGGGACAGTGTGAAAAAATAACTACTATAAGTTGAAATAGCCTGGAGCAAAGGGCCACTTGCATTAAGTCACTCAAAAAAGCACCAAGTCTGATGATATTATCTTATAATCTGTAACAAATGTTCCACAACGGTGTGGTATATTGGTGAGTGGTGCTATATGGTAATTCTACACATGTGCATGAATGTTTTGTAAGTTCACAACTTCTGTAATAAAAATTTTAAAAAAAAGCACTCAGAAAGAGGAGAGGTTCTGTTTCAAAGGGAAGAGAGGGAGCATTCACTCAAACTCCTGTGGAGTATAGACAAGGAATCCCTGGGGCCTTTAGCAAGCAAAGACCCAGGAGAAGAAGCTCCTGAGGACCCTACACTTCCCATTTGATTAGGGCTGATCTGATTGATAGGAGGGCTAAGCTCTGAAGGAGAACACCAGCTAAAGCAGAGCCAATTTGCAAGGTGCTTTGTGCCTTGGTTTGTTTGCTCTGATTAGCTCCTGACATTCAAGAACATCTCTGTCATATCATTACCTGTATACAAACTTAAGAGACAGCCCAGGGACTAAATCCCAGAATTAACACATTAAAATATTAAAACATACAGTGTGCAACAAAAGGATACGAGACAAAGAAAGAAACAGGAAATGGTGACTCATCCAAAGGAAGAGGATAAAAAACCAGAATGCATCAATGAAGAGCACCAGACTTTGGAATTATGGAACACAGACTTTTAAATAATGATCTTCAATATGCTCAGGGAGATAAAGGAAAACATGGATAAAGAACTAAAGGATATGAGGAAAACAATGGATGAACAATATAGGAATCTCTCCAGAGAATACTGGAGGTAAACAACATAATAACTGAAAAGAAAAAAATATCTATAAGGTATCATTAGCAGATGGGAGGTAGCAGAAGAGTGAAACAGTAAACTTAAAGTCAAGACAATCGAAATGATTCAGAACGAAGGGCAGAAAGGTAAAAGAGTAAAAATGAACAAACAAAACCTGAACGACCTGTGTGACACCATTAAGCCTACCAATATACACATTATTGAAGTCCCAGAAGGAGAAGAAAGAAAGGGGCAGAAAGAATATTCGAAGAAATAATGGCAGAAAACTTCCCAAATTTAACAAAAGACATAAATACACACATTCAAGAAGCCCAACGAACTTCAGACAGGATAAATTCAAAGAGAACCATGCACAGACACATAGCAAATTGTCTAATGCCAAGGACAAGGAGAGAGGGCTAAAAGCTACAAGAGAAAAGCACCAAATAAAAAATAAAAGCACCAAATTACAAAGAAATCCCAATATGAGCAAGTGCTGATTTCTCATCAGAAAGCATGAAGGCAAGAAGACAGTGGGGCAAGATATTTAAAGTGCCAAAAGAAAACAATTGTCAACAAAGAATTTTATAATGGGCAGACTTTCTTTCAAAAATGAAGGAGTGATTAAGACAATCCCAGACAAACAAAAGCTGAGGGAATCTGTCACCACCAGACCCATACTACAAGCAATGATAAAGGAAGCTCTTCAGACTGAAAGGAATGAACACTAGACAGTGGATCAAGCAGCATAAAGAAATAACATCTAGTAAAAGTAACCGTATGGGTAATTATAAATGTCAGTATTATTGTACTATATTGCTTGTTATGCTTCATACAGGTGATAAAATGCAAATGCATAAAATATGATAAATTGATGGTTTTGGACATACAATGTACAAAGATATTATTTGTAATGAGTACAAAAAAAGGCAAGGAAACAGAGTAATATAGAAACAGTGTATGTGTATGTTATTGAAGATAAATTGGTATCAAATCAAAGATGATTGTTATAGATTAATGATGATAAATTTTAACCCCATGGTAACCACAAAGAAAATACTTCAAAAATATATTTAGGAAGAAATGAGAAGTGACTTAAAACAGTACAATACGAAAGGACAAATAAATATGTATGTAGGCATTAAGGGAAGACTTGAGGGTCAAAAAATGGTATAAGACTTACAAACACAAATTAGCAACACGGCAGAAGAAAGTCCTGCATTATCAGTAGTTACTTTAAATGTAAATGGATTAAATTTCTCAGACAAAAGGCAGAAATTGGCAGAATTGATAAAAAAAGCATGACATAAGTATATGCTGTCTGCAAGAGACTGACCTTAAATTCAAAGACACAAGTTGGCTAAAAAAGTAAACAAATGGGGTGCGGATGTGGCTCAAATGGTTGGGCGTCCATCTCCCATATGGAAGGAACTGGGTTCAATCCCTGGGAGCTCCCGATAAAATAAAGAAAAATATAAAAGGACCGCAGGCTGCCAGACCCCATGTGTGGGCGTGCCAGGCCCCACTGAGCCATGTAGCAATATGATGATGTAACAGGAGAGTGACAGAAAGGGAGAGCCAAGACAAGACGTGCCGAAAAACCAGGAACCAAGGTGGTGCAGGAGGCATAGCACCTCTCTCCCACATCAGAGTTTCCCAGGATTGAAACCCTATGAAGACAGGAAGAGGATGAGAAGAGAGGGCAGGAAACAGACACAGAAAATTGCCCAGCGAATGGATACAAAAACAGCAAAAATGGGGAGGGGGGGTTTAAAATGGATAAAAGTAAAATAAATAAACAATCTTTTTTTAAAAAGAGAGAGAGAGAGAGACATACTGCTTTATTTTAAAAAAATAACAAAATAAAAGAATGGAAAAAATATATACCATGCAAATAGTAACCAAAAGAGAGCTGGGTAACTATACCAATATCAGATAAAACAGACTTTAAGTAAAAACTGTTATGGTTAGGAGGGACAAAGAGGGTCACTATATACTGATAAAGCAGTCAATTCAACAAGAGGACATAATTATAAATATATATACACACCTAACAGCAGAGCCCCAAAATATGAAACAATATTGACATATTTGTAGGCAGAAATAGATGGTTTCTGCATTAATAGTAGGAGATTTCAAAACACCATTTTCAGTAATTGATAGAACACCGAGAGAGATCAATAAGGAAACAAAGGCTTGATCAATGTTCTAAATCAGTTACAACTAAAGACATATATAAAACCCTCCACCCAACAGCAACAGAAAACACATTCTTCTCAAGGGCATGTGGATTATTCTCCAGGATAGGCTATATCATAAGTCACAAAACAAGTCGCAAAAAATTCAAATACTGAAATCATACAATGTGTATTCTCTGACCACAATGGAATGAACCTAGAAATCAGAAACAGAGGGAGAAATTTAAAATGCACAATTATGTGGAAATTAAATAACATGATCCTAAACAAAGAAGAAATCACAAGGAAAATTAGGAAATATCTTAAGGGGAATAAAAATGAAAACACAACATATCAAAACATATGGGAGGCAGGAAAGGCAGTAGTGACAGGGAAATTTATAGCTCTAAATACTTAAAAAATAAGAAAGATCTGAAATCAGATAGCCTCAAAACTGGAGGATCTAGAAAAAGAAGAGCAAGCTAAACCCAAAGCAAGCAGAAGGAAGAAAATAACAAAGATTAGAGTGGAGATAAATGAGATAGAGAATAAAAAAGAGAGAGAATCAGCAAAACCAAATATTGGTTCTCTGAAAAGGTCAATAATATTGACAAATCTTTAGCATGACTTACAAAGAAAAAAGAGGACACAAATAACTAAATCAGAAATGAAACGGGGAACATTACTAGTGATCCCCCCAAAATAAAAAGAAATATAAAAGGGTACTAGGAAGAAATGTATGCCAACAAATTGGATAACCTAGATGAAATGTACAAATTCCTACAAAGACACAAATTACTTACACTGACTCAAGAAGAGATAGAAGATGTCAACAAACCAATAACTAGTAAAGAGACTGAATCAGTAATCAAAATCTCCAAACAAAGAAAAGTCTAGGACCAGATGGCTTCACAGGGGAATTTAGCAAACATTCCAAGAACTAAAACCTATTCAGCTCAAAATTTTTCAAAAAATTAAAGAGGAGAGAACATTACCGAACTCATTCTATGAGGCCAACCTCATCTGCCTATCAAAGCTGGATAAAGATATCACAAGAAAAGAAAACTATAGACCAATATCCCTTATATCAATGCAAAAATCCTCAACAAAATACTAGCCAACTGAATCCAATGCCACATCAAAAGATTTATACATCATGATCAACTGGGATCCATCCCAAGTATGCAACAGTGGTTCAACAAAAGAAAATCAAATGTGTAATATACCATATTAATGTAGTAAAGGAAAAACCACATAATTATCTCAATTGATGTAGAAGAGGCATTTGAAAATATCCAGCACCCTTCTTGATTTAAAAAAAAAAAAAAAACACTTAGAAAACTAGGAATAGAAGGAAACTTCCTCAACATGATAGAGGGTATATATGAAAAGCCCAAGGCTAACCTCCAACTTAATGGTGAAAGACTGAAAATTTTCCCTCTAAGACCAGAAACAAGACAAGGATATCCACTGTCATCACTGTTATTCAACAGTGTACTAGAAGTTCTTGCCAGAGTAATTAGGCAAGAAAAAAAAATAAAGGGCATCCAAATTGCAATGGAAGAAGTCAAACTGAAAAAATCAATAACAAAGCTGCTGAAACTAATAAATCAGTTAAGAAAAGTGGCAGGGTAAAAGATCAACATGCAAATATCAGTAGTGTTTCTGTATACTAGTAATGAACAGTCAGAAAAGGAAATCAAGAAAAAAATTCCATTTAAAATGGAAACTAAAAGAATAAAATATCTAGGAATAAATCTAACAAGGGATGTAAAGAACTTTTACCCAGAAAACTGCAAGACATCGATAAGAGAAATCAAGGTAGACCATGTTCAGGGATTGGAAGACTAAATATTGTTAAGATGTCAATTCTACCCAAATTGATTTACAGATTCAATGCAATCCCAATCAAAATTCCAACAGTCTTCTTTGCAGAAATGGAAAAGCCAATCATCAAAATTATATGGAAGCATAAAGGGGCAGAATAGCCAAAGCCATTTTGGAAAAAAGAATGACATTGAAGGACTCACAATTCATGATCTTAACACTTATTACAAAGCCACATTAATAAAAACAGCATGGTCCTAGCTCAGGGTAGACACATAGACAAATGAAACTGGACTGAGAGTTCAGAACTCAACTCACACATCTATGGCCAATTGAATTTTGTTTTGTTTTGTTTTTTTGTTTTTTGTTTTTAGTTTTTTTTTTGTGTGGCCAATTGATTTTTGACAAGGGGGGCAGGACCACTCAATTGAGAAAGAATAGTCTCTTTAATGACATAGTCAAGGTCTCCATATTAATGAAGAAAATGAAGAGAAAAAAATGCTTAATCATATGCATATCTCACAGTAGCAAATTCCATATTCTTTTTTTTACCTTTAGCATTAATATAGTGCCATCTTTGCTTTTACTACAAATGATTACAAAGTTGTTAACTACAGTCCATAAATTACATTAGTTATGTTTTTCCCATATATCACCACACTTGACACTCTGTAGTAGAAGAACATTCCTATATTTATACTATCAACTACAGTCCTCATCTACTGCCAAAATCATTGTTATACATTCCCAATATTATCCTCCAGCTGCCATTTAACTAATATGTGTTCATCTGTGTATCTTTCTGAACACTAGAGGAACAAATGAGTTAGTGTTGGAATTAGATGAGTTAAAAGTGCCTGGAAAGAACTTCTTAGGAGTAATGTTTCCATATCTTGCTGAGCTTCATTTTTCTGACTTTTAGCTTGTTTTTTTTTTTAGTTTGAAATAAAGTTATTTTAAAAAAAGAATAGTCTCTTCAATAATGGTTCTGGGAAAACTGGATTTCCATGTGCAAAAAAATCAAAGTGGACCCCTAACCCACATCAAATACAAAAATAAACTCAAAATGGATCACAGACCTAAATATAAGAATCAGAACTATAAAACACCTAGAGGAAAATGTAGGGAAGCATCTTTAGGACCCAGTATTAGGCAATGGTTTCCTAGACTTTATACCCAAAGCACAAGTAACAGAAGAGAAAATAGATAAATGAGACCTCATTACAATTAAAAACTTTTGTGCATCAAAGGACTTTATCATGAAAGTTAAAAGACATCTTACTCAATGATAGAAAATATTTAGAAACCACATATTCAATAAATCTATAAAGAATATATAAAAATTTCTATAACTCAACAATAAGAAACAAACCTGTTTTTAAAAATTGGCAAGACTTGGATAGTCATTTCTCTAAAGAAGATATACAAATGGCCAACAAGCACATGAAAAGATGCTCAAAATCATTAACCATCAGGGAAAGACAAATCAAAACCACTATAAGATACCATTTCACACCCACTAGATCAGCAGCTATTAAAATAATAACAACAGAAAATTACAAGTGTTGGATAGGATGCAGAGAAATAAGAATTCTCATTCGTTGTTAGTGGAAATGTAAAATGATGCAGTCACTGTGGCATGGAATTACCATGCCTCGGCAATCCCACTTCTAGGTATATAACGAAAAGATTTAAAATCAGGGACTCAAACAGATTTTTGCACACCAATGTTCATAGAAGTAGTATTCACAATTGCTAAAAGATGGAAGCAACCCAAGTGTCCATCAACAGATAAATGGATAAATAAAATGTGGTATATTCATATCATACAATGGAATATTATTCAACTGTAAAATGGAATGAAATTCAGATACATGCAACAACATGGTTGAACCTTGAAGACATCATGTTGCATGAAAGAAGCAAGATACAAAAGGCCAAATATTGTATGACCTCATTGATATGAAGTAATTAGAACATACAATCGAATAGATTCTGATTATCTAAAATATAGGTTACCAGGGTACAGGGTGGGGTTAGGGAATGGGGAGTTAATGCTTAAATTGTACAGAGTTTCTATTTGGGTTGATCATAAAGTTTGGTAATGGATAGTAGTAATACAGCACCACATTGTCATCTTGATTAACGACACTGAATTATATATTTCAATGTGATTGAAAGGGGAAATTTAGGGTTGTATGTATGTTACTAGGGCAAATATTTAAAAGAACAACAACATAGGACTGTACAACACAAACAGTGAACTCTATTATAAATGATGGACTAAAGTTAATAATACAATTTTAAAATGTTCTTTCATGAACTGTAACAAATGTACCACACTAATGCAAAGTGTGACTAATAGGGTGGTATATGGAAAATCTTTTTATGTTATGCATGATTTTTCTGTAAACCTACAATTTCTCCAACTTGCTACGGAATGTGCTATGGGTCAAGATCCTCCAAGAAGGAAGTCAGCCCATACTCACATACCGTCTAAGAATCCAGACTGACACATCTGGTCCTGAGCACAACGTTTTTACATGGGGCAAAGGGAAAGGTAAAAGGCCATGTTCAGACTGTCCCTTTCCATCGTCAGATTATATATCTATATATAATGTATAGCGTAGTGATGAGCACATGTAGGAATTCAATATGGTAACTACTATTTGATGTTGTAGTTATTATTTTTCTCACTTCACAACTGGATAATTCAAAACTTTGAATGCTTTATGTGACTGGGCCAATATCCTGTGCTCATTCAACCACTCATTTATCAAATTGGATAACTATTATGTGCTAATCCTGCATCTTACTCCTCCCAAGAGAGAGCTCTTTTCACTTTCATGACAACTGAGGTTTACAAATAATTCTTTGTGAGTTGGTTTAGGTATGTTAGTGCTAGCTTCTCTCCCCCTCAAGTGTATAATTTTAACCATATTCATAGTGGTATATTTCATGCAACTTTCTTTTTCCTGTGTTGCTAATGTTCCAAGTTTCCAGTTTGTGGGACTTGCATTTTTTTCTGCATATTATTATATCATTAGCTGAGGATACAATTGGCTAATAAGAATCTAATGTCATCTTTAAAGACACAAAAATCTCACTAAAAGGAGTTGTTTAAGATGTTTAAGATGGCTTTGGACAATGTACATAGTCTTGTGAAATATGAGCTACCTCAGAGAGAGGCAGGGGCAATGGAAGAGAGGAACATTGGTTAGTTTTAATTTTTTAAATATACTTTTTTGCATTATTTTGCTCTATTATTTTTGTAATATGAAAACTATCAAAAATTAAAATATATATATCAGCAACAACAACAACAAAAAAGATGGCTTTGGAGATAATCCCTAGTTTTGTGTGCAAACTAATAATCCCATGGGAAATCAAGTAACAAATCTTTTGAGAAAACTCTGGTGGTTGCTTTGGATAAGAAAATACATTCTCAACATCTGATAAGTTGCCTCTTTCTCTCCCTATTTCCCCTACTCTTCCTCCCAAAGGCACTATTCCCTTAGCCCTCAAAGGAAATATTGTGCTGTAAATTCTCTAGTAAACCTCTTCCCCAAGGGCAGGAGCATCCTTCACTCACCTCAGCAATGATTTCACATATTCACTAATGTATAGGAATTCCCAATTGCACCAAAAAATTTATTCTTTTTAGTGATGACAGGTTTTTTTTTTTTTTTGGTTTTGTTTCACTTTTTGGCCATGGATTATGTGCTCTATGGTATGCTCTTATGAGTTCTTTCTCATCTGCATTTTATGCTTTTTCCTACCCTGAAGACCTTTTATTTCTAAGGGAAGAGACTGAAACTAAGTACATAAATAAATAAATAAATAAATAAATCTTTAAAAAAACAAAACCTAGAGATTGCAACTAGGGTCACACATACACACACTTAGGAGTAGGGGAAAAGAAAGAAGATAGGATTCCTGGGGGCAGGGAGGGAAGGGAAAGGAGTGGAAAACTTCTATAGAAGGGAGGAAAGAGACTATTTAGTAGTTAGCAAAGGAAGCAAAATGTCAGAATACAATCTCAGGTACTGCAGAAGGACTGGTTTATTTTTTTAAGGGACAAAGAAAGTAACCAAAGAGAAAAATGATTAAGCAGAAACAGCAGATATGTCTCATCTCACATTCTACCTGTGTTTGCTTGCAGTGCATACCTGAAGAGTTGGTTAAGATCTTCCCTCTGTCAGCCTCCAACAGCAGAAATCAAGAGGGGACTTTAAAACTCTAAAGGCTCCTAAATAAACTCCCCTCCATCTCTTCAGCCAATAACAACAATAACCATAACCTCTCCAACACTATCTGCTTGGGACCATATGGACTGAATTCTATATAACCTTTATCCCTGTTTATACTAGTCAATAGGTTACCTCATCCCTCCAAATGTACCCCTGTATGACTCTACATATCCCATTTCCTGACTCTGTCTCCTGTCACATCCCATTTCCTAAAACGCTTACACTTAGTCCTCTAGAACACATGGGTGAAATTATTAGCAACATCTCTGTATCCTAAGTCTCTTCTGAACATTTTCTTAACCTTCTTGCTCTAATTGAAGCCTGAAGACACTGCCTCCCTGTGTTTACTCAAGTGATGGATATTTACTCCCCCATACCCCTATTAACACTAAACTTGGTGGAGTGGTGGGGCTGTACTTACTGTCCTTGCCCCTCATTGTTCTTCCAAACTGGTTTTCCCCTTCTTTATAAACCCTCAGACGTCATCAGACTGTACCCTCTAGATCCCATACCTCATCCCTTGAAGATTTTGGCTTCTGGTTCTCTGCCACATTCTCCAACATGACTATTCCAAAACTCTGAACTCAGGTTCTTGAATTCACACTCTAAATCTTGTCATTTTCCAATAATTATAACCCTTCTTCAGGTCCTCAGTTTCAAACATCTAACCCTACAACTATCATTTACTCTCCTGCCAATCTATTTGTCCAGTGCCAATAATCCTTCAATTCCTGATTCTTAGAGTCTATTCACATGTTCACAGTACCCACTTCTCTAAGCCTAAACTGCATGGATAACATTCATAATTATTTTACTCACTTTCTTGCATGCATCCTCAGTTTGCTTGCATTTCTCTAGTTTTACCATACATGTTTAGCTAAACCACATTCCTGGTTATATTCAATTCTATACTTGTTCTCATGCCTCAGTGTGCTTGCAGAAGAATACACATAACCATGCTAACTGGTATCACTTTGAATTCTTGATCATGGTACTTAAATCGTTCTTCAGTGCAGTCTGGCAATTATACTGTTGCCCTTATACACCTTCTCTCCCATTCTCCTTCATGACTATTTCACACCTTCTCTCCAATGCCTCCAATGCCTCTTCTCCCATCCTTACCCCTTCCAGCTGTTGACCTTGACTCATATTTCACTGAAAAACTAGAAGCAATCAAAACAGCAATCATTACTCATCACTCAACCAGCTCCCAGCACCACACCCACACTACTACTTGCACCTTCACCCATATACTCTGCTTCCCCCCATATCTTTTATTTTAATTTTTAAAATTTTTTAATTTTTTCACATCAGACAGGTAATGTGCCGACATCATAATAAGGTTTGAGGGAGGTACATCTCACACAAATGCATGAACACCCATTCATCATGCTTATGAACCACAAAAGGGTCTCCCCTCCATTCTATGGCACCAGGCCCCATAGACTTTTGTCTACTTAAAGACATCACTCAGAAATTCTCCCTTCTCTCTCTTGAATCATTTATTTTCCTTTCTTTCCAGATTGTTTTCAACAATGAAACAAAATATTATTTCTTTCACCATAAAAATAAAAACAAAAAAACCCTCTCTTGATCTCACTTCTTCTTCCAGCTACCTCTACTGTTCTCTTCTCTTAATAGAAAATGATCATGAAAGAATAGTCAGTATTCCCCTGCTTCTTTGAGTGTTATTATGAAAACTTGTCAGCTTATGTCATTTTTTTTTGCTAAAAACTCTCTAATCACCTCTCATCTTACACAGAATTAAAGCCAAAGTTCCTAAAATTGCCTATAAGGTAATAACATGCCTTTCCTTGCCTTCTGCTCCTATTATCCTTCCTTCCTCTCATTCTATTCGGACCACACTGGCCTCCTTGCTGTTTCTTGAAAGTGCCATGCTTCCTCCTCAGAATCTTCTCACTTGTCAAGACTTCTCAAATGTACTGCCTCTAAATAGTCTACGACCTCTTTACTCACCTCCTCCAGGTCTTCTTCTGACCATCCTACCTAAAATTCCACTCGGTACTCCTGCGCGCGTGCGCTCTCTCTCTCTCTCCTGCTGTATTTCTCTCACTATGGTTTATTGCCATCTCACATTCCACACATTTTACTTTATTCTTTGTTGATTTCCTCTCTCCTCTCGGGTTGTAAGTTGCAAACTCCGTGTCAGCAGGGTTTTTACCTGTTCTGTTGACTGCTGATCTCAGCACCTAGAACAATGCCTTTCACACAGTATGCAATAAATGTTTGAACAGTGGATGAATGAATGGTGAGCCTGAGTTCAGATTTGGCGTAAAAAGAATGCTGTGATGATGATGTCTGAGATGAGCTGGGGAGAGCTGAGTGGCTGCCTAAAATCCATGTCTTTTAATGACAGGAAGAGAGTATTCAAGAGAGTTTCCAGAATATAAGTTTTTCTTTTCTAGTCTAACCCACTGTAGCAGAGTGCTTAAGGAGACAGTCATAGAAATAATTTTCATTAAACTGTCCCTGGAATTTTTTTACTGGAATAGGAGTCACACTTCAGACAACTTCATAAATCTATCTAGATATAGACACAAAACTATTCAAAGTTATGGACAAGTAGGTGATGGAAAAGTATCTAATAAACTGTATGCTGAATTATAATTAACTTTGAAACTGAAAGTTCTATGTATTCACAATATTAGACAGACCTTATCCAAATACAACCCTGACCTGCACTGCCCAGTATAGTGCAAGGACCAGCATTAATACAACGAAGATTAGAGGATGATTCAGAACCTGAAAACAAAAGGGCATATATTACCAGAGCCAGACAGAAGTATCACCCTTTTCTTCCTCTGAATGACAGGTCAATAATAAGCACTACAGATATATAGTTATGTTATTTATACATACAGTTGTGCTTAATTTAACTGGTTAGAAAATTGTATCAGTTCATTACATATTCCATTCATTCCATGAACTCAATTATCTGCTATCCATTTTATTCCCTTTTAAAGCCTAGGCTAATGGAATTGTTTTGGGTGTTTTTAAAGAAAGGTCCAAACCAGATGGATACAAATTGCATTTGTAAAAGAGATTTTAGCTCCAGAAAAAAAAAATCCTCTTATTGCAGCCCAGATAAACAGTAATAGTCACCAAATTGCTACTTAATGTGGCCTTTACGATTTGTCGATACAAGCTATGATATTATTTTTATATTATCTTCTGTCTATAAGAACCAGCACCATTTTTGGTAAAGCTTAGTTGAGAATCAGTATCAAAATATTACATTCTTATATTAAAGATTACCATTTTTGCTCATATTTGTTGAGTGTTGTCTCCGCTAAGGATTTAATCATTACAACAACCCTATGACATAAGTACTGTTATGACCACTATTTTACAATTTAGAAAATTGAGGCTTACAGAAGTTAATTTCCCAGGGTCACTCAGCTGATAAAGGCATAGAATGAAAATTTGAATTCCAGAATGCAGATTTTTAAAAAGACTCCCTAAATGCATTGTGGTCTGAGTCACACTATGTGAGAACATGCAAAAGTCACTGTTGGATGTACCTTCTTGTTACTGATATTTTAGTAACACTAGTATTACATTAAAAATGGTGCTTTGCCTTTGCCTTATGTTTTTGAAAAAAAAAAAAACAAAGACTCTAATTCACAATTTTGCAATTTACAGCTTAGTAGTGAAAAGTCAAGACCAAAATTCAGGACATCATTAGAAATATTTGTGACTACACGTGACTTTAGTGTCACATACAAGATTATGTACAATAAATGAGAGCCTTTCATTGTGAAGTCACTGCAATAAAACCAATCAACTTTATACATGGTAGAAGTATCTGAACCTTCTGGGGTTTTTATTGATTTTCACTAGCTATAAATGTTTATGAAATGGTTATAAAGTCTATTTTTAATGTATAAATGTTAACCTTGTTTACAAGAGTATTAGAATTTAAAAAGGATTAAATAGATAGAAGAGGTGTTATTATTTATGAACTTCAAAACAGGAGGTGAATGCAAAAATTGATTCTTTTTTCTGATTGTACAAGAAATGATAAGGTAAAATAAATTACTAGATTAATGCTTTAAAGAAAATAAAAGTTAACACCCATACTAGTAATCATTTTAAAAAGAAACATGAAAATTGAATTTTTAGAATATTGTCTTGTGCCAAATTTATGATTTTTCTAATATCCTTGAAGTGATTATAAGCCAAATAGTGATTTTAGATTAAATTTAAAGTTCTTATGGTACTTATGAGATCAATTTTATAAAGACAAAAATTTTTAACCAAATTTCAGTTAAAGAAATCTTAGCATGCCAACACATGACACATTTCATGGAGAAACGTACCAGGGCATAGAAAGTCCTACTTTCTAAATGACATGGCATAATGCTCCCCAGAAACCCAGGCTTACAAGCAAAAGAGAAGAAAATTTTTCTTTTATTCTTTCACATGCCATATAACTTCTAGTTTTAAAAATTTAGAAATAATGACACTTTAACTAAGCCACTTCTAATTCTTGGGTGTTTAAGAGATTATTTCCTGTTCTATACTTGATTTTTAGCAGTAACCCTCGTGGTGGTACTCTTTCAATGAAAAATTTCATTTAACTACTTATTATGTTAATCTGAGAAGGAAAGAGTTTCTTTCTTAACAATGACAGGTTAAAAATAAAATGTGAACTTCAAGAGAAAGGACACCATCACTGTATACTTTGAAAGGCAGCTCTGGACACTTACTCAGGAAGGCCAAGCACTGCAGTAGATGAAACTTGGGTATTGGAGACAAACAGGAACATTACTTGTTTATAGACTCAGTTTCTGCATTTGTAAGTGAGGGCTCATGCCCACTTCATAACATTTTGTCTCTGCTGATTGATGAAACACCACATTTAAGGCTTAAAACATAAAGACCGATGCATAGTCACAAATTAGTTAAGATTGTTTACTTATTTATTATACATTCTTGAATAATAATAATGAGGAACCAACACAAGACAAGAACATGTGCTTTATACCTAGTGAGTTTAGGTCATTAGGGAGATTCAAGTTCATAATTTTGTATGGAAGTCAATTTCATTTCTTCTGATTCTTGGTGAATTATATACAATAATGATATTTAGAACATGGTCATTTTAGAAAGCTTTTTCACATTTCATAATATAATTTATATTGCAACTCAGTGATGCAAGCATTGACTGTACTACTGTTATTGCCCTGAAAGTATTAGAAAAAATGCCATTTTGTGAATTGAAGTGACGTCAAAAGTGGAGACAGAACTTGAAATTGGGCCTTTGACTCAATTCTGTGTGGTTTTGAGACAACATATCACCTTCTCACAGTAATAAATTCTCTTCCCTTCTATAATGACAAGTTAGTGGATGCCTAGCAACTACAAGAAAAATAAGTTAAACTGATAAAAACTTCTAGAGGTAACTCAAAAAGTAAGTTGGTCTATAAACCTAATAAGGGTTGAGAATTTACTGCTGAAAAATTATTATTTCTAAAGTAACCTTATTATCTTTCATGCAATTTGTGTATTTGTTCTCTTTTAGGGTGAATTGGGCTAGGTTAATTACATTTTCCTTGGGTTTCCTTTTTTGTCATTATTTATTAATTTAATCTAAATGAAGTAATAGTTTCATTGCCTGTTGTTCTCCAGCATATTGCAAATTTAGAAAGTAAATTAATTTACATTAAAATCTAGGAAATACATTTACTATAGCTTTATTACAATAAAGGAACTTGGCCTTATTCCATACGCTAGTGTCAAGACTGTGCAGGATCTGGGATCTTACCCTAAAGAGCTACAAGCTGAAGAGCTAGACTGTTACTGTTTCGTGAATGCTGGGTCTCCTGAGTCAGAGACAATGGACTTTATAACTCAGCAAAAGCAGTAGCCAGAATGACAGTAAGACACTTGTACCGTTTCTCTATGCTCCCAGGTCCCACAGGTGTACAAGCAACAGGTTATGTTGTAGGAGAATATTGGCCTTGGAGAGTTACAGTTTTTATAGTAAGCAGAATCAAAGTCACTTTATATCTGGAGGAGGTGTTACCTCATCCCTTATGGATGCCCACTGCCAGTACCACCCTGAGAAGTGGCCTAGGTAGAGAGGACCAGATCGTGCGTTCTTCTCATGCCCAGAAAGAATATGTAGGGATGCTCAGGACATAAGGCAATAGCAATTAGCTCTCAACAGTTTATTGACACTAAGAGACTTAAACATTAAGGATATGAAATATTTGACAATGCCCTGTGCCAGAAATTCTCAAGAGGAGTAAGGGACATCCTGTACCCTTTGTAAAAGCTTAGAGGTGATTTTGGTATAACCACAGGAAGTTTATGGAATCGGTATATGAGGGGAGGCAGCATGACATTTTTATTTTGAAAGATCACTCAAGCCACCATGTGGACAGTGACCAGAGTGGCAAAGTTGGGGACAGAAGCAAATGAAGGACGTTGGAGTGACAAATCAGAGAAGTGACCACATTCAATTTTCATGTTTCTTTTTAAAATGATTACTACTCTGGCTGTAATCAGAGTTAATGGAATTGCCATGCAGAAGGTGGACCAAGAGAGGAGAGCTGGGCTATATTGAGGAGAAAATTAGGGACAGGGAATGGTTGAAATTGGCATATTGTAAGGAAATAAGCACAAAGGATTTGGGAGGAGAGTAAGGTTAAGATGAGAAGACATTAGGTTCCATTTTTGACATGTAATTTGAGAGATTTCCTGATTTCACTGGCCTACAGATTGAACATAATTGGGTTTAATATATACTAGTATGGAGAAACAGGCATTTTATGGCCGATTTAGAATCCACTGATAAAATTTACCTCCTGATAACTTAAAATTAGCCCGGACTATTCACTTCCAAGTCAGCTTTCTATTAAAACACAAAATAAAAAATCCACAAGAAAACAAACAAACAAAAAACATTTAGCATCTATAGTGAATACAGGGATTCACTAGACACTAATGGATGTGATGAATGAATAATCCAAATACTTCATTTAAGCTAATAGTTTCAACCTTTCTCATTCTAAACCATGTTTGGAAATTAATTGGGAGAACAAAAAGGGAATAACTTAAATTTTATTCTCTTATTTCTCTATCTCAAATTGTAAAACTCAGCTTTCCATGAGTAAAAAAATATATAGCAGAGAGGAGAAGACGCCAGAGTCTAGGTAACTAGTTTATGATGGATGATAAGCAAAGCATCTTCTTGGAGACCATTTTTTTGTAATGAGGGCCCAGATCATTTAAAAGACAAAAGTGATATTCAATTACTATTTTCATCTTTCTACTTTCCCAGCAATATTAGCTCTAGATACAAACGTCTAATGCTTAAAAGTTGGTAAGGAGGAAGAAAGAGTTTCAAAAGTCCAATCACTAATATTTTAGTAAATTGAATAATGACAATAAATAACCTTGGGCTCTTGGAATATATTTAGGTAGTGAGTGTTTATTTTCTAATACAGAGCCAACTGCCATGCTTTTACCTGGTTGCAGGTATTGATGTCTATGCCTCCCTTCAGATATTCCACTACTTTGTCCAGATTGCCTGCTCTGGCAGCTCGGAGGAAACTTGCATTGCTGTCAGACTGTAAGAAAAAGAAAAGATCTTTGGTGAATCATTGATAAAATAAAAATTTATCAAATACAGAAATATAAGAGTATTCATACTTCAAATCAGAAAAGTTTAGCTGCAAAAATTTCAATATTGAGTATAAAACATTGAATAATTACTCACAATATAAGGTAGCAACCTCACAATATTTCTGAAGAGTTGCTTCTGGTCATTAAAATCAATGGGAAATATGTTTTGTTATATTAAAGAGTATAGAAGAACCACTGAAATGAAACTCATTGTTAAGACTTCACTTGAAATTGTCAGGATACATTTGAAGATGAATTTACACTACCTCCAAATATTACAGTTACCCACTCCTTTTAGCTTCAGGAATCTAGTGACTTCATAAGTGAGCCTAATGTCAAGCCAAAAAAAAAAAAAATCAGAAACTCTGGATTTCTTTGTTTCTTTTTATTTACCGTTCGGCTATCAGAGTCTGAGGAAGAACATTGAGTATAGGTCACTTGGCAGCTATCTGTCCTTATTATAAAGGAATAACAGGATGCACCGAGCATGCTTTGGGGAAATGGGATAGTACTGGTTGGCAGGTGTGGACTGGACCGATGCAAATTTTGTGAGCTCTGTGATTTTGGAAAAACACGATTAAATTTAAACCAGCTGACATAATACCAGACTAAAATCTCTTAACAAAGATGATCACTTTTGATGGAATTACTCTCCTCCACACACACTTCTCTAAAAATCTGGTCCTAGGAATTTTCCCCATGAAAAATACTGAGGAGAGTTTTCCAGAGAACTAGCTGCAGTCACTCTGCACCTTTGCATTGGTTAAAAAGCCTGACTTTTACATTTTAACATATTAATGATAAACTCTTTTTAAGATTCCAAGACACTTGCATAACTATTATAATTTTTCCGATGGATAACATTTGTGATCTAAGATCTAACTAAAGAGAAAACTGTAGCATGAAAAAGGGATATAATTTACCTAAGAGGAAGTCAGATTCAGGATTGATGGCTCTTAACCAAGCATTCTACTCATTAGGTTCCCCTGTCTTTCCCCTCTAAGAATGCATCGGCAGCTAGGGACGCTTGGCACACTCTGTCTGAGCTATTTATTACGACTTGTGATGATGTACAGAGATAGATGTGGGAGCTATTTTCTTGGGGAGTCTCAAGTGTGGAATTATTTGCATACTGTTCAAATGATTTACACTTGGGAAGACCAAAAACCCCAGGACTAAATTACCTCACCTTTAGCCTAAATGTGAGGCATTATTTATTAAGAGTTGAAAGGTGGAACTAAAATCTATATGTTCAGAATTCACGCTTGGATTCTTTAGAAATGCATCATAGTATGATTAATGTCACACTGTTCTTCCTCCTCCCAGCACCTCTACAATTCCTCCCTCTTCATCCTTCCTGAAAGCTGTGCCCATGGCAAAGTGCCCAAAGTATATCTGCAATGCTGCAGTGACTGAATTGTGACTCATTTTTATTTTATTTTATTTTATTTTTTGAGGTACTGGGGGCAGGGGATTGAACCCAGGACCTCATATGTGGGAAGTCAGCGCTCAACCACTGAGCCACATCGGCTTCCCTAGGTTGTTTTTTTTTTCATCTGTTTTGCTTGTTTGTTTTGTTTTGTTTTTTCAGGAGGCACCGGGAACCAAACCCTGGACCTCCCATATGGGAGGTGGGCATTCAACTGCTTGAGCCACATCCACTCCTCTGTGACTCATTTTTAAATGCCTCTTCTATGAGATTATTTTGCAGTTTGCAGCAAATTCTAAATTCGAGGATTTTCTACCTTCTGGTTTCTTGCCACAGCATTTAGAAGCGAAACATAATATTGTGCATTATGTTAGGTCACTATCTCACAAGAAACATTGTTTTCTATAGACTAATCAAAAAAATAATATCAGGTCACAGATAGAAAATATGAAAATATTAGTTCCCTTACATACAATATTTAAAAAATTAAGTTGTGCTAATATTATACTAATGGTTTTTCCCAGATGTTACTTCCAATTTGTACATGGGGAAAATTATAGGTAAAAGAGTCACTTGCATTAATTCATTAATACAATACTACTATAAGGAAAGAACTATTTTATGCCAATTTAATAGGTGTGGAAAGAAATTTAGACAGTTTCCAAAGTCAATTAATTATACAGTGAAAAGTCAGGATTTAACTCAGGTTCATTAAACTTAGAGCTAGACATCTCATTCCCTACTCTACCCTGTACCTCCAAAGCAGTAGGACTGATGTCACTGCAGATTGCTAGCCTACGGGCTATAGATAACCTATAGAACCATGGTTATGTCGTTGGTCTACATATTTGCATTGTGAATTATGGTACTTGCTAAATAGTGCCTCAGCTGGAGAGGGAATTCTTGGCTGACATACCCATCCTCACTTCTAAAACCCCACTATGTGCACCTGGAAAAAATAAGAACAGGCCTGAGACAAACTGCTTAGAAAACATATTCATTTGGGAATGAGAAAAGAGGTGGTAAAGGACACACTGCATTAAAAAGCCAGTTGGGGAAGTGGATGTGGCTCAACCAGTAGGGCATCTGCCTACCACATGGGAGGTCCCCAGTTCGGGTTCTGATGCCTCCTAAAGAAGACGAGCAGACTCCATACCCACCACAACGAGTTAGATGCTGCACCCGCTGCAATGAGCAGATACCACAAGCCAGCAGATGCCACAAGTCAGCAGATGCTGCAGCCCACAGGGAGTGGATGTGGCTCAGGCCGTTGGGCACTCGCCTCCCATGTGGGAGGTACTGGGTTCTATTCCGGTGCCTCTTGGAGAAGGTGAGCAAACAATGAGCAGAAGAGAGAACCATCTATGGGAGGGTGGGGGGGGGATTAAAAAAAAAAGAGTATATCTATTTTTTTTTTAAAGCCAGTTGATTGTCCTTCTACAGTTCAATTTAACTTTATGAGTAAACTAAAAAAAAAAAAAAAAAAATCAGGCTTCTCTACTGTTCCTGTAAAAGAAGAATGCTGAGCACATGTAGAGACAGGAGAGACAGTCTGGCCCTAGAGGGATGAAGGGACACTTAGAGACACCACTGCAGGTGCTTAGAGGGTGACACATTGGTCAGAAGGAACACTGAGGATTGCTTTCGCTGTCATTTAATAACAAGTTTTCATAGCTGTTTTTCTCTTTTTTTTTGAATCAACCTTTTAGAAAGTGAAACAAGCCAAAGAATTAGAGCTAATATGTATAATTTTAGCAATAAATATCCCAAGTGCTCCAGAAAGGCTGGACCCAATAGAAATGGAACACCTGGGTGTCCTGCCAGGCTTCACTGCAGCAGTAGAGGCATAGTAGATCTTGCTGTAAATTTAGATTGTTCTGGAACTGCATTAGGGATTTAGTTTCCCCAAAGTGAGAAATGAATTAAATGGAATTGTTATTATAAAATGGTCCAAGGACATGAGTTTCAAGAGCATAATTAAAATGGAGTTTAACATATATCTAAAGATAGATACTGACATTATTGAAGGTCAAATGTTCATATCTGCATAGAAACATACATTCTTCCCCCCTTCTATATGGACATATGTACATACACTCTACACACAATGAGGTCAATCTGAGATTAAAACTCTTGACACAAGCCTGGGATAAACAGTAGTAAGTCTGATTGACTTCAGCCAATACAAGGAAGAAAGAGGATTCAAAGTCTCAGAGAGAGAGAGATGCAGAAATTTTTACCCTGCCATATTTCCTTCTGATGACATGAAAGTAACAGTTTTTAATTAGCCATAAGTAGGAGGGAAACATGCTTTCAAAGTAGACTGTTTTACTTGTTCAATTAGGAGATTTCATACATAAAAGCACAAGAGAAAATGAGGCAATAGCAACTCCTTGGGGAAAAATATCAGACAAATGTAAAACTAACCTCTCTCCTGTTTTGCTGCTTTATGCCACTAGAATTCTCAAATCCTAAAGCCAATTGTATTTATGCCTATGAAACTCTGACTCTAGAAGAGGAATTCAAATGCTGAGTCCCACCTATTTTAATCTGCAACAGATGGATGTCGTTAAAATTTTCCCCCTTTACAACCCTAGTGTTGCATCTCAAGCCAACAAAGAAAGATAACCTCTTAAATTCTTCCTGACACAGTTCTGTATGGTTTTTGTATCTGGATGTTAGAAAAACAGGAACATCTTTCTCAGTACCCAGCAGGGTGGACATGAAAGGCAAGGAGGAATGTGCATTCAAAGAGCTACATTATATCCTAAAAAGTGCTTCTCAAATGCAGTCTAGAGTCATGGGGGTCCGTTAGTTTGCTATAAGATTTTTTTTCCCAATTCTATGCTTACATTTAATCATACACTAAGAAGGAAAATATAAGCTGTGAGCATATTCCAGCTAGGTCACGGAGATGGCCACCCTATAAATGAGTACAACCATATCATTTTTGTATATGCCTTTGTGTTTATAATAGTACATAATAAGTGAAGTTCAGATGACTTACAGATGCATGATATGTAAAAGCTTTGCCATGATAGAGAAAAGAATGGTCAGGGAGTCTGGTCATCATACATGGCAAGATGCTATAGGCATGATGAACCAAAATAACCTGAGTGAAAGCAGGTTAAATATTAAATTTACAAATAAGCATATGGCCCTGATGCCACCTTTATATGGTCCAGCACACAAGATGGCATCTTTGTATGGACCATTAGTGGTGAAGATAATAGAAAATCCACAGTGAAATATTTTTCAGTTCCCAATTCCATCTTTTATTGGATTAAGCACACATCTCTACCACAATGCTAATTTGATCTCCAAGCAAATCAAGAGAGCTTTAAAAGATCATCGACTTGGGCATACCATTAAAATTGACATTAGCAAATTTCATGACATTTTTTTAAGTTTTTTAAATTAAACTTATTATTAATAATTAATAATGTTTCTAAAACATGCTTACAAAAAAATGTATTGTTTTTACTGATGTCAAATTCAGAAACATATTAATTTGAATATCAAACTCCAAGGTTAATATCTTTTTACTGTTAAGCCCAATATCTGTGATTTAGTTTTAGTCAACTCTATCCATTCTATTATATTAATGACCTTGATTTGAATAATACTGGTTTTGCCATTTTGTTTCTACTTAATTTGTAAAATTTTCTTTTTGGTAATGGTACAAGAATTTTAAAAGCTTTATGTTTTTATATTTAAAGTAACACTACAATAAAAATAACAACTGTGAAAGTTATGAAAACAATTTTTTTTTTTTAATTTAAAAGGGATCAAAACCTTCTTCAAATTTGAGAAGCACTTGCCTAACATTGATAATTGGCCAGCAATCTCTACTAGCCTTACTAGAGTGACACAGAGCACCTCCCCTTGGTTTCTGGTTTGGGGTTATATTTGCAGACCAGTTAACCTGAAGTAAAGCACATGTTTCTTGTGTACACTGAAGAAATTGCTTATTTATTTTTAAGATGCAATTATTCCTTTGTAAAAACAGGGTAATTTACCTACATACCTTGTATGTATACAGCAATATGAAACAAATTAAATAACTTGAGGGGATAAACTTATTGTGAATATCATGGAAATAGGGGATATTTCTATAATTCCTTAGGTCTCTTCATAGGCATGGGTTGTATGACTCTGGGTCTTTGTGGGTCTCAGTTTCCTTATGAAAAAGTAATTTAACTTTTGGAGTTGCTGGAAGAATTAAATATAATGACTTGACAATGCTTATTCCAATGCCAGGCACAGAGGACATTTAATGAGCTTGTTTTAAAATTGTGATTTTTCTTATATATAAAAAAGGCAAAGCAACAATGGTAAATCAAATTATTGATACATACATGCACCCTTTAAATGGAAGGTTATTGTCAGTACTTTGGTGCCAGCAGGTCTGAGCCACAACCTAATGTGAAAATGTTCTAAGGTGTGCCAGTACAACAAGACAAAAAAGGAACAAGAACTGGGTGGAGTCTGTCTCCAATAATCAATATTCTACAAAGCACCCTTTTTGTAATATCTGAGTATGTTTACTTTCCTATTCATAATTTTGTTATAGGGTCTGTTAGACTGTTTAATTAATTCAGCTCTTAATAGCTGAAGTTACTATTGCTCTCTTCTGAAAAAACAAAATTTGGGGGCAATCAAGAACTTTATAAAATACTGGAATTTTTTAGGAAGAATTCCACAGGTTGCCTTCCTCTACTCAGAACACATCTATAAAAGGTAAAACACCTTACACCTCCCCAAACCATTGTACAATGTCTCTTCAACTGCCACCAAAAACAAAAATTCTCTAAATCATAAATTTGTACAATCTAGCTCAAATATGCAGATTTACCTACATTTCCAGTGTCATTTCAACAAGTCTTTAAATTGCTACTAAATGAAAATAATACTGAATACTTTAATAGCTAGAATGAATGCAACTTTCCAAAGAGTGTTCTGCTATGTTTTCTATATGCCAAGAAAATTGGTTCAAACATAAAAGTGAACTTTATGAACAGCTAAAGGTAGAAGGCCTTGCAAATTGAGGTGTTTATATTTTTACTTTAAAAATGTTAACAGCTTCCAGTTGACCACGATAGTGGCGTAGGGTGCTCCAGGATGCCACTTCCCTACAGAACCTTTAAGCAACTAGCAAAAACTGGCAGAGCCATCTTCTTCAGAACTCCCAAAACAGTTAAAGGGTTGCAGTCACTGAGTGAATGCCGAACTAAGAATACGCAGGTTTAAAAAACAAGAGGAAGTGGATATAGCTCAAGTGATTGAGCACCTGCTTCCCATGTCCTAGGTGCCGGGTTCAATTCCCAGTGCCTTCTAAAAACAAAACAAACAAATAGTATATGGTTTATTAATTTAGATTAGAACTCTGAGCAAAATGTTTTTGATGTAAAAATTTAATTTAATCCAAATATATGGATGGACACATTTTATTTTATTTTATTTTTTTTAAGATTTTATTTATTTATTCATTTATCCCCCCCTTGCTGCTTGTGCTCGCTGGGTCAGCTAACCATGCCGTGTGGGCGGGCTTGCCTTCACCAGGAGGCCCCGGGAACCGAACCCTGGGCCTCCCATATGGTAAACGGGAGCCCTACTGATTGAGCTACAGCCGCTTCCCTGGATGGACACATTTTAAAGACACAACTTGAAAAGCAAATTCTTGAATAGTAAATAACTTGGTCAGTGTTATTAAAATGTTGACTCACTGACTTTTGTTTTGTGATAAAGGAAATAAAAGATTGCATTCTTTCCTAGAAATATAGCGCTGTTACTATTCATTCTCTTTTCCTTGCTTCTGTAGAATAAGTTTGTCACATGGCTTAAAGGTTTTTAATATTCATTTTGATTCAAAGTTGTGGTTCTGTTATATGTGGAATCTTTGAAAGTTCAGCCAAAAATCCATGCAAATGTGAACATTCTGAAGTTTCGCTTAATTCTGATTTGTGCTTAAGTTTTTTACTTTAAAGAAGTTATAACAATGGTAGTTGCCTCCTTCAGTATTTGTTAGACATGTGAAGTACTGATAAATGTCACAATGATGGGTTATTTTTTAGATTATTACTGTAGGTAGATTAGTCCTTAACACAAGTGAGTCACTGTTTAAATGTGCACTTTTTTAATGAGTGGATTTTACAGATAAAGCATAATAAATTGTACTGCTACATTCGAAAACTATAGGGGATGATGTGGGAGAGAGAGGGGTTACAATGGGAATCCCTCATACTTTGGATGTAACTTTTCTGTAATCTAAAACCTCTTTAAAAATTAACTTTATCATATTAAAAAAACTGTAATGAGGGACAAAGAAAGTCACTATATACTGATAAAAGGGTTGATTCAACAAAAGTACATATCATTATAAATATATATGCACCTAACAGCAGAGCCCCCAAATATATAAAGCACATATTGACAGAACTGAAGGGAGAAATACAGTTCTACGTTAACAGTAGGAGATTGCAATACACCATTCTCAATCATTGATCTCTAGACAGAAAAGCAATAAGGAAATAGAAGATTTGAATGATATCAAAAGCAGTATATTTTCCCACAGTGGAAACAATTTTTTGAACACTGACTATTAATATTATACAAGACTATTACTCAAAATTGTATTTGCCATATATTTAAGGCATTACAGAGACGATGCAGACTATTAAATACTTCTAAGTAAGCACAAATTTGTGCACAATAGTGTACATTTTCAATAGTTGCTCCAGCATCTTTTGAGGCTTTGAAATTATAGAAACTACATGATTCTATTTGATCATACATTAATTATATTCTTCATTTGGCATTAATGAAGGTTATTCTACTTTTCTTATCCTTTGTACATATTACACAAATACTGTTTTGCTGGTCTTCAAAATGTTTACTACAATTCCAAAAAGATCAGATCTCAGTTGTTAAATATTCTGGGATAAACAAAAGTGAAGTAAATTGCTAGAGATAATGTTATGCATTAAAAAATTCCTGGACATTCACATTTCTGTGATACTATGTTGGGCATTCTGACACCTGAATCAAAATATTTGTAATATGACAATATCCCTCCTCAATGAATGAGATTTACTGTCACAGAATGCAAAAGACGTAAACCAGCAGGGATAAAATCACATTTGTGTTGTACATTTGGTAACTATTTTATGCTTCAACTTCCTATTTTGTTTTGAATATTTAAAAATGTACAGACATATATATCCATTAATTTTTAAATAACTATTAGATTAATGAGAAGAAGGAATATGAATTCTCCACTTGGTATTTCATGACATAGTACAAGTCTGACTCGAAAAGTGACTGTTTTGCTGACATTAGTTTGGCTTCATAAAATTTCTCTATAACTCGGTTTATTACTAAGATGCTTATGACAATAAGATACACAGAAACTTTCATTAAAATGGGGACTTTTTACAAAGATAGGTGGAAACTTTTTTAGGTGCTTATAATTCTGTCAGATTTTTATTGAATTTTATGGTGAATATGCAATTTAAGCAACTTTAAGTAAGGAAGGAAATGAACCTGGTGTGATTACCTATTGTATTCTAGGCATTAGAATCTGTGACTATGAAATACCTACAGAACTCAGAAGTTCCATCACTACATACAACATGTCAATCTTTTCTGAATTTAAAGGGAATAATGTAAGTTAGTTGGTATTTATGGATCCTTTCATAACATGTATAAATTTCTACAAATATCAGAGCAATAATTAAAACATTTTGCTGTAGTTATAGGTCAAAAATCAGATTAAATAATAACTTGTGGTTCATGTCTTAAAAACTTGAAACCACACTGGAAGTACAAATTAAAGAACACTGCAGTTTAATGCTTCAAATATTTTCAAAGGATAAGATGCTTTTGGGGAGGTCTCTAGTCCAGACAGAGTTAAGTCATTACTGCTTCAGCTAGGGTAAGCACCTTGATAGTTGCTTTAGACATTAAGCTGCTTACTATGAATTAATATTCCATGCTTCCAGAAAATGGCATACAATCTAGGTGAATATGACTTTCCTACTTTTGTGAATGGTTCTTCTTGGTGTCTTTTGTGAATGGTTCTTCTTGGTGTAGAGATATCTGGAAACATCGTGATTAAATGGCATATTGCTTGAACTAGTCTATTTGAAATGTCCTCTTTTTAATTTTATCATTCAAAATACTGATGATGCAAAGGCAAGCAAAGCATTTTATAAGTCCTATGATGACTATTACGGTCTCTCCATAATAATCACTAATAATCACTAATATTTTCAATAGCTATAGTAACATGACACGTGTAACATGTCAAGAATAAAAATAATGAAATTCCACATTAGAAATTTAATAATATATACAACATCTATACATGATTCAATTCTAAACAATTCTCTATTATTGTTTTGGGATTTCCAACATGTATTGTGTGCAAAACAATGAAAAGGTTATATTAAAAACAATCTGTATCCCTGATCTAATCTCTCTCCTAATTTTCAACTAGTTAGACATGTCTATATAAATGTTTAGCCTGCATGCTAAACTTATTTGCCCCAAATGAATCTGGGCCAAAACATGAAAGAGTTTATTAAGTTTGTATATAGTGTACACAATTTCCAGAGGAATTTCGTTTTGGACTATCACTGGTCATAAAAGGAGTTGGCTTTATAAATGAATAATAACCAACTATGCATTTGGGTCAGCTGGAGTAGCTAAAGAATGTTTATATTATTTAGTAATAATAGTTTATTTAAAGTTCTTTAAGAAATTTTCTCTACTCAAAATTCTTTTCATTCACTGACTAATCAGTGTGTTAAAATATTACAGAATATTTGGAGGGACATGCATTAAAGTTCATTTGGCTGCTATACATAAAGATTAGAATAAATAGACCTCAATTAGGTTTTAGTCTCTCTTGAAGGCTTTCTCAGAAATGTCAAGATATGAAAGAAACAAATCTAATTAAGTGAAAATATCTTACATCAATTTTTTATGTCAGATATCCTACCTACATTGTTAATTTAATATTGCCCTCTTGAGGTAGGATCCACATTTTTATCCCCATTGGTCTAATTATTCTTCAGCTTCACAAACCATCTGCTCTAAAGCAGACATGACTCAATCAGAAGCAGCTTCGTGGCTCTGCACAAACGAGGTGCTGACCCCGCCCCATGGACTGCACACACTAAAAAATAGATGGCTCTTTAGCACTGAATTTTCAGAATTCATTAAAAAAACTACATTCTTGAAATGAAAGCTTCCCTATGACTCGTCATTTGTTATATGACCACTATTTAAAAATAGTTCACATATATTTTATGATCAGGGGATATTTCATTACACTGTTGATTTCAGTGTGGTCCTTTTGAGATGCACATGGAAATATAGAAGGGTTTTTAGTTTACAACAGTCTAGTGGACATCTGTAATTGTCAGTCGGATTGATTTTTCTGAAGGGTATCACTTAATTACAGCTTAACGATCACACACTGTGTCAACCTTCTGATACTGTTTGTTTAAATGTAATTATGTAGTTATGTATGCCGTTTTCAAAGAAGGCCAATTTAGAACTCATAGAGTTATTCAGTCCAAATTTTAATTTTCACTTCCTTGAAGACTTAAGTTCAAAAATATTAATATCTACTCCAGAATGAGACAGGTATTTGAATTCATTACTGTCTAATAGCATTTCTTGTCCTAAGGCAATACTCTAATTTTCTGAGAATAATAGACCTAAGAACTCTGTTTGTGCCACCCTTAGGATTCTAATTTTTTTGGAAAAGTCTTTCTAATTACTGGGTATCATGAATTTCAGCATGATAATTATGTTGTTTATTAGAAATCATTTGAGTGCCTGTAGTCCCTTTCATTAAACTGTTAAGTTCATTGTCATTTGCAAGATGCCAAGAGCCCATCTTTTTAAGGTGCATATAATTTTTTGAGAGGTTATGGTCTCCAAACATGTGAGTCCCAAAGGGACATACACAGCTTTCATTCTCTTTTGCATGTATGAGATGATCTATATGGACGTGAGTGCCGAAAAATGAACTTTAAAAGGCAAAAATTCTAATTCTAGTAAGCCAGCATCATGTTATATGTAATATATCAACTCATTTTATATCCATTCCCTGGTTTGTCAACAAACGTTTATTAAATTAAATTTTAGGGACCAGATGTGGCTCAAACAGTTGAGCTCCTCCCTCCCACATGAGAGGTCCCGGGTTTGGTTCCTGATGCTTCCTAAAAAAATAAAAACAAACAACTAGCAAAAAAAAAAAAAAGACAAAACTAACTCAGGGAAGCCAATGTCACTTAGTAGTTGAGCACTGGCTTCCCATATTTGAGGTCCCAGGTTTAATCTCCAGTACCTAAAAATAAATAAATAAAAAAATTTTAGAAAATAACTTAAGATATGTAATATGTGTGCAGTTTGTGAAACAAGTGTTTTACATTTAAGGGATTGCAGAATAGACGAACCACTTTCAAATCTGACTCACTGAGTTAATTTGGCTAAATTACTGAAAGGGTCTTTAGTTGTACCTATCTAAACATTTACATATCAGAAAAATCATACTTTCAGTTTGGAAAAAGTAGAAGTAAATTAATCAAACAGGTAATTTTGACAACAGGAATTGAAAATAATTTGAATAAGTCCTTAAAATAGCCCATTGCTCAATCAAGAGTCAAATACTTATGAAGCACTTAGCATGTACATGTTAGATGATAGAGATTGAATGTTGAAGAAATAAGCATGGCCCATGCCCTTGAAAGATTTTAAGGCAGGGTGTGACATGAGATCTGCATTAAAAACAAAACAAAATAAAATAAAACAAAACAACTTTTAACAGTCAATGGATCCTGTGTCTTCCAATTCTATCCCTATATGAAAGTTAATTGGCTTATGAATGTCTTACTTTGTTCAATAAGGTTTGCATATATTGGTTTATCATACCTTTAGGTTAATTGGGGAAAAAAATGGCTTCATTTAGGAAAAACTCTAAGATTTTCACCTTAATTCAATGATCAAAAAGCAAACCATGAGTCAAGAGAGAGTGCACATAATAAAAAAGACCATAAGGAAACATCTCAAAGTAATAAACAGGGTGATGGGATTATAGTGGCTTTTCTGTTCTTTATGTTTTTCATATTATCCCAATGCTCTACAGCAAAGCAGCATTACTTTAAGAATAGAAAATACCCTTAGTATAACAAATGTTCTATGAAGGCATATTTAAATTTGAATCTCTTTAAATAAAACCTTGTTTTGCCAGTATTTTAATTAAAGTTTCTTTTAACTTGGAGACTCAATAAATATATATTAAGAGAATTAAAAATAAAATAAAAACTTCAGCTGCAGTATAGTCCATGAATTCACTGTTTGATAAAGGTTGCTGGTGATAAATGAGGTAGAAATTGTAGATGGCCAAAGGAACTGTAAGGGCAAAGTCACGGTAGCATGAAAGAACATGATATGCAGAAAATTATGAGTAATTAAGTATGTGTGAATTATAAAGACCATGGATACAATCAAGAACTAAAATTCTTGATGTTAGGCAGTGGGAAGCCCATGAATGTTCTTTTATGTCACAATAAAATATTGAATATTACCCTTTAGGTGAAGGGGAACCAGAGTCACCAAACAATTTTTAAGTAGCAAGAGCCAAAATTAGATTGTTGTTTTAAAACAAATACTCTAGTAATATATGGAGGCTGAATTAGAGGTGAAAAAGCATGGAATTTGTGAGGCAATTTAGGATACTCTTGCAATAGTGTTGGTGAACAATGTCAGCAAGGACAACCATGTGAATAGAGAATGGTTTTGTCATATATAAAGAAAAAAGTACTGAAATTGGGGAGATTGAATTTGAGGGTTTATGGAAAAGAAGCAACCAAGGAAAATTCACAGACTTCTAGCTTTGGCATGTAATGAATGGTGCTTTCAGCCAATATTAGGAATTTGAGTAGTAGAATGCCTCTAAATTGGGAAGGGGAACATAGAAGTTTGGTTTTGGACAGTTTAAATTTTAGATGATAAAGCTGCATAGTAGGGAACTGAAAATGTAAGACTAAAATCCAGAAAAAGGGCATGAGCTAAAGATATAGATTTAGGTAGCATTGGTGTATAGGTGGTAAAAAAAGAAACAAAAACAAAACCTCACTTCCATTTATTTTATACTTGCCAGATACAGAAAAGATTATCTCTTGACTCTACTTTGTCACATTACACACCTAACCTGTCAGCAAATTCTATTCCTTCTATCTTCAAAAGTCTCAAACTCAGCCCCACCAAAACCATCCTTTTCCAAGACACCAGTTACTGCAAACATCTGCGAAGCAGTTTCTCAGCTTGTACATTGCCAATTCTGTAGTCATCCCCCTCCTCAAACCCTTCAATGGCTCCACATCTCTTTCAGAGCAAACTCTGACTTCTGAACGAACAATGGTCTGTAATGCACTGTAATGTATATGATATGATCAGGTCCTTACCTCTGTCCTGGGGCCCTCTTTCTCTGTGCTGCAGCGTGATGATCTCCCTATTCTCCAAGCACCCAGGGCCTTCATATTTGATTGTTTCCTCAGCTGGGAATGCTCTTCTAAATATTTGCATGGCTTGCCCTTCATTTATTCAGGTCTCTACTCAAAAGATTACCTCCTTTGTGAGACTCTCCCTAATCCCCTTTATCTAAACTAGCAGCTCCAGTCTCCATGACCTCACTCTGCTTTATTTTACTTCATAGCACACTTGGCATCTCTCTTTGTTTGTGGGATTATTTTCTGTCTACAATATTAGAATTTTTGCAGGCATTTTTGTCTCTCTGATTTATTGCTATATCCTCAGTACCTAGAAAAATGCCCAATTTCTTTGAGATGGTGAAACTGGGGGAAATATAATACAAAAAGTGCTGTGGGATGAACTTCTTTCAGTAGGAATGACTGGAGAAGGCAATTTGGAAGAGGTGATATTTGAGCAGAGGTGGTACTGATAAGAAGGGGCCAGCCATGTGTCTACATAGAGAGAGCACCAGGCACAAAGCCCTGAGGCAGGAACAAGTCAAAATGTCAAGCAACCACAAGGTCAGTAAGGCTTAAGTACAATAAAGCAAGGAGGAGTGACAGCATGTGAGTTTGGAGATGCAGGCAAGGGACTTGTAGGTCATGGTAAAGGTTTTTCATTTTTTCTTTATGTTATTGAGTCTTTTGTGACATAAAACGGCAATATAATCTGCTACGAATCAATAATACAAGAGTAGGGTATAGGAATTGGTCAAAGGGTATAGATGAAATTATGCACTAGCTACTATGGAGATGCTAATGATTCATTTTGTAGGATGGGAGGTGATGAGTATCCTGTAGGTAAAAACAGTACTCTGCTATGTGAGATGGCTGGAACAAATCCCACTGGGTATTTAAATTCTCTGACTACAATTTGAAACTTGTGAAATTTTAAAATCTTTTTAGGATTTGATAGGTTGGTCAACTTATGGTTGATAGTGGGTCGCAGACATCTTTTCACAATGTGTGATTACATAGTGCCTTTCTTATGTAATATTCTGCGTATTTGACTTAAGCCTTCTTAAAGCAAGAATTATTTTGTATGACATACAACTTCCTGGCATTTTATGGCTTGCCATCTTAGTCTCTGAGAATTGCCATGGAAAAGTATCCTCCTCTTTGGTGCTTTTTCCGCAGGGTCCAAATCATATTCCAATAATGACCATAGAATGACCTTTGCGAGCTGCTCCAGTTTTTGGTTGTGTGTGTGATGCTGGATTTTGCTTCACTCCTTACCATTTTTTGGTCTATGAAACTCCTAGAATGAGGGAGCACATCTTGTAGGGCCTCTGGAAGGGAATACTATCAACCTATCAGTATCTTTCATGAAATGCCAGGAAATGCTGATAAAAATAGAAATTGCAGTATATATGTATAAATATATATATGAACAGTAATACTGAAACAGAATTTTATACAGGAGGTTTCTCAGGAGCTCAGAATACTGATATCATGCAGCTGACGTTTCCCCCTAAGACTAGGATACAACTGAGAGATACCACTTTATCCTCAAAGGATGTGACCTGCTGTAGTTTTCTAAATTTACCCTTGTGCTATGAACTGCAATTGTCAGGAATTGTTTGAGCTATTCAATTTTAACTCTATGCAAGGTATAGGGTTTATGTAATTAATGTTTGATTAATTACAGTACATAAACACATAACAATGAAAAAAAAAGATGAGCAAATCAAGCATTTGTAACTTGATTTGTAGCATGTACTGCTTTATTTTGCTTGTTTGTGTTAACATTTTAGCTTATACTACAAAGTCCATTGGAACTCAGTCAATAAAAACCCCTCTAGTTATTGCTGCATTCCTAAGAAGATCTGAGCTTCTTCAGAGGCAGCTTTCAAAACCCAAACATTGGTTGGGGTAAGAGTATTGGCTTCAATTCTAAAGATAATTTTGGAAAGTAAAGAAATATAATTTAAACATAACTGAAAACAAAATCAGGTTTAATTCATTTCACAGAACTAAAATTTGTGTCAGATGCCCAAGCTCCTCTTTAAAAAAACAAAACAAAACCAAAAACAGGCTTAAGCCAGGCTTAAGGAGAAATGTCTTTTATTATTTGACTTCTACAGGAACTTGTATTAAGTAGACCCTGTGAGTCTATTTTCCTGAGGCTTAGGGGTAGGTTTCTTCAATACACTCCCCTGCACCCACCCTCTCACCTTGAGTGTGACAAGTTCTCTTAGTCTGTGGTCCCATAAATACCCTGATTATTCAATCATTCATAAATATTTGTTGACTGCTAGTTATAAGCACAGCATACAGTAATACATGTCAATAGCCTCAGTAATTACTGCAGCCACATTCTTGGCTCATCCTATTCTGATTTCCCTTGATGCCCAATTCCCTTTCTTTTGCTAGGGGCAGGGCCTGAAGTTGAAACCATATGGCCTGACATCTCTGGAATACCAAGATTTATTTTCTTTCATGTTGTTAACCCAAGAGTTTTGACATCTAAGGACACTATTATATTATATCAAAATATTATTCCATATTACACTCCACAAGTGAATCTAAAGCAATAACTCTTCTTCACAATTATCCCTATTTCCATTAAAAGAAAAAAAAACAAACACAGCAATGGTAGGTATCAAAGACAACATTTTCCCTCTGTTTCTAAAGCAGCATGCAGACTTTTACTAGCTCATACTAACAGATTTCCCTGAGTGGGATTTAAACCTGGACTGCTTCCAAGATGGATGAAACATCCCTCAGCTGTTCTTAATTATTAGTCACACCTGCTGTTTAAATGTTGCTTGCACCTTTAAGAAATCATAATAGCAAAACTTGTCTCAGTAAAACTTTAGTAAAAATGTAAACTAATAAACTGTTATGAAAACTAAAGAAAATATATATTCCACAAGAATATTGTATAAACCTAGAAAACTTTTGATGTTCTTTAATTCCCTTTGTTCTTACAATTCCCCCTCTCTTAAAAAGGGGAGGAGAGATGCTTGTAAGAATATAGTCTCACAGAACATTTGAAAAATGAATAAAATAGAAAATATTATCAGCTCACAACCATAATCTCATTACCCAAACTTAACACTGCATATTTTTTTTAAGTGAACTTTTTTTTTAATTTCTTCCCTCCTTCGTTGTTTGTGCTCCCTGTCTGCTCTCTGTTTGTTTTGTGCTTCCAAACCGAGGACCTCCCATGTGGGAGGTAGGCACCCAATGGCTTGAGCCAACTCCACTCATGCTTATTGTGTCTCCCACTGTGTTTCCTCATTGTGTCTCTTAGTTGCATCATCTTGTTGCATCATCTTGTTGCATCAACTTGCCATGACAGTTCATAGTATCAGCTCGCTGTCTTGCTCGTCTTCTTTAGGAGGCACCAGGAACTGAACCTGGGACCTCCCATGTGGTAGGCAGGCACCCAACTGCTTGAGCCACATCTGCTTCCCAACACTGCATATTTTTAATGCATTTTTTTCTAGAACTTTTTTATGACTGTATTTTTGTGTATAGATAATGTTTTTAAAATGTTGGAATACTACTACTCTGTCTTCCACTTTTAAAAACAAACATTACAAAATAAGTATTGTCTCTACCATCCAAAGTTTTGAAATGATATTTTTAAATGTCATGTAACAATCTATCTTATGGATAGATGATCATTGTATTAGCTTTTCCCCACCGTTTGAAGAACTAGAGCCTTCATTTTCCATTATTGTAAACAATGTTATGATTTTAAAAATTGTACATAATTTTTGTCTCTTTCTTGATTATCTCCATTGATTAAAATCCCAGAGGTGGAATAACTGTGTTAGGAGGTGTAGATGCTTGTTACACATGGTGAAACTATCCTTGAGAAAGGCTGAATCAGAAGATATAACAGTTTGCAGAAGAGCCTGTCTCAACACAATTGCAAGTGAAAAATTATCTTTGCTCAATTGTTATGCATTCATTGTGACTTTGATCTGTTTGTCTTCCTCACTTTTGAGGAGGTTGAAAATTTAGTCATATATTTTTGTCTATTTCATTTTTCTTCTTTGAGGTGTCCACACTTTTTGGTTCTTTTAGAGTTTCAAATGTCTTTTTTATTTTTTTTTAATTTTCATATAGATGGGATATTAGCATTTTGTCTTATTTGTTGCAAATTTTTGTTTGATATTTGCTTTTTATGATATTCTTTGACTTCTAGAAATCAAAATTTTATAAAATAAAGTCTTACACATCTACTTTGAGATTTTTTTCTCTGCTGTTTTTATGCTTTCCAAGCCTGAAATCAATGAAATACTCCTCTTTATTTTCTCCCAGCTTTTAACAAGTTTTTTTTTTTCTCACTTAACTCTTTTAATTACCTGAAATTTATTCTGGTGTGGAGTATGAGTGACAATCTTATTTGAAATGCTCCAGGTAAGCAAAATTTTCCAATTGTTGAAAAAATCTTACAACCCAGTTTTATGTCTTTCTTGTACATTTTTCTTTCCCTGAAGAGCCAGCATAGGCTTACAACTACCTTTCCAATCCTGGTCCAACCACTTACCATGAGCTCTGCTGACTCTGGGCAATTTACTGGACTCAAACCTTAGTTTACTTGTCTATAAAATGCATGGGGTTGTGTAGATTAAAGTAGGAAATGTATGCAAATCACTGAGAACAGTCTATCAGACTAGCAGGTACCCAATGAAGGTGTATTGATTACTTGGCTCAGGGAACTATTTTCAGGAGTAAGTAAATGAAACTTACGTCCTGCCTGTGGTTCACAGGGCACCATAACAGAAACTAGCAGAACATAGAGGCTCAATAAATTAATAATTAATATGGAATTTCCCCTGCACTTCTACATTGCTTTTATTTCTTTATTTTCCTCATTTTTATTCACCTCCTCCTATTTTCACCTTTAAGCTGTCTTGTGATACTGGGTGGAATAGGTCTGGTTCCAGCGCCAGATCACGTGTTTGTGCCCGGGCTGAGCCAGAAAGCAGCCCAGCATCCTCAATGGCTGACAGTGCCCGTGCAGAGGCCTGACATGCAGCTCTAACTGCACAGATCACAGCTAAACTAGGAATGGTGGGTGGCATGATCGTCAGGATTGCTGCTTAGTTGTTTAAAGAATTAATTGATGAGTATGTACAAATCAATACCAAGGAGAAGACTGATTCTTCAATCTGCATTTATATAATAAATACGGGCATCTATAATATATATAAATATAATAAAAAAGGGCATCTAGATTTGTGGCATTCATTATTTGCTGTCTTGAAATAAACTGCTTCAATACTTAATTTTATAGCTCTCCTAAAAAGGCAAATATAATTTTAAAAATGGAAAATATATGGAGTGAAATATTTGTTACACTTCACGTTAGTTGATGTACTAAGAATTTCTGATGAGGTCAGAAGAATTTTGTTAATCATCTCTTATGACTTTGTGGACAGAAGTGTGGATTTCAGGCAGCATATTGTACCAGACTCCCAATTCTGAGGGAGGATCAGAGCATTCAGAACAATCCTGCTGTTCAAGCTGGCTGTTCAGGTGGAATGGAATTCTGATTTTTAACCTTGGGGGCACATTTTCATAACAACACCTTGTAGTCCCTGAGTGCCCAGATCTCTGATGGAAATTTACAAGTTTAAACAACAAATGAAAAGACTCTATATAGGTGTATAGTAATTATTAGCTTTTGGAAGTGGAACTTAAATTTATTCTTTAGCCATTGTGATAAGGTGCAGATACCTTCTTTCTTTTATGGTGATGTGTAAGAACTCCAGGAGGCACCTGTTTGCTGGCAGAGCTGTCCCATGTGGTCTTGGTTTCTTTAACTGTCACTAAATAAGAGTGCTAGCAATTAGGTGAATTAACCTAGATTAGAAGTAGCTTAATAAGATGTGAAGGATTTTTATACTCTTTTGCTTTAATGCTCTGATATTATATATTTATCTCTGTGTCTTCAGTAAAGTCAGTAAAGTCAGCCTCTTCTAACAAAGCAGTGGTTATCATACATCAGTGCACTTAAGAGTTACTTAGACATTATGTTTAATCTTGTTAAATAAATATTCTTGGATCCCACCCCTGAGATTCTAATTTGGTAGGTGGGGGGTGCGGCTCAGCAATCTACATCATTTTAAAACACTCCAGGTGGTTCTTCTGATGTGGGTGGTTCGGGGACCACACTCTGGGAGGTGCTGACATAAAGGATTAACTAGACCTTTCATTGTGGGTATTTATTACACAACCTCAGATATGCTTTATCCCTTATGTCATCATCAATCATCTAGTCTAGGATGTCAGAATGCCTAAGAAGCTGAAAAGCATTAGCCATTTTTAAAGGAAATAATTACATACTATAGAAATGTGGATACGTTTGTGAAACACACACCTTCTTAGTAGAAAATTGTTGAGTGTCTGAAAAATGCCCTTTTCTTTCTGTAACCCTGGGGGTGGAAACTATACATGAAAATCAGTGGCTTTCAAAAAGAAAAGGGTGTCAGGAATTTTCCTATGTACATCTTACTAGATGTTTTAGTAGATGCTAATTTCCTTCAGAAGGTCAACAACCTAGTTTTAAACATTATATCTGTTTTGTAAGAGATCCAGTTTCTTGTAGTTTTCTTTGATAAAGTGAAAATTCTTCATAATACACATTCTTAATCTTTGAGATTTAATTTTATTTCAAGTACATGTAAATATTTATTTAATGAAAAAAATTGTTATATTAGACTGTAGAAATCACTACAATATCAGATAGAATCTAACTTCATATTGCAAAGGCCTCTTCCATAATTCGTTGATGATGGAAGTAGGTAAAGAGCAGAGGAAAACAAAATTTAAACTCTATGTGAGCAGCATTCATAATTCACCAAAAAGCCCAGTTTCTAGTATGAAATAATTAAAATATGCAAATTCATAGAGTCAGTAACTAGAATACAGGTTACCAGAGGCTGGGGTGGGTGTAGGGAAAGGGGAGTTAATGCTTAAAATGTACAGAGTTTCTATTTGGGACAATAGAAACATTTTGGTAATGGATGATGGTGATGGAAGCATAACATTGTAAACGTAACTAACAGCACTTGCATTACGTACTTGAATGTGGTTAAAGGTTGGAAATTTTAGGTTGCATATATGTTACTAAAATTAAAAAAAAAAACCAAAAAACATAGGCCTGTACAAGATAAACTGTGAACTGTAATGTAAACCATAGACTATAGTTAATATAATTATAACAGTACTCTTTCATCAATTGTAACAAATATACCACAGTAAAGTTAATAATAGAGGGGGGTATCTGGAAACTGTATTTTCTGCATGATTTTTCTGCAATGTACAACTTCTCTAATAAAAAGATATATGATTATATATACACCAATTTTTTTTTTAAAGCAGGTTCAACCCACAATGTCAACACCTGGCTTTCATATAACTTTTAGCTACATTTTATTAGTTCAAAGACACCATTTAAATGATGATACTACAAACAATCATTGTAATATAACTACCTTTTAAAGTAAATTTTAAAGAAAGGTACACAGGTATTACTATAGTCATATAAGCCTATGTAAATATGAAAATCAAAAACCCAAAATTTTGACTGTCATATGTGATAAAATATGCCCAAAATTTCAAGGAGAAACCCTCAAATGAAAATAATCAGAAAATGAGGATTTTTTTGTGTGTGGCATATTTAATTTTTTTAAGTTTCACCCATTTAGGGCATTAAATCTAAAACTGCAACTGGAAGTGGGTAAGAGGCTTGGCAGATGTCTGTGTGGGAAGGAAGAAAAATATGGCTGGAAAGAGCACTCTCTCCAGAGTATTCTCAGTTTCATTATGCATGTGACCTTGAGCAAACCTCTGTACATACAGTGACAGTAACCATTAAAGTTATTAAGTAGCTGAAATAAATACAAATAGTACATTTGGTATGGGTCTGTCTCATTGTAAGAAAATATAAACAGAAATATTATATTGAATATGGATATTTACATTAAAATTATTGGTCATATCATAATGCAATCTTTCAATGAATCTCTTTAAAAGTCAACTACTCCATTTAATGTACAGCTTGATATGAAGACTACATCACAAAATGTCTATTATTGAATAGTAAATATATTTCATACAATATTTTATACCAGTACTGTGTGCACTTACAATAAGTGTACATTTCTTTTTTGGCAGAAGGTTACAATTAAATCTGCTTAGTCACCAAGTTCTTTGAGTGTTTTTCAGAAAAGTCTTTTGTATCTCCACAGCCTTTTGAAACTCCTCAGCCTCTGGCTTCGTTTAGGGGCTTGTCACCTGCAGCTGGAAAATGCCCACAACTAGATTTGCTATGTTAGGTCTTTTCCTAGTCATTAATTCATTCATATTTTCAAAGACTATTTGTTGAGCACCTATGAAATGCTGGGTACTTTGTTAGGCCCTTGCAAGGCAGTGGAGCTTAATATGCAAACCATGATCTAATTTATTCTACTAAAACAGCCTTTGATCTGTGATTTTTCACTAGCATATAGTACAAATTCTAAAGCTTGGCGTATGAAGCTCTTGATAATCTGATCTGATGCTTTTTATCCAAATTTCAAGGATTCTACAGGTGTCAAATATAAACTGGTATTACAACCATCAGAATTAACACACTGCTTCTCAATTATTCTAAGGTTACTATGACTCCAAGATTGACTTAGTGAACTGCTCACACTTCAAAATGACTTTTCTGCAACGCTCCAAGCCTGAGTAGTCATTCTTAGGTACTCCATGATACGCTGTGCTTTCTCACCACACTGCAACATTATATTGGGACTGCTATCATTTCCATCCCTGGGCTATTCTCCTCTTTCAAGCAAGGTTGCATCTTAATCATCTTTGTAGGCTGTATCCAGCACTTAGCAGCTGCTCAAGATATGCTTAATGAATGCACAAATGTTCTTTCTTCTCAACAGGAACCCAGATTATACTCTGCTTCCAAAGTCCACTTCAGGCTCCACCTTCTCATTTAGCAGAAGGGATGTTCAAAATATTTAACTGGTACTGCTCAAGCATTAACCAGTCAGGGCTGGAGCACTGGAGTGGGACCATGGAAGCCCTTGCTGGTCCAAACATTATCCCTTTGTTTCCTGAACTGGCTCTTTGGTATAGGATGGAGAATCTTGGGGAGACGGCCCAGCTAACCTCAGTAGCGGAGACAGCTTGATGGGTTCATAGCAGCAGCTATTTAATCAACCCATATGGAAGCATTTCAAATTGGAAACACTGGTACAGTTGTTGTGTACTGAATATCTGCTGTCCATGAGGCATTTCCAGAAGGCTGAGGCCTGTCCTAGTCTTCCCCTTCTTGGGCATCCTATAGGGGCTCATTTCATCACCCCAATTGCCACTTCATTGTCTATTACCTTTTATAGTTAATTGATTATGTGTGGGTAGTCCTGTTTCTAAGGCTAAATTCTAAGGCCCTAGAGGACAGAAATCGCGTCTTTTTTTTTTTTTTTTTTTTTTTTTTAGGAGGTACTGGAGATTAAATCCAGGACCTTATACGTGGGAAGCAGGCACTCAACCACTGAGCTGCATCCGCTCCCTAGAAGTCATGTCTTAAACTTTTTCAAACTTTATCTTTAAAAGACTCCTCCAAAAAAAAAAAAAAAAAAAAAAAGTTACATAAGCTTGTTATATATTATTTCATATTTTTGAAATGCTTTCCGAGGATGATTTTCGTTACACTCCTGGCTCTTATTGAGGGTTGATATCAAAACGAATTATATGAAGAACATTTCCTTATCTTTTATAAAACTGCTACAGAAGATAATGCACACTATATTGTTTAAAGCCTTTTTTCTATTCACTTAGAGTTCAAGGTTGAACTCTCTTGACATACTGATACACTTAGTAAAGAAAGAATCTCTTTCTCTCTTTCTCCTTCCCTCTCCCTCTCCCTCTCTCTCTCTCTCTGTCTCTCTCTCTCTCTCTTACACACACACTCTCTCAGCCTTGCCCAAGCCAAAACAAAAATAAACAAAAAAACCCTCTCTTTCTCTTATGATCCCCAAACAGTCCTTGTATAAAAATGAAAATACATTCTAAATCTGATCACTCCTCACCTTCTCAGTGTTAACACCCTAATCCAATCCTCCATCACCTTTCACCTCAGGGGTTGCTGGAACCACTTAAATTGATCTCCCTTCTTCTTCTCTTGCTGTAGGTACAGCAGACAGAGGGATATATTTTTATTATTATTATTAATCAGGTCCAACTCTTTCCCTGATTAAACCCCTTAAAGGCTTCCTGCTATACTCTGAATGAAACACAAACTCCTTTATGAACTCTCATTACATTAAGAAAGAAATCCTAACTCTGCCAAGGAGGTCCATGCCTACCTCATTGCCTTCCACTCTCCTCTTTTTTCACTATGCTTCAGCCATACCGCCCATCTTTCTGTCCCTCAAACATGTCTAGCACATTCCTATCTCACCTAGGCATCATAACTACCTCCCATTACTATATTCATACATTTATTTTTTTAATGTTTGTCTTTTCCTACCACAGGAAAGGACAAACATTGTTACCCTTATTTCCCCAGCATCTGAACTATTCCTGGCACATAGAGATGCCCAGCAGAAAATAACTAAATCAATTTCATAAAAACACCAGGATTCAATGATCATGGACTAAAGTCATAAGGAAAGTTATAAAAATAATGAAAAGGCTGATATAAAGAAGATAAAATTCTCTACCATAAATAGGAAAAATTGTTAAAATAAATGAAGCAAGAAAATAGAGCTCTCTGGGGGTAAAGTGGTAAAAAAGGAAAGATGTGCTACTTAATTTGAAAATCATCTAAGACAGATAAATTAAATAATGTTTGTGATGAAGTATCACATTTGTGGTTTAGCTCTTGTGACAAAGCAAATTTATCTGATAAGATAAAAGAAACCATAATAAAAAAATAGATGATCTCACTACAAGAAAATTATAGTGTACTTAGAACAATATGCAAATTTACAAATGATGCCTTAACAAAAACAAATGCCAAAGAGAAAAAAAATGAAATAAAGATGCATTCCTGATGTTGACCTAAGGTTACACTTTTCCTCCCCAGAGAGCGTGCTTGACACTTGCATGGATATGCTGACTACTATCTCAGAGTTACCCTAGGATCCAGAGCAAATTCTGTAAGACACATCTAAGACTTCTTTCACAAATGAACTTGGAATATACATGCAAGTCATCTGCATAAATGAAAATAGAAAGATGTCTGAAAGATGATGCAGTTTTCCCCATGTGATCAGTAGAAAAATTTAGAACCATTTCTATAACTTATGCTAAATAAAAATGTAAATACAGTTGAATTTTATTCTTGACCCTCTCCTGCCCTTCTCACTGCTACTTTTTTTTTTTTTTTTTTTTAACCTGCTAAGCCAATTGTGATAATATCAGATCTCTGAGTCCTTTAAGGATTAATGAAAGAGTGAATCATGTGTCAGAGAAAAGCCATGACATACCTTAATACCTTAAGAGTCTTCAATTCTCATAAGGATTCCAGGCATTTTCTCAGATGACTTGGAGTAAAGTCTCTGGGCATAGCAGTCCTTAACTGTCCTTGAGGGTTTGAGTGTAGGGAGAGGTGGACTGGGGGATACTCACAATGGATGGACCAGAGTCCAGCCTATCCCAGTTATCTGATATTGGAGATGTGATTGGGAGAATCTGACCAGGAGGTTTATCTACTCTCCATGTAAATACCTTGCTGCTACTACTGTCCTAGCAAAGTGAAAAACAGATATCATAACCAGAATTTGAAATGTATTTCCAAATTGCTTTCCAGCTAATTAGAACAATTTACCGGCATAGTCAGGAATGTCTACCATTCTTGAAACAATCTTACAAGATTGGATCTCATAATTATTTTATATCTTTATTAAGTAAACATAAAATGTAAACATTTTGTTATTTTAATTTATATTTCTAATAAATAGAAAAATAGTAATTGAAATTATTATTTAGTAAAGTAATAATAGAAAAATGTAGCAATTGAACATTTAAAGTAACAGAAAAATTTAGTAAGTATTGGAACACAGCCAGGCCCATTTGTGTATGTATTAGCTACAGCCACTTTAGCAATACAACATCACAGATGAGTAGTTGTGACAGAAACCATGTGGCTTGCAAAGCCTATATTTACTATCTGGTCCTTTACAGAAAGTTTGATGAACCCTGCTCTGGAATTTAAACATTAATTTGTGTATACATTATAAAAATAATATATTGTTTTGCCAGATGTAGAATTTTAAAAATTTCATGGCATATTACCTGTACACATTTTTCTTTGTAAGTTTTAGAATTTGCTTTTAACTTAGAAAATTATCATACTGCCAGAATAACATTCAACTTCCTTTTCTATTAGTTTTTTGGGTATAATTTCTGTTGAGCTATTTAACATCTGGACATTATTATGTTCTGTTCTGCTTTATCTTTCTTAAGCCTATAAGAATTTTAAGTGTGGATATATAATAATATTGTTCAAGGAGAAATTATTTTTGTTTATTGCCAACACATTCCTGATAACCGATTTCTTCCTCACTATTATACTCATCTATAGAAAAAAATGTCAGGATATTCAAAACTTTAAATAAAACTTATGTAGAAAAGTATTAATATTCATAAAGCCCAGGAGTTTTAGTATCTTAAATGTGTATGTTTTTATGAATTTAGTTTTCATAAAAAATAAAACTGGAAAATTTATTTTCTTGAAACTCAATAATACAACAAATTCTATAAAACATTTCTAAGTTTATTTCCAGATGAAAAAAGTGCCTAAAACCTGTTTTTGCTTTTCCCCTTAAAAAAAAAAGGAATGTTATAATTAAAAGTTCTGAAGCTCTTAACAACTATTTATCATTAATTGTGACACAACTAATTAAAGAATGTATTTATCTAGATGACTTAAAAAGTAAGTGACTTCAGTCTTTTAGCACCCTGTTTAAAAGTTAAATAAAGATGATAAAAATTTTCAGCTTGGGAATCTTAAACTAGATAGCACCACTTTTTGTGTGTGATAAGGCATCCTTGGTGTTAAATTAAGCATTTAGCAAGTCACAACTTTCCATGCCCCACGGCCAAAAGGGAAGGAATTTTGGAGAGCGTATCACTTGTAGAAGTTAGACAACAGGTGCATTTCCACCTCTCCCATACCTTTTCTACTTCACAGTGATCTTCCTATGCGCGTCTGTAAAGTCTTTGACCAGAGAGTATATTCAAAGACCAAAAAGTTATATGTACTTTAATACAGAAAAATCAAATTGTAAACTTTTTTAAAAAGTTTACAGGGCCAATATCTTAATAGGGATAGAGAGATTTTTAACAAGGAATTGAAGTTACTGGTGAATATTTCTTGCAATAAGTTTTCAAATAGTTTTCTGAACTCTGTAGGCTTGAATAAAGTTTTCATTCCAGTCCTGGGACCTCAAAAACATGTTGGTGTTTGCTCTTTTTTTACCAAAAAAGAACCGATCAACTCACCAAGATACCAGCATTTCTGTTCTCTACTTTAAATATATATATATTCTTCTATATTTAAATCTTTAAAGCACTTGAAATTTATGTCCATGTATTACATTCTTCTTAATGATTTTTAAAAGGTGAAAAAAATGGTTGTACTTGTGTGACGTAGAAATGCTAAAGGAGTTATTAAATAACATTTTAAGGACTGGAATAAATTTTAAATTAATAAAAAATTCAATAAACTAGAAACTACATTTAAGTGAAGTAATTACTTCTTCAGAGAATATATTTATATACAGCAACTAATTAAGCATAGAGAGTAATCCTTTTTTGCCACCTCAGCACAGAAAGCTGCAGTAGAAATGACTGCTCCAAGAAATCTGGCATGATCCTTCTGGGGGATGTGGTTAATTTAAACCATAATCCAAAAGAAGAAATGTGATCGTTCCTGGTACAAATCTTGGCTGTCCAGTTGTTAAGGCAGGTGATCTCCCTTTCCCTGTAGGATCCTCTGCATCTTCACCTTTCCATTTATTCTTTTGCCTGCGGTGAATTCCATTCCAAAGTACCATCCTCTTTTTCACTACAGTGCTGACAGACTTTCTTTTCACTAACTTTCTTTTCACTAGTTCTGCTAATGGAAAACATTTGCTCTGTGTACTGTTTTCATTGATGACAAATTCTTTGTTTCTGTTTCAGTTTCACTAACGTCTGACAGGATTTCAATGCTAAGAAATCATGAAATTCAGCCAGGTCAGAGTAAAAGTGAAAAATAGTATGGCACCACCACAGTCTCCTCACACACTTTCTATTCTCACTCCTGGAAATATCAGGCAAGTGCTGTACTGTAAATCTGTTTCTGTTCCACAGAAATCCTACATATCTTAGTTTTAGGGTCTCACTCAGAAATAAATAGCTTGCAATAAGGTCAAATTCCTGGATCTGACGGATCAACGATAAACTATATTTCCAGAAAATACAAAAATGAAAATATTCCAGAAAGAGATTCTTGGCCAAAAAAAAAAAAAAAAAAAAAAAAAAAAAAATCACAATAAGCCTTTGTATCCTTTTGGAAGAACACATCTAGCCCATGAATTATTAACATTTGAAAGTCAACTTAAATATTTGGTTGCTCAGCTTTTAAGCCTTTCCACAAAACATTATTACCATAATCAGAACTGTATTCAAAGGCCTTTTCACTGAAGTTAGTCAAATATAAGAAGTTAGATGCCTTCATAAGCTGAAGCTGAGATTCCAAGTGACCAAATGCTTAAAAAATGTTCCATGACCTAGTGCAAAATGAACTATATATCAATATATAAAGAGGTAAAAGGATTTGATAGGCTGAATGTAGCTGAATCTTTACAATATTGCTGGAAGTCACTTTATAATAATACATGTTCAGCCTTGGACAAATTTTCAAATTTGAGCAACAGTGTCATTACTCATTCCCAACTTCCAACTCATAAAGACAACGCAGAAGAAACAAACATGTGGCATTGCTTGGCATTAAAAGGAAACAACAGCATGCCACTGGATTAGAGGCAGTCAGGTGGTTTAATAGCATTGGTTTTACTGTCAACTTCAGGAAGTTTAGAGGTTTGACCAATGAGGTCCACTCTTCTTTCATATGCTAACTTTCTCCCCTCCTCATTGTTTATGGCTTAAAACTTACCCGCACCCCAGGTTCTCTGACATCCTCACTGTTATAGCCATAGTAATCCGGGGTTTTATCCCATTCCTGCATGTTTCCTTGTGCTCTTGTGCTCTTGTCTGCATGGCAAGATGGGCAGAGAGCTGCATTGCCCATCTCAGTTCCACAGTCCCTGCTGTCAGTGCACTCGTCCTTGATCTCTGTGCTCAGTCCAGGGTTCCCAGGGGTACACTGACATGGACAATTCAAGACGATATTTGGCTCCTCTGTTCAGTTCCCCTCCATGTCCCTCACCAGTTCTCCCCATCTGCTGGCTGCCTTGCTGGTATCAGAGAGAACTCAAAACCCCAGCAACTGCAGGCTACACTCAGTGACCATTTCCAATTCAGGCGCTGCCAGTCTATTTTTACACCTACCAGGCCAGCTATGCATGTCAATGCAGTGGGGGGGGGGGGGCGAGGCAAAGGGAGAGCAGGGAAGGGGGCGGTGTTGTTTTGTTTTTTGCCATCTGAGCAGTCTGCCTTACACATGGACTTATGTTCCTGCTGTGTAAAATGACTCTACATAAGGAAATTTTTTAATTTAGCTCAATGAATGCCTTTGAATGCTTTGATTTCCCACTTTCTCTCTATTCACATAGAACACTAAACCTGTTAATGACTGCTTTACCAGCATAACAGATAAAAATTGTTTTTGTAGTTGCTTCAACCAAGTGGCATCTACTTGGCTTATATGCATTATATTTTTCATGATCATTAACAGAAAACAATCAACCATCCATTCAGCACTTAAAATTCACTGGGGAAATATAAGCAAAATGGCTCATTATCACTGGTCTGGATGTTTTACATTTTATACATTATGTGCAATTTTTTCCCTTCGTTCATGATTGTGCCACATAAGAAGAAATATTTTGATTCATTTATAACTTTTTAATTTTCAATCTTTTGTAAATGTTTCCTTCAATTTTACCAAGAATAATTAAAGATGGCTTTCAACACTGTACATCTTTGAAATCTTATGGATTTTTGAAAGGAATTGCTTCCCACTGAAATGAATACACCAAGTACAAATAGATATATGAAGCCAATCATGAGAAAAATCAAGGCTTCATTACAGCCTCCTATGGATTAAATTTCATTTCCCCCATCAGGGTTTCCTCTAAATATATACAGAGATGCCTGTGGTGTATATATGTATGTACATACACAGTTATTTTAATATTAGTCTTATTCTTCCTCATTTGTATTTCATTCTTTGTGCACTCTTCTTCTTCTCTTCCAAATAGTTTTTAAACTGCTCAAAAGCAGGGTCCAGATCTTAGATTTTTGTAACATGTTATATTTTAAATGTTTAGGAGTTGTATTGAATTGAAAACAATCATTTGGGGAGAACAGGATGTGGAAGATATTTATAATATAAATTAACTAGAAATTAATTAAGATATTTATTAAAATTTGATGGAACTTACTATTCCAACTTGTCATTATTTATATATATATATACATATAAGACAATAGATATTACAGAGATGAAAGGCAAAATGTCAAAAAAATTTTTAAAATATTTTTCATTTTTTAATACCCCATTTTTTAAACTTTATTTTAGTTTTAGTTTTTCTAAGTTATTATTTATTTTATTTCTTATGTTTAAACCTATCGTTATTATTTCATTTTCCTATTAATTGAATTTGGCAACATTCTTGGCTTCATTTTTGAAGAGGTTTTGGAACACAGAAGGGTTACAACTATGGTGGGGAGGATCAGTGGTGTGGAGTGTCAGGATGGGGTATACATGGGAGGAAGTTCACCTGGGCATACATATAAGGTATACAAATATGTTCAAATGTTCATGGGGCATTGCCACAGAGGGTGGAGATTCACACAACAGCCGAAGGATTGCTGAATCCCCATCCTGGGGAGCTCTGCCACATTCTCTAATAGAACAGCAACAATCTCCCAAGTACAGGGGCAATGACTAGTGAAGAAGAATGGTCCATTGATGGGCCCTTGATATTGATGACTATGCTTATAAGCCTTTTGCTTTTCAATTTGCAACTTGGCCTAGTGTTGTGCGGTGCCTAGGAGTTACCTCCTGAGAGCCTCTTTGTTGCTCAAATGTGGCCTCTCTCTAAGCCAAATTCAGTATGTGGATGCATTACCTTACCCCCAGTGAGGCACATGACTCTCAAGGATGAGCCTCCCTGGCACAAAGGGATTACTACCAAGCACCGCTGGTGATACAACTAGAAAAAGGCCTTGAATAAAAGGGGGGGAAAGGTAAAGCCAAATGAGTTTATATGGCTAAGAGACTGCAAAGTGAGTTGGGAGGTCATCAGAGAGGTAACACATGCACGTCCCAGCAGGATCTCATAGATGGCCAAAGTGGACACTACCCCAAACAGTGGGGCTCCTGAGGGCTCCAGAGACACCCAGGCCCTGCAGTCATGGCAGATAGCTCCAGAGTTTGGTGCCTTGCCAGTAGGCCCTACTCTGGAGATTGTGTTCCTGAGTGTGACAGAGTTGGACTCAGATGTGACTTCTCTACTATGCCTCTTTTGTCCTTTTAGTTTGAACCTATAGTTGGTGCTGGAGGTGGTAGGTGTACATTCAGGAGACTTGAATCTCTGGGCTGTCCATGTGCCGGCTCGACCCTGAGCCTCAGCAGAGTTGCCACACCTACTCTCCAGTTCATTGGACACACCCAGGACAGCTGATGGGGAGGTGAGGATGGACAACCACCACACCAAGGAACTGAGAGGGTCTACAACTGCAAGCCATATGGGATCGAAGACCCCTCTCAATTAAAGGTGGAGTCGGCACCATCATCCCAGAATCCACAGGATTAGGGAATAAAACATGGACTACAGTGGACTTACTGCTATTCTACTAAAGACTTATTGTGGTTTTAGCAATGGAAAAAATTATATTGATGTGGAGACAGTGGTCACTGGAGGTGCTGAAGTCAGGGAGAGGGAAAAAGAGGTGTAATATGGGGACTTGGAATTGACCTGGATGACATTGTGGTGACAGATACAGGCCATTATATCTGAGTGAATTGAGTGGAAGAGATTGTAAACTATAGTCCATGCCTAGTGGCAATGCTTCAAAATGTGTTCATCAATTGCAATGAATGTACCACACTAATGAAAGAAGTTGTTAATGCGGGGAAAAGTGGGAGGTCTGGGGAGTGGGGCATATGAGAATCCCTTATATTTTTTTATGTAACAATTTATGTAATGTAAGTATCTCCTAAAAATAAATAAAAAATATATATTTTAAAAAGCACATGAAAAAACAAAAAACAAAAAACCACACAAATATATATAGACAATTTATCATTGTTAAAAATATTAAAAACAACATTTCTTAAATAATCTATCACTATTGCCTAAAGCCCTAAGAGCTCAAATCTGAGAATGGCATTTTTGGGAATGCTGAGTTACATTAGAGCCCCATAATGCTATTATATCAATCTTGTTTTGAATAATTCTCTATCCAAGAGTTTTGAGACTAGAGTATGTTACTTACTATAAAGATCCTATCTTCTCATTCCAATTTTTGCAATTCCAATAGTCAATATTCAGTGAGATTATTTTTACTCTTAATTATAGATGGAATCATTTTTTAATACCGTGTGTGTTTTTTAAATTACCAACTGCACAAAAAATATCATGACAATGATAGGAGAAAACTTAATTTTTCCATTCATGTTAGGGAGGATCATAATCTAAACATTTTACCTATTAAAGCATTAGGTAAACATAATCATAAAGACAATGTTTCAATATCAGTAATAACACTAGACTGTTGGTTAAGTTGTACCAAGCAAAGCCTTTTGTGTTGCCTGAATAATTTTGATATAGACCCTCATAACAATTCATCGTAATTGTGGTCATTTCTCATGAAATGTTCTGCATCTTGAACCATTTCCTGTAGGATTTAAGTCAACTATGATATCTAATGATGAGTTTACAAACTCCTCTTGAAGGATGCAGTTTTGACTTCCCTATCTTCTTCTCTAAGTTCCTTACAGCCTGGAGAACTTCTGCATTCCACAACGTCTTACAATGGATGCTTCTTCTTGAATATATAAACTACTTTGTTCAGACTGTAAACCAGATTTTGCCAGCTATTGAAGGAGGTGCATTTGGACCCCCACCCTTACTTTTGCAATCAGTTAGTTGGCTATTTTTAAAACATGAAAATTCAACATTCAACAGAATCTTTAACAAAGAATCATGCAGTTTATGAGTGGAAGTAAATACTAAAAATTATTGCTAAGCCTCCTTCCTTCATTCTAGAGCTGAGACCTGAAACCCTGTATTTATACATGTAGAAGGAAGATTTAAACACCCCAAATCAGGGAAAGGTGTTCTTAGGAACTAGGTGAATAATTTTGCTGTGTTTTAACAGCATGGGTTGCTTCCCGGCATCAATCTGCCTCATTAATACATTACCCATTTTTACCACAGTGCTTTAATCTTGCTTCTCCAGCGAAAAATGCTTTTATCCACCAGTCTATGCTCAATGCTTCTTCTAAACCCACCTCAAAATTCACTTTCCCCTTAAAGTCTTAATTATACCTATGTGATTCCCTTATTTGTTCTAAAACCTTGCGAATAAAGTTGGGACTGTGGTACTATCAGCTCTTGCTCTTTTCATATGATATGGCTTCTCTGTCTCACTGACCTCCTTACAGACTTGAATACACACAGTAACACTAGATGTTTGTTAAGTAAATGAACAAAAGGCAAGCATGGATAGAAGCACAATTCATAATGTCAATATTTAACTGGACTCCACTGACCTAAACTGCTCATTCTTACATAGCTACAATACAGATTTAATCACTTTAAACTTTTTCAGGCATGATAAAGTCTTTAATTTCATTTTGAAATTTGCAATGAATTCTATTTCTAGTCTTTGGGAAAATATTAACACCATTTGGGTTATACTTCCCTAGAAATGGATTTGTAGTGCTTTGACAAGAAAGAAGGGAATATTTGTAAAGTACAGTGACATTATAAACTGAAGAAGGAACATGCTGAGAAGTCTTAGAAAATATTCTTTCTAAATGATAAGTAGTTAGTCTTCTTCTGCCCCTCTCTCTTTTCTTCATCCCAGGCAAATCTATTCATTCTTTCCCCAAAAGAAAAATACCACAGTCTCACCATACCCCCACTGCTGATGCTTAATGCCCAAACAAGGATGGACTAGGAAAAGACAGATACAAAACCCCTGGTGCTTCTGTGATTGTTGAAATGTTCTATTTTGTACCAGTACAGAATTAAATTATCAATCTGGAAGATATTACAGCTGTGAAAATAGGATTTCCAATGAACCGCTTAATATCTGTGATCATTCCAGACTTTGCCACCCATTCGATTCTTTCTGCATGATCAAAAACAATGGTGTGTGGGACCCATAAAAGAGAAGTTAAAACATTTCTAGTTCCATCTCCCTAGTGGTTAACTAATAGTGGTCACCAGACAGGTTGGTCACAAATGTTTGAGTGATGTAGCAACATATATACATACCATTTTGCCAACCAGAAGGCAAGGTTTAGAAAATACTATGCAGCATCCATGTCTAAAAATATGTTGGTTGATGGTTGGGATCTCTGTGGACATCTGACAAGAGATATGCTTTCTGCCAAGGCAGAACAATGTCACTACTGTTTCTCAAAAATGCTTCAGAGTCACTAGGGCAAATTACTCAGAAAACAAATATTTGCATGTTTGGCCACACTTGTGGCAAGATATTTGAACTTAATACATGACTTAGAAAGTGAAATTCAAAGACCCCATGATGTGATATATTTGCAACATCTTCTTCAGTTCCCAGGCACTCTTGTTGTTATTATTTCATCTGCATTGCTGCGTTTCAATTCCATCATAAAAGAAAAGGGATTGAGTATGAGAGCAAGGGCTGGCTCCTCATCCATAATCTGAATGTGTCTGCTCAAATTGCTATGCCAGCAAATCTGAAAACAGCCCAATGCAGTTTTAAATTTCACCTTTTAAATAAGGAGCAATAGTTACATATAAAATCAACACCTTGGAGAAGAAGTAACTGTTTCTCTTCTATAAATTAATTTAAAGATTTGGATCACAGCTCCTATAGTGGAGTGAAAAAAAAAAAACTTTTTGCTAAAAGTTACAGATTTCAGGTTTAAATTCTGCTTTTACCACTAACTTACCTGTGTGGACTTGTATAAGCTTTATCAAATCTGGGCTTCAATATTCACTTTTTTATAATAAGGGGGTTAGACTAGATGATTGCTAGATCCCTTCCAGCTCTGAAGTTCTTTGCTTCTATGAAAAAAGAACTTGCTAACATTTGAACATAGTGCCTGACACACACTGCTAGTTGAAGCAGATGGTCTATTTAATCCATTTGCACACACACACATACAAAAAGGGTAAATGAATTTCATTTTCTAAGTCACGTACTCAAAGTTCAAATATCTTGCATCATGGGTCTTTAGTTATACAGGCTGGCTCTGTGAAGTAGTGTCCTCCTAGCCTCCTATCCCTTAGGCTCATGATGGGAAGAAGCGACCACTGTGAAATCTGGAACTTCTTAATGGTACCTAGGTGCTCTACCCGCAGGGAGAATCCTTTGGCTCTTGCCCCACCTTTCCTGAACATCAGCTTGACTGATAAACTTGAAAAATTTTGGAAACAATGTCTGTCACTGTTTTCTACATCTTGCAATTATAAAGCACTTTCACATGGAAATAATTTCACTCTTCCAAAATTGACTGTGTAGTCCAAAACTGACTTTGTAGGACAAGTTTTTACAAATAGACTGCATAAGATAGTAAAAGTTTTATTCCCTTCCCCAAAATGATTTGATTAATTTGTTCTTAAAAGCCAGGTGGTGTCAAATTAAAAAGATTGAAAACAATTTGCTATAAGTTTCTGAAGTAGAAAATTGGAAAGAAAGTTTAATTCAAAATCATGGAATTTAATTTCTTTCGCCTCAAAATTGTGAGAGTTCTTCAAGATTATTTCCCACACAAATGAAAAAAAAAAGTAGTCTGTCTTAATCTAAACTATTATGTACAATAAACTCTCCTCCCATGACATTTAGTAGCACTTTGTGTTGCAGATCATCATTAGCATATAAAATTTATGTTGCCTTTGCTGAATTTAGTAATCTGCTTAGATTATAATCCAACTCCCTTTTCATACCATGGTAGCCATACTACAAAACTGCTTGTATTTATCTGATTAATATTTGTTTACTCCTAATGTGTGAAAATTCTCCATGCCCACATAATCCTGAAACTAAGGACAGGTTCTTCTGACCTTGGGAATCACTAACCTGTAGAAATAATAGACATTCTGGGCAATAACTCAGGCAGCAAAATACTTTCTCCAATTCTTGGGTGCATTCAATACAAGGCCTTTGGCTAAAAGTTAAATGCATCATGCTTTTCACCAATTAGATGTTATGTAATTGATCCATCAAGAAAACTATTGCATAATTTATAGATTTATACTAGATTCCCCATAACATGAAGCATGACTCTTCTAATTGAGGTCAGGCTTAATGAGTTTTACAGTTTATGCTTAAAACAAATTAATCAAAATGAATATTGCCAAGCTATTCATGTGCCCACAAACATCAATTAGCCAATTAATTTCACATTCCTTCCAGCTATTATTTTCATTCCAGACTGCTGCTTCTTGACTGCTGGTATATAAAGGAGGACATTCTTTAATAAACAGTGCCAACAACTTGTGAAGTTTTCCAAAGCCTATTCCACACAATGCCCAGCACTAAGAGGGCGTTCAAGAAATGCTGCTGACTGACATCAAAGAGCACATGAGGCAAGAAGCGCAGGGTGTCCAAAGCCGGCCGAAGGGGCCATTTGACATAATCTATGTTCCCTCATTTTGAACAGGATTTTGAAAAGCAACATGAATAAAACAATTTAGCCATTGTGCACCCCTACTTTTTCTGAAGAAAAATCTGAGTGTACATAATACTCAGAAAATAGTTAGCTACTAAACAGGGCCTTCCACAAGGAGGGAGCCAAGTGATTTAAATAAAATAAAAAGTAGGATGGGGCTCCATGCGATCCTGATTTAACAGTTACTTTCAAAACCTAAGCTGGCATTTTAGTTTACTAACATTTCTTATAAATTTACACGTGTAAAAGAGGGAGACAGCTGGTGGAGATAATCTGAAAAGTACTCAGAGGTGTTTTAAAATGAATAGTTTCAAAGCCAAGTTGTTGACAGTTAATGGAGAAAGTCTGGTGCTCTGCTCCAGTGGAGGATATGAGTGGCAGCTACAGGAAAAGAACGTTATTAGAGGAGGTGACTGAATGGGATAGGACGCTGGGGAGAAAGCTGGCCAGCTACTCTCCCTGTGTTGTGTGCCACTATTGTCGAGACCCATTTATCAAAGAGGATCTTTGTGCTGCACAATAGTTAGACAAACTGCTTGAGTGTCCAGACAAGATAGGAGCCCTGCACTCATGAGAATTTATAATCAACTTCTCAAAATAATATCTTACTAGTAATCATATAGGAAACCCCATCACTAAGCATAAATAAATAATCCATGACTGAGACCAGCTAACAAAAATCCATTTATCCTTCCCATGCATCTCAACTCACACTTCACAGTATATTTGGCCAATGTCCTCCTTTGATGGTTCACAGGCATTAAGCCACATCCATTTATCTGCTCAGTTTCTACCTTCACCCTAGAGGTTCTAGAGAAATAGCAACTTATCATAAACTTTTTGGGTTAGGGCATAAAATATAGGGATTTAAATATTTTGATACATTTGTTATTATTGAAAGAATTTCTTCAATTGTGAAACAGAGCTCACTTCTATGTAATCATATATGCAAATATTTCAACCTATTGGTCTCAAATTTCAAAATAATAATTTCCCAAAAAAATGCACACATATAACATGTGAAATTAAGCAAGAGACATAAATATTTTAAATATTTCCAGGCTTGTAGCCAGTCATCAGTCAATCAAGAACAAATTCAAATCCAAATTAGATTATTTAATGTTGGTTCAAACTGGAGCTTGAGAATACCTACCTTAAAATTACCAATTAAACCTAACTTATTACGAGGCATTTCCTTATATGCCTTAAAACTCTGAATGAGGAAGCAGTCTCATCTAGTTATGCTGCATGTACTTCAATGACTAACTGTAGAATGTGAAAACATTAGCTTTTATACTGCATGTTGAGTGTATGTTTAATCAAGAAAAGTTGCACTACAATTGTGGAATGATAGATACTATATTTAATTTATTTATTTCAAAGACTATAAAAACTTAGAGTTCTGAAAAGAATCAGAATCTCATTTTCCAACTGATAATATTTGGGTTCTACTGCAAGACCTCTTTAAAGCAAATTTATTCTATGCATCTTAAAGTATAAAGAATTGTTTATGATCCGTCATATATTATTCATACTGGACTAAACAACTGGGTTACATATAATTTGTTCTCCCCAGAAAATGGAATTTTTTTTAGTTTTCATTTATGTTCTACATTTTTTTAAAGATGGAATTACTTTATAGGCAGTCAAGAACTGGTAATAAAATCATAAAAATATTATAAAATCAATATCTTTAATTCAATTCTTCTAAGCTAAGATTATGTCACTGTGTTCTTCTGGACCCTGAGCTACGAGGTTATTGCACCTATGTTGCTATGAAGTGAATACTGGGGAGTGAATACTAGACATTTTGAACTTTAGTATTCCCATCTGTATAATAGCGAGCTATATTAGATAGTCTCTCATACTAATGTTGGCGCATGTCTAATATTTGGAGTCAGAAGTTTGTAAATCATGCTGTGAGGTCAGCACATGACTTTTCTCTTCAGAAAGATAAATAAGAAAAAAAGAAAGGTAGAAAAAATGTTGGAAGCTGGCAGGCAGACAGGCAAATATAAGAAAATACAGATCCCTCTCCCGTATGTTCTTACCCCTCCCGATCTTCATAATCTCATTTTTGCCTTTCTCACTTGCAAGTTCTTCTCTGACCAAAGTAAACTACTTGTGGTTTCTCTAAAATGCCAACTTCTCTCACTTCTGGACCTTTATTTATAACTGATTCTCCATCTGTATCACCTCCCTCCGTCTGCAGCTACATGACTCCCCTCGGAAGTCCTGTCTGGCCAACAGGATGAGGGCCTGCTGGGACACAGAGCCACTGTAGTGATTGTTAACCTGTATTGTTGTCATCTTTTTACATGCTTGTCTCCTTCACTAGACTATGAGCTCATGGTGGACAGACGTTCAGACGAACTTGTCCATTTGCCCTAGTACTTATGAGAATGCCTCTATTATAGGAGGCCCTCATAATTGATTTCTGAATAAACAAACAACAAAAATCTTCCTTAATACGTTTTAAAAAACCAATCATATTCATTTCATTCATCCCATAAATATTTTATTCAGCACTATATGTCAGGCCCAAATATATCACTGAAATATAAAGAGGCAAATGTCACCTTACTTACATACACACAGAGATGTTTCAGTAAAGCTCTGAAAATGTCTTTCTCCAGTGATTTGTTAGTTGCCATTTGATACTCCTTTGTTTCGTTCACATTACTATTTTGTTAGTTCTTATGGGACTATTTTGTCAGATGTTTGGTTTTGTCATGGAATGATCTAGGCGCTGAACCTATGGATAATCATCTGAATGTGAGGAGGAATGAAAAGAACTAACTGCAAATGGCTATGAAGCAACAGTAACCACAAACCAGAAGATGGTTTATTAAGTAAGGATAAGACAATTAATCGCACCATGGATATTTCAGTCATAACTAAAAAATACAATGAGTAATCACTGCTAATGCCAGAGGAATGAAGTGATTGTCCTCTGGAGGCACAAACAGATTACTCTTGTAACAAATGTCTGTACACACACATACGCACAATATGCTGTGGCTTGGCCATTAAGGGCCTCTAAAGTATTATGTGTGTGGACTGTTTTTCATTCTATTCTTTTCAAATGTAGAGCTGTTCTGCATTCTTTCATTATTGGCTGCATTTTTTCCCACTGATAGTCTATCAATAGATCCCTACTCTTGCTGTCACATCTAATTTTCTTAACTGCCATTATCTCTGTACTGCCACCACCTTCACTGACATTGCCGCTAATCTATGACACTCTCTTCCTTCTCTCCACTGTCTTCCTTTCTTTTTCACATGTAAAAGTCACATGAAATGTCACTCCTAACATGTGTTGCCTATGATACCTTTTATAGACAGCAACAACCAATAAATAATATAGCACAAATCATAAATACAGAAATGCCTCCTATAGTTATCAGCTTAAGGTAAGCACTCATTGATAAGATTTTCATTTCCTATTTTTGTGCATGAAAAACAAAGAAAGTCCTCAGATAAAATTATCCAGTCTCTGCCACTATTAGACAGCAGTAAGTCAGATATAGGCTAACTGCAGGAACTGTGGATCTTGAAGAAATAAGCACCATACAAATTCAAGGAAGTGCTTTTTCCTTTTCTAAAAAACATGTCTAATATTAGGAATTAGAATTTCCAATTGTAAACTTCTCATCGCCAAGGCTACAACATTTATTTCTGACTTGATATTTTGATAACTTTTTAGACTGTATGGCACAATCCTAATCAGCCTTTGTTGGAAAAGTTTTCTAAACACATAGGTCACATTCTATTTAGTGAACTAAAATATATGTCATGACAATTTAATTTTACCTTAAATTCTTCCTATAAAAAGAAACATCAATAGGAGTGAACATAGCTTCCATTAACCACTGACATTTCAAAATGTCAATTTTACCAAATTTGTTCTTTACATTTTAATAGCATTTGATTTTAGCCAATCTGGAGATCAAATGTTAAAAGCCATCTCTTATAAGGTATTTCCTTTTCCTTGTTCTGGAACCTGATAAAGTTCAGTTTATTATTATCCCACATTAAAGAAAGAGAAGACTGATCTTTCTACAGTATGAAGGTATCATACAGATTCTTGACCTTAAGAGTCCAGCTGAGCAGAAATGGTATTCAAAGGCCTTTATGAGCTACCCACGTTTTGGTATTTGCAGTCAACAATATCTTAGTAGTCTTCCTTTTTCGGTTTGCTTTGTAAATATGTATTTGAGAGCTCTATGTAGTTGTAGTGAAAAAACACACTTTCAGGAAATTTTAGATCAAGTTCTATCTGCAGTTTGATAAACTGACTCCAGAATTACCCAATCATTAGATGCTTTGGCCTACGGGATCTGCCTCAATTCTCCTCTGCCATGACAAGTGATTCCTGTTAAAGATCTAGAACTTAGACATGGGCTTTGATGCAATTTTGATTATTGAAGATGCCAGTAGTAGGGACATTTTAAGTACTTGATAATTCTAACCATTTTTTCTTCCTGCTATAATCATTATTGAAAACCTTGCGGTAGTGTATGCCATATCACAAATCTTAAAAGACCATGCCCCTTCTATTTGCCTTGTTACTTTAAATGTTAGAAATATTTTTAATAGCTTAGTGACTACATACTCTATATCAGGATTATTTTTATTTATAGAATTATAAGGCAAGTTGGAAGGGTATAGATACAGCTCCTTCTTCCTTCTTAAACTTACTTTTTCCTTTCAACAAAAGCAAGTTATAATTGTTTCTACCTCATGTTGTTGCTTTGAAGTTTAAATAAATTGCTGCATCTTAAATTCTTGGCACAGTGCCTGTCATATAGCATTGCTCAGGAAATGTTAACTATGATTTGTTTCCCCACCTTTATTCTCCTTCCTTTCTTTGAATTAGATGGACCCAAACTGTGTTCATTATCAAAATCATATATTGTGTCATAGTAATGACTAGAATGGTTTAGGAAAAGGCATCAGCTTTGGAATCAGCCATCTGGGGTCTCTCTGTCAGTGAAGGTATCTATTTACTGTGAGATTTAGGGCAAATGAATTGATCTTTCTAAATTTCATTTTTCTCACGTGAAAAATGAGGTTAAACACATTTGCTTCATTGTGAGAATTAAATGATATAATAAAAGCATGCAATAGCCATGTATAGAGCCTACATGTTCTTATTTCTGTCTGCATCACCTCATTGCACCTGGTCCCCTGCTGCATCTCACCTGCTGGCTCCATTTGTCCCTAATTTCAGAACAAATGGGTCGGAATTCCTTAGGTTTCCATCTGGGATAATTCACAATCAAGTCACCTTCAGAAACTCAGCTTCTCCAGCTCCGTTACTCCTTCTTACTACTATTTAGAAACAAGTTCTTATACTTTCACCTATTTCTAGAGACAACCAATAATCAAGTTGCCTCTAAACAATAGCTTCCTTTTTCTCTTCATGTTGTCACTGAAGAGGTTTAATCCTTACTTCTAAATTTGGCCTGTGTGATCGAACACTAGCACCTCTCTCAGGCTGGATGACTGCCACAAAGAGGTTCCACTCCCAACATATATTCATTCCATTTTTCTTCCCCAACACAGAAACTTTGTCCCATAATAAATATCAGTGGGTGGTATTATGGGGGCCAAGAATAGTTTTTAGCCCCTCTTTGTTTGATTCTAATTATTGACCACTGTTTGGATTCCCCAATGCCATATTCCCTCTGCCCAAATGAAAACTCCAAATTTGATTGTTTCCAACATTGTAGATAAGATAGCTACATGTTACCATGACTGGCATACTCTGCTGGGCTGAGTCTCTACAGCCAGAACATTCTCTTCATCCCACCCAGAGGTAATGCTAAGATCCTAATGCTACCACCTCTTTCACTGCTGTGTCTGTTTGCTCAAGCCTCAGGGTACAGTCCCAAGGTAGAAAAAATTTTGTAGCATGATCCTTTACGTGAAATTTCTAGATGCAGATGCCTTTTAACGTCCACATTTTGCTTTCAGTTTCACATACTTATTAAAAGTATCCATCCTTTTGGTAAACCTTATTAAAACAATCCTTCCCCTTAAAACAGTAGTTCTTAACAAGGCATCTGTGAGCTTGAATTGAAATTCAAAAATCATTATTCTTGGGGGGATGTGTTGGTGTAGGTGTGATATATTTATTAAATAACACACAATATAGTGTGAAGTTAGTAAGGGTCCATGGTTTTCACCTGACTGGCAAAGGGGTCCATGGAACAAAAAAGGTTAAGAACCCCTGCCTTAAATACATTTGAAGTGTATACTATAATAAACTGCAATATTGTAACCTCAATATATTGAAGACTGTTGGGAAAAAACTGGAGAGACATTCTAAAAAGAACATGAAGATGGAAATAAAGATTTTAAGAAATATATATATATTTATATACATGTATGTACATACAATATAGGTACATACATACAAATACATACATACACATAAGAACATAAGACCATAAGAACAGAATTCTAAGGATAGTATGGTACTTTGAAATAGTATGCACCCCAGAAAATCATGTTCTTAAAACTAATCCATTCCTGTGAGTGTAAACATTTTGAATAGGTGGCTTCAGTTAAGACTGGTCTTAAACTTGTTACTGGAATTCTTTAAAAATGGAATGAATACAGAGAGAGAGACAAAGTGAAAGCCATGGAATCAAAAACTTGAAAGCAACAAAACCTGGAAGAGAAGGGAGAGACCAGCAGACACCACCACGTGTCTTGCCATGTGGCAGAGTCTTCAAGAATTGCCAATAGCTCGTCTTCAGGAAGAAAGAATCATCTTGATAAAGGCTTGATTTGGACATTTTCTCAGTCCCAAAACTGTAAGTTTGTAAGCTAATAAATTCCCCTTGTTAAAGCCAATGCATTTTATGATATCTGTTTTGAGCAGCCAGCAAACTAAAACAGATGGGCTTTCTGAAAGAAGAATCTACTCCCAGTTAGAAATAAAATAAACCTCTAATCAAGTTGCCTTAGAGTATATGATCTGATATTCATGGCATCACAAATTGTATTCTATTTTTCCTTTTATATGATTGAGACGCTTTCCTAGTCAACTTTACTACTCTGTTAGGTCAAATTCTTGACCTATCCACTCCATGGCATTAAATTATAATTGGGCTCAAAGAGGAAAGGGGAGAAGAAAAAGCCTTTGAACCCATAAGCCTTTTGTCTATACATTTCACTCTTATGTCTTGCCCAGATGTGTTTTTATCCCTGAATTTCCCATGAAAATGCATGTGGTTCCACATAGAGAAAAACTTCTTCTTTAGGATATGTGGAATCACAAAGATCCTATTTAAAACCACTGTGCTTTAGTGTGCAGGACTGTTAGGGGATTTTAAACTCATTTACAATATTCTGCTTGTTGCAACAGAAGCATGCCTTTGGTGTTCTGGTCTACAGGTTTGCTCCCACTTAAAAGTCTATAAAATATGCTGACATGCACAATCTCTAACCAGTCTTCAAAGTATAAATGAATTTCACCCATCTATTCTTTGTCTTACTTTTGCATTCCATTAATGTGCATGCTTATTAGCACACTTCCAAGTGAGAAAAAGCTACAGATATGAGAGGATCTATCAAAAGCTTTTAAATCATTGGAACACAAATATATATCACAAAGAATAGGTCTTAAATTTCAGTTGTGCAGCCTACACATAGATAACCTATGCACCTGAGGCATTGGCATGTATAGCTATCTCATCAAAGGAGTTTGAGTGACATTCACCAAAATAGAGCAGGAAGAACACAAGGAAAGTTACTGAGTTTGGTCATGTGTTAAGGCAGCTAAACACAGCATGAATAGGTAGTGAGGTGTGAACAGGGATCAAGGTGAAGGGCAAAGGAAAACAGTGCAAATAGGAATAACAGAAGTGGGTCACCAACCTAATATAGTAGCTTTTATGAATTCCAGAGAAAAGTTTCAAGTCCTAAAAGTACTGGGAAATTTGTATTGAAAGTAGTAGAATTAATAGTGTATAAAACTATTCATGAAAAGCTTATAGTTCTTAAATATTAGTGTGACTTCAAGATATGAACACAGTGCCTTAACATTTAAATATTAGAGGTACAATATTTCTTTAGCAAATTTTTCTTCTCATCTTACTTCATATCTTTAGTTTTTTGTTAATATATAAAATTGAGTATAGCTTTTCCCAAAATATATTTTTTTAAAATCTCGTTTCATTCTAGAACACCTGTTAATGCTTGGTACAATCTACAAGTTGTCTAAGTAACCTTCTTTTTCTAGATTTGATCCTGAAGACTAACCTATGGCATATTGGAGTTTAATACACAAAAATAACTGTTGGATGTCCAGAATTGATAGGTATCTACTCTATCTTCAGAAATGTTGATGTGATAAAGAAACTTGGTGGTTATTACGTACTGAAGTGAACTCTTCCTTACAGCAAACTGGTCAAATCTCATAACAGCAGAGCAGTACCAGGCAGGATGCCGTTGTCTTGTACATTAAAACTTCAAACCTGCAGGCTTAGGGAAAATACCAAAAGCCCTCTGAAGTGAACACATTCAGGTGTCCTAGACCATTACTCAGTCACGTAAAGAACTTGTATGCCACGGTCTCCAGTCAGTGCTCGTGCTCTACAGAAGGTTGTTCTAAAGTATACTCTCCACTTGCAATATCATTATACATTTGATTGTAACTGAGAATTGTTCAAAAGTGAATAAACATTACATAACTAAATATCTCACCAAGCTAGATTGAGGTAGGCAAGGGAAATGTTAAAGGCAAAGAAAACAAGTGCAAAAATTAGAGTTTGTCCATGCTTTAGAGAAATTAATTAAAATGAAAACTGTGGAATGCACTTTGGAGAGAGCATTATCTGTAAAGAGGGCAACTGCCTACTTATAAAAATTATTAGAGATTCAAGTATGGTAATTAAAAGAGAAAGTTCAATTCTTTCTGGCCAAAGTTCAAAGAGGAAAGGGACAACTCAGTCATACATTATTTCCACTGAATTAGATGCAGAATATTACACAGAATCATATACAGATACATGGCATGTCTTGGTTACAAAAAGAAGTGGGTAAGCAATTCAAATTTTTAAAAAAATCTAAGTGAATCAAACTGAAAAAAAAATAATAATTTGCTAAGCACTAGGGAGATGAAAGTGCTTCAAAAATGTTAGTTGTGATTGCTATCTCAAATATCATATCAACCAGCAAATAAAAATATATGTACTTCTACCCATTAAAAAAAAAAAAAAAAAAAAAGCTTTTTTCCATTTCTGTGTGTGTGTGTGTTTTATATTGTACTTATATCAGTACAATTTTATATGTAGGTAATTTAGAAATGAATAAATATACATACGTTGGAGATTCAAGCTGAAAAAATACTTACTGATGAGGGGATATAATCATGTAAGGTTGGAGACCACTGATTTCAGGCCTACCCTTTCCCATTCTGCTTTCTCTGCCTACCTTGATTTTTACCTTTGGAGTGCCCAACTTAGCTAGGTAATATGACTCAACTTCCTGTGCATCCTGGTCAAGCTTTCTATTTTCTGTGCCTTCCTTATGCCACATCTTGAACTCTGTGTCTTAATGCCAGCATGGGATTACCCACAGCTGATTACAGGGTTCTGTAAGACAACTCTAATTCTGTCATCACAATTTAGTAGGAAAGTCCTGATCTTAATCCCTTGCCAGAATCATTACGAATGTGTCTCTTTCTTCCTCATTTTGTGGTTCCTGAGGCAAAATGGTGAAAGGTGTAAGTTTGTTTTCAGTGAACATGCATTCTCCCCTTGACAAATAAGCTTCTCCCCTTCTTAACCTTGCATTACTTTTTAATACAGGCCTCCTCTTTGGGAGTCTACTTTACTCTAATTTTTTTACCTTGCTCTCTTTTTTTCTGTATATAAATTTACAGTTTTAGAATCCCATTTCTTCATGACTTTCCTCTTTGTAAGCTGCTATAGGCAAATAATTATGAGGCTTAGTATATTTTTTAAATATTTAATTGCAAGAAATTTTATATTTATATTTTAAATGTTTTTATTTATTTTATTAATAACATTTACTTTATGGTTATTTTTTATTTAAACAATAATTCCTTTTAATTATACTTTATTTTAATAATTTTATAAGTTCTATTCATTTTAACAGGGTCTGACTCAATAATTTAAAATATTTTATTTTATTAATCATAAGTTATGTGATTACAATATTTTAATAGAAGATGTTAGCATTTAAACAAATACTTTGTAGGATAAATTTCTTAGAAGTCAATATTTTAAGTCAGAACATACAAATTATTTAATTTTACACTTGAACATGAAATTTTCTTATTTCTGTTGGTGACAATGCCATTTTTAATATCTTTAAAATTTATAACCTTAAAGTCATTTTTATTATCTTTTTCCCTAGTCCTAGTTGAGTGCTAATATCCATCTTGTTTCTCTCCTTATTGATTTCCCTCTCCAACCATCTTAATCTAAGCCTTTTTCATCTCTCCTGGATTACTGTGACAGGCTCCTGGGTGACCTTGCAGCTTCTCTTACTCTTCATTATCCTGCATCCTACAGAACCTTCCATAGTTTCTTATTTTTGCCTTCATTGAGTTCATCTACCTCTTCCTCACTCTGAGGCCCTTCTGTGAAGTCAACCTTATTTCCAGCTATCCATTAGCCTCTCTGCCCCTTCTTCTCTGGTCATGGCAAGCTGTACATCAACAACTATGTCTCTCCATCCATACTAAGCCAGCTTTAAGTATCCTGCAAGGCCCAGCTCAAAGTCCTCCATCTCTATCAAAATAAAAGGCTATTGGCTTTCTCTGCCTAGAGGAGCCTACACCAAATCTTGGTGTGTATTTCCATCTTTCTCTTCCATTTGTCAGCAAGCTCTGTTCTTTCCCCCCATTTCCCAAATAAAATATTTTTATTAGCCTAAAAAAAAAAAAAGGCTATGACACTGAATCTAGCATTATCCTCTAAATTTTTTTGTTAGCATTAATCTTCAAAATTAAATATCTAAAAGAGAAGTTGCTTGAGAGAAAATAGTTTTTTATTCAGTCAATACTCTTTACCACCAGTTAATTTAAAATTTATCTCATAGTAGTTATTCAATTAATATTTCTTTGATCCAAGAGACTGCAATATCCTGAGTTATATTATATCTATTATATACACTCATCTCATTTTGGAATCTGGGAGAATGAGTGATGGAAAATGAAGGAGGGTTTTTTAAAATCCAAGACAAGAAAGAAAAGAAATAAAATAAGTACGATTTGAAAGAACTTTCAGTTGATCCTAAGTGAAAAATGTTATTTAAACTAAAAAGCATACTGATCTGAATTTCCTGATTAACCAGGTTTTATAGAATTATAAAGATCAGTGGTATAACTAAATTGTCTCAAACTCTAACACAACTTATTATAGAATACACAACCCAGAAGATTCATGTGTGCTGGCCAGTCACAGTGATTAAAGAGGCTTACATCTTAATTATCAAGCTTCCTTCAATTGGCAAAACATCTCTCACGTTTGCTTACTACAAATTCTTCTTCCATCTTTCCAGTATAAAAGTTCCAAAATATGGCCTCTTATGTTAAATGGCTGGGTGTAAAAGCTTCATGTTACATACAAAGCCCCTTATAAGATTGTGTAAAGCATTTGTGATCAGAGAGCAGGCATGTGCTACTTGGTCTTCTCTCATCTGCCTCCTCCCCAATAACCACAACTTGTGCTTTCACAGATGCCTTTTTCTCCTCCACCCACACCCAGTCTTTGATTCCTGTGTCTTCCAGCCGACAATGAAGCCCTATGATTTGTAGGTGACCACCCTAAACGAAAGCTCCTCATTTCCTAAGTGACCTCTGTAGTGAAAGAAGTTACTGTTACCAAGTAACCTGTTCCACTTACACTTTATTGGCTTTAGTCGTTTTAGGATATGACATGGTTTAATTAAGCATTCTGGCCCACTTTGAGGCAGGAACCAAAAATAAGGAAGAAGTTACACTGGCAGTTTCTTATTTTCACTTAGTTGTAGAGTTGAATGGTTTGCCAATTGCTGAGCGTTCTTTAAGCATTTACTGTGGGCTCTTGTTCATCACGGTGCATGTAGTCAAAAGGCAGCTACCACTATTGCCATCAGATCTCTGTAAAATGATTACCACCACCACTGTGGTATTTCTCTATGCCCTGGTATTATCAGTATACTGAAGACCTAACAGAAAATAAGGGAACCACAATAAACTTCTGCCTGCAAAATAACTCAAAAATCAGTATCTGAAATACAGAATAACAACAACCACACGGCTTCATATGATGACTTCATTTAATATATATCCTGCTTTAACAACTTAAAGAAAATCTCAAGTACCACAACAGGAACTATTTTCTTCCATTATTTCTTCTGCCAGGGAAAAGCATACAAATAAAAGTTTTTAAAGAAAACTTGAGTCATGTGTACAAAAACAGTCAATCTCAAATCCAACTTAAGGGTCCAAAATAACATTTTATTCTTGTTATTTGTGAAAGTAACTATCACCCCAGGGTGGTCTGTGAGCTCCTTGATTGAAGGCACTAAGCCTGGAACATAGTGGCAGCTCAAAAAATTCATACCAAGTGAAGAAAAACTTGGAAATTCTACTGAACTCTCTCAATCATTTATAATAATGAAGGGAAGCAAAGAAATGAGCAATTTTAAATGGTGCAGAATCATGTTTATCTAAGAACAGAAAGAATTCTAACCGGTCTCAGATGCTCATCATTTATAGGTGAGAAAACTGAGATCAGGGAAATTATTTACCCAGGTCACAGTTAGTAGGCAGAGTTAAACACAGGTCTCTGGTAATTTTGAGAAATATCACTTATTTAATTAGTAAACAGCTTCTTGGTATGTTGGCTGGACCTTGCAACCTTTGATTCTACTCCACCTCCTCCAATCCTGCTGAATTTCTTGCAAGAGTTGGCAGTTACTTGGTTTCAAATATCAAACTTAGGCAAAGCTATATCTTTCCAACTCAAAATGATCTGGAAAGTGATCCTCGTGCCCCATGTAGTCCTCTTCTCCCTTATAGCTTGATGAAGATCTTTGACCTGTCAAAAGAGATGAAAAATCTCTTCTCTTTTTGAACCCTTCTTGGACAAGAGAAAATGACTTCAGTGTTTTTGAATAATACTAGTTCTTCATCTGAGAACCAGTTTTATAAGGAGAAATAAAATATTCTACTACACCACTGTAGTGTACTTTCTCACCTTGGAGAAATTACTTAACTTCTCTCTTATCTGAAAATTACGGAAAGAACTTGCCTGCCCCTGTACAATACAGGATAAGTGGGAGGGAAAACTGGGATCATGAACTGCTTCAAGTATTTTCAGAAAGTAGACTGTAAAAAGAATTATACAGAGACTATAAAACCAGTTTGTAAACTAGTGGCACGCTACAGAAATAAGGAATTATTTCTATTCCTACTGCTAACAAATCGATTGTTTCATTATGTCAACAGGAAAATTTCACTTTATTCTAGTCTACAAAACAAATAAGTTCAAACATATTGGAAAAATCTTCTTGATGAACACCACATTTAAGCCCAGAGATAAAAGAGCAAAGTTCATTTATTATACTGCGAGTGATATTTGACCTCTATATTAATAATAAAACTAAAGTAAATTCTAAGAGTTCATGTTTGTAATGTGAATATTCATTTGTTTTTGAAAAATATCATTTAATGTAGAGATTAAATTGTTCCCCTGAAAAAAATAGACATTTTGAAACATTCATTACCCATATACAAATAAACAGATAGGCCACTGTCAATCTTAATTTCAGTCTATTATTTATAGACAAACTACAAACAAGTACATTAAAATTGATAATTAACAGGTATCTATACAAAAATACATATAAAGCCAAGAAATATATATTCATATAAAGTAACACTAGTATGTCTAAACAAGTAAACTAAGATTAGATTAATATTTTTATAGTAATTGTTATATCCCTGATATTTCTCTTCCTTAATGCTACCTATATGGTCATCTATTGAGGCACTCCCCATAATATAAACAGCACAGTAATGTTACACAACAAACAAAGTCTCTGAAAAAGCCTAATCCTAATTAAAATAAAGCTGTAATAGGGATAAGAGGATGGAGGGAGTCACCCTGGCAGTACTGATAACAAAGTGAGGGTAGTGGAAGGAGTAATTCCAACTATACATGCTAAAAGGTTCATTTCAGAATTTGGTATAACCTAGTGGGGAATCCCTTTCTGGCTGCCCTGACAGCTCTCATGGACATCTTACCATCTTATATCTTACATATCTTACCGCCACTGAGCCAGGAAGAGAGTGAGAGAGCTGGTGGTAAAATATTCATGTAAAACAAAACATACCAAAACCAAACAAATAAAAAAAAAATCCTAGCACTGTAAGAAGTCAATGACTTAGATATATTAAAAGAAAATATCTGAAGAATTAGGGAAGAGAATTCATCTATGAGTTGCTCATTTCTTCCTCACCTACATTCACACCATTTTATACAATTTTGAAGAGATAATAGAAAAGTCACCAAAGCCAGATATAAGAAACAAAAAGCAGTTGCTAACTTGGGTGAAGAATTCCAGAAGTGCTGACATCTATAAAGATTTGAGGCCCCCAATGCTGCAATTAAATCCCCAGGACATTTACCTGAGTTCATTCAAAACAACATACTCTGTTTAAGACATAAATTTTAATGCACAGTTTAGTGGCTTTCCTTCAAAAACTCAACTTTGATAACTCCTTGATCCTCTTTAGTTATTATGTGGAACTTCATTCCTGAAGATTACCCCTTTAGGCTAGAGATAGTCAAACTGCAGATGATGAAGCCTTACAATTTATCTCAAACATTTGTTTCCTCTTCTCCACCCTCAGAATTAATTGGTTATTACATAGGCCAATTAGGCTCATTAAGCTTTCAAAAGGTTGCCAGGGTGTTTCCTATCTACAGATGGAAAAGTTTTCTTAATGGTAATGGCGAGTCATAATGATTATTAGAATTAGATCTGTTGTTGCTCCAAATTCCAAAATGAAGCAGAGTAGAAGATGGAGGAAAGATGAAAATATTTATTCCAATGGTTACCAATCCTGGTTGAAATCATCAGGGGAGCTTTAAAAATTTAGATATTATGCTCTCCTTTTCCTCCCATTCCACTCCAAGATTCTAATTTATTATTAATGGGCTAGAGGCAGGTGATTCTGATAAGACTTTCTTTAAACCATATATATTTTAAATCACAAGTTCTCTTAGAAGCAGAAAGAGCAAATTCAAATACCTACTGATTCCACTAGGAGTTTATGCAGAACACCAAGATTTGGGAACTGCTTTCTTTGTACTATTCTGTTTTAATATATAGTGTCTCTGTCACTGAGACTAAAAATAAGTATTCTTTGTGGAGAGGAAACTATTTGAGAAATATAAATAAAAAAGGGTGGCACAATGTAAAAAATATAAATTTTAAAAAGATCATTAACTATGGTATAAGAAGAATTCTTAAATTTCTTTGTATTTGCACTGTACTCCTATAATTCTTCTATAAACTATTTTAATCTTCTTTATTATATTAAAATGTGCTGCAAATATTACTTTTATCTAAGCAATGAATAAAATAAGATTAAAAGTTTAATAAGAGAGATCATCAATGTATTAATTCTGGTTCTTTGAATATTAAAACTTTTACCTAAGTCAGACAGATAATAAAAAGGAAAAAATATGTATATGGGTATTTTAGGTTCTAAAAATAAAGTCAAGTCACTCTTAGGAACCTTTTTAAAATTAAGATTTTCTTTCTCTTCAACAGTCTTTCTAAAAACTTATCTCAAGTCACATAAGTAGAACTATTTTTGCCACAGTCACACAAATTTGACAGCTATAACCCTAAACTAGTAGTTAGTCACCCACTTACCAGCTGAAAGAGGTTCTTTGTAATTAAACACTAATAAAAACTTGGATTTATGGTGCTAGCTGAAGAGTACCATTAATAGTGCAAGTAATTTATATAAAGAAAATTATTCTATCCAAGAAAGGGTTTGTGGACCGAGATTAGAAGAGGGGACATAAGAAGGGCATCTGTCCAGAAAAAGCTTGTGACCTCACCAATCTATCTTATGTTAGTGTGGTATCTGGAAATATTGTTATATCAATGAAAAGGTTATGGGAAGTTACATAAAAACAATTAGATGTTGGTCCTAAAAAATGTTGATTGCCATTCTCCATGTTTGGAGAGTTCTCAAATGTCATACATTATATAGAGCCACTTTACTCGGTTGTGGTTTGTATTCTTAATCACTTTTTATTTGGTTTGGGGACCAAAAACTTTTGTGCATACGTGGTTCTTGGCTAAATATTGCTACTCCCAGAACTGGGCTTTCCTTTGGAATCAGGCTGCTGACTGCCCAAGCAGGAAGCTCAGTGACACAAAGGGATGACTGGCCCATCCCTTCTCCTCTCACACAACAGGGTTCCTCCATAGACCACCAGGGAAAGCAGGTATAACATGCTACTACATTTTATGTTTATTTACAACTCATTCTTATAGCACAATTCAAAAGTTTCAGAATACATTCCACTTGCAAAGAGAACACTCTCCATTTTTTTAAATGTACTAATTGATGTTTTAAAAGTTTTCATCTCTCTCTGTTTTCTAAAACTTGGTTAGAAGTCCATTATGTATATTCAATAATATTCTCAATGCCCTCAATTAAATAGCCAAATAGACAAAGAGAGTTCTGTCTCAAAGGTTACTGTACAATTAATGAATCTTGTCCCTTCCAAGATAATATTTATATTCACACAAAAAAATCAATGAAGTGATCAGAACCTTTTTCATAAAATTCAGAAACTTTATTTACTATTATTTTATAGTTAATCTCATGCAAAATTGCCTTCCTGTCAGTTTAACAAATGTAAATGTATAAATACATTCTGAAGTCCTGATAAAATTGTAACAAATATTTATGATAATCATAGTCTATCACTAACAGCAATTGCTATGTTTAAGGAGTAAATGTTCAATTCTAATAGTTGGTGAAATACTTCAGAGCCATGACAAAGAATCACGACCTGAAATTTATAAAGTTTCCCAATACTTCATTTAATTCTCAAAGTATTTACATTTCTTTCAGCTGTGGGCAGGTATTATTTTGGAGGTAGAGAAATTGAGGCATTGGTAGATTAAATTATTTACTTACACTCTACATTCAGTGCAGAAACAAGACCAAGAAATCATATAATCTAGTTTCCCAATTAACTTTGGAGACACACAGACCTAGGTCCAAGTCCCAACTCCACCATTTACTAGTTGTATGTGATTAAGCAAGTTTCATAACTCTCTGGGTCTCAGTTTCCATATTGTGAAATGGAGAGAACAGTGCCTGATGCACACGACTGTTCTGGGAATTTAATGATACAATATTGGTAAAGTGACTGGTAAAGGGCCACATTGGCACTCAATAAATATTTTTATCATAAATGTTTTTCTCAGGAAATATGGATCTGGCATTTTAATAGTATAAATCAAAATAGTACAAATCAAAAAATATAAAATAATAAAGCATTAGATCAGTAAGAATTAGCCATAAAAACTGGCTTTTATGTTATATGATTCCAATGAATATTGTAGAAATTCTGATGGATTGGAGAATGGTTTGCCTATGCTGAGAAATGGAGAACATGTATTTATCTGAAAATGCATGGTAATCATGTTTAAATAAGGAAGATCATTTAAATATATGCTTTATTTTTTGAGGATGATTTCTTTTTAACCCATCTGTGAAAATTACTTTTCCAAGTGAAAAAAAAAGTACAGTTGGGAAGTAGTATGTGAGTATGGAAGGAACGCTATACTGTAAAAAACTTTCTAGAACTAAGCCTTACACAGATTTGTGAGAACTCTGGCAAATCACTTAACCTTTCCTTTCAACATCCTTCTCAGTTCTAAAATTCCTATGTACTAATATGGAGACAAGAAATCTGGTATACACAAAGAAATGAGTTGAGTTAATATAAGGTAATAATTAGGACAGGAATATCCTCATCTTTTTGTAAAAAAAAAAAAAAAGAGCTAGAATATCAGTGTACTCATTTAAGCAAACAATGCTAAACTAGTTTGTTTCAACTAATCTTAATTATGGCCCAGTTGCTTAAAGCTTAGTTTTATTCTAGTTCTACTTTAGTATGATATTAATACAATATACATTTCATATAGTCTATATTTAAATACTAGTTATCCAGAATAAAGTACAGAAAAAGCCTGAACATGCTATTCTGAGCTTAATTCTGCTTATTATGAGTTTGAAACTAAAACCCCTAGTTTAATTACACATTCATTTTTTTTTTTTTAAAGATTTTTTTAAATTTATTTATTCATTTATCCCCCCCTTGCTGCTTGTGCTCGCTAGGTCAGCTAACCACGCCGTGCGGGCGGGCTTGCCTTCACCAGGAGGCCCCGGGAACCGAACCCGGGGCCTCCCATATGGTAAACGGGAGCCCTACTGATTGAGCCACAGCCGCTTCCCTACACATTCATTTTTTAAACCATACCACTGACAAGTTGGTAAAGTTAGAGTCAAGCATGCACTGTGTTTCAAGTTCATGAATAATTAGAATTGATTTTAATGTTTATTAATACAGATTCTTGTGATTAATAGCAAGTTTACAAAAAAATTAAAGTCCAAATATGAGTCTGTTTAATTGAATTTTTCCAGACTGAATATTTTCACTTTGGTAAAAGTCTTTTAAAAATCATATATTCATTTTTCTCAAGCTCCAAAGTTGGCTTTCATCTGCATTGAGACAGCTCTCATCCAAATTTTACAAATAAACACGTTCATTTGCAAGAGGCCCGTGGGTTTACAGATGGATATGAAAACTATATATACTCAGTCATCTCTACTACAGCTATGTATTCCCTTATGGTTAAAAAATGGCATCAACAAATGAAGGGCAATAATTTTTCAATTACTTTCTGGAGATGGTGTTCCAGAATGCCACTAAAAGGCAGGCAACCATCCTTTTTCATTTGTTCATGACCTACCATTCTATACATCTCAAGGGATAATGATAAGGTAAATTTTCCTTCTCTCAAACCAAATTTGAGAACTGGCTCAGGTGGGTGTGTGTGGGTGTTTATCTAGAAAACCAATCCCACGCAGCTAAAACCACACCCACTTTTTTAGCAAGCATTTTGTTGTGCTGTGTAAATATCTATGCATCTGCAGTAAAAATGGGAGGAGGACCGAAAGGTGCGTATGAAAAAAAAAGGAAGAAGAAGAAAAGGAACCTGAACAAATAGTCACTAGGCTATTATTCCTGATTTCCTCTGGTTTCAGCTTAATGATATTATCCAAATGGGAAGACCTGATAACCCTGTCATATGATCATATTATTAACCTGTGAGCATGCCTGGCATGTTGGAGTCCAGCGAAAGCAATGCATCATCTAAGCAACTGAGGTTCTGAAAAATTGCTGGTGTTTTTCCATTTTAATGATAAAGTTTTTCAGGTTTAATAGTATATACAAAAGTAAAAACATCCAACCAGATTCAGAAACAACCCAAAGTGAGACCAAGGGATTTTCCAGGTGTATGATGGTACCCTAGCTAAGCAAAGTTGCAAGGTCACAACTGAATGCTGAACAGCACTCCTGGCCAAGAAATATGTTGTTATTTGGAGGGCATATTAAAAAGATATAATCATAGGAAATGGATTTATGCAATAATGTTCCCTTTACAGGATTAGGAACAGAATTACAGTAGCTGTCAAGCAGAAAACCATCCTCCACAAGAATGGCCTATAATACTTTTGATATTATTAAAAAAAAAAAAAAAAAAATGAGTGCACCCCTAAAACAAGGCCTTTTAAAGGCCAGACAGACAGTATTAAGTTTTCCCCAGAAGAGAAATTGCAATATGCTGCTAATTTTATTTGTGTAGTCTAATGGTCATTTGATCTCACTAGTGGTGGAATAAGTAGCAAAACTGAAATGTGATCAATCCCTCCAAAGTAAGATTTCAACTCACTGTGGGTCCTCAAGTGTCTTTCCAAAATAAGGCAAAGACAATATCCCAAAATGGAAATGTAAACCTATCTATTATGGGAAAAAAAAAGTCCATTGAGCACATGGATTATTGAGCATATGGATCCCCAGGGCATCTGTAATCCCAGAGCTATGTTTAATAATAGTTTGTGTACAAACCACTATTTTTTATGCTTTGCTAATGTAATATGCCATTTATCATCTTCTGAAATTATTCAGTGACCTACTTTGTTAATTAAAGTATATACAGCCATTGTTTTTCCTTCTACACCCAAATCACTGGTTAAATGAGTGTTTCTGTTCCTTTAAATTGTAAGATTATTTCTATTTTAAAGGGGAAAAAAAGCAGTTTTTAAGAGAAAGACAAGGACAAAAATTCTGTAGTTTAATGTAAAGGTAATCAATGTTTCCTCCCTTTATTGAACCTTATTCTTTTCATTTAGTTGTCATAGTCAGGAAAGAAAAGCATAGGATTAATGATAGAAACCAAAAATAGAAATAAATTAAAATTTTAAAATGCAGAAACACAGCTCGCTGCACCATTCTTCTTAGTGCAGTTTCACATAGGACAGTGCCAGCTTTCAGGATGAAAAAAGAGTAAACAAAACCTGTGGTTTATCCTTAACCAGAAGTCTATATAAAATATATAGGGTCAGTGAGAAGGTGCAGTGCTAAAGATCTAGCACTAGAGGTGAGGTAAAATACCTTAACCCTTAAGCTGTAAATCAGCCCGTTCCTTCTTCTTCTATGATAAGTGCTCACAATCACTTGGAGGAATAAAGCACCTGGCTCTGAGATTGGATACAGATAATTGAGAAAAACAGAGAAAAATGAAAGAGGAGTTTTAGTTTCTGTTTTTTTTTTTTTTTTTTTTTTTTTTTTTTTTTTTTTTTTTTTGTCTGTGTTTTTTTGTTTGTTTGTTTGTTTGGTTTTTTTTTTTTTTTTGGGGGGGGGCTTTGCTTTGCCTGATCAAAGCAAAGGAAATTCGCCCTGCTCAGGCATCTCCTCCCAATGCAGCAATTTTAGGCATGAGCCATAGGCTGCAAACTGAGCTTGGAAATGGTGCAGGGGGGTGATGGAAGGAAGGGAGGGTGAAGTTGCCAGTTCTGAGGCTGACACTTCCTTGGAATGATTCTTCAGGGAGAGAATGAGGGAAAGGGTTAAAGGGATGCTCTTCATACCTTTCTTTTCCGTTCCATACGTTCCCGGGGGATTTTTCGTTGTTTTTTCCTCTCTCTTTCAAGGCTTTTTTCCTTTTCATCCAGTTCGGCCTCTCGAACTTTTTTAATAGAAGCAGCAGCGTGAGCCATTTTGCAGAGGAAATCAGGCAAAGCAGTTGCTGAGGATCAGTTTCCACTAAGCAGCAGTCCAGGTGATTTTAGAGCTCTGTGGAGATGTGATTTTCCCCAGCAGGGCAATGGCTGGCAGCCAGAACACTCACAAAATAATCCACTCCGCCCCCGAGCTAGGTCATAATCTTGCTTCAGCCTCTGCAGCACCCATAATTCACCACAACATACCAATGTCCCGAGCCGAGCCCCTCCAGCAGCACAAACCTGCACACATGGGGACATAGGTGTGCACCCACACTCGGAATTGGTCCCGAGGGAAGGCGGAGCACTAGACTGCGAGCTCTTCAGCAGTTGGGTGGCCGCAAGTGCAGACAAGCATCCTACTAGTTGAAAAAGCACATATCACCAATTGGAACTGTCTTTGGGGACTCCTCCAGACAGTCTGTGTCTTCTGACTGGAGCCAGGAAGAGGCCACCTCTGTGGAACTGCCAGGGGGTGGGTAGTTTATAGCCGCTTCCAACCACACCTCTATGCAGGGTGAGGAGAAAATGGTGCAGTCTTCCTAAATGACTTGCTGCTGCCGCCGCTGCTGCCGTGGTACTGCTGCTACTGCCGTTGCTACGGCTGCTCTGCTATAGCACATGACATGAATTCCTGCCTTTTAAATCCCTCACCCCTTCCCTTCCTCAAGGTTCACTTAAAAGAATCAATGTTGCATTTTTGGAGAAGAGGACCACAGTTGGAATTACCTGCCACTGCCGTAGCAATTCTGGGGTGAGCATGCCTGGGAAGGGCTGGGTGTAGCCGGATCCTCGCTGTCATTTACAGACCCACGTGAGGCTGCATTAGGGAACTGTATTAAGCAGGGAATAGAGGAGCGCTGTCAGTGAGTGCACAGTATAAGCTGGGCTCAGTGAGGTTATCCTGGGAGATGGGGAGGGGTGCAAAATAGGGAGGAGGCCTGACGTAGAGATAGAGGGGGAAGCAGGATATGCCTAAAACCACCCTGCCCATCACTCTTAGAAGGGCACACAGGTACTCATAACTAATCATTTTTGTTAAATACCAAATTGCCTCGAGAAGCAATGTGATGAAGTAAAGCAAGATTAGTATTTCTGGATGTTCCTGTATATATACCCAATAGAGAGATAAAATGAAAGAAGAGAGAGGATATAACCTATTAATTCAAAAAGATAATATTCCCTATAGCATTCTGACTGCATATACTGCCAAATTTCCAGAATTCTTCCACAATTTCATCAAAGACCAATAGGATGTCACTCACTTTGTAATTATTCACCCCTAGCTAGAGACAGTTATAACACTGTGTTGTACATAGTGGATTACGTAAACCCTCCCCAGCACACACACAATTGCCCCATTTTAGAAAAAAAGGGTTTTTTTTTTAATGATGTGTAATCATTGACAGTTAAACAATATAATCTGATCCTAATATTCCCTATTATTAAGAAAAAAGGGAAAATAATATTCAAAAGTGTTCTCATAGAAAATGAGATATTTTTGTATTCTTGCCTTTAGGATGAATGAAGAATATAAAGTCTCTTATACCATATGAAGACATTAAGACAGTAACTCTTCCAGGAGGGAAAATACTAATTTTTTATATTATGAGTGAGCCCTAAGCATTTTAGCTTAGCTTACAGTGACATAATGTGCAATTTTTCTTTTTTATCTAAACTAAGTTGAAACCAGTATCAAGATTAACAAGATATCCCCGAGCAAGCAAAATGCATTCCATGATAGGACAGAGAACGTAGCCCTTAATCTGACTCAAAAATCAGTCAAGGGAGAGAATAATCACTATGGCATGGGCCAGTGCTATATTTGTGACCCAGTGGTCCATGGGTCAGTCAATGGCACAACTACTTTCAGATATATGGGGACCATCCCTCTCTGACCTGAACAGCTGAGAATTCATCTTTCAAAGCTGGGAGACGGGATCAGCTTGTTGTTATCCAAGGCCTCCAGACTCCTTCTTCTGGAAAATCATTTACTATTTACACAGAAACATACTAGACATATAGGCTTCCTGAGAACATAACATGGATTTCAAGAGAACTCCTTTATCTCCTTATCCAGGTGAGCTAAGCAGGTGTGTTACCTGCACTTGATGTAACATGCTTCAATTTTGTCTCCTCAATGTTTTCTCAAGAGAATCAGCTGGTATCAAAACAGTCATTAGGAATGAGGATGGTTCAGGGAAAGCAGCAAGACTGCCGAGCACAGGGTGTTCTTAATGCCATCTGGCATTCTCTTTTCTTCTAAATACTTTCTAAAAAGTGTTTACAACCCAGCAAGCCTCATTCGATTCGTAAATGTCCTTTTAGCTGAATAACACTAGTCCCAACAAAATGTGGCTGAGCCTCCTACAGTGGTTTCCTTGTCAGTGAGGGTGATCGTCTTGGGTTTCTTCTGGGACCATATCCCTCCCACTGCCCCTTTAGAATCTGTTTATCCTATGTCACATTATTTTCTCCCTCTATAGATTTGTCATCAGAAGGCAAGAAATCACAAGTGCAATTAGACAAGAAATTGGGGAGTTCCTGCTGCCAAGAAACATTCATATATTTCATTACCCTATAATGAGCTCAACAGACAGACCCACCTGTAAAATCTGACAGTATCAATATAATCATGCTGTATTCCAACTCCAGGAAAACTACACAGTTGTAAAATTTCAACTCAATTTAATTTTTAGAAAACATTTTCAGGCACAATTAACAGTTAGTCTCCAAGACTCCCTCCACTTTGCTCCAAACAAGCACAAGAACTCTTTCCATCACTTTGTCTCATGAAGAAGAGATGATGAATCAGATGTTAGTTTGTTAATTTAACTGACATAAATATTTCACAAAACACTGCGATTGCCAAGTCTTCAAAAACAATAATTTTTCTTCTTTGCCTAAATATCTTTAGATGTGACAGAGAAACAAAGTCACCCTGTTTTATAGATCAAGACATTAGAAGGCAAATGCCTTGTTCCATATAGCTTCCCCAAAGTGGTAGCACTGGCAGGGGACTTAGGGTCCCTCTTCTGACCATCAAATCATACCATCTCAAGAGAAGTAACCACAGGTTCTACTACTCAAACCACAAAACAGGAATTCTCAGACAATTAGCATGTACATTTTTAAATAAAGTAATCATTCGCATGTCCTTTTTCAGTGTACGAGCTTTTCATTTTTCTTTTCCCCAATCATAAGACATATTGCTCCAGTATGAGAAGGTTAGCAGCATGTAATCCATTCATTTTGGAATGCTAGGCAGATCAGACATTTCAATGCAGTGATAACTTTGTCTCTCTAAAACTAATTCATTCAATAGAGAGTTGTTGAGAAAATGATTATTTAAAATCATTCCTGCTTATACATTTGTGTTACTTAAGCTTTTCTGTGCTTTCTATTTGAAAGGGAAAAAAATCAGTGTCAATTTACTGAGCAAAGAAAGCAGGGCACACTCACCAGCTGACCTCTGCACAGACACGGCACCAGCGTCCAGTCCCAGGAGCTCACAGCCATTTAAATGATGCATGCACCGCATTAAAGGGGTCTTCCCATCAAGCCTCCAGCAGAGCTATGATACTGGCTGAATTTTGAACTTGCAACAAAAGCTGCTTCCTTCCACAAAGCATTTTAGCTATCAATGGGATAAGCTTGTATCTGCCTTCAAAGGTAGGAACACACTGTCGTTCACATTTAAACTTGAGAGGCAGCATGAGTAGATTGCCCTTCAGAGAGGACGTACTTCATTTTAGAAATAGAAGCGAAAATGGTCATTTGCTGTCCTAAGTGTCCAGCACTCCATTGATCAGAACCCAAAGAAAATCCTCTGCAGACATCAGGCATCAGTCAGGGCACCGTTCAATAACAACTGAGCTAGCCATATGCAACTTAACCCCTCTTCTCTCTCTCCAGCCCCACCCAGGAAAAGCAGCCAGGAAATTAAACAGCATATATTGTCACTCTACCACAAATGGAATGTGGGTGGTAAGTGAGAAAAAAAGCAGATGCACTACAAAGACAGTTAAAACATCACCTAATCAGGAAATAATAATAATAATAGTAATAATGTGGTCTCTTGAGCTATGAGTCAAGAGTTCATTCTACTCAAGTTCAATGGTGTTTATCCATAGCTGAGACTTGTGTATGTTTTGAGACTGATGAATGGTCAGGATAAAACAAAGCAAACTGAACAAGTGACTATATTGAAAATATGGTCCAATTTGTTATACCTGAAGCCAAAACCAAACTAAAGCAGAGTCTGCTAATAATATAATATATCCTACTTTCCCTAGATAACAATGTTTCTCTACAGATGATTTGGTTAAAATTAGAATGCCCAAAAGGTATCTTCCTTCCACTTTTGCTTCAGGGAGTGGAAGTAGGGACACCACAGCTCCAAGTCAAAGGAGGTAGTTTCCACGGTTTGGGATGGAGAAGCAGAAGCAGTTTCAAAACCAACACCTTTCTGTCTCTAAAATAAGCTCATAACTCTAAAGTTTCAAAGAAAAATTCCAGCTAGTAAAATGGTAAGCAAAGAGAGAAAAGTTTCCCTCTGGAGGCCCTTTCACACAAAGAAGGTAAAGCCACACGAAGTGTAAGTCATAAATAGTTACTTTTCGGTCTCCACAGACCTCACTCTATAATACTGTGAGGGTGGTCTGGGGATTACAAGGCACCAGGAAAGTCTGAGTGGTCAGAGGGAAGGGAAAGGAGCAAAGAAGGGAAACTTGAAAAAGCCAGAATTCTGAGGGAAAGGAGATTCTATACATAACCTGTTTCTTTCTGCTTCCCCTTCAAACTCCAACCCATCCATTCTTTCCCAGATGGCCAAAGATGAATGTGCATCAGCCTAGCTTGTGTAAATTGGAGTCTGCCTATGTAAAACAGGTTGGCTTTGCTCTTTGCAAAAAAAAAAAAAAAAAAAAATCTTCTGACAGAAAATTCTTTCACTGCAGCTTCTTCATCAAAGATAGTTTTTCTATGCTCATTTTAACAGGAAATAAAGAAATAATTTCATTCAAAGAATCAGAAAGGCCCTATAATGCTAAAATCTTTCTTCCTTTTAATTTATCATAGAGTATCTTAGGTTAAAAGCATGGAAATTAATCTTAAAATTTGACTTTTTAAATATTCCTTCTTAAAAATAGAAAATTATCTCCTTGTTCTTGCCTCATTGCTGCACAGCTTTTATGTACAGTGCCATCTTTTTATCAAATATAGTTACTGAGGGCCTTCTATGAGCCACATACAAAGCACTGGGAATCCAGGAATAAAAAACTCAAAGCCTCTGCCCTCATGGAGGTAGTACTCCAGCCATTATAAGTGAATTATTTTCAGATTCACAAATTTCAAATGCCTGGTTTCAAGTTTCAAACTATTTCTAATTATCTGCAAATGTCTTCTCAGGGCTGCTCTCTCCTCATAAATGATGTTGTATTCTGTGGCTCACTGACATTTTATTCTGAAATGTCCAATGATTTTGGATCAGAAAGCCACATAGTCTATTAGGTATTGAAACATTGAGGTTAACTTCTAACTTGAGCTGACAATTCGCTGTTATCTTTTAAAACACACAAAACTTCCCCTTTTGGTTTCTAATAGCTTTTCATAAAAGCTCAGTTGTATTTCTTAGCCCTTTCACTTTGGTCAAATAAAAAAGACTGAGTTGTGGTTAAAAGGTGAAAACTCAATCTCAAAACTGTTCATCCTGAAGATCCCTGAAGATGTTTTTGTATTTTTATATATGTGCTGCCTCTTATACATAAAGAAATGTATATTTTCTTTAGAAATTATATTTTTACTGAGGAATTATATGTGAAAAATTCTAGCATATCAAAGGAAATGACTTTATTGGTAAGGGAGAGGAAGGCTGATAAAGATTTGAAAGGTTTACACTTGCCTAATGTCAGAAGTGTTAATTGCATAAATAGTTTGAAAAGAACATGTTTTAATTAGACCATTTGAAAAAGGAAAGGACTAGTTTTTCTTTATGAGTGGGGACAAAACTATTTTTATTTGTTATTCTCTATGTGACTCCAGTTTAAGCCAGGTGTAACTTAAATTTCTGTGAAATAATTTCATTTGCACATAAATCAGTAATATTTCAAAGCCAGGAAATGTGGGTTTAAATGATGGACAATTAGTCTATACTTATTTTGACTTATTTCTATGCTTTGACCTAACAGCACTCTAACTCGGTATTCCTAGCCAGTAACATAATTAGCAGAAATGTTTCACTAATTTCAAAAGTAACAATAGTAAGACAAAATGTAATCTAAGAATATCCAGATCTACTGAAGATCACGCATCAAAGCAGTGACAGATGTTTCAAGTCCAGTGTTCCAATCCAATGCCCTTATCATTAAAACACAGACATAAATACTTTCAGTAATTTCAACAAACAATTTTTGGCTCAGTAGGTTCTCTGCACAGTGGCTACTGCAATAAATATAAAAGACATAGAAAACATGTTGTCTCAAAAACACATCACTCAACAAACATTACCCCTGTGGCTGCATTTTTTTGTTCCAGATTATTTAAGTGCAACCCTCTAGTCATTTTTCACCTAGTGGAAATGACTATTGTATCCATGGTACTTAGTTATTTTTTATAGTGGTATAAATATCTGGATTGTTACTGCTTCTGAATGTTGCTCTATTTACCTAACCATCATTTTTTCCCCACTGATATAGAAAGAGCTTCCATGATCCATTTTCCTTCTTTCATAAACAGACATGTGAAATTCTTTTTCTTGTATTTTTGTTTAATTAACCTATAAAATAAAACTGTTGCTAGGATCCCAAGTTTCTTGCTTTACATATGGCCAGCTGTTTTCATTTTATACCTATACATGCAAAGCAAAAATACAGAAAACAAAGTATAAAATTAAATCAAACATCATTTCAGAGGTTTGGAAATCACATTTTCAAAGATTAAGTGTTCTGTTTTTTTCTGGGACATGGTCTTTCTATCTCTTCTAAATCAGATCAGTCACCAAAATATTAAGCACCTACATATGCAACATGTGTTTCCAGATAATAGGAGCCAGGTCATTCAGACCAATCTTCCCACTGAAAACAATTAGAAATGCTCAATAAAATGTAAATAACTTCTCTATTCCTTCTTAAAAGCAACAGAGAGCTGACTTCATAATAAGGAATTACTCAGAAAAACTGATGGAAAATGAAACCACTATGAGATAAGCAAGTACAGAAATTGCTTTTGCTCCCTGAGTGCCTTTCCCTGGCAAATTTAAACTTTCATTTTGAAAACATGGGCAAGAGAACACAAATAAAAGGCCAATATCTATACAAGGTGAAGAGTCTCACAGGGGCCTCTCCACCATCATTTGAGACCTCAAAAAGCTATACAGGATCCCAGTGCACAAATCTGATCTCATAAATGTCAGTAAATAGTGGGAGGTGGTTTATACACTACTTTCATCATAGTCTATTGCTTTGTTTTAGTAAAGATTTAACATAACCTGCTTACTATTGTTTTAATTAAAATAAATATTACAATTATCTTCGGTAGTCATAGCATTTTCAAAATAAATATGTTCATTTCTACTACTAAATAAATAAATAAATAAGTAAATAAAAGCTATACTCTTAGGGTAAAGGCAGAGTAATAAACAAACGGCTCTCTAGCATATTTATAACCGGGTTTCATTTCCTGGGGGCTCAAGGAAACTTAAACCTTGAATTTGGTTTAGGATGATCTCAAATCATTTGTGACCATAGTCTTCCATAGTTTGGCAGAAGTAAATATATATATCTTCTCTGAAGGAAGGTACCTTCATCTTTGGTCTCAAATTATATGCTTAAATAAATTTCCAAGTACAGTGACCAGCATAAAGTCAAAGAAAATTAGATATACAGTAGAAACTATAGATCAGAGAAACAGACTTATAAAAACTTCAAATAATGGAACCATGAACAAGGTACTCTGATCCAAAAGGAATGGATTAAAAGAAACAGTTTTGGTTCCCCAAAACTATATCATTATATACATTATAATGGGAAGTTAAACATTCTGAATTCTTTGAGGGTAGAATTATTTCATGTGTTTTTTTGTTTGTTTGTTTGTTTGTTTGTGATTTTGTTTTTTTGCATAGGAACAGAAAAAAGGTGTTAGAAAATTAAGCAATACAGGCAACAAATGAAGAGTGAAAAATGTACTAAAAGGCTTCAGAAAGCTATACCCTTTTCCTAATGAAATTGTTTTGATAATGATGTAAAGAATATTAGAGAATTGCATCTTTAAACATTTGAGAATTCAGAAACTTCACCAACTCACAACTTCCTTAATAAAAAAAAAAAAAAAAAAATCACCAAAATCTAACAAATAAATAAGATGTAATTGAAATAATACAATAGAATACTTTTTCACAAATTAGGTTTTATATGAAAAACAAATGTAATGGTTTAGAGAGGAACTTTAGGCAATGTTCAACCCAATTTACTTTGTAAAATAAAAACATCCACTTAGTTCTTTGCTGTTTCAAGTCCTATCACACACTTGGCTTTTGATCCAATAATATCTTCACATTAAAGGAGTTTGTTCTCTTTCTCCCCTAATTTTCTTAAAGACAGAGTAGAAGCTCTCTTACAAAGCTTTACTTAACAAAAAGTCTCTGCTCTCTCTCTGAATACTAGCTACCTGAAAATATATGGAGCATTCTTCTCCCACTAGTAAAGTTACATGCTTACCAGAAGCCAGGTATGTTGGTTCCCAACCTTTTTATTCCACTTATACTTGTTATTGAAATTATATAATTTAAAGAAATATAAGTTATTGAAATATGATTGCAAAAATAGTTCTTTCATGAAAACCATTATGAATGCTTTGGAAGGACTTGATAAAGATGGGTCCTCAAGAAATATTGCTGTTGAATCATGTATATGGCTGAAACAAATATAAAAGATTGAGTGGGGATTAGAAACATTTAGAAATACTATAATCAGACTGCTTTACAAGTGTCTTATGTATGGGTGTATGTATTACTTTTTATGATTCTCCACCTTACTCATCTTTTTAAATTAATGGAATAAATAAAAGTTGAGACTCTATTGTTTGGTATAGGTTCTTGAGTTGAGGTTTTGAATCCTAACCTTAGGCTCTATAATCTTAGGTACATTACCTAACCAATGTAGACTTTAATCTCATTATATGTAAATGGGGATAATTATGCCTACCTAATAGAACCAAGCAAGATCTAAAGTATCTAGTAGGTGCTCAATAAGTAGTAACTACTATGAATATTTTTCTGAGGAAAAAAAAAACATGAATATAAAAACATGAAGGGAAAGAAAAGTAGACTTGGAAGATAGAAACAAAATGGATGGACTAGGAGTAAGATAGGATCCCCCTGTTTTGGGGTGAACTGTGCCCCTCTAAAAGAAATGTTGAAGTACTAGCCTCCAGTACCTCAGAATGTAAACTTATTTGGAAACTGTGTTTTTGCAGATATAATTAGTTAAGCTGAGGTCATACGGGGTAGGATGGGCTCTTAATCCGATAGACTGGAACCTTTATGCAAAGAGAAGAGATGCAAAGACAGGGGAGGAAGCGATGTGAAGATGGAGGCAGAGACTGGAGTTCTGCAGCTATAAGCCATAGAAGCCAAGAACTGCCATCACTAGAAGCTAGGAAGAAGCAAGGAAGAATTCTTTCCCAGAGCCATCAGAGAAAGCATGGCCCTACCCACATTTTGATTTCAGACTTCTAGCCTCCACAGCAGAGAGGAAATAAATTTCTGTAGTTTTTTTTTTTTTTTTTTAATCCAATTTTATTTTATTTATTTATTTTTATTTTTATTTTTTTTTAAGATTTTATCTATTTATTCATTTATCTCCCCCTTGCTGCTTGTGCTCGCTGGGCCAGCCAACCACGCCGCGCGGGCGGCCCGCCCTCACCAGGAGGCCCCGGGAACCGAACCCGGGGCCTCCCATATGGTAAACGGGAGCCCCACTGATTGAGCCACAGCCGCTTCCCATTTCTGTAGTTTTAAGTCACCAAGCTCCTGGCAATTTGTTACAGTAGCCCTAGGGTACTAATACACACCCCAAAAATAGTATGTGTGTAAAGTGATTACTGATCACTTTGTATGAACAACATCATTAATAAGTTCACATGTCATAAAGATTATTTTTAATGATGGACTCAAACACCAATTTATAACAATGTGTAATGAGCTTTAACATCAGTGAATATGCATGCCTAAGAAAATATTTATTAGCCCCCATGGAAGTATAGCTCTTTAAATTTATATTATTTAAATGGCTCAGTGCCAAAGATTTAGACCAGCTCTTCCTTAATCAGACAGAAGGGAAGGCCCATAGGAGCTTGTTTTGAATAGAAAAACAAAGATCAGCATTTGACTACCAAATAGGAACAGTTCCAAGTGCTTCTGTAATAGGTCCTTTTACAAATAGATTTATTACCAAGGCAAATTAATAAATAGTCAGGAGATAGAACTGATTTTTCCATTCCATAATTGACCCCTGAAATCCAGTTTTAGCAAAGGGCAGAAACTAGTCCCATTACAGGAGTAAACACAGAAGTGCACAGTTAACCAGCCTATCAGTTTGTCACACCCATGCAATATTGTAAAGAAAACCTGGCAAAAGGAAATTCCTTTATTTATTCATAAAATTAGAGATAAAAGGTCACCTTTTGCCAAACAAAACAGACACAAACAAATGAATAAACAAGACATACAGCCATGCAGTAAGAACTGCTATTACAATTGAGGAGAAAATCCAATCAGAGGAATTTTCCTAATTTGGGCATCATTCTGCTTACATATTTTCCTTGTAGTGTCAGCATTAGGATTTGTACGGGGGGGGGGGATATTTACAATTCTATCTAACAAGAGCTGACTTTGAATTTGGAAGAGCATTTTTGGGTAAATCAGAATGAAGGATTTTGATTGTGCCTGGCATAATGCAGGGATTCTGCAGAGGCAGCTTGGGGCCCTTCTCCAGTTAGAGCTGATCTGATTTTATCTTGTTTACATATTGGAAAATTCTATTTTAAGAAAAGACTCTGCTGTTAAAAAAGAATCTGAAAACCACTGAAAAGAACTATATAAATTTGTTGTCATGTGCGTTCACAGAAATTATTGGAGGTTGGTAGCCCTCTGCTGGATGAGAGATAGTAAATCTACTTGCTCTAAAGTACTATTTGAGGAAATGTTTTCCTAAGGCTTGGATGACTGCTTCTTTGAATGCTTGTTACATTTATTTTTTTGTTTATTGGATATTTTTCTGTTTTGCAGGAAAGAGCCAGGAAATATCTCCTGTGCCAAGCCATACAATATAACATTAAGCGAGAAGAACTTAATATAAATTACAAATTAAATACTGTGCAGTTGTTTTTTTTCTGAGTAGAAATAGAAATTGAGATAAAGAAAGAAAGTAAAATTAGAGCACCAAGAAGATATTTGTAGCTCCTTGTTTATCAAATCACTACCTACTACTCTTAACCTCATTCTAGATTAGCTCAAAATAATTAATTTTTTAAAAAACATTATCGATACAGTTTCAAACTGTACACTAATATATATTAAGTCACATATAGTCTTACATACATTTAGGTCACACAATACATTAGATTCTTTATAAAGAGTAAGAAATTTTCTAAATATGTTGGCAGAATTATTCTAGAATATTCAACTCCTTATTTGGATGTATAAACACAGTTTAGCCAGGCATGGTAACAATACTGTCTTTACAGAAAATGTTTCACAAATGAACCTTCATGCTTATATCAAACTCAACTGGAAAATTATTTGACATATGTTTGAAAGTCTCAAGAGTAAGTCTTAAAAATGCATAGAGACAGAAAGTATATTGGAGGTTAACAGAAGATGGAGAGAAGGGAGAGTTGTGGTTTCATTAGGAGAAAAAATACTAAGGCTTTGAAGGAATCTAGAAATATTTTCTTATGATCTTGAATAGATTTTTTGCTAATTTTATCCCACATATCTAGTCTTTTCAAAGTTCTATCTTCCTTTTTTATTGCTTAAAATTGCCCCTTGCTTTTGACTTTCTCTTACCTTTCTTCATAAGCCTACCCTCTGTCACCACTGCTTCCTAGACCAACTGATAAAACACTGCCTGGTCCACAGTCTCTTCAAGACTCCTCTCCTCACAGCAGGAGACACTCAATATTCACTTCCCAGTTCTGCTGATCTTGTCCTGAGGCAGGAAGGGTTTAAGGAGTTATTTTCCAGTTCTCCAAAATGCTGGATCAATTTACCTTGGTGCCCTAGTTCAGATAACTTGATTTATGCTTTGATGTCAAAATGCAATCCCAACCTTAGCTAGATAACATGCCTAGGACTCCAGAAGTGCTACTTGCTGGCAAGATTTTTCTGTACCAGTTACCCATCATTCCACTGAATACTGAAAATTCTTCTGAATTCTCATCTCCAAGCATTGCCTGCTTGCTGCAACACCTCTGTCACTTACATTAGATCTTCTCAGTCCCATTAGATTACCACTTATTTCCTGAGGCCATTTTCTAGTATTACCCCACCCACTGTGTATATTAAATCTAGCTACTTCTTGTTTCTGTTGCCCATTGTCCTTAACTAGACACTGGGTCCCAAGATACTGCACTTGTTACTAAAAGTATGTCCTTTACCCTCACTCGTTATTTTTCATTCCACCAATTTTAAATCACAGACCCACCTCTCTTGCTTCTTCTTATGAGTCTGTCATCTATTTTTCCCAATTACACGTTTTTAACAATTCCTCTCTCTTCCTCAAAACAATACTCTTGATTTGTAATGCTCTCTTTGTGATAAAGGTTTTTCAAAATTTTATGAAGGCAAAAAAACTTGTTTTTCTTTTTCTTCTCATTGCCTAACACAGAATTCCCACCATGTCTCCATCAAAATCACAAACCCATAGCATCTAATTTAAGAAGAAGGAAAAAAGGCCTTCGCATTTCATCTAAGGAATGGGAGTGCTAATAAATAGGGGTTATACCCTTAGCTTACAGTCTTGGGAATGATAATGTAGACAAAAGAGGTTTAACATTCAACCATTTTCAAATGCTCACGTCATATTCCAGGTTTATGAGCCCTTAGATAGTTGGAAAAAATACTGCTTATTTAACATTTTGTCTATTTCCTGGGGGAAAGAATTAGAGGACTGGGTGGGGAAGGAAATAAAAATTATAACTAATATTTTTTAACTTGCTAAAACCTAAAGATCTGTGTTTTATTAAAAATCTAGGCTTAAATGTCTTACTCTTGTTTTACATTTAAGCAAACAATTAAATGTGCATACATATTCCATTTCTTGAAAAATGACTAATGGATATATCTAATATACATACTCTATCAATTTTATATAGCTGACTTTTAAAACACTGACAATAAAAGCTTATATTCCAAAATGTTGATGAATCATTAAAGGCACAAATAATATTCAGTAATGCATTTTCAGAAATCCTGCATGCTTTGAAAGTACTAAAACAATATTTTAACTGTATTTTGCTTAGTGCTAGGCAGGATTCTAAATTATTTTGACCACTTAAGTAAATTCATGATGATATATACTGAAGGAACTTTTGACTACTTTCAAAAATTGCCATTAAAACATTACTAAATGAAGTTTCCCCCTTCATTTCACGACACATTTTCCACTTAAAAGAAATCTTCAGTCTTTGCTAATACTATTTTTAGAACTATTGATGTTTTTGTATCATCAAGGGTATCAAACTCAGTCAATTCCTGTTCATCTAAAAATTTATTTCTTAGCATTTAATGCTGTCTTTTCTTATACAGATGCTATAAAAAAATAAAATAAATGCAAGAGGATGAAAAGTTTCAAGTCATCTTGACGTAAGCCATATCAGAGTACTTGCATTCCACTTTAAGGCCAATTTCAATTCATGCTATGCCTTACAGCAAATGAAATTGAAAATCACATCAGGGGTAGATAAATAAGGACTCTATTTACAACAGGCTTGATGAGACAGAAACTATTTTAAATTAAAATATTGATTTTTCTAAATCGGTTAAGTAAATTAGGTAAACAAAACAAGGAAGAAAAACAGCTCTGTGAAGAACAGTATAAAATAAAATACCATGTTGTTTTAAGTTTTTCTTTTGTCCTGTTTCCTCATCCTCCCCTTTCCCTACCTTGTGTCATGCTTTCCTTTTGACCCAGAGAGAAATTATATGGGTAGAGGAAAATAACTTGGAAGAATGGAGTCAGTACTGGGGGCAATACACAGGAGAGAAGAACGAAGAGGAAGATGCCCTGGACATTCAGCTCGGTCTAGTTATGTGGTTACAAGATACCTTGAAATATTTTACTAAGTTACTTACAACTTCCTTGTCACCAAATCTAATAGAGATTTGTCAGTCCTCATATTATTTGACTGGTTCACAGTTGAACATTCCTACCTCTTTTGTTTTCTCAGTTCTGTTCTCAGTTCTGGGGCTCTAGACCCTCCTGTTTTTCCTCCTGTCTTTTCAGCTATGCCTCAGTCTTCTTTGGAGCATCTTCCTTCACCACCTGAGCTCAAATGTTGCAGTTACTCTAAACTGTCCTAGGGCCTCCTCTCTTTTCATCCTATACACACACCCTATACACAGCATCTATCCCCATGCTTTTAAATCGCATTTCTGTGCCAAATCCAAAGTGTCTAGCTATGGTTCTGACCTTTCTTCTGAGCTGCTCACTTGACACAGCCATTTGGATATCTTAGAGGTGTCTCTGGATCTTTCCCCACAAACTTGTTCCTTCTCCAGGCTTCCCCATTTCAGTGACTAGTACCCAGCCAAAATCCTGGGAATTGTCCATATTCAATCTGAGTCTTGTAAAGGTTTCCACCAAAACGTGTGGTACATCTCTCTACCTTCTCTCATCTTCACAGCCTCCAGCCATCATGATACAATAACCTCCTCTTAGCTACCCACTTCTACTCCTTTCCTCCTCCATTCCTTTCAATACAAAAGTTTTAAATTATAAATTGGATCCTGCTTAGCAATTGCCTAATTAATGTTGACAGAATATCAACGAACTTAGTAACATACGTCCAAATGCTTAATATTCTTAAAAGCCTTCATGATTTGACACATTTCTTTGCTCCTCTGTCCTGACTATACCCCACTGACACTGACTTCCTTTCAGTCCCTACATGCAACAAACTCTTTCCTGCTTCAGGACTTGTACATGTACTTCCATCTGCCTGAAATGTGCTCATTCTTCACCTGGCTCATCCTTCGAAACTCAGGTGCACTATCACTCGATCATAGTAGCTTCCTCTGAAACTTTCCCAACCCAAGCAAAATTAGGCCTCTTTATAAAACTCTTTTATAACATCCTATGTTTTCTTTCATAGCATCTATCACCATTTCTAATGATATAGTTAATTGAGCTCTTATTAGTTTTAGTATTTCTCCCCATTGGAATATAAACTCCACTAAGGCAATTTCCTGGTGCCAAAATTATTGACTAGAACATAGTATGGGCTCAGTAACTTTTGTTGGAAATATGGAAGACTGCAGGCATAAATGAATGCATGAATGAAGATTTGCTGATAACTAAAAACAATCTAAAGGAATGCTGATGATTAATAATGTTAAAATTGTATGTCCCTTGAGTCCAGTCTACACCACTAAAGCTTAGAATATGACACTTCCTTTGGGTTCAGTACTGAATTTCCTAGGGAAATTAAGAGATCTTTCTTTTCCATAGATAGAAAAAATATTATCTCTGCAAAAAGAAAAAATACTCTGTATTTAATCAAAGCCAGATTTTTCTGCCCTATAGGGAGAAATATCAAATTCATTCATAAATGCAAAAATCTAAAATTGTCATTTCATTCATATACACATATCTGGAAAGACATTACATCAACATGCTATCATAGTTATCTCTGAAATTTGGAAAAAAGTTTTTGTTGTTTATTTTTTATTGTCTTGGGTTTTTTTTGTTTGTTTGTTTTTTGTTTTTTTTTTTTTCATTACTGAAGGTCCATAGTTTACATTAGGGTTCACTCTTTGTGTTGTACATTTCTCCGGTTTTTGACAAATGCATAATGTCATGCATTTACCATTACAGTATCATATAGAAGTCTCACTACCCTAAAAATCCTCTATGCTTCACCTATTCACCCCTTTCCCCTACCTCCCCGCAACTCCAAACCTCTGGCAACCACTGATCTTTTTACTTTCCCTACAGTGTTGCCTTTTCCACATTGGTACAATTGGAATCATACAGTATGTATCCTTTTCAGACTGGCTTCTTACATGTAGCAATATATATTTAAGGTTCCTCCATTTCTTTTTGTAGCTTGATAGTGCATTTCTTTTTATTGCTTAATAATCCCATTGTATGAATATACCACAGTTTATCCATTCACCTATTGAGAGACATATTGATTGCTTCCAGTTTTTGGTAATTATGAACAAAGTTGTCATAATTATTCACATGCAGGTTTTTAGGTAGACATAAAGGTTTCATCTCATTTTGGTAAACATCTAGGAGTGTGATTGCTGGACCATATGATCAGACTGTGTTTAGCACTGTAAGAAACTGCCAAACTATCTTCCAAAGTGACTATCAGTTTGTATTCCCAAGAGCAATGAATGAAAGTTCCTGTTACTCCATATCCTCACTAGCATTTGGTATTGGTTGGATTTTAGTCATTCTAATAAGTGTGTAGTGGTACCTCATTGTTTTAATTTGAAATCCCCTAATGACATGATATTGAGCATCATTTTGTACACTTTTCTGCAATTTATGTATCTTCTTTGGTGAGATCTCTAGTCAGATCTTGTACAAAAATTTTTTTTTAATTAGGCTTATTGTGATACTATTGTTAAGTTTTAAGTGTTCTGTGTATTGCCAGTGGGCCCTTCTTTGGAATTTATGCTCTCCAGTGTGACAGAGTTGGACTCAGTTGAGGTTTCCCTACACATGGCTCTTCTGCCCTTCTATTTGAACCTATAGTTAGGACTAGAGTAGATAGGTTTATGTCCAAGAGACTTAAATCTTTGGGCTTTCCATGTGCCAGCTGGGCCATGAATCTCAACAGCAATGCAACACCCACTCTCCAGTTCATTAGACTCACCCAGGACAGCTAACAAGGAGATGATGATGGACAATGACCATCTCAAGGAACAGAGAAAGTCTGCAACTGCAAGCAAGGTAGTTCCATCCATCTGCCCCATGGGACCTAAGTCCCCTCTCAATTAGAGGTGGAGTGGGCCTCACCATCCCAGAATTTTCAGGATTGGAAAATGAAAGATAGACTAGGGTAGATTTGCTGTTATTCTACCATAAACTTATTGCTATCATTGATGTGGAGTCAGTGGCCAGTGGAGGTTCTGAGAGGAAGGAGAGGGAAAAATAGGTATAATTTGGGGGTATTTTGGGGAGTTGGAAATTGTCCTGAATGACATTGCAATAACAGATACAGGCCATTATATATCTTGTCATAACTCACAAAATTGTGTGGAAGAGAGTATAAACTACAATGTAAACTATAATCCATGCTTAGTGGCAATGCTCCAAAATGTGTTCAATTGTAACAAAAATGTACCATACTAATGAAGGATGTTGTTAATGTGGGAAAATGTGGGAGGGGAAGGGAGAGGGGCATATGAGAATCCCTCATATTTTTTATGTAACATTTATGTAATCTAAGTATCTTTAAAAAAAAATGTATATTATAAAACAAACAAACAAGCAGAAAAGAGTTCTTTGTATATTTTAGATACAAATCTGTTGGAGATTAGATCATGTTACCCACAAAAGACATGCTAAGGTTTCAACCTCTGGTCTTGTGGTTGTGAACCCATTTGTAAATAGGACTTTTGAAGATGTTGTTGGTTAATGTGTGCCCAAACTGAAGGAGGTGACCCTTAATCCAATATGGCTGAAGTCCTTATAAGCAAAGGAAATTGGTCACAGAAAGGAGGTGACAGGGAGCAGCCAGAAGGTGGAAGTCAATGGAACCCAAAAGAGAAAAGAGAAGACATCATCCAGTGTATCGTCATATGATAAAAAAGCCAAGGACCAAGGATTGTTGGTAGCCAGCCCAAGAATGCCACAGTCCTCAGAGAGAAAGCATCACCTTGCTGATGCCTCAATTTTGGACTTCTCCTAGTCTTAAAACCATGAACCAATAAATTCCCATTGTTCAAGCCAACCCACTGTGTGGTATTTGTCTCAGCATTTTGGGAAACTTAAAGTTCTTCATCAGATATGTGTTTTTCAAATATTTTCTCCCAGTCTGAGGCTTATCCTTTCATGCTCTAAAGAGTCTTACAAAAAACAAATGTTTTTCATTTTAACGAAGTTCAACTTACAAATTTTTCATTTGTGTGTCATGCTTTTGACAGCTGCTTCTGAAAACTCATCACTAAACCCAAGTCACAGATTTTATTCTTTGTTATCTTCTAGAAGTTTTATAGCTTTGCATTTTACATTTAGGTCTATGACCCATTTTGTGAAAGGTGGAAGGTCCATGTCTAGATTCATTTTCTTTTTGCATATGGATGTCCAGTTGTTCTAGCACCATTTGTTGAACAGACCATCCTTTCTCCAATGAATTGCTTTTGTTCTTTTGTCAAAGATCAATAGACTATATTTGCATGGGTCTATTTCTGGGCTCTCCTTTCTGTCCCATTGATCTATTTTTTCACCAATACCACACTGTCTTGATTATTGTGGCTTTATATTGAGTCAGGAAATCAAGTAGTGTTAGTCTTCCAACTTTGTTGCTTTTCTTAGGTATCATGTTGGCTATTCTGGTCTTTTGCATTTCCATGTAAAGTTTAGAATCAGTTTGTCAATATCTACAAAATAATTTGCTGGGATTTTGACTGATTTTTATATTGAATTTATAGATCAAGTTGAGAAGAACTGAGATCTTCACAATATTGCATCTTCCGGCCAATGAACGTGGAATTCTCTCCATTTATTTAGATCTTTTATTTCTTAAATCAGAGTTTTGTCACATAGATCCTATACATATTTTATTAGATTTATGACTAAATATTTCAGTTTTTGGATGTTAATGCAAAAGGTATTGTGTTCTAAATTTCAAATTCCAAATGTTCATTGCTGGCATATAGGAAAGCAACCGACTTTTCTATATTAACCTTTTATCCCTACATTCTTGTTATCATTGTTATTAGATCCAGGAGTTTGTGGGGGGTTGTAGTTTTGTTTTTTTGGTTTATTTTGGCTGGTTCTTTGATTTACTGCATAGATAATCATGTCATCTGTGAACAAAGTTTATTTTTTCCTTCCCTATCTGTAGCAGTTTGGCATTGTACATGAATTCCAAAAATAGATATTGGATTATGTTTGTAAACTGGTCTGTACCTGGGTGTGATTAAATTATGATTAGGGCTTTGATTGGGCCACGTCAGTAGGATATGCTAGGCGAGGATTCATAGATAAACTACACGGCAGAGCAGAGGAGTGAGTTGGAGTTTTGATGAAAGAGTTTTGAGCTGGAATCTGGGAAGTAAACACACAGAGGAGCAGAGCAGCTGAGCCCAGAGATAATCGAGTCCCGGGTAGAGAGACAGAGCAGGTCGCTTGGTAGTCTACAGCTGGCTTTGTGGGGAGAGGCAAAGCCTAGAGAGCCTCACAGTCTATAGCTGACCTTGTGGAGAAAATATGGGAGCTGGCCCAGAAAGAAATGAGCCCCAGGAAGAGAGGAACCCAGGAAGCCTGAACCCTGGCAGATGTCGGCAGTCATCTTGCTCCAACACGTGGCAACATACCTTGGTGAGGAAAGTAACTTATGCTTTATGGCCTGGTAACTGAAAGCTTCTACCCTAAATAAATAGCCTTTATAAAAACCAACCAATTTCTGGTATTTTGCATCAGCACGTCTTTGGCCGACTAATATACTATCTGTATAACTTTTATCTCCTTTTCTTGTTTTATTGCATTATCTAGGTGTTCCAAAATGATGCTGAATAGGAGTGGTGAGAGGGAACATAGTTGCCTGGTTCCTGATCTCTTGAAGAAAAGCATGTCGTTTCTCACCATTAAGTGCAATGTTAGCTGAAAGTTGTCGTCGTTGTTTTGGTAAATGGTCTTTATCAAATTGAGGAAGTTCCCTTGTATTTCTAGTGTGCTTAGAGTTTTTATTAAGAATGGTTATTGGATTCTGTCTAGTGCTTTTTCTAAATCTATTAATATGATCATATTATTTCTCCTCTTTAATCTGTTTATGTGACAGATTACATTAATTGATTTTTGAATATTGGTCCAGGCTTGCATACCTGAAATAAGTCCCATTTGGTCGTGGTGTTTAATTATTTTTATATGTTGTTGGATTCCACTTGCTAATATTTTGTTGAGAAATCTTAGATCTATGTTCATGAGAAATATTTGTCTGTAGTTTTCTTTTCTTATAATGTCTTTATCTGGTTTTGGTATTAGGGTAATTCTGGCCTCAAAGAATGAGTTAGGATTTGTTCCTTCTGCTTCAGTTTTCTGGAAAAGATTATAAAGAATAGGTATCATTTCTTCTTTAAATATTTGGTAGATTTCATCATTGAAACCAACTATGCCTGGTGCTTTCCTTTTCTGAAAGTAAGTAATTATTGATTTGATTTAATAGACATATGCTTATTAAGGTTATCAATTTCTCCTACATGAATTTTGGCAGATTTAGTTGTTTAAGGAATTAGTCTCTTATCACATTTGTGGACACAAAGTGGTTCTTAATATTCTTTATATCTTTTTAATGTCTACAGGATCAGTAAAGATGGCCCCTCTTTAATTTATGATATTAATAATTTGTGTTTTCTCTTTTTTTTTTTTTTTGGTTAGCCTAGCTAAAGGTTTATCAATTTTATTGACCTTTCCAAAAAACTAGCTTTTGTTTTTTTTGAGTTTATTATTTTACTGCTTTCAACTGTGTTGAATTCTGCTCTAATTTTTATTTATTTTTTTGCTTGCTTTAGATTTATAATGCTCTTTTTTGTCAAATTTCCAAAGGTGATAGCTTAGATTATTGGAATCGAATATATGCATTCAATTCTGTAAATTTCCCACTAAGCACTATTTTTACGATTTTGATTTGCTCTTCTGTATTTTCTAATTTTTCAAAATAGGTTTAACACAATTTCATAGGTAAATATAGAAACAAAATAGAAACTCTTAAACATGGCTTGCTGAAGACTGCATGGCTAGTATTTATTGATCACTAAGATATGTTAGGCTATATTGAGCACTCTTAGTCAAATCATAAGTGTGTTATATATTTATGTGTTATGTTCAATAGAAAAATAGCTATTGCTATTTTGGTTTCTTCTCTGAGCTAATGACTAAACCAAATTTCAAAGTTAGCTTTGAAAAACCTAAAATAATTAACAGTGCTGCAGAGTTCTTATTTCTCTGAATCTGTCTACATATCCTCTTGATTGAATCCGAAAATTAATACAACTTCGTAATGGGTCAGCCCTAAGCAAAATTTAGGAAGTTGTTGCCCATGCAGTGCCTCTTGAAATAAATGTGCAGCAAAAGCAGGTAGCTCTGAAAGTGGTCTAACATTAATCAATCCTAATTTATTTTTCTTTTGGATTAGGAAAAGAGTAAACTTTGATAATACCACACACTCTCTGGCTATGTACTTTGGGCACAACTTGCACACCAGAATCTATTCGTCTAACTATACTAGCTAGAAGCAGCCAGATCTAGGATTGACTAGGGTTCACTCAGAAAATAGAAATTACACTGCTGTGTGTCCTGAAGTCGTTCATAACCCATGTTGCATAAGTACTATTAAGTTAACTCTAGCAGAGGGCTCAAAGGGAAATACAAGTAGGATATAACTTTCTGTGGGCAGAATTTAGGGAAATGAATACTTGTCATCAATGCACAGTGGCACAATTTGTTGCAAAGTTCACAATTAAGAAATCAATCACTTTAAATAGACAATTCTAGCATAACAGGGAGAGCCTGACTTTGAGCAAATCTAATGAGATAAAAAGGAAAAGTGTTACTGGACAATTCTGTAAATAACAGACAATCTTATCCTGAAGAGTAATTGAATGAGTGGTCATATTTTGCCACAGAAAGGGCCAAATAAAATAGCCCTTGATGGCCTTAGAGGCAATTAATACTGGTTCAGCCCAAGGTACATGTTATTGTAAAAGGAAGCAAAATTTAATGGTTCAATTTAGTGAAATCTTAGCTTGAAATGAAGACAAGCTTTAGATAAATTGGGTGGACCAGTAGGGTGGGCCTTCCAGATGCCTACTTACATGAGGTAATATGGCAAAGTTGGCTTATTCTTTAATAGCTGTTCTCCCTCCTTGCTTAAATTTTTAAAAAAATTAGTTGGGCACATGGCTGCCAGAGTACAGGCTAAATTTCTCAGCTTCATTTGAAGCCAAGAATGGTTATATGACTAAGTGATGGCCAATAGGATAAAAATAAAAAAAATAAAAAAGATTTTTTCCAACTTTTGGATGTGTCCTTAAAGGCAAGGCATGAATTCCCCTCCCTGCCTGTTTTAATTTCCTTAATTGTTCAAATACTATGCAATGGCTTGGCATAAACCATGTGAATTATTAGCTTATGGTTTTGAGGCTAAGAGAAAGTCCAAATCAAGGTGTCATTAAGGAGATGCTTTTTTCCCAAAGACTGGTGTTCTGGGACTGATGACTGGGATCCTTGGTCTTGGGCTCCTGTCACATGGCAGTGAGAACTGACTGGCCTCTCAGTTCTCTTCTGGGTTCCTTTGAATTTCAACTTCTTGCTTCCTGTAGCTTTCTATCTGTTTGAATTTTATTCTACTTATAAATGACTCTAATATAAGATTAAAATCCATACTGATTGGGTTGGGCCACACCTTAACTGAAGTAACCTCATCAAAAGTTCCTGCTTACAATGATTTCACATGCACAGGAATGAATTAAGTTTAAGAGCATGTTTTATGGGGTGCATACAGCACCAAACTACCATATACCTTTTTCTATTTCGCTAGACAGGATGGTTAGAGCTTGAGCTATCAGCTCAGGCTGTGAGCTGGAAGCCTCATGGTGTGGATGGCAGAGCAACAAGACAGAAGGACCCCGCACTCCTGACCAGGTGCAGTACCTTACAACCCTAGGCTACCTATGTCTATATTTATATTTATTTTTTATAGGGAATGAACTTCTATCTGCTTTAAACTACTGCCACTGTGGGTTTTCATCACTTCCAGTGAATAATAAATTAACCTTAATTAATGAAGAGACCACAAGCCTTTTGGCAAAAAGTTCATCCAAGGAGAAGAGGAGGCGACACACAAGGAAATCCATCCAGTAACAAAGTCTTTTTCATTAAAAAAAAAAAAAAAAAAAAAAAGGAGATGGCTGCTGTCACAATGATTTATTCCTGGTTAGCTTCTGAGTGGCCCTAATATTTGAACTTCATAGAAAGAATCAGGATGAACTTTGTAAGACACTGGGGCATCAGCAACTTTGCTTTGGCAGCCCTTCAATATAGCACAATGGAGAAGGGGAGTTCTCATCAGACAATATGCCTCCTTGGCACCTCAAGGACACTGGTATCAGCAAAATTAAGCAATAGAGCAGTGGGCAGTGGAAGAAAGGAAAGATGTGCTCAGACACCAGATGGTGGCCAATGAGATGGCTCACCAGACTTGCTCGTGAGCACATATGAGACCGCATATTGATACCCTCCCCCAAAATACAAGAGTAATGGAAGAGGTTAGGAAAAACAGGCTTTTCAGGAGGCTATGGTGGGAATATGGATTATAAAAGCAGGCATGTGGTTATTAAACTGAATTTATTTGTATCCATGGCTAGTGAGCCTAAGAAAACCTGTAGACATGGTCTCCATCTTCCATTGCCTGAAATTCAGTTAACCAATACAAATCCACACGTACAAAAACTATAGGAGAACATCAATATGAGTATGCATATACGGTCAGATGTATACTATAAATGCACTTAAACAGGGAACTAAGGCAAGGAATAAAGTTCCGGAGATCCTGGCTAAGGCTAGAAAACAGAAGAAAAATAATGTGTTGGGCAACAGGGAAAAGAGCCGAAAAATCTGAGAAAAAATGCAGCAGCCCAGACTTCCAGATCTAACTTACAACAGTCCTGACCAATTGAAGTTCTCTTTTTCATATGTTAAAGGATTTGATTTTATATAGAAGAATTATTAATATGCATATAAACATAAAAATGGTAACATTTGCTCACTTACTCTGACCTAACCCTTTGCCCTGACCCCACCATTTTATGATCCCTCTCTTCTACTGCAGCAGACAATAAGAAAATAATAGAGAGAAATAATGACAAAATACATGCCAAAACATAGCAGTTCTATGATCTGAACATTTCTTTTCTTCATCCTGATATGAGTCAACACCCAAACCTCATAGTAACCCATACTCATTGTTAAAATGGCTTTAATATTAAAAAAGCCGCTGTTATATGGAATCTTAATTTTCATTTATATAAGTACAATATCGGAGTTCTTAGAGTATTTAAACAAAATTAAAAGCTGTAAGGAGAAAAATCACAAAAGGAAAAAAGGTAACTTTAGTAAAGGTATATTTGGAAAAAAATATCAGCATAGCATAGAGAACAGAGACAGAGGGAAGAAAGTCTCTTCTCTTAGAAAATGAAAGTCAGTGTAAACCTTGGCGTTTCTTATGTGAAAAAAAAATTCTAAGCAATAACTGCATTAAAAGCATCATCCAACATCAGAATTCTGTTTCATTCTGGTGAACACCACAATTGCAGGGAGGCAGGTCCCACCTCTCACTGTGGAAGACACTGAGGAAGCCTGATGTTCCCTTACACCAGCCCCTGCCCATTAGAATGTGGCTGCACAACCTCAGATGATATGTAATTGCTAGTCTCTAAATTTCAACTGTTATTTTGAATCTAGCAGTGATGTTCTTCAAAGACACCACTGGAGGTCAGGCATGCTACAAAATGAGTACCAGCCACACCCTAAATTTAAAAACAAAAAACAAAAAACAATGAAGCAGCTACAAAAATAGTGCTTTGTAACTAAACACAAATAAATATACACAAATCTAATTTTATTTTTTAAATGCAGTATAATAGTATTTGTATTTGCTATATAATAGGATAATAGTATTTGCTGGAGAAGAAATGGAATTTGGTTCTGATATCATGTTTATTGTTTTGCTTGTTGTGATGGCTCCCATGGGTATATAGATATGTCAAAACTTATCAAATTATACATTAAATACGTGCATAAAATATGTATAACAATTATATCTCAAAAAGCTGATAATAAAGAGAACAAAACCGAAATCAATACAGCTACAAGAGATATACACTCCTCTCCATTGCAGAAAATTCTTCTAGTCCTCTCAGTGCTGAAAGCAATTGTTTTATATCCATAACCAAAGTTAAATGTCCCTTCAGATAAATGTCCAAAATTTTAAACCTTATTATATAAATGTGATTCCCTTGAGACTTTCTCTTTCCTAATGAATTAAAATCTTTGTATAAGAGATATCTTGATAAGAAAAGTTGTTATGAATCTGAGGCTTAAGCAAAATAGCTCTCCATGGTTTTCAAGAAACCACTCTCATTTTTTAATCATAGAGCCCCTCAATAAGATGATTTGTGGATATATTAAAATAAGCAGAAAAATATGGCCTAACTTAATTTGCATCTACTTCAAAATCCAATTCAATTTAAATATTTATTCATTGTGTTGGTTGCATGTTCACCAGGAAAATTTATCCTCACTAATTGAGAAAGAAAAACAAAAGAAGCAAATTAAAGATTCCCAAGAAGGTCTAATCATTTATGAAAGTTTCATAATACACTCTGGTCCAACATAAGCCTTGGTTGAACTAATAGTGAATTAGAGACAGATTATCCAGCAAAGAACTGTAGTAAGCACTATACACAAGGTCCTTGGTTATCACAGAGGTGTTTTGCTACAATCTCTTCTGCCAACAAAGAGAAGAAAGAAATTTCAGTGAATTTTCCAATGGAGAGCAGACAATCAGTCTCTGTACCTCATCTAGCCAAGTCTATTGTATGCCTTCAGTGATTCAGGCAGCGCACTCAACGTTACCGCCTAGACCAAGATGTGGCATGAAGAGGGGAGAACAGTTTTATATGAAGTTTTTTTTTTTTTTTTTTTAAAGATTTTATTTATTTATTCATTTATCCCCCCCTTGCTGCTTGTGCTCGCTGGATCAGCTAACCACGCCGAGCGGGCGAGCTTGCCTTCACCAGGAGGCCCGGGGAACCGAACCCGGGGCCTCCCATATGGTAAACGGGAGCCCTACTGATTGAGCCACAGCCGCTTCCCTATATGAAGTTTTAATACATGTGTCAGCACTATTACAGAATGAGGTTTTCAAATAGTAAATTACTATTGAAATAATGGATTTGGCATTAGATGTAGACAAGTAGGGCATATGTGTGCAGTTAAAACTAATTTAATAATCTGGTTTTTTGAAGTTTCTAAAAGGACCCAATATATAGCCACAAAAAAGTCACCTGAACACCCTATCACAAAATCTCACAGATTAAAACAACCGATTTCAAATAATTGGTTATTGTCTGTTCTAGAAGGCCTATGAAACAGTACTATAAGCTTTTTTAAGTACTTTATATTCTCATGTAGAATTCCTGAAACCCCTTGATAATTTTGGCTCAAGTGCAAAAGAATTTTTCCTACTGGTCTCTTTAACTCTTGGACAATTTAACTCTTTTTAAGTTTTCAATTTCTAGAAACATATACCTACATGGGAAGTTTTGGGAGAAATATTTTATTCCACCTGACATAATCATTAATAACTGATGAGATAATATAGTACATCTGAGGAAATAATTAAAATACTCTTTTTTTTTTTTTTTTAACGTAAAGAATTTTAAGTAAAACAGGTCAAAAAGGACCCTAAGGGGAGCAGAAGCAGGAGGTGCAGAAGAGCTGCTGCTCCCCCCAGGCTGAGGGAGAGTGGGCAGTGAAAGGACTAAGGGCGGCTTTGAAAAGGGTGTGGCTACCACAGGAACATGCAATCTTCCAGGGGCAAGAAACTTGCCAGAAAGTGGGGGTAGACACTGGTCCTTAGAAGCTGCCGGAAAGGTGGGCATACTGCAGCTGCTCAGTGGGAGAGAAGTAACAGGAAGGTATAGTTGCCTGAGCTTGCATCTGGAGCAACTGCAGAAATGGCCCTTGCGTGGAGAAAGCAGGCTTCAGAGTGAGGCTGGAGGTGGTCCTTGTGGGCTGCTGGACCCTTGCACTGAATAATACAGGAGGACCAGACTCTGGAAGGGAAATACCTTGCTACTGCCATGGCCTTGTGTCTCTCTGCCTCTATCGACAAGAATGACAATGTGCCTGCTGGCCAAGGAGTATTGCTTGCAGGGTCCAGGTCCCGAATCAGAAATCAGAGGACTGCCCAGAAAAGTGGATGTAGAGCTGAGAGACAGTAAACCGGTAACTAACACAGCAGCGTCTGAGGAAGGATGTGGCTCAAATGGTTGAGCATCCGTCTCCCATATGGAGGGACCTGGGTTACTCATTGCTTAACATTTAACCACATACTTTTTGCAGACAATATTCTGTATACTTTACCTTTATTACCTTATTTAATCTTTACAACAATATGATTTGAGTATTATTATTTTCTCTGCTTTACAAGCAATGAAATGAAGATTACAGAATTAACCTGCGCAAGATCAACATGGTGAGGCCTGGAGGAAACTAAAATACAGAGCATACTAAGTCACTTATTCAAGTGGCACAGCTAAAAACTAGCAGAATACCATCTCCTTAACCCAGTGCTTCTCAAATTTTAATGTGTATATGAATCACCTGTTGATTCTTGTAAATGTAAATTCTGATTCACAAGGTCTGGAGTGGGGATTTTATGCCATTATTCCTTCCTGTATAGCAATTTGCTTCTCACTTTTTCATTACCCTTATATTTATTAAGTTCCAGTCCTCACAGTCAAGGGTGAAGACAATGTAAATTTCTAGTCAGTCCTGCATCATAATTAGTGCTGTAATATTCTTTTGTTATTTTGTATCATGTTTTCCTTGCCCACATGGATTGCAATCCTGTAGCCAGGTGCAATTCTGAATAAATCCAAATATCTTCACCTTCATTTTCATTTTTGCACATCACCACATTTCTTTATAACTTAAGATGTACACTGGCTCTATACTAACAATCTCAGAAAAGAAAAACAATGTTTAGAGTGGAACCGCATGATTTAATTTAGAAGGGAAGTCCAGTTCCCACTCATCTTTACACTGACGAATTTTGCTTTTACCTGACATTATAGTACCTATGATTATAAATCTTTCAGCTTCATGCAGAGTATCCCAAAACTCCAATACATGTTAGACCACTGCACTTTATTACAATGTCTGCAAACAGAATCTGGTGAAATTCAGGGGAGGCTGTGATGCACGTTTGAGAGAACACAAGCCAGGAAGCACTAAAGCAGAGTAATTCAATACAGATGTGGACACAGGATTCCCAGGGACAAATCCTTCTTTTCTGGGAATTGAGACAATTTTTTTCTCTCTCTATGCCTCAATTTCCTCATCTATAAAGTGGGGATATCTATCTCAAGGAGTTAGATGAATTAATTAATATGTCCTACTTAAAATATTGGCTCATAATAAACATTCAATAACATTGGCTATTATTAATAAAAAACAATTTTGAAATTTTTCTCTTGTGTTGATCCATTAAGTGGAGCAACAGTCATTTGGGTAATTTTTCCTTTCAACCAACCTTAAAATTGCCAATTTCTATAAAAACGCAATCTATATTCTGAGAAAATATTTAATAATGGCAAATACTGTAGAACTTATAACATGTTCAAAAATACATATCAAGTGTCACAACTTATCCTCAATAAAGGATTTAACCACTTTTTAGTCTGCCTATAGCCTGAGTTGAGAATTCAAGATGATTTTGGATTATAATTATTTTTCCACATTTTTTGAAACTTTTTTTTTTTTTTTTTTTTTTTTAAAGATTTTATTTATTTATTCATTTATCCCCCCCTTGCTGCTTGTGCTCACTGGGTCAGCTAACCACACCATGCGGGCGGGCTTGCCTTCACCAGGAGGCCTCAGGAACCGAACCTGGGGCCTCCCATATGGTAAACGGGAGCCCTACTGATTGAGCCACAGCCGCTTCCCCATTTTTTGAAACTTTAAACAAGTATGGAGAGAAGTCAGAATTTCAGAATGTGTTGGTCTGGATATCAACATCATGCTAAAGATGACTGATAAGCAGCATGTTAAAAGCAGCATGTATAATCTGTGCTGATGTGATCCTGCCAAAATCAGGTTTTATGATATGGGTCAAAGACAGGCAGAATCTGTACCAATGCTATTCAAAGTTTGGTCTGGAAGGAAAAGGAATTCTTAAACTCATCATTCTTTTTGCACCTATCCTGAGAGTCTCCACCCTTTGTAACCAATGCAACATTGATGCCCAGAAGCAGCCCCCAAATTGCTTTGTTGGGATTTTTTTTTTTTTTTTTTTTTACTGGAATAAGTGGTAACCAGCCTGGGAAGAAGTAACACACTAGTTGGAAAGAAAATTTGTTAAACTCCACAAGAAAAAAACAATAGTCATTCCATATGTTGACTTCATTTGACTATCCTAGAAACGTAATGAATGGGAGTCAATGATATAATAAGCATTAATAGACTTTCAGTTTTCATTATCAACATGGGAAAACAAATTTTTCTCAGTGTTGTCATCAGATTATTTTTTTAGGTAGGCAATATATGTATATGTTTTTATTTCAAAATGGCATCTTTCATTGTATTAAAATTGAAGGTTATGTGTCTCAACACCTGGATTGAATCTTTAGGTAAGAACCATTTTGTTCATGACATGACATTAAACTAATCAGTCAAGTCTAAACTCATATTTCTAATCTCTTGTTGTATATGCATTTGTAGATATCATTACTTCTACTAGATAGTAAATTTCCAACAGTTGAGAAGGAAACATTTTATTAAGTTTCCAGTTCTATTGCTGAATTCTTTATGTCAGGTGACTAAGTTTGCATGAGTCTGTAACCCAGTGTAAACAATTAGCACCACAAAGTAGTGGTTCTTTTTTAAAAATTATTATTAGATAAGTTGTGGGCTTACAGACACAGAACAATCATGCATAAAATACAGTACTCCCATATACCACCCTATTATTAACACCTAATATTGGGGTGGTACATTTGTTACAATTGATGAAAGCACATTTCTATAATTGTAATATTAACTATAGTCCATATGGTTTAACCTAAGGTTCATCATTTGTGTTGTGTGTTTCCATGGATTTTTTTTTTATTCTAGTACCATAAATACAATCTAATATTTCCCCTTTTAACCACATTCAAATGTGTAATTCAGTGTTGTTCATTACATTCACAGTATTGTGTTACCATTACCCATCCATTATCAAAACTTTTCCATTGTCCCAAACAGAAACTGCACATTTTATGTCTTATTTCCCCAAATTGTTTTTGGTTATTAAACATCAGATGAGTTTTTGGACCAGATGATCTTTAAGGTCCTTTCAACCAAAATTCTGCCATTGTCTCAAACTCAAACCTTAGCAGGGCCAAGCAGGTTACATAAATATGTGAAATGAGGATGACAGTGACTGGGTTGCAGGTGTCCCATCTCAAGAGGGCACCTTTTTTGGCTTCAAGTCAGTATGTTCAAGGGGCAATGTTGGACCGATATTACCAGACATTCTGATTTTTATAGAGAAGTCAAAATCCTAGACTTATGCATCTTCTGCTTTTAAAATATTGACAACTAACTCAATTTATAAAACATTATGTGAGCCAAACAGACTATGCCTGTGGCTTAGTCTATTTTATAATCCCTAAGATTTCTTGGTAGAGGAGAAAATTTGAATGGATAAAACATATACAAAAGCAAACCAAAAAAGAAATAAAATCCAAAGAAAAAAGCTTTTGAACATTATTATGGCAGTTACTGGATCCATTTGGGATTAATTTTCAAGAAACTCTCCTGAAATAGAGTCCCAAAGTCTCATTCTCCCTCCCTTAAAAATGAAATTCCAGAAGAATATCTCTTTTGTAGCACAATTTAGGTTTTCCATTTTAGAGTTCATCTTATTACACTGAATATTATTTTGAGACATCCAAAGAAATCAGATTTTAGTAGAAAAAGATGTTAAGAATAATAATTTATTACATAAAATGGCAGGTTCAGTGACATGGGACTTTTATTAATGTTGAATTCAATGCTGATTCTTAGAAAGAAAGGATTTAACTGAGAAATCTCACTTTTGGGGAATATTATTTTTTGAGCTAGAGGCTATCTCTGCACTAGCCAAGACCATTCCATTCCATGATATGTTTCTATAGAATTATTTGTATGAGTCCATTTGGTTGGAACATTATTAACTATCTAAAGGATAGTGAGTCTGTGACTTCACTCAGCCTTTACTCATTGCTTGGTTCTACCAAAACAACCACACAAAACACACATAAACAACGATAGTTAATTAAGACATGCCCTTAATTTTATTGCAGTTCAGAAAACTATTAGTGCTTCTATAACTCTAGAAGAAAATTTCTGTGCTTACGAACTATAGATTTCTCTTTTTCATCTGTTTTTTAATCTATAAAAAGCTCCTTTCAGTGGTGATTCCTAGCATTTTCCATAAATCATAATAAGCTTTAGATTAAAGAGGGCTTAATTTATAGTTTTAAGTATCTTTGTACTCTTTATCTCCTTTCAAATATCTTTTTCACAAAGGTAAAGCAGGACAAAATTAGAAGACACATTTTACACACTAAGAATTGAAAGCTCATTGTCCAGGACATATGTAGTGCTTTGGTTATCAGACAACATTTGAAAAATAAAAATAAGAATCTGTGATCAAATAAATATGGTCATGAAATGTTTGCAGCTGCTTACATCAAGAGGTGGAGTGTATTTCCCGCCCCGTGGATCTCGGATGGCCTCATGATTTGCTTTGATTAATAAAATGCGGTGAAAGGAAGCAGTGGGACTCCCAAGGCCTAGGTCTTAAGGCACTTTACAAACTCAATTCTTGGAATTCTTGGAATAGTACCCTGAAGCCACCATGAAAGAAAACCATCTAACATACTAGAGTATGAGGGCCTCCTTGGAGGAGAACTGAGTAGCCCTCGGCAACGACTAGCACCAACTTGCAGACGCCTCAGTCAGGCCGTCCTGGGGCGTCAGCCAGCCACCCTCCAGCTGAAAGCAGCTGCACCAGTGAGCCCAGGTGGAAGAAGCAGAGAATGGAGTTGTTTTTATTTTAAATCAGTATGTGCTGGGATAATCTGTTACACTGTGGTGGTTAACTGGAGCAGAAATATGGCTCAGAAAGATCAAATAATGTGTTTAAGCAGAGATGGGACTCATGAGAGGGAGAAGTGGTGAGCAGACACTGGAGCCACAAAGGCATGGGAACCAATCCCAGTTCTAGCAATCCTACTTCTCTGAACCTCAGTTTATTCATCTGTAAAACATGGCACCTGATACGTGTAGGTCACAGTAGCGCCAGTTAAGTGAACTACTAATGCCTAAGGGTACATATATAGATAAATGCTAGCTTTCTTCCTGACTCAGGTCATAAAATGTTCTTATTTTCTAAATAACATTTCTATAAGGTTACTATTCTGAAGTTTTCAAGCTTCATTAAATAAAACCCATTAAAATAAGACTACAATCTGCTTTTAGAAATGTGAGGCTGATTGCTGATAAAGGTGTGCGCTGAAAATCTCCACTCTAAATAGACACACGCTTCTGCTTTAGAATTACGTTTGGAAATAGCAGGTGACGTTTTCTTCACATGGACATGTTCCAAAACACTAGTACTGTCTGCCCAGCCCGTCCCCTTGCCCCTTCCTAAATGGACTGATAGTTGTCAGCCACCGAGAGGCTGACCAGCACCGCAAGGAAGCCTCTGTGTAAAACTCTCAGTGACCCAGGCGTGCCACCCAAGGGTGCTGCCTTCTCTGGAGAACCCAGAGTCCCTGAGCTCAGATTCTACACAGCCTGTGGTTTCCATGACATTATTTCACCAAGTACTTCTAATTCTAATGAAAAGCACCGAGGGATAGCTGACATAGCAATTTGTCAGCCTATACCTACCCAGAGAATAACATTCATAACTTGATTCTGATTTCTCATATAGTCTGTTATGCAATTCTAGGGATTCTAGAAGCAGTTCAGTCTTCCAAAAGTACCAATGAAATTGATTTAAAATGAAATCTTTCCTGGTTCAGAGGCTAAAATGATACTTTGGGAATATTTGTGGTCAGAATCTAGGAATTTTTAAATAAAATGTTATAGTTGGGGTGCAAGATAATGAAATGATTAAATGTTAAACATTAATAACAGTCTTCCAAAATATGTAACAGTACCTGAACAAGAAACTGTCACTATAAATACATTATTATATTTATATCTCTAAAATCTGCAAGTCAATCCATTAAGAAACTAGGAAACCCATCATTTAAAATATGCAAATAATTATTAAATAGTATAAATATTACTTAAAGATCTCAATTTTTTTCCAAAAACTAAAACTTAAAATAGCCTTGGAAGTTTTCCATGTTTACTTCCACTGAAGAAATGGATAATCCATCTCCCTTTGATATTATTAACTGAATTGATATGATTAACAATTTTCCCTGCTTAAAGGAGTGGGAAAAAATATGCCCAGATGTTTCACAACTTTGTGCCTTTGGCATGCACTACTCTCTCTTACTGGGATACCCTGCCCTCTTTTTTTTTTCCTGGAAAACTCCTATTCATCCTTCAAATCCCATTTCAATATCATTGTCTTCCCAAGCTGTCAATTATGCTGCCCATTGCACTTTGTTCCTTTTTTTATAATGGTACCTAACACATTTTATTGTAATCTATTTGCTTATATGTCTATGCCCCTAGTTATCTCTGTTTTCCTTTCACTCAACATAAAACATGCCACGTACAGAGGCACTTATGATGTGGCCCCTGGTGACCTCTGCCCTCATCTCTGCCTTTCTCTTTCCTGCTCACTATGCTCCACATCTACTGAACTCTCTGCTTGTCCTCAAACATGCCAAGCACATTCCCTTCTCAGACACTGTGCAGGTGCTATTTCTTCTGCCAGGAATGGATTTACCCTGATATTCACAGAGGTGACTCCCTCATTTCACCCAGGTCTCTAATGGAATATCACCACAGAGGGGTTTTTCCTAACTACCCTAGTTTAAACAGCCACCCATTATTCTCTGACCCCTCATTGTGCTTTAGTTTTCCCCATTGCATTTACTGCTATCTGACATCTATCTGTTGGTTTATTTGTTAATTGCCTAGACTCCTCCCCCACTGGAATATAATCACCATAAGGGCAGGGACTTGGTCTTATTCACAACAGTGCCCAAGCCTCTAGAACAGTACCTGCCACAGAAGATGTATTTAGTCTGCATTGTTGAATATGAATGATGAGTTTCGAGTTATATTTAAAATATGTGACTATAAACAAAGACGAGAACATATATATGATTTTGTTAAAGTAATAAAGGAGCAAACCTTTTTTCAAATTCTTCTTTAATTTTGTTGTGTTGATTTTACAATAAAAAAGCAGTCTTTAAAAAGAAGGTGTCTTGTAGCTGCCTTTTATCAACTTCTGAGGCAGCTTTCAAAGGCAAATAAAGCATTAATAGAGAACAATTGTTCTTAAATGTGTTATGAGATAAATTTTATGTTTATATTAAAGATATTATGCTAGTTCTGTTATAATTTTCTGCTCAATGATCAATAAATATATAACATTGGATGAGTTTTTGGGTTCTATAAAAAGTAAAAACTGTTAGTATATTGACTTACAATTCCTACATAGCTCAAAGTGATTTTGCTTGGTCCTTTGTACTTTCCTCCTTTCTCTTTCCCTTCTACATTCATGCAGAACTCCCAATACTATTCCAGAAGACAAGAATCTGTTTTGGTTTTTTTTAAAGAAAATTACCTAAAGGTGTTTTAAAACCCTGATTATAAAACCCTGTTATAAAAACCTGATTCCAGTGCTTAGTTCTAACAGAGAGTTCTTCCCTTCTTAGGCTGAGTTGGTGTGTGTTTGCAGCAGGGGTTCCTCACAGCCAGCTACTCTTCTAACTTGTCTCAGTTCTATTTTCTCGAAGATGAACATGCTTTGACCTACCAAACGGTCTTAATATGCAAAGTCAAAACAACCAACCATAGGTGACTTCTATATAGGCAATAAATATTGCCACTGGGAATAAAGATTTTGTTTGTTTGTTGTTTTTATTTTTTTTAAAGTATCTGCAGAAATGAAAGTACCACAGAATTCTAAGAAGGATGAGGACTGATCCCGTGAGATTGGGTACAGGTAATGAACGTGGAAACAAATAAGCATAAGTACATTGCAACTGCTGTGGGGACCGATTTAATGGGATAGAGTCAGAGGTAGAACTGTAGAGTAAAGAGAAGGGTAAATGTTAGAACCTAAGAAATATATGTCAGCCACAATAAAATTTGTGAGGAGGCACAGAATAAGTTCAAGTTAATTATTAACCCTTTAAAGCTAACCTTTAAATTCCTTTGGCAAAGCCCAGATATGAATATTATACTGTAGTTTTATTTCAGAGTCTTAAGCCAAATATTTATGATGGAATTGTACTTTGTATTTTACATGTTTTAAAGTGCTAATATTCACTTGAACTCCTTCCAGAGTTAATTCAAGCATCATCTCCTCTGGGACATTTCTCCCACATCCCATTCCACCCCTACTCAAGGTTGTTAGCCTCAACTCCCGAAGACTTTTAGGACTCCCTGTACCTCTCTTTTTCATGCTTTTATCAGAATATGAAGAATCATTGCTTACTCTCTATATCCCCTCATGAGACTGTGTACTGCTTGAGAAAAGGGACTTTGCTTCTTATCTCTGTACCAAACAGTTCTAGGCAATAAAAGCACAATAAAAAAGCAATGAATACAAACGTGAAACTTAACTAAACTAAATAAAAGCATTTTTGAAGAATAGTAGAAAATCTCTGGGTTCATTTAGAAATATATTGGAGCAGCAGTTTTGATGGTTTGTACCTTGTGGATTAAAATAAAAAGGCTTTAATATCCGCCCACTCTTGGAATTCTACTCTATAAATATTTAAAAGCCAATACAAAAGATATGACTGCACCAGCCAAATGAAGAAGTCAGCAACACTGATTTGTTGTTTCAGTCACCTCAGTGTTTGTCCACATCACTTGCATCAGTGGTCACTTTTATTGTTTGTACTAAATGTAAAATCTAAATAAATGGTCCTTTCCAGTGTCCAGATAGATGTATTCACTGTGCATAGTGAAAAACATATTACAGGATTATGGTTCTCACTCACTTAACCCTTACAATCCAAAGAATTTTAAGCTGGTCATTAAACATTGTCTCATATTCCATGTCCAAAAGGGGCCTAAAAACACTTATTCCTTCTCAAAGGGTCATTGAGGAGCTCACATGTCAAAAGGACTTGAAATTACTTTGAAAAGGATTATAAGGACAGGATTATTCTTAATCAGAGAAATTTACTTTTAGTATGATAGGTTGTTACATGTCATAAGCATTACAATACAAAATGACAAGTATATACATCCTAAATAAAAGATCATCTTGCTTAGCACTTTATTTGAACAACAATGCAAAGAAGGATTTTCATCCCTTTTCTTAAAAAGAGTCACCACAGGTAAAAACAACAACAACAACAAAAATCTGTTTTGATATTCAGGAATATCTAAATGGATTGTACTTGATGATATAACATCTCCTCTAGTTTTAAAGCAATAGTCCTAAACTTATTCAATTGTGGATTTAAGTGTTTAGCTTCCATTTTTAAAAATAAGTCTTAATTTTAATACCATTGCTCAGAGGATAATTTTCAGTAGTTTTTGGGATACAGCAAAGTCATTCTCTTACCATAGCAGACAGAGGCAGCTGGGTGTCCACCAAAATTTAATGTCCCCCGTTCACAGAGAAACATTCTTTCTGGACAAAATACCTCACTGTAGACCACATTTTCCCACCTATCTGCTTTTGATTAGACCACATGATGGACTATATAATGTAAGCATCCCTTTCAGGCAAGGCCTATTAAAAAATCTCCTACACAGTTCTCCACACTCTTGCATCCTCAATTGAGCAGTTGGATGTCAAACCCTAGGGAGACTTCAGAAGCCAAAGGTTAGGAGAGGCAAAGCCTCTATCAGTCTGGGTCTCTAAACAAATCTGTATAAACCCCAGCTCCTGAACCACTGCATACAAAAGATACAAAAAGCCTCATCCCCACACTAATGACACCCCATTAACTTTATGTGAACAAAAATTAAAGTACTTTTGGGCTAATCTGTGAAACTCCAAGCTTATAGATTATAGCAGCTATCAACCATAACTCTTACATCACTTAAATTTAGTATAATTAGACCATATCCATTATAGAAAGAGTATCAGAAAAAAAAAATAGCGTGATGAATTTATTCAAAACACCAGGTATATAAAAACAAAATAAATTAAATACTTGCTAGTTTCTTTAATAGGAAATTGAGATTTCTTGTTATCTAAATAATACTGCTACTATAAATCTACGCATCTATGTTGTGGTTTTGAACTTCAATGCCAATGTGCTTCCCCACACCCCCACCCCCAAGATAGCTCCCTCGTCTGTTTGCTCATTGTTTTTGCTCCGTGTTTTTGCTCATTGTCTGCTCACTGCCTGTTCGTTTTTTCTTTAGAAGGCACCAGAAACTGAACCCGGGACCTCCCATGTGGGAGGCAGGCACTCAACTTCTTGAGCCACATCCACTCCCTGCTTGTTGTCTGCTCATTGTTTGTTCATTGTCTTGCTTGTTTTTGCTCAATGTCTGCTCATTGTTTGTCTGTCTTCTTTAGGAGGTATTGGGAATCAGACCCAGGACTTCCCATGTGGAAGGTGGGCACTCAACTGCTTGAGCCATATCTGATCCTGCCAATATGCCTCTTTTTTAAAATGCCCTATGTTCCATCTATTCTTCCCTCCCCCTCCCCCAAGAACTTATAGTAAACACTATCTTCCCCACCAAGATGGCTCCCTCAACTGTTTGCTCATTGTTTTTGCACATTGTTTGCACTCATTGTCTACTCATTGTTTCTGCTTGTTGTCTGCTCATTGTCTGTTTTGTTTTTTTTTTTTCTTTAGGAGGCACCGGGAAGCAAACCAGGACCTCTTATGTGGGAAGCAGGTGCTCAACTGCTTGAACCACATCTGCTCTTTGCTTGTTTTGGGGAGGGTTTTTGCTCGTTGTCTGCTCGCTGTTTGCTCATTATCTTGCTTGTTGTCTGCTTGTTGTTGTTGTTGTTGTTTTGCTTGTTGCCTGCTTGTTGTTTGTTTGTTTGGGTTTTTTTGCTTGTTGTCTGCTTATTGTTTTTGCTCGATATCTGCTCATTGTTTGTTTCTCTTCTTTAGGAGACACGGGGAACCAAATCCCAGATGTCCCATGTGAGAGGTGGGCATCCAACTGCTTGAGCCACATCCACTCCACCCAATATGATTTTGATTGGTGCCAAGGGCTTTTTACATTACCCGGTGGGAGGAATAAATATTAATTCCTCTCTCACACTCCTTATACTCATCACGATTTGTTCACCTGGAAAAGGAGGTATTGAAGACCAGATGCAAGCCAATGGTGCTATCTAACTGCAGAAGGAAAAAAGAAATTATAGAGATGTGTAAAGTCCTCTACAGATGGGTCTAAGGTCATATATCAGATAGAAACTTAGACTGCTGGAGCCCAAGCTGCCCAGACACATTCACACTTTCAAAAGTGACTCTGAGACAGATTGTGTAGTTTTAAGCAGGAATGCTTTCACAAAGATGGCTCATCATTTATAGAAGAATTTACATGATATTTTCTTCCAAGAACTTTAACAATGAATGCTAAATATATAAAATGTGAAGAGGGAAATAGGAATAAATTACTAAGGCATTATGCCTTGCAACATTCACAAAATGCCAAGTATTTTATGTCAGAATATTTGAACCATGTTTTCTCTCCTTGCTTATGTAATATTCCCAACTGGAGTAATTATCCACAATAGAGTAACACTCATTTGTGTTTCGAATATTGAAGCTGAATTGGTTTTGTAAAAAGCCCAATGGATAAAATAAAAGGAAATGATGTGTTAAAAGTAAACACATATTACAGTAAATTTTAATACTTAAGGCATTTCATCACCAATAGTATAAAATTAATCCTTAAAAAATATTAATTAAAATTATAGCTGCTATGAAAATCTGAAAACAAATATGATCCTATTGAAATAAGAAATAATTAATTCTGTACCAAATGATGCTAAATTATTGTACAATTTACTGCAATATTTAGATGCAAAATATATACCATGTAAGTTCAAGTTCAAGAAAATACAAAAAAATTAACTTTTGGTATATTACATATTTTCATGCATCATTTATTCAACAAATATTTGTTGAACACTTAGTATATACACCGAGTGTACTAAGTGCTGGCAAAATGAGCAGGAACAAAATATTTTACAAGGAACAAAATAGAAATGTGTGAAATGTAATGACTGAGTATACTTAATTATAAGTTGAAAATATTTCCCTGAAGAAATAACATTTAAGCTGAAACTTGACAAATGAGTGGCCAGTTTTGCTTATTAATGGTAAATATATTTTTCATCATCATTAACAGCACTTATCACTTATTATATCAAACTATCTGAAGCCTAAACAAACAATTCTCCACATGTGACTTAAATAATATCTTCTGGGAAGTTGATTCCCATCTACAGGCACATTATGAAGTCACCTTGATTTCAAAGCAGAAAATCAAAGCAAGACTATGCTAAAAGTAGTTGCCATGACAGCAAAAATGTCCTCAGTAATTATCAATGATAATGAATTTTTCACATTAAAAAATGGATCTTTCCAGAGGTGCAGTACAACAGGGAAAACCCTACACAGTGCCATCGCCATGGCAGACCTTCTTGATAGGAGGGCTGAAGTTCACAAAAATCTCTGTCTTCTCAGCAGCTGGTTACAAAACCAAGAATCAGAAATTCCAGGGAGTAATTCCCAGAGTTAACATTTTGAAATATTAAAATGTTCAGTGTGCAACAACAGAGCACAAGACAAAGAAACTGGAACTGATGGCCCACCCAAAGGAAGAGGACCAAAGAAAATGAGAATGTGGACATAATGAACAAAGCCTTTTTTAAAAAATGGCCTTAAAAATGCTTAAGGAGTTGAAGGAAAGTACAGAGAAAGAAAATTACAAGAGATCAGGAAAACAATGAAAGAATAATAAGCAAGTCTAAGTAAAGAGATAGACATTTAAAAAAGAAACCAGGGAAGTGGCTGTGGCTCAAGCAATTGAGCTCACATTTACCATATGCACGACCTGGGGTCAATGCCCCGGACCTCCTGGTAAAAAAAGAAAAAAGGCATCCCAGGCCTATGTGGTGAGGTGCAAGCCCCTGCACAGTGTGGAGAGGTGCAGGTCCCTGCGCAGCAAAGCAATGTGCTAAAAGATGATGACACAACCAGATAGAAAAAAAAGAAAAGAAAAGAAGCCAAATAGAACTACTGGAGTTGAAGGCCACAATAACTGAAATGAAAAATGCCCAGAAGGGTTTCAAGAGCAGATCGGAACTGGAAGAAGAAATAATTAGTGAACTTGAAGACAAGATACATGAAATGAGTCAGATTGATAGCAGAAAGAAAAAAGAAATAGCAAAAGCAAAAATAGCCTATGACACCCACGGGGCACATCAACTGCACCAACATATGCATTATGGGAGTCATAGAAGGAAAAGAAAGAAAGAAAGGGGGAGAAGGAATAGCTGAAGAAATAATGACAGAGAACTTCCCAAACTAACAAAAGATGTGAATATGCACATCTAAGAGGCTCACAGAACACCAAACAGGATAAACATGAGGAAGAATATACCCTGCCATATATTGATTACACTATCAAATGGACAGGGCAAGGAGAGAGTTCTGAAAGTTGTAAGAGAAAAGCAACATGTTATATACAAGTGAATGCCAATTTCCCAACAGAAGCCATGGAGGCAAGATGTCAGTGGGGTGAAATACATAAAGTACTGAAGGAAAACAACTGCCAGCTAAAAATTTTCTATTTGGCAAGACTCTCTTTCAATAATGAGGGAGAGAGATAAAGACATTCTTATATAAACAAAAGCTAAGGGAGTACCTCACCACTAGACCTGCCCTACAAGCAATGCTAAAGGGAGTTTTTCAGTCTGAAATGAAAGGATATGAGACATTGGTTCAAAGTAGCATAAAGAAATAAAGACTTGTGGTAAAGATAACCATTTTGGTAAGATACAAGTAGGTTGAGGGTGAAAGGATGGAAAAAATATACCATACAAGTAGTAACCAAAAGAGAGCTGAGCTATACTAATATAGGAGAAAATAGACTTTAAGTCAAAAACAGTTGTGAAGGACAAACATGGTCATTACATACTGATTAAGGGGGCAATTCAACTGGAAGATCTAACAATTATAAATACATATCCACCTAAGAGCAGAGCCCCAAAATATATAAAGAAAATACTGACATATTTGAAGGGAGAAACTGAAGATTCTACATTAAATTAGGAGACTTTAATACACCACTCTCAATAATGGACAGAACATTTGGTCAGAAGATCAGTAAGGAAGTACAGGACTTGAATGATATACTAAACAAACTAGCTCTAACAAACATATATAGAACACTACCCAATGAACACAGAATACACATACTTCTCAAATGCACATGGATAATTCTCCATGGTTCACAAATTCTCCTTGGTTCACAAAACAAATATCAATAAGTTAAAAAATATAGAAATCATATAATGTATATTGAAGCTAGAAATCAATAACATAGAGCGAAAGGGAAAATTCTCACAAATATGTGGAAATTTAAAAACTTATTCTTAGACAAATAATGGGTTAAAAAGGAAATCAAAAGTAAAATTAGAAAATATTTTGAGGAAAATGAAAATGAAAGTACAACATACCAAAACTTACGGGCTGCAGCAAAGGCAGCTCTAAATGCTTATATTAAAAAAGAAAACTTCAAATCAGAGAACTAACCTCAAAACTGGAAGAACTAGAAAAAGAAGAGCAAACTGAACCCAAAGCAAGCAAAAGGAAGAAAATAACAAAGATTAGAGCAGAGATACATGAAATAGGAAAACAACAACAACAACAATAGAACAAACAAAACTAAAACTTGCTTCTTTGAAAAGATCGACAAAATTGACAAACCTTTAGCTAAACTGACAAAGAAAAATAGAGGATACAACTATCTAAAATACAAATGAAGAAAGGGATATTACTATCAACTTTGCTGAAATAAAAAGCATTATAAGGGAAATGGATATGGCTCAAGTAATTAGGCTCCCGTCTACCATTTTGGAGGTCTGGATTCGATTCCTGGGGCCTCCTAGTGAAAGGTGAGCTGTCCTGAGTGGAAAGCTGGCCCACATGGAGTGCTGGCCTGGGCAGAGTGCCAGCCCATGCAGGAGTGCTGGCCTGCATGGAGAGCTGGAGCAGCAAGATGATGCAACAAAAAGAGACACAGAGGAGAGACAATAAGAGATGCAGTAGACTAGGGAGCTAAGTGGCGCAAGAGATTGAGTGCTTCTCTCCCACTCCAGAACGTGCCAGGATCAGTTCCCGGTGCTGCCTAAAGAGAAGGCAAGCAGAGAAGAACACACAGAGCAGATAGCGAGTGCAAAAACAACGTGGGGTGGGGGGGAATAAAATAAATAAATATATCTTTTTTAAAAAAGAAAGCACTATAAGTGGATTCTATGGACAACTGCATGCCATTAAATTAGATAACCTAGATGAAATGGACAAATTCTTAGAAACACACAAACTACTTATATTGACTCAAGAGGAAACAGAAGATTACAACAAACCAATAACAAGTAAAGAGATTGAATCAGTAATCAAAAACCTCCCAAAAAACAAAAGCCCAGGACCAGATGGTTTCAAAGGGCAATTCTACCAAACATTCCAAGAGACTTAACTCCAATTCTGCTGAAACTCTGCCAAAATTTGAAGAAGGAACACTCTTTAATTCATTCTATGAGGCTAACATCATCCTCATACCAATGCCAGATAAAGATCCCATGAGAAAAAAATTAAAGACCAATAACTCTTATGAATATAGAAGCAAAAATCCTCAACAAAATAATATCAAACTGAATCCAACAGCATATTAAAGGAATTATACACCATGATAAAGTGGTATTTATCCCTGGTATGCAAGGCTGGTTCAACATAAGAAAATCAATTGATGTAATACACCACATTAACAGATGAAGGAGAAAACATATGATGATCTCAATTGATGCAGAAAAATCATTTGACAAAATCCAGCAACCTTTCCTAATAAAAACACAACACTAAGAATAGAAGGAACTTCCTTAACATGATAAAAGGCATATATGAAAAGTCCACAGCTAATATCCTACTTAGTGGTGAAAGACTGAAAGTTTTCCCTCCAAGATCAGGAATAAGACAAAGATGCTCGTTGTCACCACTGTTATTTAACATTGTACTGGAAATTCTTGCCAGAGCAATTAAGCAAGAAAAATAAATAAAAGGCATCCAAATTGGAAAGTAAGAAGTAAAATTCTCCTTATTTGAGATTTTATGATCCTATATACAGAAAAAAAAAAAAAAAAAAAAAATCCATAACAAAGTTCCTAGAGCTAATAAATAAATTCAGAAAAGTGGGGGTTACAAGATCAACACACAAAAATCATACTGTTTCTATATAACAAGCAATGAACAATTAGAAGAAGAAAACAAGAAAAAATTCCATTCACAATAGCAACTAAAAGAATTAGATAGCTAGGAATAAATCTAACCAAGGACATAAAGGACGTGTACTGAGAAAACTATAAGACACTGCTAAAAGAAATTAAAGAAGACCTAAGGAAATAGAAGGACCTTCCGTGTTCATGGATTGGAAGGCTAAATACTGTTAAAATGTTAATTCTACTCAAAGCAATTTATAGATTCAATGCAATCCCAATCAAAATTCCAACAGCATTCTTTGCAGAAATGGAAAATCCAATCACCAAATTTATTTATATAGAAGGGTAAGGGACCTCAAATAGCCAAAACCATCTTGAAAAAGAAGAATGAAGTTGGAGGACTCACACCTCCAGATCTTAAAACTTATTACAAAGCCATAGTAATACAAACAGCATGGTACTGGCACAGGACAGACATATAGACCAATGAAATAGAATTAAGAGCTCAGAAATCAACCCTCACATTTATGGCCAGATCATTTTTCACCAGGTGGCAAAGATCACTCAATTGGGAAAGAATAGTCTCATCAACAAATGGTGCTGGGAAAACCGGATCTCCATTTGTTAAAAAAAAAAAAAAAAAAGAGGACCCCCAACCTCACACCATATACAAAAATCAAATCAAAATGAATCAAATACCTGAATATAAGAACTAGAACTATCAAACTCCTAGAAGAAAATGTAAGGAAGCATCTTCAGGACCTTGTATAGGCAATGGTTTCTTAGACTTCACAACCAAAACATAACAAAAGAAAAAAAATAGATAAATAGGACCTCACAAAAATCAAAACTTTTGTTCCCCAAAGGACTTTATCATGAAAGTAAAAAGACAACCTACACAACAGGAGAAAATATTTGGAAACCACATATCTGATAAGGGATAATATCCATTATATATAAAGAAATCCTTCAACTTAATAACAAAAAGACAACCCAATTAAAAAATGGGCAAAACATTTGAACAGACAAATAGCCAGAAAGCACATGAAAAGATAGTTAACATTATTAGTTATTAGGGAAATGCAAATTAAAACCACAATGAGATTCCATTTCACACCCATTAGAATGGCTGCTATTAAAAAAAAAAAACTGAAAATAAGTGTTGGAGAGGATGTGGAGAAATAGAAACACTTACTCATTGCTAGTGGCAAGGTAAGATGGTGCAGCCACTGTGGAAGACAGTTTGGCAGTTCCTCAGAAAGCTAAGGAAACAACTATCATATAACCCGAGAACTCCACTACTAGGTATATACCCAAAAGAATTGACAGCAGGGATTCTAACAGATATTTGCACAATGATGTTTATAGTGGCATTATTTATAACTGCCAAAAGATGGACACTACCCAAATGTCCATCAACCAATGAATGTGGTCAATACATACAATGGAATATTTCCAGCAGTAAAAATGAATGAAGTATAGTAAAAGTGAATGCAACAACATGGATGTACCTTGAATACATCATATTGAGCAAAATATGCCAAACACAAAAGGTCAAATATATGATGATCTCACTGACTTGAAACAATTAGAATAAGCAAACTCAGAGTCAGAATCTAGAATATAGTTTACCAGGGAATAGGGTGGGATAGGGAAGAGGAAGTTAAGCCTTAAAATGTACAGGGTTCCTATTTGGAATGATGGAAATGTTTTGGTATTGGATGGTGGTGATGGTAGAACAACCTTGTGAATGCAATTAAGAGCACTAAAATATATATATAAATATAATTTAAAAGGGAAGTATTAGGTTATACACATGATAACAATAAAACTTTTTTTAAAAAATCCATGAAACTACACTACACAAATAGAAATGCTAAATTAAACCATGGACTTTAATTAATGGTACAATAAAAAAATATGCTATCATAAATGATAACAAATGTTCCACACCAGTGCAAGCTGTTAGTGGTGGGTTGGTGTATGGGAATCCTATATTTTATGCATGGTTGTTCTGAAAACCCACAACTTCTCTAACAAAGAAAAAAATTTCCAAAGAAATAGGTATTTCCTTCTATTAAATACATAGTGAGTTTCTTATTACCTTAATACCAAATGACTCAATGTCATGCTGCTAGGATCAAGATAGCTGAAATAGTGGTTAAAGAATTGGAAATCAACTTCATTAACTGGGAGAAAATTCCCAGTAACTTTAACTGAGGCATCAAAGACAGTTACCATGAAAAGAAATCAGGTTATTTGAAGGGAGTAATGGCCACTTAAAAGGGTGCTCCTTTCAAAATTAAAACCATCAATGTGCACAGGAGTTTCCACTGGTTTCAGATAATGCAGTTAAAAAGTCTAAAGTGAAACAGTAAATTTTTATGAAGAGACTAATTAAAGGAAAAGAGAGTCTGAGTTAATAACTTTATATTATATTTTTTAAGAAAGGAAATTCAACTTATTTAAAGTATACAGCATAATAGATTTCTCAAGGTTTGATAAGAATAATATGTATTCTGTAATTAATGCCTTTGAAGAGCTTGAAAATAGTTTGTTCATTTTCAAACCGTTCCTTTAAAATTTTTTTATACTGCCAATGTATTTGTGAGAACTGGATTAGTATGCACCACATGGTACCAAATGGGCTTCTGTGTCCTTTTTCCTAAGCCCATCCTCTCCCCTTCCCTGCTGTTTTCTCCCCAGCATCCCAGGTATCATTTCCTCTCAGTCCTAGAGAGCCTGATTCCAAGTATAGTGATACAGGAACACAGGTCTAGAAAAGAAAACAAAATGGATAGGATGCTTTCACCTACCAATAGGCAGGGAACAGAGCCAGATTTAGGAAAATTAGGAAGGTGGCTAAACCAGGGACAGATGTAGCATGTTTTTTCTGAGTAATAGGATTTCTTATCTTTCATTTGAAGGGATTCTAATGGCCTTACATATTCTATTGATAATTCTAGGCTTGAACATTGTAACATGTAAGAATACAAAGTCATGAAGCTGCTTTTCTTGTGTTGCTCAGTCACTCACAATTCATAATCAGACAAAATTCTATAAAAATCAGGAACAGCTCAACTTGGAATGTGATCTATCACTTTGTTTAGAATCTAAGTCTCATAGATTGTAGAATCTATATCCATTATATTGAGCATATATTCTCAAAACTGTATGGGATGGAGGCCACACATGACAAACAAAACTATTTTCCCAACAATCAATTTAAAAGCCTTTCCAGAGCTTTCATACTCTATTTTTTCATTCCTAGCTTTTAAAAGTCTTTCAGTGATAAAGAATAGCAATGGAAAACACCAGAGGCTGACTGTAAAATGATAAAGTGTTCTAAGAAACAAAGCCAATTCTATTTTGATAAATCCACATAGGTCACTTCCTCAGAAGGACAATATAGATTGTTTTGCACTGGGAATCCTCTCAGAGCCCAACTAAACGATGCGGCATGCTAATCATGCGCTCAAGTCCTGCCAAAGCAAAGGCTAGTTAGAGCTCCATCAGTCAGAATCAAGACAGTAAGAATGAAAATGTCAGGGTGGCAACTGGCTCTCCTCATCTCAATTAAAAGTAAAAACTGCTTCATGTTTGCATCTTCAGTAATGTTTGACTATCTTTGGTGTATTGAATTTGGGTTTTTATGGCGTGCTGAGGGGAAATTATATTAAGATGAAAAGCCAAGTGCAATTGAAATGTTTATTTCCTCTGACCAGCTCACTTTCAATAATTCAGATAAATGAGATCAGATTCCAGTAAATGAGAAGGAAATCCAGTAAAAACGAAGGAGTTTAAAAAAGAAAAACTGTTATAATTATTTTCAAGGTCATTCACTCACGAAACATTTATTGAATGTGCCAAGTAGTGTGCTGAGCAGAAGAAAACTAAGACAAAGCATGGTCCTTGATATCAGAGGACTTAAAGTCCAGAAGAGAAAATCAAACATAAACACAAGTAACTATAATCTGAATGTGATAAAATTAAAAGTTCAAAGAGCAATGGGGGCACAGTTCCACTTGACCAAGTCATTGTAGGGACAGCCTCACTGATGGTAGTACCTGAGCAGAAGCAAGGAAGCATAAAAGAACATTAAAACTGCTTCTAGTTTGTGTGGCTTAAATCTTTTTTTTTTAACCTTAACACAATTTTTATTACCAAATATATCTATTTGGCTTCCATATTTGTTTTGAGACACCACAATTGTTTAATCCTTACTTTTCTCAAAAATTTTCCCCCATATTCAAATTGCAATTTAGATTTTCAACAAATATTTTGACTCAGAATTTATTTAAATAATTTTTCTGTTCCATACATGTTATGATTAAGAACATATATTTTTCTTCTCCTTAGCTTTATATACATTTTATTTATTTAAAAAATATTATAGCTACAAAGAAGGAAATGAAAAATTTTGCTCATTCTAGCAATTACTTTTTATTGTTTGTTCCCATAAAATGTTTGTCTATGGGCATACATATAATATCAATATGTATATTACTATTCATTTCAGTAATAAACAATTTTAAAAGTTTAGAAAAAAGGGAAACTTACCCATAATTCTACCACCCATAACCAACTCTTAGTTTTTGTGTATTCTCCATATTTTAGTCATATGCATGATTTACAGCTTGTCATTTTGTATCATGTTTATTTTACAATAAATTCGATGGTTTTTCCTCTGAAATCTTCTCAACCTTATAATTCTTAAATAATGAATAAAAATCCTTCTTCCATTCTCATAATTTAATTAACTATTTCCCTATTGCTAATGACTTTAATTTTGGCTATTTTAACAATCAATGATGAACATGATTGTTTTTCATAATGTTTTTCATGTCTTGTTTTTCATAATGCAGATTTTTTCCCCTTAGGATAGATTCCCAAAGTGGGAGTTACTAGATAACAGAATATTTATATGGTTCTTGATATAAATTTAATTCCAGGATATTCTTCCAATTTACCCTTCCAAAGTCATGTTATTATAAATGGTATGGAGTCCCAGCCAGCTTCATATATTAATGTATTTGAAAAGTTACTATTAAAGGAAGTGAAAAGTAATGCCCTAATGTTGTTTTAATTTTGGTGATTTATTTTATTAGCTATGTTCTACAAATATTTTCCCATATATTTGTTTACTTCCTTCCATATCTTTTCTGAATTTTCCTTTGCCCAGTTATCTTTTGATCTATTTTTCACAAATGTACACATATTTTATGTAATTACAATTGTATTATGCATATGTTTATGAAACACTTTAAAAATTAACATTATATTATAAGCACATTCCATTTCATCAGGCTATATTCTAGCTACCATATTTAATACATTTAATAAAGTCAATGCTATTATTAACCACCTCCTTCTATTTTTCAAATGAGGAAAAGAAAGCCTACAGGCTAATGGCTAAAAGCCCAGAGTTAGAAATTTGAACAGTCTGAACTTGAACACAGATCTGCCTGATTGCAGAGTTGATTCCTCTAACCACAATACAAGTTTGCCCATCTAAAGCATGTGATCTATAAATGATCTTATTGGTGCCGAATAAGAAATAAATTAACATTTAGTAGGTGAAGAATCTGAAGCTGGTAACTTAAGTGAATTATTTAGAATTAGATAACTATTAAGAGGTAAGTGTAGACTGGGGTTTCTCATCATTGGTACTATTGACATTTGGAGCTGGATAATGTAGAATATTTAGAAGCACCCTGGACTCCACCCGCTAGATGCTGGTAGCACTTCCCCACCACCCAAGTGATGACAACCAAAAATATCTCCAGACATTGTATGCAGTTATATCTTGAAATAAGGCTGGAGAGAGAGCAGGGACAAAATCAAACCACAGCTGTATCCAGAATACAATCAAGGCTAACAGAGTGCATCTGTAACAAAAGTACTGAATTAGCTGATTCCAATGAAAGCTAGAGACACTGAAAAGGTACAAATTGTAAATCTAATCTCCTATCACTACCTGAGTATCTGGACCAGGAAATGTGAAGAACACTACACTGAAAGATAGGAGGCAGGACACGTGGCTGCTTATGTAGGTTCCGTGTGGTTTTACTATGAGAATTTTGGAAGCAAGTAAGCTTCTCAAGGTTTCAATTTCCCCCTTTTTAAAATAAATGGGCTATTTGAAATAGTCTTCAACTTTCCATCTTTGGACTATTCTCTAAGAGGCTCTTTTACAGGTACCAGGGATTGAACGTGGGACCTCAGACATGGAAAGCAGGTGCTCAACCACTGAGCTACATGTGATCCTCATCTCTAAGAATCTTTAACTGTCCGTTATAAATCTTATTAGATTTAAGAAGAATTTGAGAAGAAAGCAAATCTACTATTTGCATTATTTTTATGTGAATGGCTAGCCCCAAATACTCTCTGGTAGCTGGTTCTCCGAAGTGGTTAACTGATTCTTTTTGAACTTGTGCAGAATATTTAAGGGTAAACATTGCAAAGTGGGGAACAGCAGAGGCTTTGCAATCAGCCTAACAAGGAGGATCTGAATCTGAGTCCACTACTTAACAGCCATGTGACCTTGGCTGTATACTAAATCTTTCTTCGCCTCAGGTTCCTCATCTTTAAAATGACAGTAATAATATACTCTCATAAGACCTTGGGGAAGAATTAATGAGCTAGGTAGAATGAGACATATTTAATCAATGAATCATGTAGAATGTCTAGCACTGTGCCTGTCACATGAGATTTGTTTAATAAATTGTACTTGTATGTCTTCATGTTTCCTTTTCTCTAATAGATTGTAACTGGACAAAGCATTGGTAGATACTTCTTGGTGTGTCACCACAGGCACCCAACCTGAAAACCTGGGGGTCATTTTCACATCCCATCTATACCTGTTGATTTCACCTCTTAAATATTTCTTGAATCTTTTCTCTCATCCTTGAGAGGTAGTTATTCCTAATTACTAATTCCCAGATGGAAGAAACCCTCATCTGTCATCTGGATGATAACAGCTTCCTCACATGTCTTCCTGCCTATGGGACACATAGCTGCCAAAATGATTTTTTTCTACCCATATTGCTATAATTCCCTCCCTCGCTCAAAACTCCACTACATACAAAACAATGTTGCTTGATCTTTTTTTTTTTTTTTTTTTTTTTTAGGAGGTACCGGGGATTAAACCTAGGACTCTTACATGCAAAACAGGCACTTAACCACTGAGCTAAACCCACTCCCTATAGCTTGACCTCTAAGGCTCTCAAATAAGAGGCTCCTACCCATCTCTCTTTGCTCACCAGGCTCCTGAAAAAAATCGTAGGATGCCTTTGTGTGGGACTCAGAGAAGATTTCATCAGTAAGGTGAAAAGAGAACCAGAATAATGAACTGTCCATTGTAAAATGCCTCAATAATATGTCTCCTCTCGCAAAAAGGTAAAAATCCTGCTTTATAAATCAGTGATAATGCAGCTAAAGAAAGCATAGCAAGATGGGCTCACACCTGGATATTTCTCCATTCTGACCAGGAAAAGGACAAAAGTTTACCAATCACAAAATTAATAAACTTTTTGATAGTGCTGATGACTCTGTAATATTCAAACTTAATTTTGGAAAAATTCATAATCTGTTTCCAGCCTGACAAATTATAACCCTTAAATCATGAGTAACAATCTTCACTTGACCTTATTTTCCTGGATACCCTTGTTATGGACCAGTAGTATCCAATATGCTGGTAGAATAATGTCATAAACAATCCTTAGCAACTCTGCCTTCTGGAAGTACTACTCCTGCCAATGACATCACAGCTTGTCAGCTCAATATGCCACTGGCATATGGGTTCGCTTTAAGTGGTGATAATAAATAGCATCGGCCAATCCAGTTACACTCCATTTAGGGATCACATTACAAAGTGGCATGAGCTCCTGGGTAATGGGGGAGGACTGCTGCTATTTTACTGTCTCTAGCATCATTATCTACTTGAAAAGCAAAAGCAGTCAAGTGAAAATATGTAAGCATAATAATCTAACAACTAATATCTTCAAACTAGTTTTAAAAGCTCTTATTAAGGTACAGGAGATAAGGCGAAAGACATTATAATTCCTATTTTAAGGAAGAAGAAACTGCAGGTTGACTTTCCCACAGTCACCAATAAAGTGCAGCCCTCAAATTGTTTGGCCTTCATATTTTAGTATTCATCACATGGGCATAAGCAGAAGCAGATACAACCATCCTCAATGATGTCTGCTTTTCATGCAGGCATATTCAGGGTTTCAGAGGAGGTCCACTCTCATGAAGCTTGTGCATAGGCTATTGTTACTTGTAATAGCATAGATGGCCAGCTGCTGGCTTTACTTCAATAACCAGTTGTAAAATCTGAACACTTGCATAGAAACAAAGAAGAAAGCAGCCTTCCTTGGGGACAGCTTGAACTCAATAAAGAGCTACATTACTTTAAGGTTGCACATATGCACAGGGAAAGATAGAACTCACAAAGGCACTGTTTCTTTCTGCCTTTACTAATTGGATCTAACTTCTTTCAGTGGTTACTGGTTAATCAGACTAGGCAGATGGTCATTAGAACTGAAAGGACAATAAAGGTTCGTTTAGTCCATCTCCCTGTTTCTAAGCAGAATTACCCTTAAAACAACCTAGATTTTTAAAAGTTCTATTCCTTTAAAATTTCTTTCCTAGAAAAATACAAAAGTTGTAAAAGTAACAGAAGCTCATTGTGACGATTTTGGACTATATAGAAAGTTATGAAGGAAAAATTAAAATCACCTATAATTCAGCACCCCAGATAAGGCCATTGTTATAATATTTTGATGTGTTTCAATCCAATTCTTAAGTGTATGCTTTTTTATCACTCCCAAAATTGACTCTTAATATCCTGCTTTTTTTCTCTTAAAGTAATGTGGTAAGAATTTTTCTATGATAAGTATTTTTGAAAAATACAAATTTAAATGGTTACATTTTCCTCTCATATGGACATGACAATATATGTTTACCCATGTTTCTATGGTTCAACAGTTAGGTTTCTTTTGCTCTTAATAAATAATACTGTAGTGATCATCTTTTTACATAAATCATTGTTCATGTTTCTGATTATTTCCATAGAAAGAATCCCAGACATGGAATCACTAGGTCAGGGAGTATTAGGATTTTATGACTTTTAGTACAATATTGCCAAATTGTTTTCCAAAAAGCACTAGCAATATATGAGAGGGACCCTTTTACTCTATCTTATCAACATTGAGTATCATGTTTTATATTTATGTTTTAATTTGATAATCCAAAAGCATCTAAATATTTCTGAAATATACATCATTTAAAGACTGAATTCAAAAAAGGAGATTTGATATCCTTCCTTGACAAAGTTAATACTTGTACTTGTTATTGTTAACTGCAAAAGAAAAGTTAGAACAAAACATAAATCTATGTGGAACATAAGGTAATCTAGTCATTTTCTGGTCATACAATGAATCTTCAAATGGAAGATTTAATGTAATCACGCAATATAAATCAAGTGTATTTTCCTCCCTTATTTTCCAAAATGGTTTGGAAACAAGTTTCAAACTTGTCATCCTGCCATACTTAAACTCCTTGTATTTTCTTATGTATTCCAAATTCTCTGAGCTCTATTTTACATAAGAATGCGATGAAGTCATTGAGTAGTCATAAGTGCAAAGAGTCAATGATAAATTAAATACAAGAAATGATACAAACTCACCTCTCTACAGGATAAATGTTTTTGACATTGATCCCCGTAGGGGAATTACAACAGAACAATTGCTGTCTAATGTTTCTCAGCCCATTGAATCACCTCACTATGGTTAGGATGATCGCATATTTTCTTTTTCTTTTCCTTTTCCTATTCTTATTTCTTCTTTCCTTCTTTCCTTCCTTCCTTCCCTTCCCTTCCCTTCCCCCTTCCTTCTCCCCTCCCCTCCCTTTCCCTCCCTTCCCCTTGCTCCTTCTCACCCTTCCTCTCTCCTTCCTTTCTTTAGTGGAAAACAGATAAGAATAAACCTCCATCAGCAATATAGTCAGATTTTAATTATATGTTTCCTATAATAAAATATACAGTTAGTAGATTATTTTCCTGTAAAAATGCAACATAATTCATAATCAAATACAACAATTTGCATATTTTGATACTTAGATTATGAAATCTCAGGGCAAATACAAAATCATTTTCTAATATCAGCTCCTTCATATGGTCACTTGATTAGATGGGTCAGTCTATGGTTTTCTAAGCTTAAGTATTAGCCTGACAAATGGATTTTACCGATACTGGAAGAAAGTTATATATCCCTAAGAATATATTGCCTTACAGTAATGTTGTTGTTTTCTTCTTCTTCAAAATGTGGTATTCTTATCACCAACAACAGATTTTTCTGGGATGCTTGTTTCAATGAAAATTTCTGGGCCTTACCCAGACATACTGAATCATAACCTCAGTGGAGTCTGGAAATACCTATTTTGAACAATATCCCCAGATATTCTTTTTACACTAGTTTGAAAAAAGGCATATAATTTCTGTAAAGCATTTTAGCACTTGTTAAGTATCAACCCTGTAGTGATCTGAAACTGTATGTACCCCCAGAAAAGTGTGTTCTTAAATTTATTCCATTCTTGTGGGTGTGTACCCACCTCACTCAGGATGGGTCTTAATACTCTTACTGGAATTCTTTATAAATGGAATGAATACAGAATGAGAGGAAGAAAGTCATGGAAGCAAGAAGCTGAAAGCAGCAAAACCTGGAAGAGAAGGGAGAGACCAGCAGATACTGCCATGTACAATGCCATGTGGCAAAGGACCCAAGGATCGCTGGCCTTTCTTCAGGAAGAAAGCATCACCTTGATTTAAACATTCTCACAGCTTCAAACTGCCAGTGAATAAACTCCCCTTGTTTAAACCTGACCCATTTCATGATATTTGCTTTAAACAACCTAGGAAGCTAAAACAAACCCTAAGTGTGTTTCACCAGATAACCAAATCCAATACTATTTGGGAAAGGAATGTTTCAATAATTATTTGTTAATATGTTTCCTTTTCTTTGGTTAGAGGCATAACCACCCATAAAATGTTCTGTTATATAGAAAAACTGCTCTGAATCATTCTTTACTGTTATTATTTAATTTGGATTTAAAAGGTATATGGTGCCTAAGCATCCAAGGCAGACTCTCTGCCTATGCACCTCAGGTTTACTCTGGAAGCCATGAGTTTCCCAGCCCCATATCTTACTTTCCCATGTGCCATATGTCACCCAAACCCTTGTGTAAGGGGCACAGTATATTGGATCATTATGGGTTTTGAGAGGCAATTTTGAGAATATCCATTTGAAATGCATAGGAAATATTACCGAAATCCAAAGTACAAAGATGCTATCCTTATTCAGTACATAAGAACTGGAACTGGAAAAGAATACCTAGCCAAAGTCACATGAATTTAAAATGCATTAGCCACAACTTAAGTAAATTATTATATGGGGATAAGTAGGACATGAAGGATATGAAAAAGATATTTGATTGAAAGAGAAGAGTGTTGCCTATCAGTGCCAGTCATTGTTCACATTCATTGTCAAATAGAAATTTAATGTGTTGAAATATGTCTACTTCCCTGAAATGACTATGGCTAATTATGTAACAGTGAATTTAAATAGTAAAGTAGAGGTTCTCAAACTTTTGTATGTTTATATATCACCAGAGATCTTGTTAAAACAAGATTTTGATTCAATAGGTCTGGGGTGGGGCCCAAGAATCCACATTTTTAACAAGCTCTTAACTGTTGCTGCTACTGATTAAAGACCAGTATTTGTCTGAATATAACAAAGTCCTAAAGTGCATTTGTTAATATATGTCTACACCACTAAATACTAGGCAGTTTTAATCTTTATGTTTTAGGCATAATACAGCATTAGAAAAAAAAAATGCTGAAATATTCCACCACTTGATACTGTATTTGAGTCCTTAATAGCTAGCTAAAATTACAAATCCATGTTCAGGCTTTCATAAAAGCAATCAACCACATACTCTTTTTCTCATAATTGTACATTATTACTCAGTGTTCACAGAACTGGCCCGATTCATTCCTATTTCCCTGTCTTTGATCTTATATAGCTGCCCCTTCCTGGATGCCCATCTCTGCCAACCAAAATTTTATAACTTAAAATCCATTGAAATATTAATTTCTTTATGGAGTTTTTCCTGATAGATTCAATAAAATGTAATTTTCCTTTCTTTAAAATCTTCACACTTTAAAATAGCACCTTATCTGCATCTACTAGAACCTGGCCATTACTACCTTTTCATTTCCTTGTAGATCATTTGTTCATTCTCAAATTTAGTTGCACATGAGAATCACCTGGAGACATATGAAAAAATACTGAGACCACAGGCCTCACCCTAGACCAATTAAATCAGAATCTGTGAGCAGTGAGACCCAGGCATCGGAATGCTTTTAAAGTACCCCTGAGGATTCTAACATGCAGCCACGGTTGAGAATCACTGTCCTAGATGGTAGGCTCCCCAAGGGCTTGCCCTGGTTCTCACTGATAAATTTTCATCATGGTGCACTCAATTCAATTCAATAACTATTTACTGAGGACCTTGAACTTAGTAGGCATTCAATACACAGACATCAAACTGAACATTAAAATTTTCCATATTTTTCTGGGAAAAAAAAGAAAAGCACATAGTTCAAAATTTTTTTATTCTTCACAACACTTTTTCTAATGATACATTGTCAGTAATAGACCAACTTCATTGTTTAAAAAATTTCTGAAATTGCTATTTTCCTCAACTCTTCTGCCATCAAATGCTCACTCTGAAGATGAGGATCTACCGTAAGGCTGGGTCCAATTTGTTTTCCCCTTTTCAAAAAAGCAGTTTCCTCCTCTCTTCAAATTGAATAGATGTTACAAACCATTCATAGAATTTTCAGCAGCTAACATTCTGGAAATAATCAGCTGGCACACTTTTTGCTGCTGTCAAACAAAATTAATCGCAAACTCCCCACCCGCTGAGTAGAGGCGGCCTGGGCACCATTGGATGAGGTGTTTCCGTGGCAAGGCAGCAGTAGCTGATCAGCAGGAGCGCCAAGCTGTTGTCAGAAAACACAGTTATATGGGTTGCTACTTTTCCTCCTTTTCTTTCTTCTTTTCAGTTTCTGAGGGAGAACCTCGCGGCAATGCACCCAGGAGAGTTTCTTGCCATGGAAACAAAAGAGTGGAGCATTTTAAAAGCTCACTGAAGGAAACAATGCCATTCTTCAGTACTTTGTTCTGCTTCCAGCCTGTAGTGGCAGAGTCTTCGGCAGAGTGCTGAGTGAATTATTTAGATAATTCAGGCTGAAGTCCTACTTTCACTTAAATTACTTGGCTGATTCAGGTAAATTGGGTTCTCTTGGCTATATTATCCAGATATATTTGTTTTATTGTTCTTCAGTTCTATTTAAATAAAGATCCAAATTGTATATGTTTAATCCATGATGAGAGTTCATTCATTTATTATTATTTTTAAGAAATGAATAAACTGAGAAACATCTACTTGCCTGGCATTGTGCAAAACTACAAGATTTAAAAGACACGGTTCCTGTGACACAGTTAAGAAGACAGGCCTTCTAGCATGCACAACATAATTGTCATAAACTCTAGAATGGAAACAGTTTGTGTAGGAACACCCTAATATCTACAATTAAAGTACCCAATAAGTAGACCAAAGATACGCTTTAGGAACTGCAAAGGCAGGACAGCAAATATTTTGAAATAACTTTATTTTAACTGCAACAAAAAAAAGAGCATCAAAGTTGTTATCATGGAAATTGCTTCACTTATATTTCGGTTGAGTATTGCATAAGACTTTGCTATTGCCCAAATAACTCCCACACCCCCTGCATAATTTAGTTGATGTGCTCTCACCCTCTTTCCCTAACCCGAACCTGTAGGGAAATAGTCACAGAAGCCTTTTTTTTTTTTTTTTTTATTGTGGGTAAAAATCAAAATTTTCACAATACATACCAACATTTGCAAAATGATATATAAATATATATGCATATATGTGCATTTGCTTACAAAAATGTTATTTATATATATATATAAATATACTTTAAGAGGTATTTAGATTACCCAAAATATTACACGGAATCCACTGGGATTCCCATGTTGCCCACCTCCCACACCTGTGGGCACTTGACATTTTTGGGGCAGGGAGGGGACGAGCAGTTGAAATACAGGGGCTTCTTTGGGATTTGGAGGTTGTCCTGAGTACCACTGTGGCAACGGATGTAGGCCATTTTAAATCAGTACACACCACTCAGAACTGTGTGGGAGAGAGTATGGTCTACGGTGTGAACTGTGGTCTATGGTTGGTGGCAAGGCCCCAGGATGTCCATTGAGGGTGGGCCACACAGAAGCCTTTTAACTTCGAGAATATCTCACACTCACTTTACTTGGACTTTACAAAGACCAAGCTAGCAAGAAGACAACAGATTGCCACCTGAACACTACAGCAATCAAAAAATAATTTTCCTCCAGAAATCCAATTGAATATGTTTCTTGATGCTTACTGTGTGATTTTCCAAGAGTGAGCTTCTGATTCGCCCCTCTGTGCTGGAGATGCCCTGGAAAAGGGACCTAGCCTGAGCTTGTAAAGATGATTTTAAAAGCTGTTTTTTATTGGTTTTCTTTCCCACATCAGGTAACCCTCATAAAGACAGAGCTTCCCTTTTGTTATATCAGTAGGGGAATAGTAGAAGTGCAGTTCACTTTTTAAATGCCTACTCAAGGTACTTGCCCCACTATCTGAACTCTCTGGTGCTGCAGTGCTAATTTTATTCAAAACGGGAGAGGAGCATGGTGTACCACTATCTAAGCCTAGACCAGATTATAAAGGTATTTTGGTAGCTTAAGGAAGCAATAAATCCTGCTGAGGTTGAGAATAGTGTGTAGGGAAGACTGAACATGTTAGTTGATCAAGGTAAGTGGAAGTCTGGCTTAATGAGAAGATATTTTTGAGTGGCAGCTGGGAGGTGATGCAAGAGGTATTTTGGCAGCTGAAGTAGGCATGAAATATCTAAAGATTTTTTACAAAGATGTTTACATGAAGATGTTTACAAAGCCCTCCCTGGTCTCTTGGTCTAAGTAGGGAATGGCTACCGTACAACTCCATAGCAATATGTGTCATGGCCTTCATCATTGTGAATTATAATTGTCTCTATTATACAGCTACTTTTCTGTCAGCTCACTGAGTTTAGGAGCCATGCTGTCATATTTGCCAGTCCTGGTACCTCTTCTTACTGAAAATGCATCAAATCTAAGCTTCTGTCAGCTCCTATTTCATTTAAAAAATGTCAGGCATTGAAGACATACAGTCTTAAAATGAACTCAGTCTTGGGTCCTGAGCCTCTACAGAGTTGTAACACCTACCGTCCAGTTCATTGGACTCACCCAAGACAACCAACAAGGAGGTGATGATGGACAACCACCATACAAATGAGCAGAGAGAGTCTACAACTGCAAGCAAGAGAGTCCCATCCATCGGTCATATGGGATGGAAGCTCCCTCTCACTTAGAAGTGAAGTGGGCATCACCATCCCGGAATCCTCAGGATTGGGGAATGAACTATGGACTAGAGTGGACTTACTGGTATTCTACTAAAGATGTATTGTGATTCTAGCAATGGAAGAAATTATATCATTGATGTGGAGGCAGTGGCCAGTGGAGGTTCTGAGGTCAGGGAGAGGGAAAACAGGTGTAATACGGGGGCATTTTCGGGACTTGGGGATTGTCCTGAATGACATTGCAGTGACAGATACAGGCCATATATATCTTGCCATAACCTACAGAATTGTATGGTAGAGAATGTAAACTACAATGTAAACTATAGTCCATGCTTACTGGCAATGCTCCAAAATGTGTTCATCAATTGCAATGAATGTACCACACTAATGAAGGATGTTGTTATTGGGGGCAAATGGGCACGGTGTGGGGAGCAGGGCATATGGGAATCCTCCATATTTTTTACGTAGCATTTCTGTAACCTAAATATATAAATTTTTTTAAAAATTTAAAAAATTTTTTAAAAAGAAGATAATTATGGTTAAATTTTTCAACGGAAAACATCAAAAGTTGTCACACTTTAACAGCTTGTTAAATAAAATCATGGCAAACTGTGAAAAAAAATAAATAAATGGACTCAGTTTTATTCTTACGGCTTTACCCCCTCAGTTACTTCTTTCTAAATAAATCCAGCTAAGCATTCTTAGCTCGTAACTTCTCTAGGGTGTGATAGCCTCCTTATCTATTTTGATCTTTATTTATTTTGATCACCATTACAGTCATCAAAACTTGATGTTATGATATGGGTACTAAAGAATTACTAAGCAACTAAACATGAGCATTTCAAATGTCTCATGGGCTTATTGTCTTAGATAGAAAAATGGAATAGGATGTTAATGAAATATGCCACAAATTAATTAATGTTTAAGGGTTTTCAAAAGACTTCGTGCAGTCACTGACCGTAGCAAGTGAAGTTAGGAAAATTACACAAGGGAATGGAGTTGTTGGATCTCCATTGGGAGAAAATGTAGTATAGTCTGACTGAGCAAAAATGGTTAGCAACAAAACAGAGTATATGATTGGTTAGTTCTAAAATTGTACTGTTAGACTAACAGGGCAAAAATAAATTCTGTCTTCCAGTCAAATTTATTGATTTCCTGATGTGTCAAAACCAGGAAATTAAAGTAGGTAAATTTTTCTGGACTCAACCTCATAGTCACTAAGTTTAGTTGGAACTAGAAGAAAACATTCAAACATAAGACAATGTCATTTATACTGATTTAATCCCAGCATACAAGATGCCAAGTAATCATGTGCTTGGTGAATTACCACTACCTTCCAATTAGGACTCATAATTTCATGAAATTAAACAATGCAAAGATTTTTAAAATTATAAAGTGACAAAGTTGGCATCTAGGAATAGATCTCAGTAGAATGTAAAGGAAAACTAATCAACACCTGTCTAGAAGAAGAGAAGGCCTACCAAGAAACAAAAGAAATGAATAAAGAAGGCTACATTTTATTTGCAGAATATAAGATGTCATCTCTCTGAGTAGGGAAGGCATAGACAGAAGACTTTATATGCCAGTTCTCTACAGTGTCTATCCAGGATCGGGAACAAAATATACAAAATGGTATAAGAACTGAAATGTAGACTGATCTTCTACACATGGGTGAATTGACAGGTTGACCGGGACGTCAACAGGGCTTGGGATGGGATGGGTAGATTGTTCTGATCAAGTGTCAGCACAGAGAGTGAAAATATCAATTCACAGAGTGATGCAAAACTGAAAAGTCTAGAAAATAAGGTAAAAGGGAGGAGGAGATTACCAGAGTCAAGTGAGAATAAGGAACTTTGGCAACAGTACTACAGGTTGAACAGAGTCATATGGCTTTTGGAAGAGGCAGAGAAGAGAAGGAAGGAATGGCAACTATGGTAAAGGTAAAAGTATTGAGTTAGAGAAATGCACTAGATATTCAGGATAAATAAGAGGATAAGTAAGAGACATAGTCCCAAGATTAAAGAGACTTTTAATGGAAAAGTTTAGCATCAATGATGGTGCAATAGAGATGAGCAGCTCTTTTCTTGTCATATTTAGTTTCATTTGGTAGCAAAATAATCAGCTGAAGATATCATACAGTTGTACCAAAGGCAAAATATTTTATTTAGCTTTTAAAAAACTGATTGCAATATGTAACTCTCACGAATCTATGCTGCTCTTTTTCAATTATGAGTATTACCCCTTACTTTACTAAAGTCCATTTTCTACTTTCAGTCTTCATAAGATGTGTGGCTATTTGTAATTGTCCATTGTAGCCCATGCTGGAGACCTCTGGAAGACAGCCTACTCTAATTTGGCTAATTTGATGATTCATGCCAACAAATTCTTAAATTCTGCTCTCCAGGTGGCAAGGTTGATTTATAACAAATTACTGGCTAATTAGGTCATAAATGTTCTTTTCTTCATTTCTCCATGACCTTGCTCCTTCTCCTCACATCACTGATTACAAGGCCCAGCAGTGTCTCTTATTCCTAGCCTTACAGTCTCTGTTGTGATCTGCTTAAAGCCTTTGTTAATTCCAGAACTTTAATCCTCATTTCCAACTTTCTTAATCTGTCAAGTCTGGCATCCTTAGTTTTATACCTTTCCAGTGTTTGCATAAAACCTAAAGTGATAGCTTATTTTCATTATTGTCTACACTTTTGCAACTCTTACCCATGTCACTACTCTCTCTGAAACACAAATATACAATCATATGAATTAATTCTGAGCATTCTCTTTATTCTCATGTAATATCAAGCTATATACTTGAAATCTGGAAAATACATTTAGGTGCTCCATTGGGAGCTTTTCTAATCCATTACTAAAATGTTGGTATTATATAACTTTATTTGCTTTTTTCATTCGTTGAAATTTTTCGAAGTTTTGATGAGATGACTGTTTGTATGACATTCACAATACATTGAAGAGTAAAAGAGATCAAGGGTAACATACATTTAAAGGACCTTCAGGGACCTCAAGTATGTAAATTATTTAAAAATAAAGTCAATATTCTCATAATAATTTTCATCATCACCTATATACAACATTTACAGTATAGTCATAACTAATTGCCTCAATTTTTGCATACCTTTACAATTCTTTCATTGTGTCGGTGAAATTCACATATAACAGCCAGAAAGCCTTAAAGACTTTTATCTGGTAATCTTAGGCAAAAGTTTTTTGTTGCAAAGATGCGACAATAAACTCTACATTTTTCCAACACTCATTCGAACACTGTTTGAAGAGAAAGAAATAAAAATGCCATAGAGAGATAATATGCTTTGATTTTCTCTGGAGATAGTTGTCCAAATGATCCCTCTAATTGGTATTTGCCCTGGGAATTAAAGACTCATAACAACTGGCTAAGAAAAGCCAATGGCATTACTGAGTAACCCCAGAGACACAGTGATACATGTGACCAGTATAGACAAGAGAGCAAGCATTGTCCACCTAGCCAGAGAGTAAGAGACAACCCAGAAGTTATTTTTACCTGGCCAGGAAGCCTGAGTGGAGTCTCTTAGAAGACAAGGCAATCTTAGACTCATGCTTGGTATCAGCATATGTAATGTGCAGCCCAAGAGGAACACTTGTTAGAATTTAAGCCTGTCATTCATGTGTGGGGAAATCACATAGGGTCAAAAAATATGCACATACTCTTTCCCTATTCTCCTAGGCACTCTTGTACCTTCTTTTTTTGTCTCCATACCAAGAACCTCTTTCTTAGCCTTCCCTGTGACTAAAGGTGTCACTCTATGGCTCTGTCCTGCTCCCATGGATGTTCTTATTACTTCCTGTGTGTGTTGCTTTGAGTGTTTTTATGGACCCCGGAAAATTGTTCTTCAATTTAACCTATTGTGAACCACTGATTATATCAGTTAAGGGCCATTTGATTAAGTTGCTCCAGTAGGGCGTAGCCCAGGGTGGGTCTTAATCCTCTTATTGGAGTTTTTATAAATGGGGAAGAAAAAAAAAAGCCACAGAGACAGAGAGAAGTCTCTAGAAATCGATGAACCTGGGACAGAGAAAAGCCACAGATGGAGCAGCCCAAAGTTGAAAGCAACAAGGCCTGGAGGAGAAGGCAGAGATCAAGACCAGCAGACTCCACTATTGTGCCATGCTATGAGAGAGGAATTCAGGACTTCCAGCAGCCAGGACTCAGGGAGAAAAACATTACCTGATGAAGCCTTTTTTTTTTTTTTTTTTTTTTTTTCTTTTTTCAATATCACAGAAGTGATAACTTTATGTGAAAATTGTTACAAATACTTTTATACATAAAAGTGTATTTTTTAAAGGAAAAAAAAAAAAACTTTTTAAGACAAATGGCCAAGGCTTCTCTTTAATGATTTCTTTGGTTATAATTAGGTCTTGAATGGCAATTGCTCTATGACTGATAACTGGCATTGCTGGTGTCTGTTCTGTGTGTCCCTTGAAGGCCAGCATGATAATAATTATCCTGGGTTATAGCTCACAGAACATATTGAACTTTACCTTGCTTTAATGTAAAATAATTACAAAATGAAAATACATCTTTATATCTGAAACAGCATATATTACTCATGAAGCTACTGCGGAGCATGTTACATAAGCTTTCCATCCTTTCAAAAATACTTAGATGCTCTTAACAGGAAGCAAAAACAGAGCTGAAATAGGAACTCTTTATCATCCCATGTGTCTTGACATGATGTTTCTCATTCATTGATTTGCAGATTCCTTAATTCAGAGTATCATTTGAAAGAAACTTAATTTTTTCTGTGCCGTGGGACACTGTTTTCTATACCATTGCTATCTTCTGATTTCAGCTGTTCAATTTGTTCAAATTCTTTCTCATCTTCTATATGCTTATTTTTCTTTTGTGTATACATTTCACAGAGCAGAATAATAGCAACTAATAGAACAACCTCAGCAGCTATTGCAAGAAATGGTTTAAGGGGCACCAAATAGCTCAGCACGACAAGTTCAATGTGATCTTCACTCTCGCTTAATTGGAATATTGCATGGCACCAGTAAGATCCGTTATCTTCTTCTGAAAGTTGCATTATCTTGAGCTTTGTTTCATTAGCATATGTTCCATTGATCACATACTTATCATTCATTTGCACATCAAGAGGAACCTGTACACTCCCATTACTACTATACCAGGTCCAATTTAAAGGAACACAATCATGACATTTACATGTCAAAACAGTAGCATCTCCCACATAAGTGATCAATGGTTTATTTTTTCCATGAATTTCAGGTACTTTGAGATTAAATGTGCCCCTTTGTTCCTTTTGCTCTTCAAAAAAACAAGAATAACTTCCCATTTGGTTGCTATCAATGATTGCAACCATGTATTGGGTATATAGGATGCTCCCCGTTGCATTGGTGAAAGAATTATTCTCAAGTAGTTCATTATCTTTTTTCCAAGTCACATTTACTAAACTCAGATCTCCAGATGTTGTATATAGGCATGTGAGTGCTATATTAGAAGGTTTTTCTTCTAAAGTGATATTTTTTTCAATTGGCACACTGGAATGCTCTGTCAGTGATATGTTATGACTCTCCAAGGAAAGGTTAGAGTATTTTGCCATCATTTCTTCTCTAGCAGGTTGAATTGTAAAAGGTGAATCTGAGGGGTTCTCGTCCGCCACGCACTGGTGAGCCGCGACGAGGAGGACGAGGAGGTGAAGCGGCAAGGGCAGCGGAGCCCAGGGCCCCCGCGGGCCGGGGAGGGCGCACATGGCGGTGCTCGCGGGAGGCTGGCCCCTCTGCTTGCCGCCCTCAGTGCCGGAGTCTCTGCGCACACTTGCCAGTGGCCCCGCGCCTGCTGCCGGCCCTGGGGGCAGGCCTGATGAAGCCTTGATTTGCACTTTCGTGGCCTCGGAACTGTGAGCTTTTAACCTAATAAATTCCTACTCTATAAGCCAACCCACATAATACTCCTAGCAGCTTTTAGCAAACTAAAACACCATGATTTCATTCATCAATTATACTGATGGCTCCTAAGGCTATAATTCTTCTGGACTTTTCCCCAAGCATCACACCCCACATGCTTGATGGACTTTTCCATCTTCATGTCTCAGAGGAACCTCAAACTCTACATGTGAAAAACTGAACTCATTATCTTCTCCTCTGAACCCCCTCCTCCTTTACCATTTGCTATGTCAGTTGCTAGTACCATCACCCATCAAATCACCAAAGCTGAATGCCTAGAAGTCATTTTTGACTCTTACTTTGTTCTTCCTCCACCACACCTCCACATCCACTCAACGGTCTAATCAGACTAATTTATCTTTATGTCTTTTCTTCTCCAAGTCTACTACCACATCTTTGTTCTTTGGGATATCATATCTCCCTAGCATTACAGATCTCTAAGTAAAATTTGTCTCATTTTCTGTTGTCTTTGGAATGACATAAAAAAATAAATCTTACCATGTTATTCCACTGCTTAAAGTCTTTTAAGTGACTTCTTTGGTTATACAGCAGAGGTTCTTAAATTTTTTTGTTCCATGGACCCCTTTGCCAATCAGGTGAAACCACGGAACCCTTACTAAGTCCACATTATACTGAGTATTATTTAATAAATGTATCACATCTGCACCAACATGTTCCCACAAGAATGTTTGTTTGAATTTCAATTCAAGCTCACATACCCCTTGTTAAGAAACCCTGCTGTACAGGATAAAATCTAAGCTCTTCAACATTAGATACGATACTCTTACTCTGGCCTATATCTTCAGCCACATGTCTCACAGCTTCTACTTACTTTTCAGTTTATACTCTAGCAATATGAATCCATGCTGCTCAAGATTTCCAAGACTTGTTTGAAGCACTTTACATATATTCACTCAGAAAATTCTCACAGAATAACTATTAGGTAGGTCTTTAATTATCCCAATATTTACTGATAAGGAAACTGAAGCACACAGAAGCTAAGTTACTTGCCCAAAGTTGTACACCTTGTATGTGACAGAGCAGGTGGTCTAGTCCCAGAGTCTGTGCTCTCCATGATTATGCTCATCTTCCCTGTGTGTGTAGGGCTGTGTTCACCTCCCTATTGCACAGCTCACACTCTATCTTCTGTCTGAAGTGCTTCTGTTGCACTTGGGCCTATGTCATTCCTACTTAATCCTTTAAAGCTTAACTCAGTCATCTTATCTTGCAAGAGATCTTGCCTAGCCTCTTCCCATTCCTCTCAGGGCCCTCTTCTTTGCTCTCCTGAGAAACTATGTCTGAATCCATCATGGCATTTATCACCTAATATAATAATCATCTATTTATGTCTTTGTCTTCCCCTCCAAGCTTTGAACTTCTTGATATCAATGAATATCTCACCCTCGTTTTTATATTCAGTGCCTAGCACAGTGTCCAGCCATTAAAAGGCACTCAATAAATGAGTGAGGAATTAATGAATGCATGAATGAATAAAAGGCACTACACCAGTAACCAAGAACCCTTTTATAATAAGGAGTACCATAGTAACTGAACTTTAAGCACTTGTAGAATGAGTCCAGCAGATCCTGCAGTCAGCTTACAAAAATCTTAAAGGCCTAAGAGGGAACTAACATGAATCAAGATAGGAAATGACTAAAAACAAAAACTATATACAGACTGTTAAGTAAAACCAAGCATCTTTATAAGATTTGTATATGTTAACTGTCTAACAAACCTATTATAGTTTTCTCATGTTTTGATTTCAACTACCTTTCTAGGTTGTGTTAAAATCTCAAATAAAGAAAGACCATAAGGTATCATAAAATATATATATCCAAACCCAAGTGAAGCCATCAAATTACCTGGTATACAAGTCTTCATTTCATAAATGACAGCTGAATGGCAGCCTTGTTTTGGAAGCCCAGTGTGACAAGTGCTCATGAAGCATGTGGTCAGGAAATAATGAGAAATTTATTTTGCAGATAAACCAAGATAAAGCTTGGTACATTACTTGGTGTTAAAATATGACTTGTCCTTGCTGTCAAGCTGACTCTGAGTCTCCTTCATAGAGTAGAACAGGGGCATTTCCAAAGCTGTACCTCCCTCAAAATCAACACTTAGTGCTTTTTCTCATTATAAGGCTTTGGTTGCTTGTTGAGATGACCTCTAAGCAATAGAGAGAGCACTGTTCTAGGAGTCAGGATATGTGAGTTCTAGACCTGCATTTGACATTAACTACTTACATGATTTTGGCCAAGGCACTAGACTCATCTGGGGCTCAGTTTCCTCATATATAATAAGAAAGTTAGATCAGGAAATTTTAAGTTATTTTTAGCTCTAAAAGTTCATAGTTTTTGCTCTCAAAGAAGACTAGTATGACATAAAATCCACATGCACATACATTTGCAAGAGGTCATATATGTACACTGATTTTGCAATAACAAAAATATCATTACTTTTATTATATATATAGAAAGGTGATATTGATATGTTCCTATCAAATTTGAGAGTTGTTATATTTGTTTAAATTTCAACACAAATGTTTCAGTTGTTAAAAGTTCTATAGATGCACAAGAAAGTGAACTGTCAATCCATGACTAAGATTTTAAATAAAAGTTTAAGTTTAATTCTCAAAGAAACCTCCAAGCCATCATTTGTATAATATTCAGATTTTCTCAAAAGGAGAAACGCTTAGTACTTTGTAGCAAGCCACACTATCACATATTGAGCTCCTAGAGTGAGGTGGATAAGCTGGGATGACAGGTGGGAAGGAAGGGGTTTCTGTCATGGGAAAAACAAAAGAAGGCTGTGTGCCACTATGGAATGTGCAGCCCCTTCTCATTAATCCTGGCTGAATCCCAACTGGCACCGCCTGCTGTTCTGTGTATGCTCACAGAACAATTGGCACCTGCATATGGGAAACACGATTAAAACAGGCACAAAACCCATCATCATGACGAACCATACAGAGTATTCTGGGCAAAGCTTAATCTGCACAGAGATGCTAAAATAGACGGAAGGGAACTTTTTCTACTATTATACTTGCAGCAAAATGTATGGGCTTCAGATTCCTAAAGAATGAACAAGGCAACATTTCTCTAAAATAAGTAATATAGATCTTTTAACACCTTCGAGAAATTCAGTTTAAACTAGACGGTATCATTAAAATTTCCAAAAACGAGTTTCCATGGGGGGAAAGTAATTTATTCATATCTACTGAAAATTGTTTTTGTGCATGTGTTTTTTGGAAAAATACAGTTTCAGAGTGATGGTTTAGACTAGTCCAAAAAGGAAACATTGTTTTAAAATAAGCTTTTCATAAATAAGGTGGTATTTGAGCCAAAAATCAAACAAAGAAACAGAAATGTATTTTTCCTATTGCAACCTAATTATATTTGAGCATATTTAGTTAAAAATTAACAAGAATTAATAAAAAGTCTACTAAAGATAGTTCTGAAATTTATTTTTCAGCCTCACTTCTATATTCACACAGTAGTTTCATAATTTTAAAAATTATGTTTTGTATGAGACAAAATATTATTTTCCGTAATTCAGCTCTTTTAATTTCACATTTACTATTAATTTTCAAGTATGTTTAAATTACAGTATAAAAATGCCTGTTTATAACTGTCAGCAGAAGAATATAATCCATAATTAATATCATGAATGTATATTACTATTTATCAGTTTATTTAATCTTTGACGTTCTCCCAACATAAAAAGTGGCCACACAAAAATAGACTAAATGTTTTCTAATTATGGCAAAAAGAAATTATTTTTATAATGGAAAAGGACATATCTACTAAATAAATACAGACCTTGACTAGACATGTGGAAGAAAATAAACTCTTAAGATACATGTTTTCTGAGAAATCAATGCTGAGATCCACCTTTCTCAAAATTTCTTATTTTAATAATGACTATAGTCAGTTATTTTCTTACTGCAATATTGGCTACAGGTATTGATTTAAGAGCCTTTGCTGCTGTATTTTGGACCTATGGCAAATTTTGTGGTATCTTTTGCTATCATTTGGCAATATCCACAGATTATATTTATGTATGTATATATGAATATATAAGTACATATGTATATGTGTGTATATATACATATTCTACTGGATGTATTTTTACTAAATTTCATATTAAATTTCAGAAATTTACACACCACATAGATATTTGACTGTAGAACTTGAATTTTGGGTCAGCTATAACACAGACACTTGTATTCTGTCAACTAACTGGCATAAGCACCTCATTTCCTCAAGGTCACTTTAGAGTCAACAGACATAATTACTTGTCATTTTAGGCCTGCGGAATAAAATCAAATTAGTGAAGTAGATTGAAAAGGCAAAATATAAATCCTATTATTAAATGCCTGAGTTGTGTAGCCTTGAAATTACTTTACAAATAGTATCTGAATGCTTACTGGATATTTACCACTGACCAGATGCAAGGGATCATTCACATATCCAATGAACATTCAACATATTGAAAGACATATGTCTTCCTTAAGTAGAGTGCTGTAATTATTTGTATCAAAAACATTACAAGAGTCCATGTTGGATTACATATTCTCAGTTTACAGAATTATTCCCAACAATTCACTTCTGCGATTCATGTAGTATTTAATAATCTATACCTAAAAAGAGATTCTTCTGGATGTTTAAAAAAAAGGTGGAGAAAACAGCTTATATAAATATAAAAAGAGTGAGATGTATTCCATCATATAGAAATATACAAGGAGCTGCATAGTCAGCAAATACGAAGAGATGATGAGATCTAAATGCACTGGTCATACCTTGAAATAAATTTGAGAAACCATTCCAAAAAGTAAAAATCCAAACTGCAGAATACTATTACTTTTATTTTGAAGTGTTAAACTAAAATTTACATGATATTTGAGTTATAGATTAAGCCATACCATGATCATCTCTGCATAACTCTTGACTCCTGGGTTGGAACATGAGACTGCTATCATAGAACCTGAAATACACACATGAAAACAGCCAAACCCACCCTGAGGGTAGGGAAACAGATTTGAATGTTTGTAAATTCAAATTCTGGCTTCCAAATTAATGATCTTGCTTTAAACAAGAATCTAGAATCTGTACAGGGCATGGCATTAGGACTTTAGAATAAAGATAGCTCATTACAGAAACTTTCTATGGCAACAATGAAGACACCTCAAATATCCAGGCAATATAAATTGGGGTACGATTATGATGATTTATTCAAAAAGATAAATAGTTTATAAAGCATTTCCAATATCAAATATGAACTAATCAAATCAGAATAATCCAGGTGTGTGTATTTATATAGTTTTTGGAAACTCCGGACATTGTTATGTAAGCAGTTTATGTCCTGATAGCCAATTTGAAAAGAATAAATAATTGCTCTGCAAATGAAAAAAATAATTTCCATTCAGTTAATTGCCTTCATATATGGATAAATTATAAACTTTTTTAAAAATCAGCTTTAAAATTATTACTGGAAAGAAGCAATAAGGGTACTTCACTTTTTCATTGGACCGAGGCCAATAATATAGAAAATTATTCCAACAGTAGTTCTTTATACAATCAAGGCATTTTGTAAAAGTAAGTGTAGGTTCCCAAAGCATACATAACCTGTTGCTGGTGCTCAAGAACTACCTTCACAAATCAGGCATGAAAGTCACTTGGGACTGACCATCTGAAGGGTTTCTAGTTGGAACGTACCTCCTACTCACTCAAAAAAATAGTTAAAAGTGCAAGTTTCTACATGGGTCAGGAGACAAATTTGTGATTGCCCTATGTAATAGCCCAATCTCTCCCACTAGTTCTTTACCAACAGAAAAGCGGTCCTTGCTGTGTAATGAGATTACGGAGCACATGATAGATTAGCGAATTTTTTAATTAGGACAAGCAACATGAACTCAATAACAAATTCCCCCTTATATTAGAGAGGCACAGTAAGGATGTCAGCCATTTGACAAAAATAGCTGAAATGCAGATAGAAATACCAATGTATAAAGTTTCATTCTTCAGTGTTCCAGTGTGAAGACTGAGAAATCATATCTTACTCGAATATTCTAAAAGCATCTAATAATTTTAGTCAATAACTATAGGAAAAAAAAACGGTCATATTTGGATTTAGATATGATTGAAAAATCAATCAAGCTAGATTTTCAGAGTCATTGCCCAATTAATGAAGGCATAGTAGTGAAATCAGTTTGTGACATAAAGAAAACTTCTATTTCGTTAATTTTTTATCCTACTTTAAATGTTTAAAAAAATGTATCAGCATAGCATAGCAATTTGGAGACAGGTGGCCTGATCAGTTTGACCCAGGATAGCCTCTGGGCTCCTCCAGTTAGTAGCTACGTAGACTTAACCAGGATGTTTTGCTTTGTTTTTTCACCTTTTTTTAAATTGTGATAATGTATAGATGAAATTTGCCATTTTTGCTATTTTTAATTGTACATTTCAGTAGTATTAATTATATCTACAATATTGTGCTATGACCACCATCCATTACCAAAATTTTTCCATCACCCCAGAGACTCTACCCATTAAGAAATAACTCTCCATCGCCCTTCCCCCCAGCCTCTGGTAAGCTCTATTCTACTGTCTGTCTCTATGACTTTGTTTATTCTAGATATCTCACTTAAGTGGAACCATACAGTATTTATCCTTTTTTGCCTGGCTTATTAAACTTAGCATAATGTTTTCAAGGTTCATTCATGTTGTACTATTTATCAGCACTTCATTCTTTTTTATGGCTGAATTAACGGAATAGCATTCCGTTGCATGTACATACCACATCTTGTTTATCCATTCATTTGTTAATAGATGGTTGGGTTCTTTCCACCTTGTGGCTATTGTGAATAATGCTGCCATGAACATCGGTGTACAAGTGTCTGTCCCTGCTTTCAATAACTGTGGTATATACCAAGGAGAGGAATTACCAGTTTATATGGTAATTCAATGTTTGTTGAGGGAAATTTTTTTAACCTCTCTAGACATCAGTCTCCTCATCTTTAATATGGTGATAATATAGTACCTACTCATTGGACTATTGTGAAGATAAAATTCGATAATCCATGCAGAACGCTTATTGAAATGGCTAGCATATAGACCTACTATGATAAGCTTTCAATAAATATTAACTATGTCTTATTCTTAATTTTGGAAATGTTATGCCAATGGGGTGAATTATTTTTCCTAATAAAGATTTTTTTCTATAATTAAATTGTTTGATTTATTTGATTAAACATGATTTATTCATACAGTTTGATTTAGGTAAATTTCATCAAAAAGCCATAGAGGACATCCATTTTACTTTTGTTGTATTGGTACTATTAATACTCAGAGGAACATAATTCTTTTTCATATTGAGGAGATAAGTAATTATGGGATCATCTTGACATGTAAATATATATCGATAGAATAGCCATTTCTTTAAAGTGTATTTGTTTTGGTAATGGGTTTGGGTTTGCAGGCATCTAGCAGCATTTTCCTGTGCTGTCTCACTCTGATCAGCTACTCTCTGCAATTGAGAATGAAACCCATGCTTCTGAAACAAAATGAAGATAATTGGCTTATGTGGAACAGTGGTGGTTAGATTTGTACTATGCCCTAAACAGATGAGCAGTTCAAACAAAAACCGAATCTCCACCCATCCCAAAATCGCAGTGCTTGGGTTTATTCTCAGAATAAAGTATAATAATGTGTTACTTACAAACATTCTATTAATGCCATTCCAATGTGTTTGACAAAATAGCTTAAAACTGTGAAAATAAACAAGTAATTTGCATTAAGGCTTTTCATATTGACTACTATAAATCACAGACTTGGACAGTGTTGCCAATTTCTGAATTTTTGAAGTACACTTTTTCAAAAAAGAATTTTACACACATACTTCATTTTATTTCTGTTTATTTCATTTTGTTCTGTACATTGTCTTGGGTGAACCCAACCCCTTTCAACAGAACTAGGGGTTAAGCTCTGCAATGTAAATTCTACTCTAATATCCAATTTATGTGGTCAAAATTATCACATGACTACAGTATTTTGAAACACACACCCAAAGAGCTCTGCAGAAAAATCTCAGCCACATCTCTATTTTATCCTGCTGAATCTATAATGTTTATGCATGCCTTCTGAAATAGGTGGAAGAGGAGCTACCTACGTGATATTTCCTCACTCCTCCTTACCCTGCACTACACAGAATGAAGTGTTATCTTCAGGACATTAGCGGTACCTTGACTTTCTATGGAAGATGGGAAATTCACAACTATGTTGAAGGGTACACCAGCTTTTCTTTAGGAGACCTAGCAAAACAATCACAACTCTGAGGGTGACAAATTTGCCTTAACTCTGGCTCAGCCACACATGTGTTGCTGGATCACACATCTCCGCTGCTGGCTGTGTGATTTAGCAACACCCTGGTATGCAGCATACAACCGCATCAAAGTACTGGGAGAGAGTATGTTATTTATGAAATGTATTTATTGGTAATTTAAATATGAGCTTTTGAACAACTTTAATATACAAATGATAATATGTGGTAGATGATGCTAAACTATGGTTCATGACAACAACACACTCAGAGATGGAATTTATATGTACACTTAGTCTTTTGAGTTTGAAGAGACCACTGAAATAATAATAAAAATAAAAATAAGAATACTGAAATGATTTACTTTATCAACTATATAGAAAAAAGGAAAGAAAAGAAAATACTATTATGATCGTGCCAGGGGTACACTTGTCTTAAAAACAGCATCCATCTAATATGGGCTTGATTAAATGTGAAAAAAAATTAAAGCAGACATTCATACATATTTGAATAAGCTGATAGAGTAGTTCTAATAGTACTAAGGGCATCTCTAAACTATAAAAAGAATGTAAAGTGTCTGTACGTATCCTAGTTTTTTCCCTCCTCCTTTTTATTTTAAAATAATGACTCTTGGCTCTACTGGTACCCCTCTATGAAATCATTGCAATGAGATAGTAGAATAAAATAAGAGAGGAAGGCTTCCTGCCACTACACCCTCCATAACATTTAGGTACAAGATTTCCTATTTATAATTTTCATAATATTTTGATTGTTTTAAGTTTTCAGGATTTTTTTTCCTAAAAAGTTACATCTCCACCTGAACTGGTTCAATTTGTCACAAAGAAATATTTATTGTTAAAAATGTTACTGAAGATCAGCATTATTGTTATGTTAAAATACTTATAATATAAGAAGGTATCACTAACTAGTACTTGGTGAAGCATTTCATGATGGTCCACTCATTTTTTTTTTAATTTACTTCTACCAACTTCTTAAATCAACACAGGTCCTAACACTTATTTCTGCCTTCATAGTTTTACTTCTATGCTCCCTTACTTCTTCCTTTTTAACCTTGAGTGTTCTCTGAAGTGGCAGTACCTCTAATTGCCCTTATTTTATTACTAGAAAGTCAAAGGCAGCCAGAGATAAAATGATTGGCCATGAGTAACTCTTGACGGCCAGCGAAGACAGACAGAGAAGGTTCTGTGCACAGAAACCTGTGGGCAGACCAGAAAAATGAAAAGGAAGGGAAAGTCATGAATCTCACCATCAAAGATCTAGAAATCCAACAGCAGACCTGGAGCAAAATCAAAATTATGCCAACACACAAACTGGTCTAACATATAACATATAATAATAATCAAAAGAGAAAAAAAAAAACATTTTCAGCTAATATGCAAAATCTTATGAGTTCCTGTATAAATGTTCTAGATAATTACAGTCCTGGATTATCCATAACAAAATCTCTTGAGGTAAAAGCAGCAAGCTGATTATTTGGCTAATTTCAAAATGTGTTCCTACTAGTGGGTTGCCTGGTTAATGTGGAAGTTTATTTTTTGAAATTCACTATTAATTACAGAAAAAAATTATAACTTGAATATATGGGGCAAAGTTGCATAAATAAAATAACTGATTGAAAAGATTTGTGTTACAGGAGAAGGACACAGAATATGCCCCCAAACAAGATTGTTTCCAAAATGTAAGCAAATGAGCCTCAGCATATAAGGACAACCAGTCGGAGAAATCACCCGCATAGTTTATTACTGTGACCTACAAGAAATACCTCAGCAGTTTACTGACCTTTACTGTGACTCAGAATTATATGGCTGAGGTTGCTCCATCTGGATTGCCTGAGTGTCCCCTTTTTTGTACTCAAGTATAGACCATAATTCAGGGTTCAGTGCTCCTGCTTGCCCACTCAGAGAGTTTACTCTCTTAACACAAACTCACTGCTCTCTTGCCCTTCTCCAAATACCTGTAGATTTTATTTTTGGCAATACATAACATAATACTTAATTGTATATTACTCTGGATCATTCATTACTTTTTTCTTCAATATAATGCCTGTTCAGTCAGATGACAAATTCCATGAGGGTATCAATCACTGACTGTTAGCCCATAATACCTAACACAGTACTATGCTCTTAGCAAACCAATAAGAAGTCGTTGAATTGAAGGAGCTTTCCAAAATGTTAGGAGGAAACACTTAAATTGAGTTAAACAATTTGTTTCTTAAAAACTCAAGCTCATTAAGCAAATGTTAGAAATCAAGATCTTTGTCTTAATGAGTACAAACACAAATTAGGACACAGAAGAAGATGATAGTTGTTTGTGAGTTAACAGATAAACATGGATAGAAACCAGGTCTGATGACTAAGTAGAAGTTCATCCTCTAGATTTGGGTATATCATTTAAAAGGTTGTATTTTATCATACCCCTCTAGCATTTTAAAATTGACCCTCCCTAAAGGGATCAATGATATTAAAAGATTTCAAAGTTGCATTGCTAGTTGGTGCTTCGTAGTAATCCCTTAGTGCCAGGGAGGCTCATCCCTGGCACTTGGGGGATTGTTGCTGTTCCATTAGAGTGCCTAAGAGTTGCCTCCTGAGGGCTTCCTTGTTGCTCAAATGTGGCCTCTCTCTAAGCCGAACTCAGTATATAAATGCATTACCTTCCCCTCAGCATGGAAGAGACCTTGAATAAAAGGGAAAAAGGTAAAGACAAATGAGTGTATATGGCTAAGAGACTTCAAAGTGAGTCGGGAGGTCATCAGAGAGGTAACGCTTATGCACGTCTCAGCAGGATCTCGTAGATGGCCAAGGTAGATACTACCCCAAATAGTGGGGCTCCTGAGGGCCCCAGAGACACCCAGGTCCTACGGTCACGGCAGATAGCTCTGAAGTTTGGTGCCTTACCAGTGGGTCCTACTTTGGAGATTGTGCTCCTGAGCATGACAGAATTGGACTCAGTTGTGACTTCTCTACACATGCCTCTTCTGTCCCTTTTATTTGAACCTATAATTCAATAAAACTATGGTGCTGGAGTTGGTAGGTGCATATGAGACTTTAATCTCTGGGCTGCCCATGTGCCAACTGGGCCCTGAGTCTCAGTGGAGTTGCTACACCTACTCTCCAGTTCATTGGACTCATCCAGGACAACGAACAAGGAGGTGAGGATGGACAACCACCACACCAAGGCACTGAGAGAGTCTACAACTGCAAGCAAGAGAGTCCCATCCATCAGTCATATGGGATCAAAGCCCCTTCTCAATTAGAGGTGGAGCAGGCATCACCATCCCAGAATCCTCAGGATTGGGTAATAAAATATTAACTAGAGTAGACTTACTGGTATTCTACTATAGACGTATTGTGATTCTAGCAATGGAAGAACTTATATCATTGATATGGGGACAGCAAGGTGCTGCAGTCAGGGAGAAGGAAAAAGGTGCAATATGGGGGCATTTTCAGGACTTGGAATTGACCTGAGTGTCATTGCAATGACAGATACAGGCCATTATATATTTTGCCATAACCTACAGAACTGAGTGGGAGAGAGTATAAACTACAATGTAAAGTATAATCCATGCTTAGTGGCTCCAAAATGTGTTCATCAATTGCAATGAATGTACCACACTAATGAAAGAAGTTGTTAATGTGGGGGAAAGTGGGAGGTGTGGGGAGTGGGGCATATGGGAATCCCTTATATATTTTTTTTATGTAACATTTTATGTAATCTAAGTATCTTTTAAAATAAATAAAAAATATATTTTTTAAAAAGACTATAAATATTTATGCAAAAAAAATAGCTGTCATATTTCTTGGTCTTTAGTGTATAATATAGCTAAAGTTTTCCTATCACACAAAAGGAAAATATTGTATTATTTCATTTATATAAATTATCTAGAATATATAAATTCTTAAAGACAGAAACTAAATTAGAGATTACCAGGGTTTTGTGGGGAGGAGAAATTGAGAATTATTGCTTAATGGGTAAAGAATTTCTATTTAGGGTGATAAAAAAGTTGGAAGGTGGTAATGATAGCATAACATCATAAAAGTAATTAATGCCACTGAATTGTACACTTAAAAATGGCTAAAATAGAAAGAAAAATTGCAACCTAAATATTGTCTAATTTGGTAGCAATCCCAAATTCTGCCCTATCAAGTAAAAGGAATTCAGAAAGGTAACTTTATTTGTTGTGATGAATCCTGCAATACACAATGAGATAGAAATAGTCAATAGGATTTTGTTTCTGCTGTCAGCAGGAATTAGAACAGAATACAAGTAGGAAAGAAATAATGTTGGGTGGATTTATAAGTTAGTATGTTCTGAATCAGGGCAAGACATAAACAAATGCATATTTAAATTTTAAACCTATTTCAACATGTGTGTTCAGCAACTTTATTGAGAAGGAAAAAGAAACCTTGGATACTTCAGAAAAGAGTGTATGAAAAAGAACCCTCAATAGAACAATTATTGAGACTACAAATGAACAAAGTTTCTCAAGAAAATAATTACAGCTAAAGTTGTGTAACTAAGATCAACTTTTTATGCCGGTTTAATTTAACAAGCCAAGTCACATAAAGACAGCAGTTTATTTATTTCGTTGTTCCATCTATTTCTGTGGGTTTTCCAATCCAGTACATTGTCTATATAGACTGACAGAAACATCTACTCCAACATTTTATAAAATATAAGAAAGCAAAAAGAGGGAAAAGAGGAGTGATGCATGGAGGAATATTATAGGCAACCAAAAAAGAATTGCCTTTACATATTATTCCCAAAGATCAGAGTAAGCATTTTGGAGAATGTGATCAACTGATGAAAGATGGCATGCAACATCGGAGGAAAGAATCAGGAGCATATCTTAGCAGATAATAGAGCTGTAAATTTCATGCAAGAGCTATGAAAGATTAGCTTAGCACCTGACTTCCATGGGAGAAATGGCTCAAAAGATGTCATTAGTTGAATAGAAGGAAATATGTCTATCATCTCTCACCAATATCCCTAATAACATCTTTGAGCCTCCAGTTCTTCATCTGCAAACTGGGATAATAGTACTTAAGTAAAAGTTGCTTTGAGGATTAAATGAGATAGTGTATGTGAAGCAATTCTAGGTTCTAAACAAAAACACCCAAAAGAGTAAGATAGAAAGGAAAAATGCTTTCCATTATCTTTTTTCATTGTTGCCATCTAGACTTAAAAGAAACAAATGTACCTGTCAGAGCCAAGTAATAATCTAAAGCATGTAACTGAAATTAGAGATTCTTCTATCTACGATACTCAGTTTCATGCCTGCTGACCACATTCTACAGCAGCGGTTCCAAACTCTCACCTGCACAAAAAAGATTTGGGAGCCTGTTAAAAATCCCCAGAGGTTCTGTTTCCATAAAACAGAAGTGCATACTAAGAATCTGAATTCATTCAGCAGGGAAGCCAGGTAAATCTGGTAGCTGCAGTCAACAGACAGCACTTTGAAAAACAGGCTCTACAAAGGATATTCTAGGATTAGTTAACTATTACTAACAAGTGAAATTAGCAGTGGAAAAAATCAACCTCATACGTGTGCAGATAGAGATAAACAGACATAGAAAATCACAGAATACCAGATTGTGAGGGATTTTTCTACTCAATAAAAAATTCCACCATCCCTGACAGATGGTCATCTCAAAACTCTTCAGTGATGGGGAATTGCTGCCTTCAGGCAACACATGCTATTTTTGGTTTATAAATAGATGTAAAAAAAAAAAGGGCAAACTGTAAGTTATTTGGATAACGGAAGAAATAAGGATATTAAAAATCAATTATAAATGCAGGGAAACATCTTCAAGATCTTGTGGAAGGTGGTGATTTCTTGGATCTTATACCCAAAGCACGAGCAAGGAAAGAAATATAGGTAAATGGGACCTCCTCAAAATTAAACACTTTTGCACCTCAAAGGAGTTTGTCAAAAGGGAGAAAAGAAAGCTGACTCAAAGGGAGAAAATATTTCACAATCACATATCTGATAAGGGTTTAAGATCCATGATATGTAAAGAGATGCTACAACTCAACAATTAAAAGACCAAAAAAGAATTATATATTATATTGAAAGCCTTTCTAGGCTGGATTGAACTCGATATGATACAACTTTCTAATTCAAAATAAATTTGACCACAATACTATATGAACATCCAAATGTTGGATCTGCTACCTGATTCCACTAAAAAAGCTATATTTTTTTGTGACTGCTATAAAAACAAACTTTTTTATATGTCTCTCATTCACATTTCAATGGCACAACATTCAGTCAAACATCTGGCATTGCATTAATCTTCTTACTCAGGCAGTGGCAAGTAAACAGCAATAAAAATATACATAGCCAAACTATTTACAATGTTCACAAATATTTTAAAATAATGGTCTGGATCAGAGTCTAAAATGAATATAGGGTATCTTAAAAAGTAATTTTATCCTACTCCTCTGTTGAAAATGATAGTGCTGATTTTTTTGTAATCTTTAATAGTTAATGAATCAAATGAGGAAAACTTTCATTAAACTGTTTACTTATTTTAGAGGAACCCACAAAATCTAGTGGTTTTAGAAGGCTCTGTCATGTGTAATTGATGCTTATTACTTCCATGTTCATTTATGTAAACTTTCGAAGGCTCATGAAGTCTCTTCTAGTACAAATCCACAGTCATGTTATTGGTATAAAATAGGAAAGTGTGTGGTGCTGCACACTAATATGATCTTGGATTTTTTTAATCTAATCTGCCAAGATATGGTGTGTGATAAGCAATCTTTATAGAGTTATCTGGGTTTAGAGTAAGCAAAAACCCTCAAACTAATGCATTTCACATAGGTCCCAAAGTATCCTATAGTCCAGGGTTCCAGTTGAGAATTAGGGTAGCCCTCATTTCTTCTTTTTCACTAAACTAGAACATCAACCCCAAATCTGTACCCTGCATTAAATTTGTTTGTGTGAAATAACTGGCCCCCCAAGAAAACCATTTGGTTGAACTATTAGATGAAGAAGGTTCCTATGAATACTTTAACAATGTCACTATGATTTATTTTTCTTGGGCCCTAAAGAGCATTTAATAATAAATAGATCTTGTTCTCCAAAAGCATCTTTCTATTTAAGCCTGAGAAAAAGAAAAGCAGCTCCTAACATCCAGGAGCTGGCTAGTACTGCCAGCTAAGCCTTGGTTTCCTCAGAGCTGGCCTGGCACTCACAGCTAAGCCTTGGTGTCCTCCTGCTGAACATAAGCAATTTCACAGATCATCAACATCAGACACGGCCACTCTGTGACCATGATGGATCAAGACCCAAACACTCCCTTATCATGTCTGAACACTGACAAGAACATGAGTGTTGTCCATACCACAAAACACCAAACATCCTGCTCTCACTAAATAAGAGATTCTGCTTCTTGGCCAATTACAGCTTTAGCCTCACCCCAGTCTGCCTTCTCCTGTAGATAAGATCTACCCACTCTCTGACAGTACCCAATTCAGAATTAACCCCCACGTGATCGAATTCCCTCCCAAATCACTCAACCACAGTCCAGGCCTATGAGTCCTTACTAGCACCCTCTTATTGAGATGCCCCATTGTTCCCCACGGGGTGCATCCTTCCTCAATAATAAATAAGCCCAACTTGTTCAACTACAGCTGTGTTCCTGGTGGTCTTTGACTGGAGGGCACTGAAAAACTCGATTGCTGGAGCCAGAATAGATATTCTTAAGAAAAGCTAAAAGAAGTTCTGCCCTCAAGGTACTCACTAAAATTCTAATATAAAATAAACTCCTTGAGTTTTTCTCTCACATTGAGGGTCTTGTGAACCTTTAAAGGACCCTTTAATTCTCTCCCTCTAAAGAACCAGTTTTATGAGGTATATAATGAACAAGTGAGTTATGGCCTGTGGTATATTTACTACAGATAGAGGCTATGTATTTATCAAATGTAATTGAGCAGGATAAAGCTACACTCAGGCCAAAGTAAGTTGGCTGGTTCATAATCCTGGATGCTTTACAGAATCCTACAGTGACTTAAGTGGGAACGTATAATAGAAAAACAGACAGCTGAATTCAAGTAGTGTGGCATTGACTTTTGCTCCAGTTGTTCCTTTTCTCAGATTTTAATGCTTATTAGGAATGCTTATCTCATTACTATTATTTCCTCATCAAAGCACATTTAATGTCTAGTTTCCTAAAATGAAAATCAAAGCAGCCTGCTGCACAAAGTGATGTGAGGCAGTAATCTAAAGATCTAGAGCATAGTTTATGGAAATCTCAATAATTTGTATGAAATAAAAAGTTTCCAATTACAGCATATAACTTTTGACATCTTGAAAAAGAACTACTAGCCTTTGCATGGTTCCACTAATATTCTGCCATTTCTGCCTTGAAAATTTAAACAGACATATGGGCTTTCCTTTCACAGGGCTTATTCTAATAAGCAACTTCTATTTAATGGAACAATAATAACACCAAAATTTATTGCCATAAACTATATATTAAACACTCTCAAAGAATTGTACACACATTATTGCTAATCCTCACAAAATATCAAAAGGTATATACAATTATTCCCATTTTACACATGAGGACCTGGATCAGAGACATTAGATGATAAGCCCCAGTCACATGAAATTAAAGGTTAGACCTGGGATTCAAATCCACTTACACATGATGTGAAGAACTAGGAGTGTGTGTTTGTACATCCATGTGTGTGTTTCCTGTGCATGTTCTCTACTCTATCATTCAACTGGTAATTTTTCCAAGAGCAATTCCTCTACGCAAAATTACTTTGAGCACTCAATTTTCACTCGTTTAACAAAAATGCACAAATACATACACACAAACATTCATAATTTGCTATTAATTCCTATCATTTTGGTTCCAAGTTTGGAAAAAGACTTACTCCTAAAATAAATGTTTGAGAAAATGGAGCTTAAAAATATTAGTTATTACATATGATGGTTTCATTTTCTCTAACCCCTCAAATACTTTAAAGATGCCTTTAGTTATGTGAACTTAGTATCATCACTAGAGCTTAAAACCTCTGAGAATCATTCCCCACCCCTTTAGTTGTCCTAAATATATTATTTATAATGCAGCCCAAGGACTCCAGACAGAAATTAAGAGGATTTGGAAATGATATTATGAATTCAAGCAAAAAAATCCTTTTTCTTCCTTGCTTTTTGCTCGCTCTCTCTCACTCTTTCTTTCTCTTTTTTTTTTTTTTTTATGTTGATCAATTAGCAAGTATTCTAAAAAAATGCTCTTGAGGTTTGGGGGATTGAGAATGCTTAGGTACAAAGGACATTCTACCAGTGTTCCTGGCTGCCCTGACTTATTATCCTTCTGCCTTTATCAGATTGCATCACTATCTTCATGCTATTATTAAATAATTGTCATATGTGGACAAGCTTATTTTCATCAAACTACATGACACTATACAAATACAATACTCTGTTGTTTGCTGACACAATGATCTTAAATATCAGAGGCCTCTAATTATTTAGAATTATTTAGATTCTGAGGCATTTAGTACACCAGAAATCGATAATTTTGAAGCACAACACAATTTCAACATTATTAAAATGAAAAATATTCATTTGTCTGTGATTGTTATTTTTTAATCTGTTCATACAAAATCCCCAAACCATTTCACATTGGAAGCCATTTACATTAGAATCACATTTTTGGATCCCACCCATTTTACTGACCCAAGAAATAAATAGGTTTTAGAACCATTTCTTCATAAAGCATCTTTTTTTTTATTTTTTTTTATTTTTTTTTTTTATTATGGGTAAAAATCAAAATTCTCACAATACATACAAACATTTGCAAAATGATATATAAATATATATGCATATATGTGTATTTGCTTACAAAAATGTTATTTATATATATATATATATACATATATTTTAAGAGGTGCTTAGATTACCTAAAATATTACACAGAACTCACTGGGATTCCCATGTTGCCCACCTCCCACACCTCCCACCACATCCAATACAAACATCTCCCACAGCATCTTTTTTAGAGGTGGGGCTCAGGGAGCTCTGTGAAGCTGCAACAGTTTACTGGAAGGAGTCAGGCCATAAAGAAAGAAGTGCTGGCATTGGGTGGGGCCGAATAGTTTGCATCTTTTCCTACTGTTTCTCACTGGTATCATTTCCATGAAAATCAAGGGTGTATGAATGTATGCCAGGGTAAGAGATTGTACAGGCTGCTTTGTGTGCCCATCACCCCCCACCCCATAATATCTTGGACTGTTTATCTTGATCATTGAAAGAGCTATCACACCAGTGTCTGGGAAAACTGCAGAGGAACTGAGCAAACCAAAGAAATATCATGCTGGGGATCATATTTCTCCTGTCAAAACAGTCTTTTCTCCTTAGGAAGAACATGCTTAGCACAGGAGCAAGAGACATTTGCTGTCTAGCCATCTCAAGACCATCACAGAGCAAACGTTATCTGGTCAAAAATCTCCATTTACTTCACCAGCTTGCTTAACACTCTTCCTTTCAAACTCACTCTTTCTAAAAATAAAATGAATCTCTCTGTACTCAGTTAACACTAGAAGCATCCATCAGTGGCCACATCCTTAGTAATGCACATGCTGAACACACCTTATCTCTGTTCACTTCACGATGCTCTAGTCAATGTATCCATTATGAACTGCGGTTCCTTTAATATTCTCAAAAAGCAGCAGTTTGCACCTGCCTCTTGGAAAAGCAATGCTCTGCACTGCGCTGCAATCGAGTCTGTAGTTACTCATAATGTTCCACAGTTTCTATAGACTCACTAATATTACATACACACACGGATATACAGACATGGCCAATTTCAACCATTTACCTTTTTGGGTCTTTTTCGTCTCTGACTACTGCCATTGAACTTCTCTCCACTGTCGCTTTTCTGAGCTGCATCTTCGTTCATCATTTTGAACAGTTCGGAAAGAAAATAGCTCTGCCATTAAACCCTGCTGCCTGTACGTACCACTAGCGAGTATGCACTTACTGGAGGAAAGGGGAAGGGGGAGGAGGAGGAGGAGAAGGCGGGGTGGGGAAGGGGGCGCACTGGGAGGGTAAGGACGGAGACGTTGCCATGGCAGCAGCTGCCACAACTGTTTATCTGACTGCATTGTTAAATCTGATTCAACCAATTACCATCAGGGACCGGTTACAATGAAGAAAGCCTGGAAGAAAGAATGCTAGGGACTAGAATGATTTGGGAACTCTGCTGGTTGGCTTTTGACACACCCTCAATTCCATCAGCCCCAAACCCACAAACAAAACCTGCGCTTAATTTTCTGCCTACAGGTACTTCAACACAGAACAGACACAATGCAAAATGAGAAAACTATAACATTCTTGAATGTGTCTCTGAAACAGAAGAGGTACATTTTGGCCAGTCAAGAGGCTACTCGAGGAAAAGGATTAGCAATTTATTTACTGAACTGAATATAAGGAAGTTTCATTTCTAAGATGTTATTCACTTGATTTCAAATTTCAAAACTCAGCTCAAGGATGACTTCTGTTATAAAGCCTTGAAAACAGCTTCTCCAAGAACCAGGTAACACGAACAACTCCCTTCCCTATTGCTCCTCTTTCCACCGTGGCTTCTGACAGAGCACCTGTAACACTATTGCACAACTGCACTGTTTACCCAACTGTCTTTTCTTGCAGGGAATGAGCTTTTTAAGGCCAGGGATAGTGGTGTCTGTGTGTGTGGGGGGGGGGGGTATGGGTGAGTGGGAAAGATCACTGAATTTCCCAGAACCAAGCACAATGCATGACATTAAACGCCATTAATCAAGGTTTGTTGAATATATGTCAGGCACTATGGATGATACAAACATAAGAAAGTCTTAGAGTTCACACAATTTATAATCTCTATGAGAAATCTTCTAAACCTAATGCTTTCTGTTGACTGATGGAAAAAAAGCACAATTTCTGCTCTCAAGGAGCTTATAAAATAATAGTTCCAGAATTCTTCTTCATAAGAAAAGAAACCAGGACTCATTTTTATAATAAGAATTCCCCAACCTTATCTATTGAATCGACCATATTTGCTTATTTAAACATAATAAATTGTGGATCCACCACAGCTCGATATGTTTCGTGCAGGTGTGCATGTACACACTAAACACTCAATCCAATCCCTAGAAAACAATATATGGAATACCCAGATGTAAAAATAGAACAAGGATTAGACTCAGTAGGATAATGTATATAAACGCATTGAAAACAGAAGATGCCTGTATAAATTTGTTATTGTTAACCCTATCATCATTATTACGAATACAGGTGGTTTTCAACTCAGAAAGGTATACCTTAGAAATGATTCTTACATGCAAATGGCTACCATGATTGGGAATTAACCTTTCCAGAAACATAGACAAGAAAAAGTCACCTTCTTTCCTCACTGCCCTTGCTACTTCTATTTCCCTCAGCCTTAACAGCCCTAAGACCCTTGCCACACCCTCATCTAGAATCAATACCATCTTATGACCCCCAACCCACCAACATTGTCCTCTTAGCCAATGCCTCAGTGATGCCGCGAATCGCCCAGCAAGACCTAAGAGGCAATGGGCCTCTCCCTGCTTCCCCCACAAAAAAAAAAAAATCCAGGAAGAACTTATATAGAAGCCTCTACTCCCACTGTGGTCATAGGCTTCACCCAATCCCCATGATATACCCCCACTCCTCCACTATCCTCTCACCCATCTCTTCATCTATCCCCTCATCTGTCCCTATGACACTCTCTTTGGACCTCCTGGGAGTAGCCTTGGCCACCTAAATTCATTTACTCATTTATAACTTTGTAAACATTCATTGGATTCTTGCCATGTGCCCAAATCAAAGTCTAGGTACAATGTCCTAACCACAGAGGATATGACTGTAAGAGGCAGAACTAAGAAAATAACTAAGTAGTAAACCAAAATAACAGTGATAAGCTCTATAAACAATTTTAAAATGTAGGATAAGGCGTGATGGGATAGAGGAAATGACTCTCTAAAGATCTGAATAAATGAGGGGCTACATCTAGCAAATATCTGGGGGGAAGTATTCTAGGCAAAGGGAACGGCAGTTCAAAGGTCCTGAGGTAGGAACTGCTTGGCAAATTGCTATGATACTACCAAAAGAGGAAAAGGAGGAAAGTAGAAAACTTTTCTAGCAGTTGAATCTTTAAGACAAAGATGTTACTAAAACCCTTTGTTTCCATTGAAGTCAGAAAGTGTTTTACAATCAATGGGTTAAATTTGTTTCTGTAGCCCAATTAGGCACCTAATCATTGTTTTTACATGGCTTCTGCAATGTAATTTGCAAACAAATGTATTTTAAAATATACCGCAATATTTTATGAATCAGATCTGCTTATTATGGTCAGACAGTCTCTGATATAGCATTGTTTTCCCTTTCAACATACAAATATACAGTGCATGGTTCTAATTACCCAGGTTCATGTTCAGGCTTCTAACTTAGACAATGTGCTGTAAGTTCCTGGCTGTTTGGAGTTGTTTCGGAATATTGTTTAATATTAACAACACAATTCCTCAACAGAATTAAAGTATTGCACAAACACTACCTGAGCCGCATCTTGTAAACATCTATTTTCAAAGCACAAACTATAAATCTTAGCGAGAAGATACATTAAACCAGTGCATATATTGCAATATGGCAAATATTGCTATCTCCATGGAAACAGGGCATAGTAACAAGTTGTTATGAGGTTATCAGTGTTTGGGCAGCCATCTTTTCCTCTTCCTCTGAAGCTTTCAGTCACTTTCTCTGTGACTCTGTGCTAGATGCACTTCATTTTCCATCTTCACACTGTAATTTATAGTGGGAATGCCCCTAACTGGATGATAAGCTCTTGAGTCAGGATTAATATCTGTCTAAGATTAATGTCTATGCTAAGGCTTCTCTGATTCCACGGCTACTGTTCTTTTCTTATATCATGGCTGGCTTCAATAAGAAGCACCACTTAATAAAGTGATCTCAGATGGGCAAAGACTAAAATAGAAAATGCCAAGAGGGGAAATCACAGTCCTATGCCAGTGACCTGACAGAAAAAGAAAGAAATCTCAATTGGTTTTATATTAAGCATATTTTTACAGGCATGGAGTTTTCGAGACAATTATATTAATTTTAATAAGCCTACTCTTTTATTAAACAATTAGAGTTAACACAGTATTATAAAATCTGACACACTACATTTTTTTAATTGTAACATTATTTGAGTGGGGTAAAGCTCCTTAAATTACATGCAATTATGTCTTAGAGATGGGTTATCTTCCAAAAGTTCATTTGTGAGTCAGAGTTGTCTGGCGTTCCAAATGCATTTTTCACAGAAACAGTGTTATAAATAAAGGCTCAGTTCTCTAAAGCCCAAAAGAGATTCTCTCACTTATTAGTGGATAGACTCTTAACTACTAGGTGGAGACCAGACAGTGGCTCATCAAACCATTTCTCTTTCCCTCTTGGGCACAGAGCTGGACCATATTTCCCAGCCTCCCTTGTATTTATATGTAACCATCTGACTTAGTTCTAGCCCGTGAATTGCCAGTGGAAGTGATGTAGCCTTCCAGGTCTAGCTAATAAAACCCTCCATGAATAATCTTTACTCTTTACCTATATGCTGACTGAACACAGAGGAAGACATGACCTAGAAGGAGGCAGAGTAACAGGTTGGAAAAAAGTCTAATATCTGTGTGGAGCAGAGATTCCTGGATAAATCCCTTTTCCCCCTTTCTATTTCCAGAAGTCATTGCTTCTGACATGGTGGTCTCCATTCTCTGGCCAACTGAAAAAGCAAACACAGAATGTTTGCCTATCTTATAAGCAAACACAGCCTTATTGAGTTTCTCTAAGAATTCTTTTTCTTTCTTTTTTATACTTTTGTTGTCAATGGGAAAAGATATGAAGTAAAGATAGCAAGGAAAGGGAAAACTTCGTTTCTCAAAGTTCACAATAGAAAAGTCCCTGATATTCTGGAATGTACATAGAGCTGGGCTAGAGGTGGGCTCAGATCCACTTCCAGGCATCAGAACAACTCTCCGTACCTTTCCTGAATTGCTGGTCATTCTGCCCTAGTCTTATTCTATAGTTCCTCTTCCATAGGAGATTGAGAAGAACTCTATCTAAATTAAGTTCCATCTCCTTGGGAGCTAAAAAAAAAAAAAAAAAAAAAAAAGTAAGACTAATATGAGGTAGGAAACGCTGTCCACTTTTTTTCCTCCCAGTTATTTGCAGTCCACTCTCATAAGCAGCAGGAAGTACTTCCTTTCCCTCTTTTTGATCTTTATCTTCCTCTCACCATCTTCCTCTTTCATCATTCATTTACTCCTTTATTCATTCTACAGATATTTATTTGGTGACTAACTACTATATGATAGACTCTGTGATAGATGTTGGGGCTTTGGCAAGAATTCGATAATTTTGGTCCTCAAAGAGTTTACAATTTAAATGTGGGAACAGTCATAGAACTAGAAGAGTAACGACTGCATCTGTAGTGGATATTAAGTGTATTATGGCTGCATAAAACAGGGGTGCCTAACCTAGGCTGAAGGAACTTCACGACAAGTTTGAGATAAAGTGCTTGTAAACTGAGGAGATTTCAACGATGAGGAAGAATTATCTGAGTGAAAATGAAGGTGTAAGGTAAGGATCCAGAAGACTGATCCAAACAGAAGCAACAGTATGAGTGAATGCTCTCTGGTGGGAAAGAACACAGCACTGGAGAACTGAGAGAAGGCCTATGTGGCTGTCTGGTAGGTCTTGGTCTTGGCAATCTTCACATCGGTGCTGTGTCAATCATGTCTACTATTATTTGAAATTAAGAAGCCATCACTTCTTGCTTAAGGTGTTAACAGACCAGAGAAACTAGTCCACTAAACAATTAGTCCCCAAAGGAAGAAAGACTCAGGTTTCAGATGTAAATGTGGTCTGGGTCCTGCCCATAATGGGAGTCTGTGAATTAATATGCAGCAACACCGGCTAGGAGCCTGCTTTCATTCGCATCATACCAGCCTTGCATAAGGTTTACCAAACAGGGAATTTGGTTGCAAATTTTACCATGTACAAACCAAAAGAAGAATTTTTTGGAACCCACATATAAATTTTTAGCACCTCACTTCACCTGAGGCACATAATTTTTTAAATTAGCATAGTGATTAATTATGAATCTCACTTAACATAAATACCAGGAATATTATTTTAGACCAAATTTAAAATTTCACAGGAGAATAACAAAATGTGGGTGAGTTCACCATGTACATGCTCCAGGCTAGGTCAGTTTTTTAGGACGCGTTGTTATCTGCCTGCTCTACTAGAGTTGCTCTGCTCAGTCTCCAGTGATATTAGTTCTTGAAAATAGCTGTTATAATTGGGTTTCCCTGTAGATGCAAATGAATGGTACATTGGGGAAGGTTGTGTCCTTGACAGATATTTTTTCCAGTCCACTTTAACTTTATTACTGTACACATATTTAATCTTTAACCAACTTAAAAATAAGTTATGACAATGTTTTTTTTTTTTTACTTTTCTTTTAAAAATGAAGGGAAAGTATGCATTCATTGTTAATGTGCAACATAGAAATAACCTCTATATTTAAGACTTACATAAAAATAAATTTTAAAAGATGTATAACCATGGTAGTTAGAAGGGACCATAGAAAACATCATACTGAGCCCCTCATTCTTTACAAGAAAGTTGGAGCCAAACTATGTTATGTTACCTTCCCAAGGTCACATATACAATTAGTAGCAGTTTAAATTAAATTATGAGTTTTCTCATTCTTAATCCAGCATTATTGTCTTCTAGCGGGGTTTCTTTCTACTAAAATGAACTTCAGGAGGCCTCCCTCCTCAATTCCTCAGTTGTTCTCAGAGGAATATATATATATATATCATTAGGCACCAGGCAAAAATGTTTCAGGCAATAGAAGTAGGGAGCTAACTAAGACAAAGTGAAATTTTTTTTAAAAATACCCCAAGCTTAGATCAGAGATTGCTATAAAGAGGGTCCAAAAAGGGGAGGGGAAAAGAATAGATAAGCTAGTTTTTCCAAAATTACCCTTTGCCAAATTATCTCAAGAATGATAAAAAAGCAATGCTAATATGAGCATTAAACCTTCAAAAAGCCTTTAAATATATAATCAAAAAGATAATAAATGGCAAATGAAGTCAGTTTGCTGTCTTATCATCCCACTGAATGAATCATTAATGACTACTACTATTTCTCCTAGTTGGAAAAGTAGACTAACAGGGGGAGTTTCTTGTCTATTACTGTTCTGTAACTTCTGACTACAATGCAGTCCAGCCCAATGGTATTCCAATGATCTACTGCTGTGTTATAACCCACCTCATAGAATGAGTGGTTTGAAACAATTAATTTGATCACTAATTTGCTAACTAATTTATGGGTCAGAGATTTAGGGAGGGCCCAGCTGATTGATTTGATTCTGATTCATGTGGTGTTAGCTAGGGCAGGTAGGGCTGGAGGATGCACTTTCAAGATGGCATCCTCACTCACTTAGCTGGCTCCTTGGGGTTCATTGGCCTCTCTGCTTATCCACATGGCATCTCATTTTCCAGGGGCTTTCTACATGGCTTGGGTTTCTTACTTTACGGTGGTCTCAGGGTAGTTGCATTCTTCTATATCAGCTAGTTTCTAAGGGACAGAAAGTAGAAGGTACCAGGCCAATTAAGGGTGCTGCCATATTTTATTGATCAAAGCAATCATGGGGCTTATTCAGATTCAAGGGGTGGAGAAACTGATTTCACCTCTTGATGGAAGAACGGAAGGGTCATATTGTAGATGGGCATGTGGGATGGGAGATATTATTGTAGCATCTTGATAAATGTAATCTGCCACAGATGGCTAGCAAGTAAAGTAGGCCACAAGGGAGAGAAAGTATAAGGGCTGATTTTGCATATTATAAGCTCAAGGTCTTTTGCCAAATGAACAGTCTCTGCCAGTTAGAAATGCACTGTTATGCATTCTTGTTTTATACAAAGAAGGTAATCAATGCCGGTTTCTGGAATGAATAACTAGAAAATTACCAGATCAAACTCTACCATTTCCTCTAAATGCAAAATTTCTATTGACCTCAGAAGATAAGTTTCATGTTATCATACTGCCTAAATATGAGCCACTGTGTCTAATAAATTCACAGTAATCAGTTACTCTTTCATATTTGAAGTACAACTTCTTTTGTGCTTCCTTTCTTCACTCTTACCCTTTTTGTATGTGCCTTGACCCCTCACCCACTCTTATACTCATTCTATCCTACCATATAACATATATATGACCTCAAAATAACCTAAAATCCTACTGTACAAAAAAGAAAAATGGAAAATAAAACCTTAAAAAAGTCAACAAAAGTACATCATAGCTTAGAAATAACTTAATCTAATATCTAAAAAGAGATAGGCAAAGCAAGCATATACATTGTTAGCTTCAAACCCTACACTAGGAAAAAGCAAAAAGTATTGAGGTGCAAGACTAATTATAAACTACATTACTACAACAGCCCAGAAATTATTTTTTTAGTGCTGATTTATTTAAATGTTGTATATTGTTTGTTCTTGGCCTTAATACAACTATGAATCTGATGTGTTCCTTTTGTCATTCAATCTGTGGTATTCTCTTCAATTTAATCTTCTTTCCTGATTCTAGCTTTGACGTAAAATTAGAACAGAAAATGTCTATTTTAATTATTCAATCACATAACCACTAAGAACAAATTGGACCTTGATAATGTGATAAGCAAACCTGGAAAGGGAGTATCCTGGAAAGGGAGTATCCAAATTCAACTAATTCAACTAGGAAGATGATCTTTCTTAAGGAAGTTGATCAAGTCATACATGCAAAATTCAGGAACCAGTGTATGGTTAATCCATGCAATTGGTCACATTGACTATACAAATTACTACACAATATCTGCTTGCCAGTTTGTTTTGCATAAGTATCCAAAAATTAACTTTTGTCAGCTTGTCAATTTACAAAAATATTTAGAACAGGGGAGCAGATGTAGCTCAAGCGGTTGAGCACTTGCTCCCCACATAGGAGGCCCCAGGTTCGATCCTTAGTGCCTCCTAAAAACAAACAACAAACAAACAAATGGTAAAAACCAACTTGGGGGAGCCGATGTAGCTGAGAGGTTGAGCACCGGCTTCCCACATACGAGGTCCCGGGTTCAATGTATATATATATTGAGAATATATCAACAATAAAATGCTCAATACTATAAAGACTGAAATAGGTGAGAGCAATTAAATTAAACTAAATTAAATGTAGTCAGTGAACTCCAGGATATTAACGTCACACTTTAATCTAAGTAGTCTACCTGAACCTGTAAGACTCTGTATTAGTTAGCCAAAGGGGTGCTGATGCAAAGTACCAGAAATCTGTTGGCTTTTATAAAGGGTATTTATTTGGGGTAGAAGCTTACAGTTACAAGACCCTAAAGAGTCTAACTCAAGGTACCATAAGAAGTACTTCCTCATCCAAAGTCTGTTATCAGGTATTGACACAAGATGGAAGGTGATATCTGTGAGGGTTCAGCCTACCTCTTTCCTCTTAAGGCTCCATGGACCCAGCTCCTTCCAGTCTCAGCTGTAGGCTCGCATAAAGCTCATCTTTCTTCCCGGTGATCATTTCTTTCTGGGCTCAGTTGCTCTGTTCTCTTCATTAGGTCAACTGTAAACTATCAAGCCAATGGCTCAACTCTCCCTGGGGCTCAGCGTCAAAACCAACTTCTCTCCTCTGCCATGTCTTTTTCTGTGTATCTACTTCTGTGTTAAGAGTCTATTTTATTGGCCCATCAAGGTGGCGGGCCCTCAACCCACATGCCCTAATGACATGGTCGAATCAAAGCCCTAAACTTAATTTAATCAAAGGCATCTCAGCTGAATCCAATACAATCAAAGGGAATCACGCCTAGAGAAACAGACCAGTTTATAAACATAATCAATTATCTTTTTGGGGATTCATAAATAATATCAAACTTCCACAGACTCTAAGTGAAAATTTCCTTTATTACAAGCCAACTTATGGGCCCGTAAATTATCCACCTTGAGAGTACCAAGAACTGTGAAGGGTCTGAGATTTTACCTACTTTTAAGCATACAGGTGAGCCTGCCATAGCTTCAGGATAATGGTAGAAGTTACGAGACTTCTGGGTCAGAGACAAAGGACTATATTACTCATAGAACAGTAAGCAACATGGGCAACAGAGTATTTGTGTTAGTTTCCCTTTCCCTCAATTCTCCAAGGGGTAACATGTATGGCCCAGATGGATGTCTTCATATTCAGTGGGTTGCATATAGGAAAAGAACCTTGAGTTTAGGGAACTCAAATCTTTTATGAGGCAAGTTTGCCTTTACTTTGTTTCTTAGGGAGAAATTATCTTTATTATACTGGACAGTAAGCAGACCTGCCCTTTGCTTCTGAGATAAATACTATCTCTATTTTCCAAGGCTGTTTGCTATACCAACATCCATGAAAAGATAGTCTCAAACAAAGACAGTCAGTGCCTCTGTTTCTAAGATGTACAGAAATGCAAGATGCCTATGTCTCTTCAATGGAAAGTTTCTAAAAAATGCATGTTTAACTGCTCTTGAGGAGTGTGAGGACACAAACCAGAGAAGCCATAAATTCCTAGATAAGTCAATCCCACCTCACCCCTTATAAGTGCATCTTAAAAGGCACATGCACATTCCTAAGCACCATAGCCATCTGTACTAGAACCACTACTGTTGTATATCAGTAACTTCTAAGAGACATGTTTATGATCTTGCAAATCCTGACTCGACTCTGTACCTTCCTTGTTTTTACCTGATATAACCCCCTCTAACTCCCTGGATGGCACAGAACGCTATTCTGAACATCCCATAGCCACCCAGGACCAGCTGCCCAGTCTGTAAGTTCCCTAATAAACTGTAACTATTTTGCCATATGATAAGGAGTGGCCTGCTTCATTTTTCAGTCTTAAGTGCCCATTGAACTTCAGCAGAACCTATGCTGAAGGTTCACGGTCAGACAAGAAGCTAAATGCCAAAATATCCTTGTAATAGTCCCAATTTAAGTGAAAATTAGATTAGTATTTCCTTCAAATTCTCTGTAGACATACATACACTGCTGTGTAATAACAAGCTATTAACAGTTAACTTAGTTATACATATTTTGAAGATATCAAAAATTATTTGGAGTATTGCCATAATTACTATGGCTTACAATAAGGAGCAATGGTTTGAAAGTCAGTAGACATGGATTTGATCCCAGGCTGTCATTATCTGGTAAGATGACTCACAACAAAATCATATAACTTATGTGGGCCTCTATTCCTATATGTCTTCCAATGTGTGATATCTCTCTTATTTTTTCCAGATAATTTCCTACTTCTTTTTTACTGCTTTAAGTCCTTGAGTCTATGAACTCACACTTTAAAGTGCAAAAAATTACTCAAAGAGAATTTAATGAGCAGATTAAATGGCCAGTTACTCAATATCAGACAGAAATGTAAGTAGCTATCTTCGTTTTCAATTTCCTTTTCTGTTTCCACTAGAAAACATAGACACTGGAAGACACATGAGACTACAGAATCTAATTTTTCTCAAGGTCAACAAATGAAGTTAGAAAAAAATAAAGAAAACAGAAATGTTGACCATAATGATACAAATTATTTAGACTTGGAAAATAATTTTGGCAGTAGTAAAAATGCTCTGGAGTTATACCCACCAGTTTGGACAGAAATAAAAAGACTACTGGTTTGAAATGGTCAATTTTCCCTTCTCTTTCCAGCATCTCATACCCAGTAAATGAAACCTTTTGTTTCCACATTGGAAATACATCTTATTTATTTCTTCCATTCTATTCCCATCACCTCTACTCCACCCTTTTTTCTCTCCTCTCTGAACTATTTTAATCAACAGGATTTGTTTCATTCTACCTTCAGGTTTTATCCTCTAATTTGACCTCCAGAGTGTTTTGTTTTATTGTGTTTTCTTTTTCTGAGTCTTCAGATCCTAAAATGCTTGAATAAAGTTCAAATATCTTCAACTACTATTCAAATTCATCTGTAATTCTTCCTGCCTTTGAGGGTTTTACTCAAAGTGGCCTATTAAGGGTGATAGATAAATCAAAATACAGTAGATCAGATTTTTGTTAAGGAAAGGTTATCAGAGTCTCTATGAAGAGCATCTAATCCTATCTTGGTGGGTCACTGAAAAATTCCCAGATAAAAAAACATCTATACTTGTTTTATTCCTTCTTCCTATAATTTAACCCAAATTGACCACAGAGTTTTTCCAACAACTGCAAATTACATTAAATTTTCCTTGTCTGTAGATGCTATGCCACTTCTTATCTGTGTTAATCAGATAAGCTAATTAACTGCTTAATATACATTGGTCTTTTCCCCCCCAACTAGATACCTTGCAATGCCAAATAAAGTAATTAAGAATAAATTGGGATGCAAGAGAAAAAAAAAATACATATATATATAAAATCCTGGGTGAAAGCCAATGTTGGCATTTCTTATTTCCTTCACAGACTCACTGCAGCTAGAATAGTAGAAAAGCCTATATATATTTTAAAAAACAAGAGTCAACCCACCTTAGAAAAAGGTTGGATTCCCAAAGTTTGAACGAATTTGCCCATAGAAACGATGTTGTATATAACCTGATGAGTTCCAGGATAGCTCATATAAACCTCTGTAACTATAATGTACCCCTCTTCCAAAACAGTTTTCAAGTTTATCTAAACTGACATATTAAGTACTTCTTCTATAGGAAAATGAATTTTATACTCCATGAGAGATTCTAAAATATACTTCCTCACCATGATAGCCTAAGCAGGAAAGTGGGGAAAAGAGGAAAAGGGAGCTGTCATTAGTTGAAAAAGAATCCAGTAATATCCAATAATTTGCTAATTTTCCATACGTGACCAGAAAGACTGTCCATACTCCTTTGGCAAACATTATTGCATACCTGTTAAGTAATAGGTTCTATTCTCCATTCTAGATCTACAAAATGATTAAGACATGATTCTTGTCCTAAAGAATGTACACAGAAAGAGTACATCAAGGATCTACTCTCTTCTTATTAAGCACTGTCTGTTCCTGCTTTTACTTTAACCTGGGAAGGTTAAAAACAACCCCAGGAGGTTCTTTATATTGGCTGCAGTTTTTTCTCATTAATATTTTTTTTCCAGCAATAATGGTCACAGTAGATAGTCCCTATTTCTTGATCAATTGAATGGGTCACAGATAAATCAAGACTACTCAGTTATTATTAGTTTAACTGGAAAACTTCATCTTGTTATAAGCCAAACAAAACTACAAGCAAACAGCAGAGATTTCTCTTCTGGACCCACCTAAAGAACATTTGTGATATATTTAAAATTTATCTTGATTTCCCCTCTTGGTGTAATCTTTGTTCTCAAACTCATCCCATCTTCAAGGTTTTCCTTTTCCAACATTGAACCCAGGACCTCCCTTGGGTTCAGAGCCCTTTTTTTTTTTAAAGATTTTATTTATTTATTCATCCCCCCCGCCGCTGCTTGTGCTCGCCGGGCCAGCCAACCACGCCGTGCGGGCGGGCCTGCCCCCACCAGGAGGCCCCAGGAACCGAACCCGGGGCCTCCCATATGGCAAACGGGAGCCCCACTGATTGAGCCACAGCCGCTTCCCCAGAGCCCTTTTGAACTTTCTAGATTCAATTCCTAGCAAATTATTCATACTATTCTGCTAGCTAATTTGGCATGATAGCATACTCACAGAAAAATGAAGCAAGCAGGAAATAGATGGGAACCCAGTACCAAATCTACCCATTAGGTCTAGAGTCCTGGCTTTGAGTGACGGTTCATTCAAGAAGTCAAGGCACACAGCTCAAGACAGCTCTTCATGGGACTTAGATAACCAGGCACGCAAGATGCAGGAGTGGGGCAATGTAGGAGAGGGATCATGGCAGGTTGCAGGTGGTTGTCCATATGGGGTCAGGTACTAGTAATGAGAAGGGCCCGTGAACAGGCAATTAGATTCTCCCTATACTAGTGTCTGTCCTAGAGCCTATAGTGCTAGAGCAAATGGAAAATGACCATTAGTTGGCTCTTCATTCTGAAGAGTCCTATACCTGGGTGGGTGTCTTATTAATGTTGGATAAGGACAGTAATGAAGATGACAACTTTCATCAGACCAAGAATTCAATCTCATCCACAAACTTCTTTCTCAAATTGTTGGTTACTATTATAAGAGAAGTAAATCTGTTCTCCAAAAATATAATAAAGTCATGTAACAATAATAATGTTAAGGTAGTATTTGATGGTATAAGTGAGAAGATTTTCTTAGATTTAATTTCCTTGAAAGCACATTCTTTCCAATCATGCAATTACAGACTTTACCTTTTTGGTCTGCTCTTTAGGATAATAGTCAGGAAACATATATCCCACTCCTGGACTGACCCTTAATTAATTGGGTTATAACCATGGAAAAGCCACTTAAACTGAATGTCAGTGTCCTTATTTCTAAAATAAGAGGGTTAAACTTAAACTGTAGATATGATTTCTAAGATTGTTGCGTGAGCCTGTAATCCTGGTACCCACTGGGTCATTTTCACCTCATGTAATACAAGATTGGCTTGAACACTGCTAGCCACAGGGTGTTCCTTGAATCCCTATTTATCAAGTTCCTTAAATCAGATGATAAGTTGTTTTCTAAACATAGGGAAGAGACCATTTCATTCTTCTCAAGTGTAATCTAATCATGGCTGAAGGGTCCTATATGGACAAATAGAGCAATACTTGTGATTCACAAGGATGCACATGTTTTTTGCTTTTCCTGATATCGGAAGCTGTTTTATGGTACACTGAAAGTCAACTGCAACCCTCTTCCAAAAGTCACTCCAAAACTTGCTTACTCTGGAGCACTTCTGTGCTTTCCTGGGTAGGAGAAGAATGTTTCCTCTGAAAGGTGATAGCAGACATTTTTTTTTTAATGTATCTACAAGTATTTGAGTGAGTATTCTATTGTAATTCATTGTAGGAACATAGTCTTCTCAGGAAGAGAATACTAAAGGGTAGCTGTGTATATTATATTGACTAATATAAAACAAATGAGGATTGCTTTGTTTTTAAGGTGTACCTTCTCTCTAAACTAATCCTTAAATCTTTCACTGGTATCATTGACTTTGGAAAACAGAAGAAGCTGCCTTTGGGAAAAAGTCACAGCCTTGTTACAGCTTTACTCATTGTTAAGTGGAAGATTTGGGGACTGCACAAACGTCCCTAGAAATTCTATTTATGGAGCCTCCAAACCAACAGTACCAAATTAGGAAATTCCAGAATCCATCCTCTCAGCCTAGAATCCTGGGAATAACAACCAAAATGGTGAAGGTGGGAATGACAAATAGTCTGCACTTTGAAAAAGAACTTAGAAGCAAAGAGGATTGCTGGCGCATTGCTCTGGAAATTCTTTCATTGGAAAAATGGAATTCAAGTCCCCAAGAAACAGTCAAACTAGTATTATAGCACTTGACATTCACAAGGTAATTTCACTTAGATTATCATCCTTAGTCTACACCATAAATCTCTATGAAGGTATTCTCTTTGGTTCTTCCATTTCACCTGGAAGGTAACTTGCAGCTCAGAGAGAGGTTAAGTACCTAACCAAGACAAGCCCTAGGAGGTAGCGGGTCCTCTATCTCCAATTTCTAGTGTCTCACATTCTTCATGCACTCTCCACAGAGTTTGTGCTCCAGATCTGGGACAAATCTACCCAACAATAGGTCTTCTATATGTAAAATTTAAAAAAAAATTTTTTTTTTAATTAGGAAAACAAATTAAGAAAAAGAAAAGATGAATTCAAAATATTCTATATGCTCTTCTCCTTCCAAAAAGGCAGACATGTGATTCAAACTGCATATATTTTTTCAAATCATGTTGCCAAAGAGTAGTACAGAAAATAGAACTATTTCTAAAATAATGCTTTAATTCATTTTTGTTAGCATTAACATTCCTGCAGTGCATTTAGGGGATTCTTTAGTTTTAGAAGCTCTTTATTTGTAAAGTATTTTATTGGGCTTATAGAGGAGTTAAGCTACAAAGTTATACAGAGTTGACCATAATTCAATTATATCTAACTGTCATTACCTCAAAACACATTGTGCTTAACTTGAGTAAATACAAATGTTTTGCTTTAGAAAAGAAAAAGAAAGGAAGGAAGAAGAAAAGCACACATAAAGTCTACTATAGTTTTTGCATACCCTTGCTTTTGATATTAACAATGTCACTGTTTTATTCATCATACGTTCTTCAATGACTAAGAAATGGGGAGAGAGTTGTTCAGTTGGAACTTCCCAATTCTTCTTTAATGAGAGGCTTTTCCTAGTTACCTTCTGCTGAACCCTGCAGTTACATCTGTTCCACCCTGATTACAAAAGAACAAAAGAACAAACCACTGGTCTACTTAAGGTTTCATCAGTGATAACACTAAGCCATTAAGTCAAACCAGATTATAAGACAATATAGCCTTGTCGGGTGGGGGTAGAGGAAGATGAAATAATCTAAATCTTGATAAATAATAAATAATCTTAATTTTTCATTGTATTTCCATGATTGAATAAGCTACATTTTAAGTGGCTTCTATCCCTTAGGAAGAAGTTTAAAGTCAAACCATTCCAGCTTACTAATAAGCAAGAAATCAGCCCATCTGCCCATTATTTTACAACAGTCCCCAGGGCATCTTCTCTTCCCCTTAAATAAATAAATCCAAGGCAAGACAAAAGGATGATTAAAAGAAAGAAAGATAAATATCTACAAAAAAGATGAAAGAAAGAAAAATTTGAGCCAATTAATTATAAAATTAATTTTTTTCTACTGTATCTCTATAGAAGTCTCATAAAAACGGTTTATTGCTCTTTCTCTAATTTATTTTCAATTAAAATTTACAATTTATTTTAACAAGTTTTTGGTGAACTTCAATTTATAGTCATAGAGCTGGCAGATAATTCTAGTCATCTGCTAAGTATCTTTCAAGCAAATAAATATCTCAAAATCTTTAGGAAAACAGCCATTCATTATCTTAACCTAGCTTTCCAGGGTGGTAGTTCCTTCTAATATTTATCATCCTGATAGCCCACCAAAATTGTTCTTTGCTTTAACTAAACCCATTTTCCCTCCATCTCAGCCTAAAAAGAAAATGATCAACATCCCCCTCATTTAAAAAACAATAATAATCCTTTCCTATACTTAAAAACATTTATCTATACGTCATTTTCAGTTTATTTATTTTCTGGCTTGAACCATCCCCATTTCTTAAACTATTCTCATGTATGACTTATTTCCTTTCTTTTCTATCATTTAAATTACTTTTTAGCACTCTTCAGTCTTACCTCTTAGTTAAGTACATTAGCCATTCACAAACATAGAATTAACACAAACCACAGACAGCATAGTACAGACATATTTTAAACAATAACTGTGAATTGCTGACTCACATTCAGCTTGAAACAGATTTTTTCTGGGATTTTCTTTCATTTCTTGTGCTGAGTCAATCCCTGTATTTACATTGTAATGGGCATACTATTTCTCCACACAGAATTTTTATTCTCTTTTTGTAAAATTATTTGAATTTTATCTTTATCCTTGGGGTCTGGCCTAATTTGAGCCCCAAGTACAAATGTGATGAACATATTCTAAATTTCTTTTTCCATATCATCTGTAAAGATATTAAATCAAGGGGCTACTGAATACAGCCCCATTGCTTGATGTCCTATAAGAAGGGATTTTGAGTTTTCAAGAACTGTGTAGGTTCTAGCTTCAAGCTGAAGTTTCATCTCTTCACAACAGTTCAGCCAGATTTGTTTAGGAAAATATCAAGTGAGTCAAATATAAGACAATCCGGTCTCTAGATGTTGACGTCTTCTGATATGTTATCTTTATTATTATTGCTATTTTATAAAGTATGATGTTGTTTTTGTTCTCTGGATGAAATATGTGCTTCATTTTCAATATGAGCTTTCTAAACACTATCATTCTGTTGCCTTTTATATTTATATTTCACACAGTATACTAGATATTATTTCTAAAATATGCCATTTATAGTCAAGATTATATATATATATATATAAATATATATATATATATATATATATATATTTTAAAGGTACCAGGGCCAGAGATTGAACCCAGAACCTCGTATGTGGAAAGCCAGCACTCAGATAACCGAGCCATATAGGCTCCCCTGAGTTGGTTTCTTCCTTTGTTTGCTTGTTGTTTGCTTGTTTTTTTGTTTTTTGTTTTTAGGAGGCACTGGGAACTGAACTCTTGGCCTCCTATGTGGGAAGCAGGCACCCAACTGCTTGAGCCATATCTGCTCCCCTATTTATTTTTCATGTGAACAACTGTACCTTAGTAGCAGGTAAATTAAAAAGTAAACTAGATTATATATTTCCATTTCAAATAGAACAATGGGAAAGCCATGTAAAATTGTGTAGATGTTAATCAAGAAATAAAGTATGCATATTTTATTATTTCTCTCACTTATAATTTTAGAAAGAGTCAACAAACATCCTCACAACTCTGCCACCTTAATATACCAGGGCATTTTGGAGAAATAAGTAAATCATTCTGAGGCCTGGCAGTACAGTAGAAATAGCACAGGAGGGGATGAGCAGAGGTGTATACAATTCAGACCCAGCCTACGGCTGTGTAACTTTGAGCTAGTCACTCCAATCCAAACAGTTTCATTTGTTTTCAGACCCACTAATCACTATGTTCTATTCAAGCTCTACAAGTCCATATGTTTAGAGAAACTTTTGCCACATTCACTCAGAGATATCTTTTTAAATATCCCCCAATTCCTCATATGCCACAAAACTCCTTGCTTTAGAATAATTTTGCTTTCTTAAAATATTATTTTTCTTGGAATTAATGACAAATAATATGGAATCTACTTTTACATGTTAAAAGTGCTTGGAGTTTTTCCAGTTACTCTGCAGCCAGACCTTTATTTTAGTCTCCTAAATCCACTCAATTTTGTTAACCCCCAGATATGACTAAGCCTTCAGGAGCTTATTTGCACTAACCCAACACATAGCAACATGTCATTCCTAGATATTGATTTATATTAATGTATAGTGATTGAGTTGACTGAGTACTTCAATCCCCTTCCTGAGGAGACTACATATATGGGAGAAGCCTAATTATACGTCAGAAAGGTCGGGGTTCACATAGTGCACATTATAATGGAAATAGATGGTCTTTGAGATTTAACTTCTGCAATCTGTGAGTTAGCAAATCACTTTTCTGCATCATGGAAACAACGCAAATTTTCCTTTGCCCCAATCAAAATGAACAGACACACTACAAGTATCCTTCTTCTTTATTCTAGGTTTCATGTTCTGAAACCTGCTTCAAAGCAAACATGTTATTATGGTAGCTCATAGCTGAATTCTGATTAAAACTCCTAAGCAAAACTTAACAAAAGGTCCCCTTTCACTTGAGTTGCTGCAAAATAAATCTCCAGCTTTTCTTCAACCATGCAAACATAACTGATTGTTTCCTCCGTTCTACTAAGTCCATTGGTACATCCTCTATTCTAGCACTTATATACTGTCCAGCAATTATTTGTTAATAAGCCAACTTCCTGACTCCATAATAAACACCATGAAGACAGTCACTTCTGAATTTTATAACCGCGAGAGCCTAGAACAGTGGCTAGCACATAATAGGTGTTTAATCTATATGTTGGATGAACAAAACCTGATGAATATTCTCTCCATTCTTCTCACTTGTTGAGCCCTCTCTGACTTCTGAGCCATTTCACCCATGTTTCCTCTGTTCAGAGCCACACCTTTGTTTGGCTACTACTTATGCCTCCTGCAGGTCTGAGCCCAGAAGCTTATTTCCTCTGACAAACCTCTGGCCCATTGGATCAGCACTCTGCCCTCACAGTATTTTGTATTCCCTTACCATGGCACTTACTCTATTCCAGGGGTTTTTATCCTTTTTTGTTCCACGGACCCCTTTGCCAGTCAGGTGAAAACGACAGATCCCTTACTAAGTTCACACTATGCTGTGTATCATTTAATAAATATATCACACCTGCACCAACACATCCCCACAAGAATAATGTTTTTATTGAATCTTAATTCTAGCTCACGGACCCCTTTTTAAGAACCCCTGTTCCTATTCTAATTCCCTAATTGGCCAGCTCTCTTGTGAGATGCAAGTAAGCATGTGCAAGTTGTTTACCACCGCCACTAAGGCACAATCCATAGTAGGTGCTAAATAAATGTTTGTGGGATGGATGACCCTATTTTAATAGTTTTACCAGTAGAATAATATTTGAAATAAATAAATGGACAAGTCAGGGGAATAAACATTTTACAGCATCTTATCTTATTCTTTTTAACATCAACAAAACTATGCCACCTTATTATACAACATAATATTATATTTCAACAAAGAAATCTATCATTTCACCCAAAATCACCATTTCCAAATAAATCCACTAGAATCCTTCCTCTCTATAAGCTAAAAGAAAATGACTGTAAGACACCTGGGAGCATGAGCTCTTCCTTATTTCTTGGCAACCTGATATAATGCTGAAATCCCAAGGGCGGAAGCATGTGTTTCAGCTCAGATAATGGTGGCCCCAGGAAGCAGAACAGATACAGAGTTCATTAGAATGGCTGCACGTAAACAGGTAGAGATTAGGTTCTTTACAATCAGCAGAAATAACCACAAAATACTTTTGGCTCAGCTTAGTTCCACAGTTAATATTACTTGAAGTATAACCCACCTTTAAAGAACTATTACCATGGGTCTGGAGACACTTTTACATATACAAGTGACTTTCAAACATAGAAGAGATGATATATTTTCCTCCAAACTGTACTGAATTTCTGAATATACTCAAATCATGGTTGGTAACTTTATTGATCATCCCAAGACGATACCAAGAAAGCTTACATTTCAGTTCTCCACGCCATAGAAGGGTTCACCTATATCGCCAGATACACAAGTCAAGAAGAGAAAGTCACTTACTTTCCAAGACACCAGCGACAATGAAGAAAGTGTATCACCAGCCAACTTCAAGCAAGCACAGGTACTCCCCATTCCCAACACACCATCCTCAAGGAAACCAATGGATTCATTCACCCTCACACTAGTCCCTTTTCTCTTTATAGCCCAGCTCTTGGAAAAAGCATCATATCTCTGGAGCTCCCAATTTCTCACCTCTAGCTCCTTCTTTAACCTTCTCCAATCTGGCTGCCATCCCAACTTCTGCAAAGAACCAACCTCTCCAAGGTTTCCAATATCCTCCTCTCAGCTGAATCAAATTGCTTCTTCCCTTTACTAATCACTTTTTTTTTTCCCTCCAAAAAGCCAGTCAGCACAGTCCACCATTATGAATAACTCCCTTCTCCTTGATGCCCCATTGTTCTTCACTTCCAGGCAAAATCCTATCTTTTCCAGCTATTTCTGTCCTTTTTCTTTGCATGCTATTAAGTCTTTTCTAACCAACTTTGATTATGTTCCTCAGTTTAGCACTTGGGCCTTTTCTTATAAATGACTGCCCTCAGAATTACCAATGCTCTCTATCCACTAAAGATACCTCTAGAGGTCAAATTTCCCTCCAAAAATTTCTGTCAAAGGAAAATTTTGAAGTAATAAAAAGAATTCTGATTATCAGTTGTTGAGCCATAGTAACAATGCTTTGTTGATCTAGTTAAAGAGGAAAGCATGGACACAGTCCCAGTTTTCAAAGACCTTAGAGTCAAAGCTCTCCGGCACAGGAAGAATGTGAATCTTAGAGATGATTCAGTCCTTAAGACATAGATCATGGTGGTCCCTGGGCTGGACATGGACTATATATGGCCTCCTTATGGCCTCGTCATATGTAGTTTGCCCCACACAGTATTTTTAGTGGTTTTGTTTGTTTGATTGTTTTCATTTTGTTTAAGTTAGAACCTGCATAAAGAAGTCAGGAGAAAAAAATAAAAGAAAAGAAAATTTTAAAAAGCCAGGAGATTTCATATCAAATTTCCAATTTCTTACATCTTTTGGAAACTCAAATCTAACAACCCTGGGTCACATTCCTTCATGACAACAATAAGCAGGCTTAAGTTGCAGCGGCTCCCTCTAGACAGGATATCTGCTTTCCACATATTAAGTGCCACGCATCAGTCACCATTTATCACACAGCACTGTGGGGTTTTTTCCCCCTATAGTTAAGAGGGGGGAAGAAATATATATATTGTATCCTGATTCTATCAAATATCAAAATGCAAAAACGACCACTAAACCAAATAATCCTTCTTATGCCCATCTAGCTTCATTTATTTACTTTACCTGCCTGTTGTTATTTTAATTGATAACCCTGACCTCCTAATTTTGTAAAATAGAAAACTGACACCCATAATGGTGAAATAATCTATATAAGTTTATCTGTGTATCATTTCTCACTATATAAAAATCCATTGCTGTTTCTTATTATGCACCAGCCATAAATTCACATCTCCCAAAAACTGCCTTTTCCATAAACTGATTCCTGATATCCCTCATCAGAGTGTAACCCTCCAACCCCTGAATCCCCTTAGCACTTTATTCATACAGACCTCATGGGGAAAAAGAAAGAGGAACTCATTAACCATTCACGAGAACCCAAGAAGCAGTGGACAAAGCTAATTAGAACTGCACAAGGAGATAACTATATTCATGTTGAAAGAATATAGGTATGATTGAAGAGAAGCCTTAGAAAGTGTCACTGAGATTAATTTTTTTTTTTTTTTTTTTAAGATTTTATTTATTTATCCCCACCTTGCTGCTTGTGCTCGCTGGGTCAGCTAACCAAGCTGCGCGGGCGGGCTTGCCTTCACCAGGAGGCCCCGGGAACCGAACCCCACTGATTGAGCCACAGCCGCTTCCCTGAGATTAATTTTTAGCAAGGGTTTAAATAAAGAAAACATTATGTGCCAGGAGTTTGGAAAGAAAGGCACAAAGAAAAGATAAATTTACATTTGTTTAGGCAAAGTGAAGAATACTGGCAGAGACAGGCCTAGCAGGAAAAAAATGTGAGTGGAGGGGTAGAGAGAATGGAGCAGAATCTAAAAGAACCCAGAGAGATTTCCAAAGCACACATATCCTACCCCTACTTCTGCTGTCACGACCCTTTCAGCACCATGTATATGAAACAAGGGGCAGGGGCAGTAGGTAGCTACTTTATACATGTTGCCTTGTAAGACAGCATGTGATGAGGCTAGAGTGGCATCTAAGATTTCTCCTGGCTGTTAGATTTAGGGTAAATTGGGGAAAGGGACCGAAAATAGTAATATGGCTAGTTAGAGAAATACTGAGGGGCATTTTGTACAAGGATTATGTATGTAAGAATTGAAAAAAAGGACAAGGAACTTCAGAATCTTAGCTTTTATATAGTAATTGTATATTAGAAGAGAAAATTCCAAGACTTATATACTCATTGTATGCTACAAAAATAAGACGTGCAAAATTAACTTGAACTATGGTATCTAAAACTCCTCACAAATAGGTAACAATAAAACTTAAAGATAGCCTTCATATAGCTTAAAATCTAAAAGAAAAAGAATGAAAAAGATAAATCTTCAGTTTTTAATAAAACATTCTTCATACTTTTCACTACTAGCCTGAACTTTTGTGACTAGCAAATATTTAGAATCATTAATCTAAATTGCACTTTGTTCTAGTCTCAAACAATAATTTATATAAAGCATTCATTATATGCTCTTTGTAAGGTTGGGAGGTGGAGGTATATTTAAATTTGCATAATGTCATGGAAGTCTCAGATACAAGCAATACAGTCTTTACAAAGAAACAAAAGAATGGTTTGTCTTCAAGTACTTCACAATTATTTTGCTGGCCACAGAACACATGACTATTGCTATAGTTACAAACTTCTGACAGGGACAGTTTGTTAGGAGGAGTATTCTCTTGGGCATCTTGTATTTTTTTTCTCCTTTTGGTATTTTGTTTATTTGTTTTTGTGAATCAAAAAAAATTGTGTATCCTTTTAAAAGTTTTTCTCTATGAGGCAAATTCACAAACTAAATAACGAAGGAAAGGACATTGTAAATGGGAGAAAAGAAATTTGGTATCCTAAAGTACAACAACAGGCTATCTCACCTCTGTCTATCTGAGACAATATCCAGGATGTTGGTATTTTTAAGTAACAGCAGACTAGATTAACATAAATTGCTCATTATTAAACCCTGTCTTTGCAGTGGAGGAAGATGCTTTTTGGGTGAATATATAATTTTGTGCTGTTAGCAAATGAAAGAATTCCTTTGTAAGTACTTTTTTTTTGGTTTCTCTTCTCATTTTCTGGTCTCATTAAGCTTGATATGAACATATATTCTGTGTTAATGAAATATTTTAACTTCTAAAATGGGAAGTTTAAAGTGAAGTCTACCCTACACACAAAAATCTTGTAAGTTCCATAAAGGAAGGAACTTGCCTGTTTTGTTCACTGTTACCTTTCAATATTATCTTTTATGAAAGGAATTAATTGATTTTTTCCTCCAATTATTTATGTAGCTTCCACTAAGTGCCAGGAACTTTTCTAGGTGCTGGAGTCATGGCAAGGAAGAAACCAAAGACCCAAAGACCCCAATCTCATGAAGCTTCCATGGTAATGTGTGGAGACAAAAAACAATTAAATATATGAAAACATAATATAGCTGGCAGTGATATAAAGACAAATAAACCAAGGTGATGAGATAGAGAGTGATGGTGGAGGGACGTGCATTTTTAGATGGGGTGTTCAACCTGTCTCTGAGAAAGTGACATTTTCTCAGGGACTTGAAAAGGGCAGAAGAGTCAGCCATGAACATATCTGTACATTTCTGGCAGAGGAAACCTCTCTTGTGTTTGGGTGAGAGGGATCCAAATGAAGAGGCATGCATTGTGTGTTTGAAGATAAGTAAGGAGGCCACTAAGGACAGAGGGGAGAGAGGTAGGCAGAGAGTGACAGAGATGAGGGAGCTGTTGCCACCCACCCAGGGCCAGATCTTACTGGGTTAATTAATTGACAGGGAATCTGTGGACTTGAGATGGGGGCTTAATGTTTCAGTACAGAAAACGTAATGTGAAATTTAATCTGTGATCTGAATTCTCTACATCTTTGGTCCACATTTCTGAAGTGGCACATTCCTCTTTTCTTCTCCCACCCATACTCTACCCTGTCTTTTCAATATTAAATAGCCCCTAGAGTTATATACACATTTAAAAGATCAATCTTAACATTTATTACCTGAGAAACATTAATATAATGCAAGGATAAATCTTTCCTTTTGCTGCAACTACATTATAACGATTATGCTAAACCCTTGAAATTCAGCAGCACTCTCCTGGAATGAAGAAAAAGCACACTCGTGGGAATTTGGCTAATTTTTAAAATTTCATCATTGTGTCATTCAGTCAATGAAAGACAACATGAAGACTTCTCTAAAACTAGGCCATGATTCTTCTGATACCAAATCCACTCCCTTAAGTCTCTCGAGTGTAAGTGAATTTGAACATTAGTCAGACTGATAGAATGAACAGCAATTGTACTTTTAATTTTAAATTTCTCTATCATGGTTAGCTTTAAAGGAATTAAATATGCCCCCAAATTCCATGTGCCATCAGTGCCTCCTGGCAGGCAATGGTCAAGTCCCTGCAGAATGTGACTAGAATTCCTGGTCTACCAAGAACTAGGTATTGGTAAACCTCTGAACTACTATGAATCAGAGGATCCTCATCTGAAAAGTTTGTGCTAGAGCAACTTCCAGTTAGAAAATGCTATTACTTTAGAACTGACTAGTAAATAAATATGGATAAGAAATGTCCAATTTAAGGATGGTAAACTACAATAGATTTTAATAGAACTAAATCTTTTTTTGTTGTTGTTAAGCCTTAAATTGCAATCTGGTAAAACATGAATTTCATAAATGTATTTATTTTTGCCAAAAAATACTGATCTGTAAGTTTATTTATATTATCAAATATATATAACCAGCAACAGTATATGGACAAATTGATAATCTGCCCTATATTTCATTCCCACATAGGGAAACACACACACACATACATACACACACACACACACATTCTTTGTAGAAGCAACTTTGCTGGACCCCCAGACCACCAAAGAATCCCAAAGTTTTTATGTCAAAGGTTATCTATTAATATAAAATTACCCAAATGGAGGAAATATTTAGTAGCTCCAGAGGTTTTTTATTTATTTATTTTTTTTAAAGATTTTATTTATTTATTCATTTATCCCCCCCCCTGCTGCTTGTGCTCACTGGGTCAGCCAACCACGCCGTGCGGGCGGGCCTGCCTTCACCAGGAGGCCCCGGGAACCGAACCCGGGGCCTCCCATATGGTAAACGGGAGCCCCACTGATTGAGCCACAGCTGCTTCCCCAGAGGTTTTTTAAAAAGAGGGAGATGGGGGAGATAAAGAAAGACATCCAATTACTGCTAGTTTCTTCTAAGTGGGAAGCTTGGTGCTAGGTTCTTTAAGCATTACTTTAGTTGTTGTTGTTAATATTTATAACATCAAAGTTTTTGAAAGAGTTTACCAAAGTGTTGTTTCTTTCCCCTTAGATTCTAAGGTCCTCAAAAGCTATGGCTCAGATTACTTAATACATATGTATGTGTAAACACAGATTTAACAAACAAATTCATAGGGAAGTATAGAGGTTTCCATAAATACATAATAAAATGTCTCATTCAATGAATTACAAATACTTGTGTGTATTTAAGAAAGTTATATCCTTATAAGGATGGTAAAGTTATTTTCCAAGATAATAAGTTTCTTGACATGTTTAAAAAAATCACATAGAATAAATAAATGTGATCTAATCCAGTAGGGGGAAATCAAAAAAGTCCAAAGAGTTTATATTTCTGCTCCTCAGGAATCTAGAGTCTGGATTTCTTCCCTGACTCTGTCATTAATACATTTACATAATACATTTACAGCTCAGTACTTGAGTCTCTCAATACCATTTTTCTCCATATAGTTGGGAAGATGCTTTCACCTCAAAGTTGATGTGAATATTATGTATTTAAAGTTTGTTTTTAGAAATATAAAAGGAGACATAGTGGAAGAATTCTTACTTGAAGCCACATTGATCTAAAAGAAACAAGAATGGCAAGTGAGAGGATGGATTGGATCAAGCACTGGAATAAGCAGTCATAGTGACCATTAGCTAACCTGGTCTCAGTTGGGCCACTAGAGAAGCAAACACAGTTTGCAAGTGTTTTCAGTACTACTTTTGAGTCAGGTTGGACTGAATTCTGAGTGATGTAATGATTAATGAACTATATAAAAAGAAGTCTCTGACTCTGAAAGAGCTGCATCATTTGAAATTAATAACAGCAAGAGGATGAGGAAATTTTTGATATCCCCAGTGCCCCTCATTTGAGAAAACAAGAATGGTTTTAGAAAATGTTTGGTCTCCATTTTAGGCAGAGAGCTATTCTGAAACATTCTAAGGAGCAAATGAAATTCAGCGATGCATCAACATCAGGTGGAACAGCAGTGTGATGTGTCTTTGGTATTGAGATTTGCCTTAGGGAGTGAATTCACATCTTCTGTACTAGAACATTTTTTGCAAATGTGGTTTTAAAGAACAAAAGAACAGGAAAATAGTAGAGAGAACCTCATGGACTCTCTACTATTAAATTATTCTGCAATGACTCTTCCTCTTTGAATGATAATAACAATTATCTACCCACTGCTTTACTGTTTACAAAGTTTATTCAGTTTCACTTGATCCTCTCAAGAGCCCAGTAAAGTGGGTAGGTTTATACTAGCAGGATAGAATAGCATTTGAAAATGCTACCTGGTTATTTCCTCTCCTTTGCATGCTTACTTCCTTGATTCCTTCTGGTTTTTACTCAAAAATGTCACCTTTTTCTGTGAGCCTTTCTCTGGTGACCCTATCTAAAAATAATAAATCACCCCACATAGTTTAGTACTTTATTTTTCTTCTTAGCATTTATCACCATCCAATATACAAATATATTTTCTTTTGTAAAATTTCTGTTCATTCCCCTTCTCCCCTATAAGAACATAGGCCTATAAGGTGAGGGGTTTTTAATCTGTGTTGTTCCCCAGCACCCCCCCCCCAAAAAAAAAAAAGTGTCTGGCACAGATTTGGTGCTCAAGAAATACTTTTAAAATAAGTGGAATCAGATTCCCCTCTGTACTCATTTCTTCCTCTATAAAACGTTCTCTCCTAAGGATATGAAGAGGATTAAATCAGCAAAGGCACATAAAGCATTTAGCACAGTAGCTGGCATGTGGTAAGCAAAGAATAAATGTAAACCAGTATCACCTACATTTTGCAGATAAGTAAACTGAAATTTAGAAAAGTTATATGACTTTTCAAAATCACACAGCAAGTATTTAGTGGTATCAGACCAGCATCTGGCTTGACTACCATTCCCATACATTCTTAAAATAGAGATTATTTAATACCACAAATGTTACTCTCAGCACTTCTGCACACTGAATGTAATGCAAAATGCTTTGGAATAAAACGGTCTCATAAAAAGATAAAAATACAGCTAGCAGTTATTCAGTGGCATCACACTTTACATAATATTTTCTATTACTCATTAATGACCTTATGAGATAGGTTTCATTATTTTCTTCATTTTATTGACAGAAAATTGAAGCACAGAGATGTTAAGTAATGTGACCAAGGTCCCAGAACTAGAAAAAGGCGGAGCTAGGACTTACACTGGTCCATCTGACTCCAAAGCCTTTACTGCCCACTACCCTCCTTGCCAGCTACCCCCTAGCTTTCCTCCATTTGGCATTTCCCTCTAGCCCTCTCACTGCAAGACCTGGGGCAGCTGATCTTAGACAGATATCCCTAGAGTTGACTATAGGGGCTTCTAGCTGTGAGTGGTTCCTGGGAGAATAGAATAATCTTGTGCTACCAGAAACTCCTAGAATGACTCACACTGAATTCTAGCTGAATGATGGGAATGTGCAAAGGGGAAGAAATGTTATGCTCTTTGTGTATAAAAGCTTCTTTTCATTAGGATTTAAGAGGGGAAAAATCCTCTTTACTCTCTGTGCTTTGAAGGGTTTACATCATTGCTTCTCACATTCCAATAATTCAGCAGAAACAGCTGTCCTGCTGTCCCAGGCAAGAAGCCATGAATTGCATTCCAAAGAACATGTTCTATGCCATTATTATTTATCAGCTAATGCCATAGCTCCTGCCTTATAATAAATGAATATTTGGCAAAAAGAGTACAAAGAAAGAAAAAATCACTTCTTGTCTCTATTACTCTAATCCAAAGAAATACCCTGATTTTATATTCTTATTCTTTAAATGAACAGCTACACTATTCTCTCCATTTTTCAAATAAATTCACTAAGAATACTTTCTTATCTTTTGATAGAATATGGACCAGAAAAATTTTATTATTAAAACTGCTTCATAAGCAAAAGCACAGCGTCTTATTTGGTTCAGGGCTCAAAAACACATAAACAAAAAAAAATCCAAGACAGGGAAAAGAGAAATGTCTCATTCCTGTGTTACAAAAACAGTAAACATTTAACAAAGTCCTGCACAGCTGGTATCAATCTAATCACTGCCACCCTAACCCAGTAAACCCAGGTTTACTGAATCCTAATAAGACCTATGTATTTTTATGCAATAAACAACATCCAATCATTGAAACTTGTGCCTTATCTATAAACTATATACTTGCACTTCATTTATTCTATGATAGAGAATACTTCTTAGTGTAGATTCAGTTTCAGAAATAAAACTCACCAACAAAAAAAGATTGAGGTGTAGTTAGAAATACATTCACTATTTTCTTGGGTTTTTATAATCATAAAAAATATTTAACTACTTCAGATTTTAGGTTAGTGATCCAGCTTTTTTTTTTTTTTTTTTTTTACCGGGAGGTCCCGGAGATCGAACCCGGGTCCCTCCATATGGGAGACGGACGCCCAACCAGTTGAGCCACATCCGACCCCCAGCTTTTTTAGAAAATGGAAAAATCTGTCCTTTTTCTCTCTTTTTTTTTTTTTTTTAAGATTTTATTTATTTATTCATTTATCCCCCCCTTGCTGCTTGTGCTCGCTGGGTCAGCTAACCACGCTGTGCGGGCGGGCTTGCCTTCACCAGGAGGCCCCGGGAACCGAACCCAGGGCCTCCCATATGGTAAACGGGAGCCCTACTGATTGAGCCACAGCCACTTCCCTGTCCTTTTTCTCTTAAACACAGGGTTCAAAACCAGATTGTGGGAAGTACTGATATTTTGTTGATTATTAATATAATTTTTCATATAGATTTCATGTATATATTTTAATGCTCAAAATTACTGCTAATTTGTGTTCATAAAAACTTATTTTCTGATTTTTTAAAAGATTGAATCCATTCCTTCAAAAATATAAAAAAACAACATGAATAAAAATAATCAAATTTACTCAATCATCACAAAAAGTAAAATTTTTTCTGAAATATTTACATGAGTTTTATTTTAATTGATTTATTTCTGTTCCTATAATCAAAGGTCATACAAGAACAAATAATAATAGTTAATGGAAAGTGGATTGTTTGATAGAACTGATTTTTGTATACCTAGGGTAGACTCTAAATAACAAAGGTGGGCTCACAAGTTTAGTTACAAGGATGATTAACGTAACATGCTCTCTGTATATCTTTGTCACACTGTATGTGTAGTGACAGAGACTTGATGAGAACTTAATTTAATGTTATTGAGAAATAAAAATATTTTAATTGGAACATTTTAAAATAAAAAATATTGACAGTAGGTTATTAACTGGCTTTTTTTATATACAGAATCTAAAGATACATATATCTTTAAATATAAGTATACACATATACCTTTAAATAATAACTTAAATAAAAAGCTTTGGAATCTATCATAAGGGCTCCAAGAATAAGGAAGTTGCATAGTTGTTCCTCTAAATTTGTTAATTTGAGGAGGGGTCCAATATTTTAGGAGATTCAGTCTCATCTTGGATTTATGTGTCAGTTGAGATGAAAAGTATAATAGGTAAGCCACAGATAATTGTAGAATTAACACAAGAAATGGATATCCTGATAAGGATAAGCAACCTTTCAGAAGAAGCATACCAACTCAATTCATTCATACCCCAAAGACTTGGGGGAAGTGAAAGGAGTGAGGTCACCCACAGATTAACCCCAGAGGAAAAGCAGAAGGGATCCAGTTGCCTATTAGTGGCTGAAATGTGGTCAGGAACAACCTGAAGAATATCCCCATGCCTCAGGTACCTGTGCCTCTATGGGATGAAGGGAGAAAAACAATGCAAATGCCAGAGTTGGTATATGCCTTACAGTTTTCCTTGTAGTTGGTTCAGTCTATGACACTCAAAATCATCTCACATACCACATTTGTGATGGTTTCAAACTCTATGTACCCCAGAAAATCATGTTCTTAAACCTAATCCATTCCTGTGGGTGTAAACCTATAGTAAGCAGGACCTTTTAATTAGGTTACTTCAGTTAAGGGTCTTTTCATGATGTTACTTCAGATATTATATGACCCAGGGTGAGTCTTAATCCTCTTACTGTAGTCCTTTATAAGGGAATGTAATTCAGAAAGAGAAGAGAGAAAGCCATGGAAGCAAGAAACTGAAGTTGCCTCAGCTTCTTGCTTCCTCAGCTTCATTGTGAAACACAAAAGAAAAGGGGGAGACCAGCAGCTGCCACCGTGTGCCTTGCTATTGGACAAAGGAGTCCAGGATCACCAGCAGCCAGTCTTCAGGGAGAAAGCATAGCCTGATGATGCCTTGATTTTGGACATTTTTCTCAGCCTTGGAACAGTAAGCTTGTAAGCTAATGAATTCCCTGTGCAAAAGCCAACCCACTTCTGGTATATTGCTTCTGGCAGCCTAGCGGACTGAAACAACATCCAACACAAGTGCTGAAAGGATGCTAATCCTATGTCTAAACCTGTACATTTTAAAACCGACAAGCTGTGGAATTGTAAAGAACGACTGAATTTATCCTCCATTCACATAGGCCTTCCCCATAAGAGAATGCAACCAACTACCACAACATTGACTCTTAACACAAGGGTTCTTTAGAGATTTCACTACCAAAGTAAAACCATGCATTTTGTCACTGGGTATTTTGATTGATGAGCAATCTCTAACGTCTCTCAAATTATAGCCCTTATTCCAAGATAGCCTTAATTTCAAATTTTCTCCAAGTTACAATCACTTGCTTTGCAAAATGACCTCCTGTCAAGTTGCCTATGTTTTCTATCATTAATTTTCAGCCAGTTGCCTCAGGCTATTGCACAATGGTCTTGTCACTTTGAACAAAAAGACATCAAGAATGACTGACAACTAAAGCAAAGCACTCTTTTAAACAATCTAATACACTAAACATTTCGCCTTGTTATTTTCAAGGGAAATATAATCAAGAATGTGATTAATTCCCATTATTTTCACTTGTATTACTTTGCATTTTTTTCTTCTTTGTATCTCATTAAAGTCCACATAAGGAATCCCTCGGCAACCCTTTCCTCTCATGCATACCATATACAATTACTTAGAAAACAAATATTTTTAATATTAGAGGATCAGGTCTGATGGGTGATTTGACACAGAAATAAAAGTAGGCAGAAAAAACCTTACAGAGCAATTGGTATGCATCCCATTGCATCATATACCATTAGCCTAGAGTGTCAAGTCATTAGGAACTTCCACAGGAATTGCTATTCTGCAACTAAAAAACCTTCACTAGCCAAGTTTTTCTAATCCATTCTCAAGTGCACTTGAAACAAGTAGAACATTTTAAGTCCATACAAAAATCTGCAAGTTAATGCGAGATGCAAATCCAAGGTTTGGATGGAACCCAAATAATACGGGTTTCTGAAAGATTTATAGTTGCAGCATACTTCAGGAAGAGGGAGTTAGTTAATTAAATTATAGAGTCTGCAGAAAATGTATTGTGATCTAATTTCTGCAATATTGGCTTAGATTTTCCCTTTTACGATAGGCTAAATTGGAGGCTACAAGTCTTGACGATTTTTTTTTTTTCAGAAAAAAATATCAAAGACTACTAAACATGTGGCAGACTGGGGTTCAACCTTTTTGACAGAGTTCATATTGTCAATCATAAAATTCACAAAATAGAAAAGTGTCCAAATCAGAGTCTCCTCTTACCCAAGACATTTCTTTAAAGTGAAATGAGTGCTTGGGAAATTTTAAATTATATAGTATACTCAAGGAATATGAAATGATTTTAATATTTAGCCAAACCAATCACAAAGATAAACCTTTGCAAAAGAAAATCTAACACAGTACACAGAGGTCAAAGATTAGCTAGAAAGCCTTTTGAGACACTTAAATTAAGAAGTATTTATATACTGTAGGTGCCCACAAAATTTTCAGGAGTGGTGTGCCGTGTCTCTAGGTGTATACGTGCTTAGAAATGAAGTGAAGAGGATGGTAGAGAATGATAGTGATAATTCTCCTTCACCTGCCAGAGAGAGGAATTAGGCTTGGGGTGCAGAGACATGGCCTCAAGCACTCTCCAAACATCCAAGCTGGTGTGAAGTAGGGCAGTCAAGGACAACACACACTGCTCTAAGCCTCAGACTCAGGCAGAGCAGGGGACAACAGGAGCAGTGAAGCAGGCTCTTCCCTCCTTCTTGTCCTCAGCACCTCTTTATAGCCTTTTCTTGCACAGTCTCTCCAGCAGATCATGTGGGTGGTCCAGGATCGAGCTTCCTTTCCCCAGTCCTACCTTGGATCCATTTTCTATTAGCTATTGTATATAGTCATTTCTATGGGTCTTGAAATCAGTCCTTTTATTTATTTATTTATTTTTAAACAAATCTATTTTATTGGTACATATTAACAAAGCATACAATTCATTCAATGTGTACAATAATAGTATTTGGTATAATCTCATAATTGTGCATTCATCGTTTCAATCATTATTAGAGTATTTTCATTGTTTCAACAATAATAGTAAACAAAAAATGACAAACAATAAACAAGAAAATTGCTCACCTCTCCATCTCTCTGTTTCCACTTCTTTTTTTCTTTTATATATATATATATATATAAATATATTTTAAGAGGTGCTTAGATTACCGAAAATACTACACAGAACCCCCTGAGATTCCCATGTTGCCCACCCCCCACACCTCCCGCCACGTCCCACACAAACATCTCCCACAAGTGTGGCCCACCATCCTCAATGGACTTACACATCCTGGGGCCTTGCCACCAACCCTAGACCACAGTTCACATAGTGGACCACACTCTCTCCCACACAGTTCTGAGTGGTGTGTGCTGATTTAAAATGGCCTACATCCGTTGCCACAACGGTACTCAGGACAACCTCAAAATCCCAAAGAAGCCCCTGTATTTCAACTACTCATCCCCTTCCTGCCCCAAAAGTGTCAAGTGGCCACTGGCTCCACCTCATTGTTACAATTTCTTCCATTGCTAGAATCACCATATGTGTACAACAGAATACCATCAAGTCCACTCTAGCCCATAGTTCTCCCTCCAATCCTGAGGGGACTGGGATGGTGATGTCCACTCTACCTCCAAGTGAGAGAGGGCTTATATCCCATGGATATGGTGGGTGGGATGATCCTGCCTGCAGATGCAGGCCCTCTCCATTCCCTGGGATGGCCATTACCCATCGTTGTCTTCTTGCCAGGTGACTTGGATGAGTCCATTGAGCTGTAGGGTAGGAGTTGCAGCTCCACCGAGATTCCATGCACACCTGGCACATAGGTAGGCCAGAGGCTCCAGTCTCTGGAAGTATACCTAAAAACTTCTGCATCACATATAGGTTTGAGTAGAAGGGACTGATGAACCCTGTGCAGGGAGGACTTATTTGAGTCCAATTCTGTCACTCTCAGGAGCACAGATTCCAAAGTAGAGCCCACTGATAAGGCACCAGTCTCTGGAGCTATCCCCACTTATATAGGACCAGGGTGTCTCCAGAGCTCTCAGGAGCCTCTCTGTGTGGGGTGATAGGCACTTAGATGTTCTATGAGCTCCTACCTCTGGGATGACCTCCCGACTCTCTTTGAAGTCTCTTAGCCACTTGAACTCATTTGTCTTTACCTTTTCCCCCTTTTATTCAAGGTCTTTTTCCAGTTGTATTGCCAGTTGGCATTTGGTATTACTCCCTCGTTACCAGGGAGGCTCATCCCCGGGAGTCATGTCCCACGTTGGGGGGAAGGTAGTGCAATCATATGCTGAGTTTAGCTTAGAGAGAGGCCACATTTGAGCAACAAGGAGGCTCTCAGGTGGCATCCCTTAGGCACCCCACAACTGCAGGCTAAGTCTCAGTTACAAGAGCAAAGACTCACAAGGGTAGTCATCAATAAAAAGAACACATCAGTGGGTCATCTTCTTTTGACAGACACTGTCCCTGTGCTCAGAGGACTATCGCTGCGCCCTTGGAGACTGTGGCAGAGCTCTCCAGGCTAGGAATTCAGATTCCCTCATTTATTGTGTCCTTTTAGAAAGCATAAACCTTCTTGGTCAAAGCTCTTGCTAAGAGAGATGGAGGGAGGTATCACACTATCAGCTAATGCCTTCATCAGCAATTTAGATCTTGGCAGGGTTGAAATGGCAGCTTGGTGCAGAATGTGAGACCTATAGAAGAGCATCCCTGGAGCAGGGAAGAGATGGCATGAGCCAGGAAAGTGAAAAGAGCGGCCACCAAAACCAACTTGACAATTTTGTTATTCCAACAAAACTGTGTTGCATCACCATTTGGCACATGTGCTTCAAGATGCTGAGCACAAGCTTGGTGGGTGAAGAACCTACAAGAGTTTGTGCCTCTATGACATTAAAAGTGTCCCTAAAAGATTCTATGATACACACATCAGATGAGATTTAGATCTCTCTAAGGCCTCCCAGCCTCTACCTAAATGGCCAGTTTTGGTTTTTTTAAGATTTATTTATTTATTCCCACCCCCCACCTGTACCCCTCTCGTTGTTTGCACTCACTCTCTGCTTTCTCTGTCTTTTCGTTGTGTGCTTGTCTTCTTTTCAGGAGGCACTGGGAACTGAACCCAGGATCTTCCATGTGGGAGGGAGGCACCCAATGACTTGAGCCACCTCTGCTCCAGTAAATGGCCAGTTTTTATCTAATACTGTCATGAGAAGAGAGTATTTTTTATCTTAGAAAACCTTATTTTATTTTTCTTGATAGCAATATATCCCTAGAATTAAGGAAATTCAGTTGCAATGTAAATGAAACCATAACTCAAGACATATTTGTTTGAATCCCATTCTCACAACATTCTGATTTGTAATTTGGCTTCCCAAGTGAATTTATGCAATGAGAACGAGGTGTGTGCCCTGAGGGGGAGACCAGTCAACATTCCTGAGAAAACTGTATTGCCACTTGGAAATAGTTTAAAAATCTATGCCATGTACATTCACTTATTATAAGTAAACCCCTAGAGATGGAACACCATCAGGTGAGCTGGTAGAAATCAAGGTTCTGGATCAGCAAACTGTGGGTGAAACAATGGGCCATAAACACCACAAGAGAATGGCTTGGCCTAAACAAACCACCCAGTATCCCTCATAGCAAAGAGAGTGGTTTTGAGAGAAGGCTCTGGAACTAGACTCCTAGGTTTGAATTCTGATTCTGATAACTTAGCAGTCATGCAACCTTGACAAGTTATTCAACTTCACTCTGCCTCGGTGTCTTTATCTGTAGAATGGGAACAATAATCAAACCTACCTCATGGTTATGGAGATGAAAAGTATAACAGGTATAATAGATTAATTAATCTATTAACAGATTAATTAATAATAAATTATAATAAAATTTTTACAACAGTGCCTGGCATTTACTAAGTTCTCCAAACCTGTCTGGTATTATTATCTCTCAGACCCTCAAACAGCTCAGCCTTTATTGATTAGCCAAACATCCTACAGAATCTTTAACAGTTTTCCATTGTATTTTCATTTCTGGGTCAGGGAGAAATGATTTCCCAATAGGCAGAAATGCTACTTTAGTTCATGTCTGATTTAAATGCCATGTTCTGCCAATCTAAAACCTGGCTCTACAGTCTTAAGTACTCAACCACTTAAAAATATGTAGGTATTTTAATTCCTTAATTTGAACCAAATTCTGCATTACACAGTTGAAATGAAATAGTTGCAGAGTCTTTCCCTCACTCAAAATCTTAATCTCTGAAACCAGAAAAAAAATTGCTGGCTTTAAGTTCAGTTTAGATGGTGTTTATAAAATCCTTAGCCAAAGCTTTTAAATATCTCTTGGAATAGGACAGAACAGATACGTAAGAAAGATAGAGGCTTTAAACTTTAAGACTAATCCCCTTACAATTCCAATGTTTTGAGTGTGTGTTCGAGGGAAAATAGTGTCCAAAATGACAATAAAGCAAACATAAGACAGTTTTAAAGCATTTTAAAAATTAAGTGGGGAAGTGTATGTGGCTCAATCAGTTGGACGCCCACATACCACATGGAAGGTCCTGGGTTTGGGTCCTCGTGCCTCCTAAAAAAGACAAGCTAGATGTCACAACCTGCCACAATGAGCTAGATGCTGCAAGCCTGCAGATGCTGCAGCCTGTGGGGAGCGGAAGTGGCTCAGGCTGTTGGGCTCTCTCCTCCCATATGGGAGGCCCTGGGTTCGGTTCCCAGTGCCTCCTGGAGATGAGCAGACACAGCGAGCAAAACTATGAGCAGACAAACAAGGGAACCATCGGGGCGGGGACAGGGGGGTAAGTAAAATAAATAAATCAATCTTAAAAAATAAATTAAATGTAATGTTACCTTTAAAAAAACACATATTGCCAAGGAAATACATATATTTTATATTTATTTAACAAACATTAGATATACATGATGTTTACAATAAGATAGTAGTTAGCTCCAAAGGATTTTTAACTATCTGCTTTATGTCTTCTAAATCTGAATTTTATATAGTAAATATGTAATACTACTTATAGTTAGAAAAAACAAAGCTATTTTCTTTTTGGAAAAACAGGGAAATACCAATACTAATATAATATTTTGGAGACTTCGAGTGCTCTTCTATATGGCAAAAAAATGAAATGATAGCTTTCCTTTCAATTAATCAGTGTGTGAATGATTGATAGTCTTGCTACTTTGTGAATCCCTGGATGAAAATGAACTTGAACTAGGTAGTGTCTGTGAAATCAAAACACTTCAAAACACAGACCACCCTTGTATTGCAAATTATATACACTGATCTACTCATAAACTACAGTGTAATTCATTGGGGTTTCAACTCCTTTCCAAAGTAAGGGATTCTTACCTTATGCTAGCTAGGATCACTTTAAAATACCACTGAGATAAACAATGTCTTTCACATATGAATTCCAACTGATTGCAGGGAAACTTTAAAGTCCTTGCAACACTGTTGCTATAGTAATGCAACCTGATTAGATATTCTTAGCAACCAGCCACAACTCACACCCACAGAGTCCCTTCATTTATTCTAAGAAGAATAATGTTGACATTACAATTTCTAAAATATACAGATCTCAGCGATAGACATCTATGGATGAAGGACTGAGAACTCCAATGGAATAGCGAGTTTATAAAGAAGGCATCCTGGGTTTGAATACATTGTATATGTATTCAGTAATGTAAGGTAAATTATGGCAGGATCCTTGAACTTTGTATTGTGGTAGCTAAAGTTTTACATGCTTCTCAAACAAATTGTATATTCTTTTGTACTTAATTAAGAGGGATAATGATGAAATTACGTTTGCAACAAAGAGCAACACGTTGACATTTTGACTCTAAAGCTCTCATCAGAACCCCCATCACATGTGAAAAACCACATGCACTGTGGAGAGGAAGGATAAGGTTACTTAGGAGAGACCACAGCAGAAATGTCACCTTGCTATCGCATATGCTTATAAACCAGAGCTGTTGAAAGGAACTGATTGGGTTCCTGATCTGAAAGGATCTATTGAATTCTGAGTAAATCGACTGGGAATACTGTAAATTCTGGAATTATTCCCAGCCTGATCTTAATCAAAGGTCAGATGCATGATCAGATCTATGATGGCTCAGAAAAGTTAATTACAGGCCAGAAATCTGCCAACATGACCCATTGTTCTCTAATTAAATAAAGGATGCTTTTCTATAAGCCCAGGTCTTGAATTTTGTTATGGAAATATAACCAATTTTATTTTCTTCCTCCCCCTAATGGTTAAATTTTATCAGTAAATAATCCAATTTCCCCACATATTGTACACAGTTACTATTACAAATGTGGGGGTGGGAAGTAATTAAGTTGACAAACAGCCAGGTCCGAAGAGCATGCTTTTTGTTGTTGTTACTTCTAAAAGTTATAAAATTTGTGCCATGGGTATATTATAAAAATAATTACCTCCAGCTATGTTACAGCATTAGGAACACTTTTTGAGAAATCTCCGATTTTGAGCAATTATTTTAAAATATCAAATTTATATTTTAAAAATCTGCCTCATAATTTTTGTGTATACCTTACATAGCAAGTGAATGTATCCTAAGAAACTGATCATTAATGTACACAATAATATGGTAGAAGCATGTTCGTGTTATTCTAAAATAACAACTAAAGTAGAAACCATATATAAAATGTAGTATTAGCTAAATAAATTCTGGTGTTTTGTAAAATCAAAACCTAGTCCACAATCTGTTATCCGTAATCTTGAAATCCAAAAAGCTCCAAAATATCAAAAGTTTATATATAATTTATTTGGGAGAACACCTGCCCTGACCAGAACTCACTTGATGCCAAAGCTTGCTCTGAAGGGAGGTGATTCATAGCATTATTTATCTCATGTACTGTGAATATTCTTACATTTCATTGCAGAAATATTACTGTGCTTGATTACAGGGTTGCTGACCCAGACACAGCTAGAAATATAACTTAATACATGTATCTAACCATATTATGTTTCAAATGTTTGAAAATTTCTGAATTCTAAAACACCTATCATCACAACAGTTTTGAGTAAAGAAATGTGGATGTCTATATTTAATGAAAAAAGGCAGGTTAAAAACTGTGTGTGTACTTAACATTCCCTGAACCTGAAAAACCCTCCCCTGCTTTTTGTATAGCCTGTTCCTTCTCAGCCTCCAGGTTGGGACTTACAAGAACCTCGCAGACTTGCTCTCTATCCACCATCTCTGAGAGGACCTGAGCAATTAATCTCTATCACACCATGCTGTTTCTTTCACAGCACTTACCACAACCACCGATTATCTTTTGTTTATTCTTTTGCACGTTTACTGACACTCTCCCCAGTGAGGATCTAAGCTCCAGGAGGGAAGGGACCTTATCTGCGCTGCTCACTGCAGTGCTCCCAGGACCTAGCACAGTGCCAGGCACGGAGACTGTGCTCGGTATAGATCTGCTGAAGGAATGAACGAGAGTGAACAAAGGAATTTTTTTGTATATATCTGCATTAAAAGACTAAAAACATTCAACAGTAACATTATGGTGGGAAGAGAGGTGTTTTTTTCTTCTGAAGAAATCTCTATGTGTGAAAGTTTCTATCAGGAAAATGTATTAGTTTTGTAGTAGGGGGAATAAGGTTTAAATAGATAGTGTACTAGTGATTAAATTGATCCATATTACACCAAACATTTCTCTTAAAGCATGTATTTCAAAAAGTACACAGTCTTCCTGTTATCAAGAATTTTTTCCAGTCAGGATCACACAGTACATTGCCCTCAAACATGAGAAACCAGGCAAAACAAAAATGAAAGGTAAAAGTGAGCCCCAGAAGCAGGTTCTCAGTTTCTTCAATCCTGCTTTTTGCCATTTGTAGATTATGATATTTGCTATCCTTTCCTAATTCCCAAACCAAAGTACTGCCATATTATACTATAAGCATAGTATGTATGTGCGTGCATGCATGTGTGATCTCTCCCAACAATGGGGCCTGGGAAAATGCGGAATCAAATGCAAATTGGGGGTTCATTTAGGAAGATAGGATGAGAATTAGAAACACACACAACTTCATGAAGGCATTTTTAAATTTCAAATTCAATTTAAATTTATATAATGTTTAAAAACATCTTCTTAAATATACAATTAAGGATTCCCCAAGGTGATTTATCACAACACTGATTTACTGTGGATTACTTTAAAGAAGGCACATACAATCAAATGCTGAAAGAACAAATCCATTCCCAAGCCACTTATTATGCTCAGGAGCAGCCCAGCACTGAGTGGGAGAAGGCACCCTCTGTCATCCACACAACTGCGGGCTCCAAATTCTAGAGTCTAGAACCACAGTGGACATAAAATATCTGGAAACAGGATAAATGTTTTTTTAAAAGCATGTTAGTTACATTTACACAAAACATTCTCAATATGTTTTTCTTCAATCTCCAGATATGTTTTCAGGTGATCTACTTCTAAATTTCCAGGTGTTTCCAGACTTTTCACATGCTCTGCTGTGTATTTATTGTACTTCTTTCAAATTAACAATTGGGTCCATGCTTTAAAAATAGAGGTACTAAAATATACATAAAACGGTATCTGAAGGATGAAGAAAAACTTATATGAAAAAAAATTAAATAACTAATATATTCCTTTTAAAGTTTTGTTTTGGTTTTTTTTTTTTTTTTTTTTTTTTAGAAGGCACTAGGGATTGAAGACAGCACCTCATACATGGGAAGTAGGCACTCAACCACTGAGCTACACCTGCTCCCTGCTTTTAAAGTTTTAAGACTTCTTGGACACTGTGTAGTTTTCAGAATACATTTTAACCAAATATTTACCATCATTTTGAAGAATTCAGTTGACACTGCAACCATCTCAATTCTTGCTCTAATTCCAGTAGCATGCTGAAAACAACCAGCTTCAAAAAAAAAAAAGAAAATACTAACTAGAACACTGTTTTCCTTTATCTGCATGGTTATAATTTTAAATCTTTGCTCCAGGGATGGTGCAAAAACAGTTCTCAAGAGCTTGCCATGTATACTTCTGTGGGCAGGTGTGTTGTATTGTCATTTAAAACATGCTGTTTAGGAAAAATTGAATTCTTTCTCTGAGGCCCCTTAAGTGAAGCAGCTGAACATCAGCAGCTGCAAGCTTTTTTGTTTTATTTTCCAGCTTGTCTTTGTTAGCTCTGGTCACTGAGCCCTTTTCTCTAATGAACAGGCAGAATCTGTGAAGCAGCTGGATGGGCCAGCTCCTATTCACTACCTAGTGTAATACAAAATCACAGAGTCACTTTTGCCTGCAGCCAGGAATTAATGTACTTATTTTAAGTAATGGGGTGCCTGGTATATTAAATAATAAATTTATACCACTAATGATACAATATGAAAAATGGCCATTTGATTCAATGACTTTTCTTTCAAAGGCCTTCAAATAGTATTTGGATACATGGTTACGTTTTACCTTCCTGCAGTAGAAGTATTTTATTCCTTTTTAATTCACATTAAATCACCAAATTTTAAAGGTTTATTTCAGGGACTCCAACTTTATACAAAACATGAACTGAACTGAAATTCTTACATTATTTCTTCTATTTTAATTTTATGCAAGTGAATTTCAAGATTTTAGCCAATAAGTGGCTTATAATCAGATATCAGAAATAGTCTTTCTGGTATGAGTATTAAAATTCCTGTCTAAAAAATTCCCATCAGCTAAAAATAAAATAACATTTCCATTGGCAAGTCAGAACTAGATTCTATGGCTACACTTGCAAAAGCAAACAGATGGTAATCATGTGAGGCTTTTCTCTAAACGCAATTATAAGACTTATGTACAATAAGCCACACTCAACTGCCTTTATTTATTTATTTTTTTGGGGGGGACTGCCTTTAAAAGCCAAAAGAGTGTAGCACACAAGGCTTTATGCAGTGTTTACAGTCCTATGCAACTGGGAGAGCCTGAAATTATAACCTGAGTTTATTTTCATCAGAAATTTAGTTCGAAAGGAAAAACAAGAAAATTCCATTCAATAAAACAAATGGAAAATTTTAATATGTGATTGTCATAGGTATAATATTATCAGGATAAACTACTAAAAAATATAAGAATTATAACTGTCCAAGATGGTCCCTGCGAGGAGGAAATTGTATGCTGCTCTTGAAAGTAGAAGATTTCAAATGAGGTGAACTGGAATACCTGAGCTCAGTAGCCTGGATTTGCATGATGTAAAGAGGAAGCAATCTGCAATTTCTGCACACTGCATTTTCATTTTTTGCTACCATAGCAGTATGACAGTATTATCTCACATTTACTTTGCAAGCCATTCCAATACTGGTATTGGTTTTAGTTAACCTAGGTTTGTGTTTATAACATTGCCTTATTTATTAACCTTTATCTTGTTTGCATCTGTCTTTAAATCTTATTGCTGTACTTCAAGCTACAAACCTCCTCACCAACAATAAATTCAGTGTGCATATTCTCTGTTTAAGCAACCCAAGTCATTCATTAAAATATGTGAGTCTAAGTAATATTTTCTCACATCAAAATCTTCCAAAAGTTCTCTCTTCTTTGGGTAATAATTTTCTTCTGGGATGGGGAGAACAAAAGAAAAAATATATTCCCATGTCCTTAAGCACTTGTTACTTAGGGTATTCTGTAAATGAACTATTAATTACCCACAGGTTCTGTGTGTAGTTGGCAAGAAATGGCAAGTCTTTAGGGCTTTATGGCCAGGGCCATTATTAGTCACCTTGTTTCTCTAAAACAGTATAGCATGCTGCCCTGTGTGTGAAAACTCCACTCTGTGAAAAGCTTAAAGTATTCCACTCCCCAGAGGCTAAAGTGAAGGTCAAAATATTTATACTACCTGCTCTGCAAAACACTCAAGTCAGGTAGTTGCAACTATTACATATTTTTCCATTCTTCTTAGAGGTGAAAATAAGCAGACAAAATTTCATCAAAGCATACACCCCCAAAGACATAATTGTTTTTTTTTTCTAACTTTTTAAAATACATATTTTATTGAGTGCTATATTTTCATACTGACTTAAAATTAATGTTAAAACACAAATTTCCTTATCAAACTGTGAAAACACTATGTTGATTAATTTAGAATACTACCTAATTGCTTTTTAAAAAATAGGTTTTTTTGGAAAAGTAATGAATGGTGTATCAATAACTTTTAAAGACCATTTACTTTTCCAGGAAGAGTTTAAATAAAATGTTAGAATTTCGGGAAGAAGATGTGGCTCAAGCGATCAAGCTCCCTCCTACCACATAGGAACCTCCCAGGTTCAGTTCCCAGTGCCTCCTGGAGAAGATGAGCTGGTGCGACACACAAAGAGACACAAAGAGGAAAGACAATGAGAGGCACAACCAACAAGGGAGCTGAGGCGGCTCAAGTGATTGAGCTCCTCTCTCCCACGTGGAAGGTTCCAGGTTTGGTTCCTGGTGCCTCCTAAAGAGAAGACAAGCAGACACAGAAAGCACACAGCGACTGGACACAGAGAGCAGGCAGCAACTGCAAACAATGGGGTGGTGGAGTGGTGGCAGTTGGGAATAAATAAATAAATCTTTAAAAATATATATATATTAAAAAGTCCCAAAGAATAAGCTTATTTTTTTTTTAAAGTTAGAATTTCAATCTCAAAATATGAGATGGGAAAAGTAATCATTTTGCTCCTTCTAAATTTTCTACTAGTTGTTAGCAATTTTTAACGTATAAAGTTTCCAGGAAAACTTATTTGTCAGGTTACAGTGAGGGAAAGAATAACATTGGGACAAAAGATGAAAATAAGTCATTTTAAAAGCAAAATTTAATTTAATTTTTCATTTTAAAAAGTTATTTATATTTTTAAAGAGGGAATAAAATAATACAGTTCAAAATACACCTGTGGAGTAAATCCCTAGATGTAGAATTGCTGGATCAAAGAATAGGTTGATTTGTAATTTGGTTAGATATTTAAATTGTCCTCTATAAGGTGCAGCCATTTATACTGCTACAAAAAAAATCTGTGTGAAAAGATTGTTTCCCCACACCTTCTGTTACAAAGCATTACCATAATTTTCTATATTTACTAAAATGAAAAAAAAAAAAAAGATAAATGATTCTTCAATGTATTTGAACTTGCACTACTCTGAGTGGTCATGACTCTTTTCTTATGGTGAAGAAGCATTTATATATTTCCTTTGTTATAAACTGTCTGCTCATTTTCATTGCTTCATTGGTGTTTTTCTTATTTCTGTGGCAATTCTTTATATATAAGGTAAATTAACCTCTGCCTCTGATAGTACTTGCAAAATTTCCCCTGGTTCATTATTTCTTGAATTTACTAATGATGATTTTTGCATGTAGAAATTCTTGCTTGTAAGTCATTGAATTTAATAATCTTCTTCTTTAGACTTACTGTTTTTATATCATAGTAGAAAGCTTTTCTCTATTCCAAGATTATAAAAAAATGCTATAGCTTATTGAAGTACTTCTTTAATCCTTTCGTTTTATATATAAATCTTTAATTCATTTGCCATTAATTGTGATGTAACACAAGAATATTTTTTTCAAAATGGATGAGTAGTCTCTACACCATTTATCTATTGTTTCCTAGAGATCTGTGATGCCACCTTAAACATATACTCAATCCTCATAAGTATCAGGGTCTATGTCTTCACACTCTATTGTGTTCCATTGATTTTTCTCTTTTATGTGCCAGTACTATATTTCATATTTTTTTAGTTTTATAGTTTTTAAAAATATCTAGCTAGGCTACCCTCTTCCCCTCCACCTCACATTATTTTCTCCAGCATTTTTTGGTTAATTTTTATTCTTTATTTTTTCATATAAATGTTATAATCTATTGTCTAGCTTTAAAAAATAAGAACAAAGGAAATAAATCTGTAATATTATTATTAGGGTCATGTTATATTTATAGATTAACCTAGGAAAAACTTATGTGATACTGAATTTTCCTATGCAAGATCATAGTATGCCTTTCCATTTGTTCATATCTTCTTTTGAGACCTAAGAAATATTTTTAAAAATAATTTTCATAAAAAATCTTGCATATTTCTTGGTAGGTTTTTTCCCAAATATCTTATTTTTCTATTGCTACTGTAATTGGGGATACAAAAATCTAGAAGACAAGATTACCACCCTCAAAGAACTCAAACTCTAATAATAAAACACATGCTATTAAAACCACTAAAATGTAATCTGATATGTGCCATAAGAAGTGTCTGCAAAAATGAGCTTCCAGGAGTGGAGGACGAATGCACATAAGAGTGCCATCCAAAGGAAGAAGAGGTTTTTTCAATAGACAAAGAGGCAAAATGCATTACAGGTGGATGATAGAGTGTACAGAACCACAAAGGCCTTAGAGAAAACAGCAATTTGGTGAACTACAAATAGTTTCCCAGAACACATCTGTCAGATTCTTACATGGAGTGGCAGGAGATAAAGCTGAAAAGGTCAACAAGGGCCCAATCACAAGGGAGTTTATTGTCCTGACAAAGTTAATCCCTATAGGTATTGAAGGGTTATAAACAGAGGAGGTCCAAAATACCCTAGACAGAGGATACACTGGAAATTAGGAAAATAGTTATTTCAATTGTCAAGGTAGGAAATGACAAAGGACTGCACTATGGAGCTCAAGGAATGGATTAAAGAGAGGTTTAGGAGGTAAAATTCTTGGGACTTATTAAATAATTGACTTTTGGAATTAAGAGGAAGGATCCCAGCTTTCTGGCTTGAGCATGTGCCTGGCTAAGACCTGGAGAAGTAACTGCATGGAGATACGCAGTTGGAAGGAGTTGAGACACACTAAGATAGTCAAGGACTTCATTTGGGGGTAGTTTATCTCCTCACTATTCACCCTGAGTTGGGGGGAGGGAGGGAGAAGAAGACCCCAGATGCAACCCAGGGAACATCAAACATCAAAATTTTTTATGTTTGACCAGAACTGTAAGCCAAAGTTACCCAGTGTTGTCGCAGAAAGAATTCATAAAGATTCAGTGGTCACTAGAGTCAAAGGTAAAATAATATTTTAATAATGTTCACCTAATCAGAAATATGGGGACACTGAAAAGCCTTGAATTGGGAGGAGAAATTTTAAAAATATTTATTAATCTGACAGATTCTCAGAATATCCAAGAATACATCACCATTTGATTGTAATCTTCCCTTTGGTAGTTTTGCTTCATATTTCATGTTTCTTGTTATAATAAATGCATTTTGTTGGTAGGTAAATATAAAGGTTTATATTACATTTAAGAAAAAACAGAAAGGAAACAATGAAATGCAATGGAAAGGAAGAAGCATTTAAAATATATTTGCCCTCTTTATCATTTCACGCATGAGCTCAAAGTTTTGTAGAAATTATTCCTGTGTCTTTTGTAAACAATTAGAAAATGAGATAAATAAATAGACATTATCTGGCTTACGTCCTTATTTACAGTATTGATAATCTGGGATGAGGATGATGATAATGTTAACAATCCTGATGTCACTGTTCAGTCATGAAGATTATGTCAAGGAGCCACGTGAAGGGATTGGCAGTTTTGAGTTGTTTTGGGCTGGTAGTAACAAAAGAATTCATCTGATCCACCTACACTCTCTCACAAGAAGTCTTATGGAAAATAATCTAATTTTCCTTGTTTACACAAAACAAAAATCTATGTTTAGCTACTATCTTCAACTTTTCTCCATTTTCATTCCCATGAATTACTTCATATTAATCCATATCCTTGAAAAAAACTGGAACTCACTTCTGAGATTATCTTCCATAAACACAGTATATGCCAGACTATTACAATGGGGGAGGGGGAAATGGACAGTGAATTAAGAAATCTGGATTTTACTCCCAGTAGCCACAACTTTATTATAGGATGTTGAATAAGCCAATTTATCTTTGTGGACCTCAAAACAGTTGAGCTTGATCTTCTCTTAAGACCCCTCCAGATACTACCAGATTCTGAAATTAACTTTGCTGTGATGCTTTCCTGGAAAAGTCAGAATTCCAGGGGATCCAAAGAAAATCAAGGTATACAATCAAAACCCTTTGTGATTGTATACTTTGATTTTGTTGGTAAATTATAAGGTGATACATATTTTTGAAACTGTATTCCTTATCATTAATTTTTTTTAATTGGGTAAAATATTTTAAACCATGAAGGAATGGTCTATTAGCATCTATCTTCATTTTAGAGAAAGTGGGAAAGAAATAATGCATAGCAGGAAATTACTTAACTTAATTTTTTAAAAGGCATAAAGTACACATATATAACAATTTGTATAATATATGTGCTGCAATGCTTTGTACATGTACAAGCATGGGAACAAGGTTACTCTTATTAAGTTTGAATTTCTTTTTCTGATTTCTCTTCATTTGATTTGCAATTCCAAACGTAAGCAAAAAAGGAGCTTATACAGAAAGATTTCTTGAACTTAATTTTGAAGTGTGTTCATTTTCTGCAAGATGCAAGTTGGATATTGAGTTAAAAAAAAAAAAAAGATGTTGGAAAATGGTGGAGTATGGAGCTCCAAGAATCAGTCCCTCCACCAAAACAACCATTGAACTGGCAGGAACTTTTTGAATTAACTACATTGAAATTCTGAAGTCTAGGAACACTGTGCAGCATCCAGGGAGGAGCAGGAGGAAGAGGCTGGTAAAATGAGAAAAAGAGGGGGTGAGTTTCACCCTTTCTGCAGGCTACCACCCCCTTCCCCTAGTCTCCTAGAAGGCAGCAATGGAGATTGGAGCTCTGGGTCCTGTGCCAGGGTGGGACCTAAATGACTAGTCCTCCAAACTCTGGTCATATGTGGTCTGATCCCAGATCTCCACTTTTAATGAACTACTTTAGATCACAGGGAGCCAGATCTAAGGGTGGCCATTGTTCCAACCCACCAGGGCAAACACAGCAGAGGAATCTTAAAGTCAGCATATTCCCCAAATTTTGGAAAACAGTTAAAGGACTGCATTAACTGGGCAAGTGCTGAATTAAGAAAACACAGCTTCAAAAGCTAAAGCAGAAAGTCCCAGAGCCCTTGCTGGCCCCTCCTTACACTCCTCTACAGGTCAAGGTGAAGCCATCTTGTACTGCCACTGTGGGTTCCTGGCCCTGTTCCAAAGGAAGTAGACGGGGGTATAGCTCAGTGGTAGAGCATTTGACTGCGGAGGAAGCAAAGTAGCCCTGTGTGCATGTAGGGGTACATGTATGTCAGGACCAATCTATTGGGTGGAAGTAAGAGCTGGGAAACTTGTCTTGGGCTCCCCTTCCCAAAGTTTGTCCTGAGAGAGAGATGCCACTTGCAAACAGCTAGGACAGTGTGAGAAACAATTAAGTTGAAGCAGTCTTTATTACCTTTATTAAGTCACTCAAGAGCATGCCCAGGAGAGGGAAGAGGTCTATTTCAAAGGGAGTAGAGGGGGACATTCATTTGAATTCCCATAAACTGTAAACGGGGAATACTAACCAAGAGGTTTATATCCAGCAAGACTTTCTTACAAAAATGAGGGAGAGCTTAAGACATTCCTATATAAACAAAACATGAGGGAGTTCATTACCACTAAACATGCCCTACAAACAATGCCAAAAGGATTTCTTCAGACTGAAAGAAAAGGACACTAAACAGTGGATCAAAGCAGCATAAAGAAATAAAGTACTCTATATATAAATAACATTTTTGTAAGCAAATACACATATATGCATATATATTTATATATCATTTTACAAATGTTTGTATGTATTGTGAGAATTTTGATTTTTACCCATAATAAAAAAAAAAAAAAAATACTATGGAGAAAAAAAATAAATAAATAAATAAAGAAATAAAGTACTCTAGTAAAAGTAACCATTAGGGTAATTGTATATGTCAGTATTATTGTATTGTATTGTTTGTTATGTAACGCTACTATTCACTTCTTACAGGCACTAAACTATAAATGCATAAAAAGTATGATAAATCAATGGTTTTGGAAGTACAATGCACAAAGATATAAATTGTAAAATATACAAAAACAAAGTTGGAGGTACAGAGGGATAGAGGAACAGTGTATGTATATGCTATTGAAGATAAGTTGGTATTAGACATGATTGTTATAGATTTAGGATGTTAAATTTTAACCTCAATGTAACCACAAAGGAAATACATTAAAAAATATATTCAGAAAGAAATGAGAAAGGACCCAAAATGTACAACACAAAAATCCAAATAAATATGGAAGTAGGCATTAACAGAAGAATTGAGGGTCAGAAAAGGTATGACTTACAAACACAAAATAGCAAAATGGCAGAAGAAAGTTCTGTATTTTCAGTAGTGACTTTAAATATAAATGGATTAAACTATACAGTTAAACGGCAGAAACTGGCAGAATGGATAAAAAAGCATGACCCAACAATATGCTGTTTGCAAGAGACTCACCTTAAATTGAAAGATATAAGAAGGTTGAAAGTAAAAGGATGGACAAAAATATACCATGCAAGTAGTAGACAAAAAAGAGCTGGGGTAGCTATACCAATATGAGAAAAATGGACTTTAAGTCAAAAACTGCTACAAGGGAAAAAGATGGTCAATATGTACTGCTAAAGAGGTCAATTTAATAAGAAGACATAACTATTATAAATATATATTCACCTAAAAGCAGAGTCCCAATATATATGGAGAAAATATTAACAGATTTGCTTCATACATATTGGGGCTCCGCTATTAGGTGAATATATATTTATAATGTCCTACATTAATTATAGGAGATTTCAATACACCACATTCAATAATGGATAGAACATTTAGACAGAAGATCAATTAGTAAATGGAGGGAAACAGATGTGGCTCAAGCAATTGGGCTCCCGTCTACCATATGGGAGGTCCAGGGTTCGATTCCCAGGGCCTCCTGGTGAAAGGCAAGCTGACCCATGCAGTGAGATGGCCTGAGTGGAGAGCTGGCCCACACAGAATTCTGGCCTGTGCAGGAGAGTTAGCACAGCAAGATGACACAACAAAAGGAGAAACAAAGGAAAGACAATAAGAGATGCAGCATACCAGGGAGCTGAGGTGGCACAAGAGATTGAGCACCTCTCTCCCACTCCAGAAGGTCCCAGGATCAGTTTCTGGTGCCGCCTAAAGAGAAGACAAGCAGACACAGAAGAACACACAGAGAGCAGACAGCAAGCATGAAACAATGGGGGGCGGGAGGTAGGGTAGAAATAAATAAATAAAATAAATCTTAAAAAAAAAAAATAAGGAAATGCAAGACTTGAATGATACTCTAAATCAGCTAGACCTAACAGACATATATATAGAACACTTCGCCAACGAGTGTGCACATGCACTTTCTTCTCTAGTGTACATGGATCATTCTCCAGAAAGAACATATCTTAGGTCACAAAAAATTCTCAATAAATACAAAAATATTGAAATTATAAAAAAGTATCTTCTCTGACCACAATGGAATGAAGCTAGAAATCATTAACAGAAGGAGAAATGGAAAATTCACGAATATGTGGAAATAAATAATGTATACTTAAACTACCAATTGGTCAAAGAAGAAAGTACAAGAGAAATTAGAAAATACCTTGAGGCAAATGAAAATGAAAACACAACATACAAACCTTATAGGATACAGCCAAAGCAGTGTATAGCTCTAAATGCTAAGATTAGAAATGAAGATAGATCTTAAATCAAAGGCCATTTCTCAAAATTAGAGAATCTAGAAAAAGGAAAAACTAAACCTTAAAAGAGCAGAAGGAAAGAAATAAAAACGATAACAGCAGAGATAAATGAAATAGAGAATATTAAAAAGGAACATAGAAAATCAACAACACCAAAAGTTGGTTCTTTGAAAGGATTTATAAAACTGACAAACCTTTAGCTAGAAAAAGAGAGAAGAAAAAAAGAGCAAGGACACAACTAACTAGATCAGAATGAAAAGGGGGACATTTCTACTGACCCCACTGAAATAAAAAGGACTTACAAGGGGGCGGATGTGGCTCAAATGGTCGGGTGTCCATCTGCCATATGGAGGGACCTGGGTTCAAGCCCCAGGACCTCCCGGTAAAATGAAAAAAATATATATAGAAAGTGCATGGGTTGTCAGGCTCTGTGTGCCGGTGAGCCACCAGGCCCCGGGAGCCAGGCAGCAAGATGATGACCTAACAGGAGAGAGACGCAGGGGAGAGTGAAGATGAGATGCTCCGAAAGCTCCAAAAACCAGGAACTGAGGTGGTGCAGGTGGCAGAACACCTCTCTCCTACATCAGAGGTCTTCAGGATCCAATCCCGGTGAAGACTAGAGGAGAAGGATGAAAAGAGATGGCAGGAAACAGACACAGAGAATTGCCCAGCAAATGGACACAAAACAGCAAATGGGGAAGGGGGGGTTTAAAATGGATAAAGTAAATAAATAAATCTTTAAAATAAAAAAAAAATTGTGTGTAGTTTAAAAAAAAAAAAAAAGGACTTACAAGAGGATACTATGAACAATTATACACCAACAAATTAGATTACCCTGAAGAAGTGGACAAATTCCTAGAAACACACAAACATCCTATACTGACTTAAGAAGAAATAGAAGATCTCAATAAACCAATAACTAGTAAAGAAATTGAATTGGTAATTTAAAAATTTCCAAAGAAAAGCCCAATATCAGATGAATGAATTCACAGGGGAATTTTACCAAACATTCCAGGAAGAATTAACACTTATCCTTCTCAAAATCTTCCAAAAAAATTGAAGAAGAGGCAATGCTCCTTAACTCATACTGTGAGGCCAACATCACCCTCATACCAAAGGTAAGATAGATACCACAAGAAAAGAAAACTACAGACCAATAGCCATTGTGAACATAGATGCAAAAATCCTCAACAAAATACTAGCAAACCAAATCAAGACTACACCAAAAGAATTATACATTATGATCAAATGGGATTTTTCCCAGATATGCAAGGGTGGTTGAACATAAGAAAATCAAATAATGTAACACATCACATTGACAGAAAAAAGATAAAAAAATCACATAATCATCTCAATTGATACAGAAAAGGTATTTGACAAAATCTAACATACTTCTTGATAAAAACGCTTAGAAAACTTGGAATAGAAAGAAACTTCCTCAACATGCTAAAGGGCATATATGAAAGATCCACAGCTAGCATCATTTACAATGATGAAAGACTGAAAGTTTTCCCTTTAAGATCAGGAACAAGACAAGGATGTCCACTGTCACCAATCTTGTTCAACATTGTCTTGGAAGTTCTAGCTAGAGCAATTTTGCAAGAGAAGGAAATAAAAGGCATCCAAATTGGAAATGAATAAGTGAAACTATTCCTATTTGTAGATGACATGATCCTATATACATGTAATCATGAAAAAAATCATAAAACAGCTAATAAATGAATTCAGCAATGTGGTGGGGTACAAGATTAATATCTAAAAAATCAGTAGTGCTTCTACACACTAGTAATGAACAATCAGAAGAACAAATCAAGAAAAAAATTTCATTTACAATAACAACTAAAAGAATCAAATATCTAGGCATAATTCTAACTAAGGATGTAAAGGACTTGTACACAAAAAATTATAAGATATTGCTAAAAAAAATCAAAGAAATATAAATAAATGGAAAGACATTTCATGTTTATGGATTAGAAGACTAAATATTGTTAAGATGTTAATTCTACTCAAATCAATTTATAGATTCAATGCAGTCCTGATCAAAATTCCAACAGTGTTCTTTGCAGAAATAGAAAAGCTAATCATCAAATTTATATGGAAGGGTAAGACCCCAAATAGCCAAAGCCATCTTGAAAAAGGAGAATGAATTTGGAGGACTCACATTTCCAGATCTTAAAATTTATTACAAAGCCATGGTAATAAAAACAGCATGGTGCTGGCACCAGAACAGACATATAGACCCATGGACTTGAATTGAGAGTTCAGAAATCAACTCTCACATTTATGGGCAACTGATTTTTTTTCTTTTAGGAGGTACCGAGAATTGAACCCAGAACATGGGAAGCAGGTGCTCAACCACTGAGCTATATACGTTCCCCAATGAGAATTGGTTTTGTTTGTTTGTATGTTTGTTTGTTTCTTTGTTTTTAGGATGTATCAGGGATTGAACCCAGAACCTCATACAAGGGAAGCAGGCACTCAACCTCTGAGCTATATCCACTCCCCAAAGAGAGTTGGTTTTGTTTGTTTGTTTGTTTGTTTTGTTTTTAGGAGGTACAGGGATTGAACCTGGGACCTCATACATGGAAAGGAAGTGTTCAACCACTTGAGCTACCTTCTCTTCCCTGATTTTTGACAAGACTGCCAACTCCACTCATTTGGGAAAGAATAGTCTCTTCAACAAATGATGCTGGGAATACTGGATGTCCCTATGCAAAAGAATGAAGGGAAACCCTACCTCACACCATATACAAAAAATCAACTCAAATGGATCAAAGACCTAAAAATAAGAATCAGATCTATAAAACATAGGGAAACATCTTAAAGACCTTGGGTTAGGTAGTGGTTTCTTGACTTTACACCCAAAGCACAAGCAACAAAAGAAAAAAAATAGATAAATGGGGTTTCATTAAAATTAAAAACATTTGTGCTTCAAAGGACTTTATCATCAAAGTAAAAAGACAACCTATTCAAAAGGGGAAAATATTTGGAGACCACATATCCAATAATGGTTTGATATTCAGAATATGTAAAGAAAATCTGTAATTAAACAATAAAAAGACAAACAACCCACTTAAAAATGAATAGACATTTCACCAAAGAAGGGATACAATTGCCCAAAACCACATGAAAAGATGCTCAACATCATTAGCTATTAGGAAAATGCAAATCAAAACAGTAATGAGATTCCACATCATACCCACTAGAATGGCTACTATTTAAAAAACAACAACAACAGAAAATTACAAGTGTTGGAGAAGACGTGAAGAAACTGGAGCACATTCATTGTCGGTGGGAATGTAAAATGGTGCAGTTGCTGTGAAAGACAGTTTGGCACTTCCTCAGAAATTAAGTATATTGTTACCATATGACCTGGCAAGCATACTACTGGGTATATGCACGAAGGAATTGAAAGCGGGACTGGAACAGATATTTGCACACTGATGTTCATAACGGCATTATTCACAATTGCCAAAATATGGAAGCTACTCAAGTGTCCATCAACCAATGAATGGATAAATAAAATGTGGTATATTTATATAATGGACTATTATTCAGCAGTAAAAATGAATGAATTACTGATACATGCAACAAAATGGATTAACCTTGAAGAACTCAGGTTGAGTGAAATAAGCCTACTGTAATAGTAGTACTATTACTGTATGACAGTACTATTATGACAGTAATAGTAAATACTGTATGACCTCACTGATGTGAATAATTATAATAAACAACTAAAAGAATCAGAAACTAGAATATTTGGGTTGGGGTAGGGAATGGGGAGTTAATGCTTAAATTGAGCAGAGTTTCTATTTGGGTTGATTGTGTCAAGATTGGTAATGGGTGATGGTGATGGTAGCCCAACATTGTGAACATAATTAACAGCACTGAAATATATATTTGAATGTGGTAAAAAAAATGGGGGGGGGGCGGGAATTTTAGGTTGTATATATATTACTAGAAAAAATTTTTTTTAAAAACCATATAGGACTGTGCAACAGAAATGGTGATCCCTACTATAAAGGATGGACTCTAGCTTATAGTACAATCATAAAAATGTTCTTTCATGAATTGTAACAAATGTACCACAATAATGCAAGGTGTTAATAATAGCATGGTATATGGGAACTCTGTATTTTATGCATGATTTATCTGTAAACCTACAACTTTTCTAATAATAAATAAATAAATACGTGCTTTGATCAAATATATTTAGGCAATACTGTTTACTGTATGCTTATCTTAGGGATTCAAATTTCAAATTGACAAATGAAAAGTTCTGAGAAGTCTATTTAACACACTGCTACCAAACTTATTTAACCCTGAAACTCTTTTTTTTAACCAACTGCCCATTACTATCTCATAAACCTACAGAATTCTAAAAAAAACACAATTTGGATAAAGCTGATCACTGCGAACTCTATTTCAAATATGCATCAGTCATTATAAAATAATAATAATAATAATAATAAAAAACACCAGCATTAAAGTCCAAGCTAAGCTCTCTAAACACTATGTTTATTGCTTGCTAACATTTCTGCCTAAAAGCCATTCTAGAAAACCTCTGGCAAATGCATTGTAATACATGTCATTATGAGACTGAGGCTGAATGATAAGCAAAGGACACTTCTGGCAAATTGTACAAGCATTAGAGTTGTTAGAGACCATCACTCATTTTGGGCACAAAATCTCTTCTGAATTGTACCCTAAGGACCCAGTGGGTGAAAAGAAAATTGCCCCTGCAAGGAAGCAAGCATAATTGGCTTCTGCTTGAGTCAGTTTGCCCTTGGCAAAATATCCAGATGTACCATGAAAGTGGAAATTATTTATTACCACTGGATTATCTAAGATTTATGAACAACTTATACAGTGTCAGACTCTGTATAAAAATATTAGTCTCAACTAATGGACTTTTTAATAATTTCAGTAGCTTCGGAGAAAAATATATGAGGTATTAAGAACATCTAATTTTGGACCACTTGCTCAAAAGAAGCCTACAATTTCTCACATGCTTATGTAATTAGACAAAGTAGTCGATGACACCAAGGTTTGTAAAAATTGATGCCACAATTAAAAAATCATGGCCAAAATTGTTGTGTGCACATATACTATGAGAACAAATGTTACATTCTCCAAACTTCTGTTAAGTCTCTTGAATAGAAATGAGCTCCCAAGGGTCAAAAATCCAAATAAAATTTGATGGAGAAATCACCTCTGCATCTAAAGGCTTTCAAAGTGTAGAGATTGTTGATACTGTTGTTATACACATACTTACTTATGTGTAAGTGATATATGCAGAAGGCATATCACTGGTTTCCAACTGCAGGGGTGAGGAAGCGTCCTAATTTGGTCAATCAGAAGTCCCACAGAGCAGGGATGTGTGAGCAATTTGAAAAACTTTACATATTCTTACTATAGGAAAATAAACTTCATCAAAATCTTGGCTGGTGAAAATATGCCAGACAAAATGTGTGAAAGTATTTGGAGAAAGCCCTAAAATTTATGTGAATTAAAATTAATGAAATAGTATGACACAAGTTAAGTGTAGTGTGAAATAAAAGATGCTATTTTTATTACACTCCATAGTATAGAACACATTTTATGTGTAAAATGAGTACTTATGTTTTCCTCGTGGATTTTTTTTTGCAATTTTATTGAGATATAATTCATGTACAATAGCCTGCATGCATATATTTATAGTGTGCAATTTGATGGGCTTTAACCTATATACATATATGTTTAACATAATAACACACACATATATAAAACTGTGAAACCATCACCATAGCTAAGACAATGAACATATCCACCACCCCCAACACTTTCCTTATGTCCCTTTGTAATCTGTGCCTCCCTACAACTGTCCCTGTCCCCATTCACTCACTGAACTGCTTTGTCAGTATGAATTAGTTTGCATTTTCTAGAATTTTATACAAATGTAATCTTACAGTACATGTCCTTATTATGTCTGAACTTTTTTCAGTTAGATAATTATTTTTAGATTCATCCATGTTGTTGAATGAACCCATAGTTTGTCCTTTTTAGTTTATCCATTCACTTATTGATGGAAATTTTGGTTATTTCCAGTTTGGGGCTAATACAAATAAACCTGCTATAAATATTTGCATACAGAGGTATGGATGCATGATTTCACTTTTTTGGACAAATACCTAAGAGTGAAATGGCTGAGCCGTATGGTAGGTATATGTTTAACATTTTAAGAAATTGCCAAATTGTTTTCCAAAGTGATTATACCATTTTACATTTCCACCAGCAGTATATATGGATGTGGAATGCTCACCAATACTCCATAACAGTGGATCATATTATCAAAAATATCATATATATATTCTTTGTGATATATATATATACACACACATACTCATGCACAAATATATCACAAAGAGTTTTTAAAACTATTGGAAACTTGCTTATGAAACATTGCATTCTGAATGCTGCCAAAATTTTATTAGTAGAAGAAATTCTGCTGTAGTTCTCAGCTTAATTCTCCTATAAATTGACTTACTAGGGTATACATGTTTAAATTTTATAAAAGATCAAATCCTTTTCTCTTGGCTATTAGTTGCAATGAATTTACCAATGAAGGGAATCATGTCCATCTATGTGTTGTTGCAACATATGGCAAAAAAAAAGAGAAAAGAAACGTTCTTTCCTCAAGGATTATAGACCACTTCTAAAATGTTGCTCCTCTGAGATTGTGTCAAAATAACTACACAAAAATCATTTAGATTGAGAAAAAATATTTGGAATATGGAATGATGGTGCTTAAGCAACCTGGGTTTGTAACTAGGATTTTTATTGAAAACCGAAGGGAAAAATATTGTTTTTATGAATGCATTCAGTATTCCATTCAGGTCCAAACATCAGCATCCAAACCTGCCTAGCAAAGAAAGAGAAGACTGACCTCAAAATTCTTATGTTCCAGACTATCTGTCAAATGGAAATATGTGTATGTGGATAGATGAGCTGAAGAACGCAATTGCCACTAGAATGTAAGCTACATGTACCTGGGGACTTTATCTTGTTTGCCTCTATACTCCTCACCCCTAGAAGAATAGATGGTGTACAATAACTATTTTTAAATGGATTAATGAAGTATATCAGGAAAAGGGCCAACTAATTCAAACTTTCAGAGATGCTACATTCGAATGTTTTGGCAGTAACTAATGCAACATTTTAAGAACAGATCTTACTTTTAAGGGGCAATACCAGCATTGTTGCTCACTGTGATATATCTCAAGCTTTAGCATCCTGAAACCAGCTATGGATGCAGCAAGTGGGTATTGTAAGTGTTTTAATATCCATCATTTGATGAAAGTCTCCAAGACAAGGTCCTTGAAGAGATTTCAAGGAAAAAAAACAGATCATGAGTTTAGTTATCCTTTAAGCACATCTAGTTTGAAAGGTTGTTAGGCACTCTTCCTGATACCTCATGTTTGCCAGAAGCTTGAGAAGAATTTTTGGAAGCTGTGTTTGACTCAGCTACCACACATGAATTATATATAACAACGGGATAAAATAGTTCTTCATTATAATCAAAGCCATTAAGCATGCAGTATTTCCCATTAGTCCCTTTAATTAGCATATATTTTTAAAACTGGATTTCTAAAACTTCTACTTATGAGTAGAAGCAAAGCAGAGCTACAGGCTTGACCTTGAAAGGAACCTATGTGTACTCTATATCTTTCATACAACCAAGACAGAAAACTGTGTTAAGGAAGCAGACTCAATTCTCATTCAATATTACATGTTTAAGTATATAAGTATATATGTAAAATAAAAGTTGGTATTCAAAATCAAAATCCCCATTTAAAATTTCTATTGCTTTGTTTAAATAAGTCATGATATTTAATATATATTACTATTTTAAATCACATTAAAGGACATTGTTTTGAAAATGTAATGCAACACCCAAAAGACCCAATAAATAAAGCAATTCTATTTATTTCACAAATATACTACCAAAAACACTCTGATTTTCTACAATGTATGGACTATGCCTTATTTCTTTTCCTCTCAGCAGCACCTAGCACAATGTCTGGCTATGAGTAATGTCTTTTAATATGTGTTCAAAGACTTGAAAGAATAAATGATTAAAAGAATAAGTGAATGAATGTTATTCTTTTAAAAATTTGCACAACACTATGAGCCAGGTAATAGTGATGTGTGAAATAAGTGACACCACTCAATCCTGATTCCAAGGAATGTGAAGAAGTTTGAGAGAGGACTACATTAGTGGCAGAAGTAGTGCCACAGGTAAAGCTTCTCTTGGGAAAAAGTCATGTGCTTCCTGCCCATATATGTCACAAGTAACAAAGTTTTTTTCCTTCAGCCAACATGCAAAGATTTCCCTTCTTGGCTCCAAGTCTCTCCTGCTCTTTGGAGGCAGTGATAGTAAGGAAGAGAAAAGAAAGACTACCTGGTACACAGAAACACTTACTTGAAGAGATCCTCTGGGCCCATCAATGGGTTGGTTTTCAGCCAAAGAGAATAGCCAAAATCAAAGTACAGAAAGCATTCATTCATTGAACATCAATAAATAAAAGGGTGAATGAAGATATATTAGATCATCTTCTCACTTCAGAGAGGAAACTAGCATAAGCATGTATGGCGAATTATCCAATTAATAGGGTATTATATTACTTTGAGAAACAGAAAAATAAGGCTCATATTAAATATGTTTCAGGTTATTGACCACAAGAATAACAGCCAAATCTTAAAATCCTAAGAGATAATTTTTCTATGTGTCAATATGACCTGGTCAATAAAAATAGAAAACAGGTTTATTCCTAGTGTTAGCTGACCATCGTAATCTTAAAATATAAAATATTTAAAATATATAAAATAGTTGAGTCAGTAATCATGAAATTCCTGCTTTTCTCAGCAAGTTTTAGAATTCATTATCCAAAGAAAATAAACCCTAGTGAGTATAGGTGCCTCTGATGAACAACAACAACAACAAATGTATGAGTGGGAAGGATACCAAAGGAAACTCAGATTATTTCCTCAGAAATGACCTTGACATTTCTCTTCTCTTTCATTCTCACCCTGAAGCCTACTCAACCCCTTTGCTGTTCCCTCACAGGATCTCAGTAACAGGGAACCTAGGAGGCAACTACTGGAACTAAGTCAGGGAGTCCTTAAACATCAAATTCCCTGGCAACTGTATCAGTACAGGTTCAACTAGAGAAGCAGGAGTAGTAGGAAATAACTACTGACAGATTTATTGCAAGGAATTGGTTTACATGATTGTAGGGCAAGCTAAACAAGTTTGAAATCTGTAGATCAGATCTTCAGGAAGGGCAGGCTCGAAGTCTCAGCTGAAACTGTTGTCCCACGGTAAGAATTTCTTCTTCATCAGAGAAACCTTAGCTCTGTTTTGAAGGCCTTTCAACTGATTGCCTGCCCAGATTATCTAGGATAATCTCCCTTACTGCAAGTGAGATTATGAACTTTAATCCCATCCACAAAGTAACTTCACAATAGCACTTAGATTAGTGTTTCATTGAATCACTGGTGACTGTAGTCTGCTCAAGTTGATACATCAAAGTGACCATCATGCCAACCATGCACATTGGGGTGGCGGGAGGAGGGATGAGAATTGGAGCAAAAAATGCTGGTTCTCTAAGAATGTTCTGTCCTGGGATAATGGTTGAAGATTTATACAAACAGCAAGTGGGTCATTAATTTCTTGGTCTACTGTGTCCCCCAAAATGGTGTCTTTTCCTTTTTCTGAAGTGCCTATTATTTAAACGTGGGATCCTTAGAGATGATATATTAGAATTTCTCTCTCTGGACCGGTTCCAAATGCAGATATTTAACTCTTAGATATATCAAGACAGTATTAAAAAATCCCTCTCACAAACATGTTAGGCAGAAAAAGAGAAGAAAGAAGTCTCTGGCTTTATTGAGAGAACAGTTACTCAAAATGAAATTTAGTCTAACATCAGAGAAAAGGAATTTTACACATTGACTATTAGTGACAGATTCTGGTTATACTAGCCTTTTAAGAGCCTCAAAGCTTTTTGTTTTGACCCACTACCTGCACTATTTTAGAAAATGATTAACTCCATTAGTTTGCTAATATAACTTTTTTTTTCAAAATTATAAATTTTTTATTTTGAAATACTTTCAAACTTACAGGAAAGTTACAAAAATAATACAAACTTCATACAGAGCAATCCAACATACTCCTACCCACCAGATACCCAGATCCACCAATTTGAACAATTTGCCACATTTGCCATATCTATCTGTCCATTCATCCATCCATCCATCCATCTACCTACCTATCTGTATGCCTATCTATTTCTGAACACTGAAGTATAGGTTGTGTATATCATGCTCTTGAACACTTAATACTACCATGCACATGTCCCAAGAACAAAGATATTCACTTATGTATCCAAGTATAGTTATCAAGTTTCAGAAATTTAACATTAATATAAAGCATACAGCCTACATTCCAATTTTTTTCATATGTCCCAATAATGTCCTTTTGAGACTTCTCTCCTTCCTTGTTAGATCCCATCTAGAATCATGTATTACCTTTAATTGTCATTGTTAATTTAGTTGCTTTTTCTTTTTTCTTGATTCTGGAAACCTATATAAAACACGAACTTTGCCATCTCATCCTTTCTCAAGCATACAATTCAGTGGGACTTATCACATTCACTATGTTGCAGTACCCTCACCACCTTCCTTTACTAAAATGTTCCCATGTCCCCAAACAGAAACCCTAAACCCATTTTGCATTAACTCTCCATTTTTACTGCCCCCTGCCCTTGCCAACCTGTACTCTAGTTTCTGTCTCTATGAGTTTGCATATTCTCTGATATTTTCTTTGTAGTTACCATGGGGCTTAAATTTAACATACTAAACCTGAAACAATCTCATTTATTTGATACCAACTTAACTTCAATAGTATACACAAACTATGTTCTGATGTCTTTCTATCTCCACCTTTATGTAGTTCTTATCACCAATTACATGTTTAGACATTATGAGTTCAAAATCATTGATTTCTCATTTCATTTTATGCATTTGTAAAAGAAGTAAAAAGTGGAGTTATAAGCTAAATACAATGGTTATGGTATTTATATTTACCCGTCATTACACTTACTAGAGATCTTTATTTCTTCATGTAGCTTCAATCTATTTGTCTATTATCCTTTCCTTTCAACCTGTAGAATTCTCTTTAGCATCTCTTATATGTCTGGTCTAGTGGATGAACTCCCTCAGCTTTTGTTTATCTGGGAACATCTTAATCTCCCCCTCAATTTTGAAAGACAGTTTTGTATATTGATTTCTTGTTGGTTTTCAGCACTTTAAATAAGTCCTCCACTGCCTTCTTGCATTCATGATTTCTGATGAGAAATTGGCATTTAACCTTATTGAAGCTTTCTTGTATGTGGCATGTTGTTTTGCTCTTGAGGCTTTCAGAATTCCTTGTTATCTTTGGCATTTGACAGTTTTAATATAATGTACCAAGACATGGGTCTATTTGGGTTTATCTTGTTTGGAGTTTGTTGGACATATTGGATGTGCATGTTCATGTATTTCATTATATTTGGGAAGTTTTCAGCCATTATTTCTTTGAGTATTCTCTCTTCCCTTTTCTGTCTTTCTCCTCCTTTTGGGACACCCACAGCCTCTATATTCTTCAGGCTCTATTCACCTTTCTTCATTCTTTTTTCCTTCTTTTCCTAAGATTAGAAAATTTCTTATCGTCAATTTCACTGATTCTTTCTTCTCCCAGCTCTAATCTGCTGGGAGAATTTTTCATTTCTGTTACTATAGCCTTCAGCTCTGTTTGGTTCCTTTTCATAATTTCCATTTCTCTCTTGATATTCTCTTTGTGTTCATTTATTGTTTTCCTAATTTCCTTTAGTACTTTCTCCATGTTTTTCTTTAGCTCTTCAAGCATATTTAGGATAACTTTTTAAAGTCTTTGTCTGGAATATCCCAGGTCTAGTACTCCTCACTAATGATTTCTAATGCTTTAATTTTCTCTTTTGCCTGGGCCATCGCTTCCTGTTTCTCTGTATGTTTTATAATCTTTTGTTGAAAACTGGACATTTTAATACTTTAATGTGTTATCACTGGAATTTAGACTCTGAAGCATCTGGTCCTTAAGCCTGTATCTGGTTAGTGCTCTAATAGAGATTTCCTTGAATTCCAGGATCTAACAAAAAAATGAAAAAAGAAAACACCTTTTCCAGTCTCAGATTGACCGGTGCAAGAGCTTATCCTTACAGTGAGTTTAAAGAATAGCTCAAGGCCAAGGCATAGGGACCATACTGATCTTCTGCACATGTCTCTTGTCTTCAGAATGTGCATGTGGCCTGGAAATTGCTCCATTTACACAGGTATGAATGTTTGCTTTTACACAGGATACAGTTTCCTCTCAAGCCCAGGCACTACACTGCATATCCAATATCCAGCAATCTCTTGCCTCAGGCAGCCACTTGACTGCTCTTTTACAATGTTTTGTAGGAGAGCTCAGTGATCTGCTTTCTACATGCAGGGCAAGTCATGAGACAGCAGGTCCCTCAGGCCACCACCAGACAGACCAGACATGCATACTGCCAGTATGTACATGAGGATTATGCTGCTACCTCCAGAAAGGGACCCAAGGATCCACAGTGGGAGAAGGGATAGTTCCATGCCAAGCTGGTGAGGGGTGGGGGAGTGGCCAGCCAGGGCACCACAAAAATTCTACCACTTTTAAGTAACATTTTTTGTAATATGGCATTTGCCCTGTTACTGCAGTCCTTTAGCTGTTTTCTGAAGCTTTGAGAAAGATGTTTCTGCCCTTTTTTGCTGGTTGTTCAAATCTTTGGGAGTATAGATCCCTGAAGGGTTGCACTCTGCCATCTTGATTGGGTTGGGGCCAATATATTGCAATTTTGAGGTATGGAATTAAATGTTAATTTTCAATTTCATCTAGGCAGGATACAATCATGAACTATATAAAGCCAACTATGTGCATATGAATGTATGTGTATATGCTTCCTTATAATCCACTTCTTTAAAAGCATTTATTACACTCATAGTACAAAACTAGGCAGACTATTATCATACCTTATACTACCATTTAACTTTGAAGCTCCCTCATCAACTGCCATTCCCTTTTCAACTAAATTCTTTCCAAGACCTTTGCTGAACTTCCCCCATTTTGGAGGGCGAAAAGATTACACCACAAAGCTGCAGGACATATCCAGGAATTAAAAATTTATAATTTGTCACACTGTGCTGTTTCTTAACATCTGAAGATCCAGAGACCTACTTTAGGTGAATATAATGAGAACTTACTGTACAAGGCTGCTGAGACTTTCAGAGGCACCAGGGCTTATTTTTATCCCCTGAATCAATTAACTATAATAACTATAAAACATCACTTGTAAACAAAAGGAAATTTTGTAGGTAAATATGGCTAAGAGGTATCAATGAATCAGCTAAGACCACATGTTTTATGATATCGGTGTCTATGGACTTCATTTTCACCACTATTATATCCTAAAATGTCCTATGGAATTATTTATAATGAGTTTCTGATTTACTCTTAAATAAGAATTTTCACCTTGGGATACTGATAACCTCTCTGTGCTTCAGTTCTCTCATTTAAAATATGACAAGAACTAGATATCTACTATTACTTTTGGTTCAAACATTGGTTTTTACATCTGCTTTAAGAAAAAAAAAACTAAAGATATATCTATTCGTAAATTAAAGTAGCATTTGTCTACACAAAGCGAGCAGAATCATTTCTTATGAGACCTGGCATAAGCAAATCTACCTCCTCCTATCAGACTATTTTGATAACATGCCCTGTTTCTCTCTCATCAGAATTTTTTATAACATGGGTTACCCAGCAAAAGCTTATATATTGGTCTCTGGTTAAACAGCTATGAGTTCAAAAAAGACCCTAGCCTTTTTTTTTTATTAGAGAATTGTGGGTTTACAGAAATGAGTTCTTTTTCACATAGCAGCCAAATCCACACTGCTATTATAAAATGTATAGTACTAGTGTTAACCACTCATTATTTTTCATGAGGGCACTCAGGAAATGCTAGGGCATGAACTTTCTCCTGATTTTGAACTGTTGTCTCCTTTGTCATACTAGTTCTGCTCTATCATCTGAGTCACCTTCTCTGTTTCTATATCCTATACTGTTGGACAATAAAACTGTCACTTCCTGGAATCTGAAACAATATATAGGAAATTCCCTAGGTGTGGACATAATTTAATCCTGAAAAATGTTTCAAAGTTTAGTGTCCAAAAGTTTGAGTCATAAGACCTGAATAGACCTCAATCTTATAGTTGTTTCTACAGAAATAAAAATATGATGAAAAAATAACTTCTAAATTATACATTTCTTTCTGGCACTGACTTCCATGCAGCCAAGGAATCCTACTGTGAATGATAACCTTCACAGGTATATGGGAATTGCTAATTGGGAACCAATGGACCATTTTCATGTACTGCTATAAACATAGTCATCTCCTTTTCCCAAAGACCTGCTACCTTCTATAATGACCAAGTCAGACTGTCAGCTTCCAATCTGGGACTCATTAGTACCTGAAATAAAGGGGAGAGGGGTTATTGTTCACTTGTCCCCACCACCTGCCTGGAGGAGGGTGATGGAGAGCATCACCAAGCTGAATGGCCCACCATTCCCACTTTCCTTACTTTCTCCACTGGGGTAGAGGAAGCTTGCAGCAGCAAAAGGGATACCTGCTCTCAATGCCAGATCTGTGGGAAGAACATAGAAGGATGGGGCTACAGATTCATTCAATATCCCTATAATCATTAGGTAGCTGATATATGAAAAGCTGAATTGGATATATGCAATGCATGTCAATGTCTAGAGTGCCAAAGTGCAAGTTAAATGAAATTTGAACATATGACTGTTGAATACTGCAATGTCTGCAACCATTGAATGTTCATTCTACATCGCTATACCTCCTTCAAGGTCTATTATGCTATTAATCTAGCAAATCTTTTCTATTTGATATTATACAAATCTAAAATATTGGAAATGCTTATCAATGGAACTCCTCCAAAGCAAACACTTTGCTAATGCATTTTTAAAATGTCTCCTACAAAGATATTTGTTACAATCACACAATATAAAGGGTGTTTTAAACCTCTTGAAAACTTTTCAAGCTGAGTGTTACCAGGAAGATTCTTCCCCAAGAATCAGAAGGCATTTTCCCTATGCATGTGTTCTTTCTCCCACTTTCAAGCAGATCCCTGACTGCAGTAACTTATGAGAAAAACTTTTTCTGGTTACCTTTCTGGGGTTTTTACAATTTGCCAGTTATATGCCCATGTGGGTTGCCAAAATTCATGCCTTCATATAAAACTAGCATTGCAAGAACTTCAAATTCTTTAAGTATATATTTTTATAACTGAAGCCTCTAAGATGCTTTGAATCTTAAAATGCACTTGAATGATATGTATAGGTATGATTTGTCCAACTAGAAAAAAAATTGGCTGTTTATATAAAGAAGCTATATATTTCTCTAAAGGTATACACAGCTTAATTATAAACACAAACTAGAGAGTTAAACTGACTTATTGGATATTGAACCAGCTGATTCTACTCATCTGAACCAGAATATATTTATCCGAATCTTCATTCTCAAATCTTCCCTTCCAGAGATGAGTCATGGAGCAGAACCAAAATGTCTAAAAGACAACTTGAATAACAAGACTAATAGGAGAATTCTACATTACTAAATTAATATACAAATGTTGTCCCCTGAAGCAAACAGCTTCAAAGAACTAATATTAAACCAACTAATCCCTATGGACCACTAATGGCTTCATAAATCTCCAAATATAGAGATTAAGGACTATGCTTAATAAAAGCTTCAGGAAGTGTTCTCTTTCTGTTAAAAATCACAGAAGAGATACAGAAGGAAAGCACGTTGGAAGTTTTTTTTCTGCTCTATCTGCCTATTTTTACCCATAGAAAAATTACTTGAGAGACGGGAAGAAAATAGGTTTTGAGTTAGCATTCTCAGTATATTACCACAAGTGGGCGTTGTGGGGTAGGCTCTATTGTGATGCAATCTCTTACCTGTCAGAGTCAAACATGACAAGTTTGCTGACACTCTAAGTTTGCTGACACTCTCAATTGATTAATACAACTATAACCCAGTTGGAGTAGTTTAGACATAGAACAATATTTCAAAAATGGATGTTTGGACGGAGGCCCTCAGATAATTTAGTAAATATTAAAAATACATACACTTCTGTGGTGGTTTGGAACTGTACGTACCCCAGAAAAACATGTTCTTAAACTTAACCCATTCCTGTGGGTGTGAACCCATTGTAAGTAGGACCTTTTGATGAGGTTCAATCAGGATGGGTCTTAATCCTATTACTGGAGTCCTTTATAAGCAGAATGAAATTCAGACAGAGAGAGAAAGTCACAGAGGGAGCAGCCAGAAGCTGAAATCAACAGAACCTGAAAGAGAGGGGAGATACCAGCAGAGGCTGCCGTGTGCCTTGCCATGGGATAAGCTAAGGACCAAGGATTGCCAGCAGCCACCCCAGAATGCTAGTCTTTGGGAAGAAAGCATCGCTTCGATGACACCTTGCTTTGAACTTTTTTCCTAGCCTCAGAACTGTGAGCCATTAAATTCTCATTGTTTAAGCCAGGCTTTTACATAGTATTTGCTGAGTAGCCTAGGAAACTAAAACAAATTCTATCTTCATAATAGAAGATTTGGCAGTCTAGTCCAGTTTTAATGACATCATTATTTAAAAGACAAATAAAATTTTATTGTAAAATCTAGGTAGTGATATGGATACTTACTATACAATTCTTTCACCTTTTTTGTATATTTTCTGTGTATTTAAATTTTTCATAATAAAATGTTGGGCAGGGGTAAGTAAGCTATATGGAAGGAGTCCATTGAGCTCAGTGTATCATGTACAAATGGCTACAAAACGTTTTAGAAACATAATTGAACAACTTAAATTCAGAGACAATTTGAATGTTCCCCCAAGGTTGGGTTCAGGGGGAACACTCTTGACTGCTAGAATGAAATTTAACAGTAAAACATTTTAGAAAATAGTCTGTATGCTATTATGATTGGTGAAATTCTACAGCTCTGCATACCCAGTCACCTTTATTCTTTACATAAATTACCTAGTAAAAAGAATGGTCCAGATCTTCAGTCCACTATTTCTACTGATCTAACATCCTGATCCTTTCCCTGGACATAGGAAAAACTGGGACAGTAATTTCAACTTTGCACATTTGATGTAGAGATTAAATAAGGAGATTTTTATAATTCCAAGCACAGCAAGAGCACATTGTAGGCCATCTTTGGTTATGATTACCCATTGGCCGTACCTCTCATCTGGCAAAGCATTGTCTAAAAATTTTTAAATTGGTTTTTGGCATTATCCTTTTTACAGATGTCAAGTTACTATTATGTTGTTGCTATTGAGAATGCTAAATATATAGATAAGTTCTGTTAACCAGACTCTGTCTTCATTAACTTCCATATATATATATCTACAGTAAAATATTTGAGTTGTTGAATAATGACCTTGAGGTACTGAAAATTCCTGAAGTATCTACTGAATCATGTAAGGCAATGAAAAGGAAGAACAGGGAAAGATAGGAGTTCACTCTTTTACTAATACTGGATTACATCTCTTCCCTACTGCCTCCTATTTTACCCATTAAGCTATGGCAAATGAGGAAAAGAAAGAGCAGGAGACAAATTTATAAAAGGAGTTCAACTATTTTTTACTTTAGCATACACTTTGCCCAGTAAATTTTAGAAGACTGTGCACTTTAGATAGAGTAAAAATGCTAACCACAGGGAAGCAGATGTGGCTCACTCAGTAGGGCTCCCGTTTACCATATGGGAGGCCCCGGGTTCAGTTCTCGGGGCCTCCTGGTGAAGGCAAGCCGGCCCACATGGCTCGGTGAGCTGACGCAACAGGACGACCCAGCAAGGGGAAACAAGCAGACACAGAAAAACGCACAGCAAATGGACACAGCAAGCACAAGCAGCAAGGGGGGATAAATGAATAAATAAATAAAATCTTAAAAAAAAAAAAATGCTAACCACAAAACCATTTTTGTCACTACCTGAATAATTATTTTAATATACATGACTAGAATATAAGAAAGAATCTAATAGGTTGGATAAAATGAAATAGATAATGATGTGAGGAAATAAGCCCATTATATTCAGAAATGCATATTATTTTAAAATTCAACATGACAGTTTTCCTTTAAGACAGTAAAAGAGAATTTTAGCTTTAAAGATAGCTAAAAATACTGCTTTGACTTAATAAGAGAAATGAAAATGATTACTATTATTAGTCTTGTTGGGGTGACTGAAATCCAGTGTGGTTCTGATGCACTGGTTGCCATGGTGTATATTGTTATAACTTCAAATACAGCACAAGACATTTCTGCAATCGATAACAAGGGTTGAAAGAATGGATTCTATTGCAGCTTTTCAAAACAACTTTCTTGCTTCTACTTTTTACTTTAACCACCAGGAGGAGCCACAAAACATGTACTAAATTATGGGGCTTCTAGAACTGCTTTAACTGAAAGATGTAAAGAGCATGTTCTTGGGAGTTTTGCTCCTAACTTGGCCAGATTTACGTCATTTTTTCCCATCTACAAGACACAGCCTCCAACAGGGATTGACTGCCCTCCCTTAAGGCTAGTACCTATTTTACCAAATAACTTTTTGGTTTTTTTTTTTTTCAAAACAAAAACTAAAAATTTCTAGTATTAACTTCAACCTGTTTTACAAGAATATGGTGATAAATATGTACTTTTTAGAACTGATACTTTTCATTTATTGAGAACAATTCTCTGCTTATGGTATATAGTGGATTTACTGAATTTACTTAGTTCATATTCTTCATACAAGTTAGGTTACTCTTTCTTTCTGATTATTTTGGACTGGCTGTTTGACATGTGACAATAATCTAACTTTCAAGTATTTATCAGAGATGATCATATTTCAAAATTTAATGCTGGAGATTCTTATTTCTTACTAAAAATTTTTTAAATCTCTTTGGCCTTTATAACCTAAAAATTTTATGCTTCTCCTGCCTCCCATTTTCCTCTTCCTCTATCTTTCCCCTTAAAATATATATTTCTTAAAGTGTCTTCCTTTGTTCAGCTTTCTTCTCTTTCTATAATCTTTTCCTCAGTGTCCTCATCCTTTACCATAGCTCCAAAAATGACCTCAATGGAGATGCCCACCTCATTTTAAGGGAAGAACAGTTCCTAGTTTTTCCCTTCATCATCTCCCATTCCCATTCATATGTGCTTCTTCAGTGAATATTGTATGATTAAATTATAATGAGATGAGTATTCTGCTAAACCTTGCAATGTTTAGACTACCTAATTCTAATTATGGGGGAGAGTATTTCCCAAGTGAGACTTCATATCAGATCAACCTTCACGCCAACCACCTAAGAAAGAAGTAGATCCACAGACAAGAATCAAGGTGGGCTTCAGGTAGGCAGGAGAGGAACTGACCTGTCCATCTTGATCAAATCTTCAGAAAAAAGATGTTAGGGAACCTGAATGGTAGGGTTTGTTGATGGATATCATATGGAAGGAGACTGGGAGCTAGAAAAAGAAGGGTGCCTGTAGCAGGCCCCAAATAAAGAGAAGTTGGCAACCTTTTATGAACCAAATTGTCTATGTCATGCTTGGTATTTTTAAAAATTATTATCTAGTTCAAAATCCCTCAAATGTTCAAAAAAAAAAAAAAAGGTTGAGAAATGTGATATTCTATAGCTTCCTCTTAGTGATTGAGAGTTCATATTAATAATTTTGAAACTGGAAAGTCCAATAAAACAAAGTGAAGTAAAATAAAACAAGATTTAAATTTAAAAAAAATAAAAACTATTTGCCTTTGTTTAACGCAAATATTTTCAAACTCTCTTGACCATAGACCCCTCTTTTTCATGGACCAACCATGATTGTTCCATAGAACACTGAGAAGTGATAAATTTAGTGAAGTTTGTTTGGATTTTTAAAACTTATCTCAGCTGAACTAGAGAGAATAAAGAGAAGGGTTATTGCTGTTCTCTTGGATCATAAAGAAAGTTCTGCTGCTTTCATAAGAACCATAGGGCAACTTTTGAAAGGCAGAGTTACCTTTCCAAGCCCTGACTCCCAGGAAGATGAATATTTATTTGTTTGTTGAACAAATAAAGTATTGGTCACACAATCTGGCCCACTTCCCACCTTGGATTTAGGGATTTATTTTTAAGAAAGAAACATTACTTCACAAACCCAATTTTTTATCTCTAACCCAGCCCAGATCTTCAAATTTAACACCACTTTTGCATTCATTAAAGTTGGTATTCCTTGATATTTCTTCCTTAAATATATCAGCAAGATTAATCACTAGACCTTTTTTTTTTTTTTTTTTTTTTTAAGGTACCAGGGCTGGGAATTGAACCTGTGACCTCATATGTAGGAAGACAGAGCTCAGCCACTGAGCCACATTGGCCCCCTTGAGTTGGTTGTTTTTGTTTGTTTGCTTGTTGTTTGTTTCTTTGGGTTTTTTTCAGGAGGTGTCAGGAATCAAACCCAGACCACCCATGTGGGAAGCAGGTGCCCAACTGCTTGAGCCACATTTGCTCCCAATCACTAGACTCTTAAACTCAAACTGATCGAAATAGAATTCACTACCTTCTCCCCAAGCAATTTCTTCCTTCTGATTTTATTATTTCTGTTAATAGAACCATCATTCTACTAGTCCTCTAACCCCAAATCTTCAGTTGGTCATTGTCTTCTCTATTTCTCATCCAGTACGGTGCTAAGTGCTATGGATTCCACCTCTGTAATGGCTCTTGAATTTATCCCCTTTTCATTCCAGACTATCATCCTAATCCAGACTGTATAACTTCTCATATAAACTCTTCAAGTAGCCACTTAACTATTCTCAAGCTGCTCCCCACCTCCTCTTCTCTGTCCTCTACATTTCTGAATATTAATTTTCATGAAGGCAACTCTGACTTCTCTGAACACAAATCTTCTAAATCTTGCCATTGCCTACCAAGTCAAACTAGCTTCCTATCAAGGATTTTTACTCCTCAGTTTCATTCCCAAATTGCTTTTCCAGCCTTATTGCTCTTTCTTCCCTTACTTATGCCATGAAGTGTTGAGCACGCACCTCACTCGAGCACATTTCTGACATATTTATCTAGAATGTCCTTTCTCCACATTCTTCCCCCATCTCTCCTTCCACAACCATATCAAATATTTACACTTTCAGGCTAAGGCTCGCTGTAGTAAAACTGTGAGCACAAGGTATACAAGCTTTGCAATCAGGTAGATCTTGATTCATAACTCAACTCAGCCTAATCAACTATTAGCTCTTGGGCAAGTTATTTAACCTCTCTAACCCTGAGTTCCCTCATGTGTAAAATTGGGGATAATGATATTCACTATACAAGTTTTCATTAGGATTAAATTAAATATTAAAATAAATGTAGACACAGATATATAAAATAATGTATATTATATTTATATATAGTTTCTTGCACATAATCATAACTGTTATGGTCTTTGAAATCTGTACCAATTTCCCCTATTCTGAAAAGATCTCTCCCAAATAAAAAGTTTACAATCATCTTTCATGACATGAATTATATTCTGCTTTGTTGTTTACTAATTTCCTACCACCACTCCCACCCCAAACCTAAGCATCGCAAACAGGAAGGGCTACATCCACTTGTTAGCACACACCAGGACACTTAACACAATGCTTTGATTAGAGCATGCAGTATATATATGTGTTTTTAAAAATTGCAAAGGCGTGGTTGGGAAGAGCCCCAGTTTGCACAATCTTCTGATAAGCAGAACTAAGTATCACTTCTTGGAAGCCCAATTGAATCCCAAATTTCCAATGTAAGGAGTATTAATAGCTGAAGCTTATGGAGTGCATATTTTGCATCTGGCATTTATAAAAGATAAATGATAGATAGATAGATAGAGAGAGAGAGAGAGAGAGAGAGAGAGAGAGATTCATTTACCATTCACAGCAACCTGTTGTTGTACCATTATTTCCATTGTAAAAATGTAGAAACCTGGTTCCTGAGAAGCTAAATAACTTACTCAAGGTCACACTTCCAGGGATCTGTAGAGTCAAGATTTGAGCCCACACAGTTAGCTCTAGTGTCAGGGGCCTTAACCATACTCTCTAAAGTCTGACAAGTGTAAGAAGGTCAAAAGACTAGGGGAAGTTTATAATTGTTGAAGCAATTTCAAACTGATGAAATTATAGTCCCAGAACCATTAAATTAATGGTAAAATTTTAAAATGGAACAAAATTTCATTGAGAACTCAGAGTAAGAGGAATTTTTTCAATGAAAATGGGAATCAAACTTTAAAAAAAGACTTACAATTGCTTTCTTCCTTACCAGATCTTATGAAAATCAATGAATTAATAGTTAAGTGTTTGAAGAGGAAAACACTATAAGTAGATATTAGAAATAATAATCACACCTAAAAGTAAGAATCTCAGAAAGGTCATTACATGCAATAATTCAAACTCATTTATCAAATTTCTTTATACATTAAATTTAATATACATCTTTTCTTAAAATTGAGTTTCCCAAAGTATTTTCTAACAAGTTTTTCATTTATTGGGGAAAAACTTGTACTTTATTATTGTTAATCTTAAAAATTTTTTTTCTAAGTGCAAAGGAGAAAAGCAATTTTTCATAATCACCTAAAAATAATTTTTCCACACCAAAAACAGCCAAATGATTTGACATCATCATCTCCTCATTTCTTTAAAGATTACAGTAAAGATGAAAGAAAAGAATATGAATACAATCTAATTCTTACTTTTTGCTCCTTTCTTTCCTAAAAATTAGCAAATATTTGGCCCAGGATAAGCTACTCTTTTGGAAGGGCAAACCTGGTCTTTGTTTAAGAAAAGAAAAACAAATGAAACAATAGAACTCAAAATTCCTATTTTCTTGTCTTCTGAATTAAATCTAATCGAACAAGGAGTTGCAAGCGCTTACAATGGACAGACCCCACTGCTAGCTTCATGCTAGCCATACAAATATAACTAAGACCCTTCCTCCCTATTCTTAAGGAACTAAGTCAGGGGAGAATATAAACAAGTACTTATGTCTGTTGCCATGTGGATGGCTTAATAGAGGTATATTCAAAGTGTAGCAAGGGCACACACAAGAGTATATTCCAAGTTGAGACGATTATGGAGCTCTCTTGGAGAAAAAAAGAAAAGAAAATTACAACTTTCTGGTTTGGAATGGATCTCTTTAGAAATAAGCCAATGCTCGCATTATATCACCTTACATTTCATTTCAAAATTTATTAAGCAATTTACCATACACGACTTCACTGAATGTTAACAATCCTTTGAGGCATCTGTGATTAGCCTCATATTGCGGATGAGGAAAGTATCACTCAAAGAAGTGATCTGCTCAGAATCATGAAACTAATAAATCCCAGGGCTATTTATAGTAAACTCATTTAATTCCTCAACTGCTCCATCACTGAACTTCACAGCAGCATGCTTACAAGAGGAAAGCATAGTGGATTGAAGAAAAAAGAAACATGAAATGAAGAAATGTTAGAAGCACGTATTGGCATATTAAAGTTGACAATTTGAGAAACATCAACTAACCATAAGAAGGGAACAACTACCTAGGCAGCTGAGGTTCTCCAAATAACAAAAATCTGAGCTAAAGCCAGACCCAGACTGGTCATACCCAAATGCGCCCCTAGATAATCGACCATTTTTAGAGAATTCCCTAAAAAGTAATTAATTGGTGCTCTAATCTAATAATCTGATAGTTTAAATGAAATATATGATCGTCAATTACAAAGGAAATGTCCCTGAACCATGTTGATAATTGCCAACATTAAAACATTTGTGCAAGAAGAGGGAAGGAGAGAAGTGGTGAATGCCTTGCTGTAAAAGAGAGTTTATTTGCTTCCAGTCCTGCTGCATATTATTTATGGAAGGAATAAAAATTAGAGTGGTGGATGGTGTTTGATTTCAATTCATAGGTCACAGTGGATAAAACTGTCAGCTCTCTCCCCTTGATTTATTTTCTCCAGTTTAATTAAACCCATTTTTCTGTATTATTGAATATACCAAACAATGAAAAATAATTTAAAGATGTGTGTAGTGTTTTTCAAAATGTTTCTGACAATACAATAAATATTTTCCCTTTCAGGTTTATATTTACCTAAACTGTACTTAGCAACCTGAAAACTATGAACAGATCATTTTTATTTGAAGGAGCAAAGGCATCTTCAAACTTACTTTAACAAAAAAATTATAAAAAATAATAACCATGAACTTAGGAAAATTATTTTCTAGGAAGTGAACATAAACATCAATAGCATATATTCATTTTACAGGTGTAACTTAGGGAAGTTCCCAAATATTATATCCTTTACAAAAAGATAATGTTAGACAGGTAAGTCCCTCACATAACTCAAATTTTTTCTGTTATAAAAAAGGGGCATTTTCTGGGTTTGAAATGATATATGAAAGGTACTGAGCTGGGAATGAGTAACATTAGTTTCTAATCCAAGTTTGTTTCTAACTAAATGCTTTTAGTATATTGAAACCACAGATAACCCATCTAAAGAATGAATACATTGGACTAGATAACCTGAAAAATTCCTTCCTATGGCATTCCAACTTTTTTTTTCATAATTATGCTTCCCCACTTTCAAATAAGCATAGATCATGCCCATGTTCACTTCCTTTTTTTCTTTTTTGACTTTGGCCAAGACAAGAATAGGAGCTAAATTGGGGGATAGGAGAGAAGGAACAGAAACAAAATTTCTGTGGAGTATGTGAATTCTCTATAGAGATCAATTTGTTAATCTTTCTTGCTCTCACCTATAAAATGGAAATAATCATAGCATACTATTCTATAAGATTTTCCTGAGGATTAATGAGATGATCCATATGCAATTCATGATACATAGAAAGTACTTTGTTAATTCTGATTATTATTGAAATTGGGTATTCATAGTTGGGAGTTTGAAGCAGAAACTGGATTATTTCATGTTTATCTATGTCCTCTCTTCCTTCCTTTTATTTTATTTTCTCTCTCTTCACAAACATTTTATAATTCCATGTCACTCTCTGTGATGATCTATATGGCATACCAGGTAATACTTTGATATAGTAATGAAAGACAGTAGGCCTTTGAATTAGCATTTTATGTTGTTTATTTGATCCCTTTAGCTCTTTATTTTGGACAGAGGAAATTAGCAGGGTCCTCTTTTAATGGAAAATATTTTTTTGCTAAAACCGTGCTGTTTCCAATTTAGGCCCTTGTCATTGTGTTCCCACAAATGACACAATTTAACAGTACATGGGTGGATTCTCTAGGGATTGAGAAGGTTCATGAAAATATTCATAAGATAGGTGTGTCATTTTCCCTCAGCACTACCCACTGCACCCAATTTAGAAAGACAAACTCTCAGCAGATGGGTCTCCTGGACTCTTTCCAATACATAATTTGAATTGTTTATCAAAGACACCACAAATCAAAAGCTGGCTGATATTGCAAACAATTTTTATATTTCAGAGAATCAAGGAAGAAAGCTAGTATAAATCCTGGCTTTAATTATTACACCTTTTAATGCCTTTTTTTTTCTGGATATGGTAGCTGTTGATGTAAATATTTTAAGACTTTCCCAAGGATTGTAAAACATTACTTACTTTCAGTTATACATTAGGTCAGAAGGAGAGTGACTGACCCCTAATGACAGTGCGGTGGCCCATAATAAACAAGTTTCTGGTTTTAATCTAGCTCCTTAATGAAAACCACCTACATTACACAACCCATTACTCAAAGTGTGACCATTTAAACTGAAAGAACAATGGCCAGCACCTGCGTTAATATATCAGTCAATATTCGAAATGATCAGCATAAGGAACAGGCTCGTTTAGTTTACGTAGGAAGCCAGGCTGACAAAGAAGACGGTAGCTAGCATCTTAGACGATACTAATTAGCTCGCTGTGCCCATGTCTAATTGGAACCTTTATCAAAAGCACCACCACCAAACTTGGCAAGGAGAGTACAGGCAAACACAGCAGCGAGGAAAGGTAAAATGGGAAAGCACTGAACTAGTCAGAAGTTCTGAGGACAAGACTTAACTCTGCCATTTACTAGACTAAAAACATATGTATTTAAATCTCTTGAGCACCTCACTTAGCTACTCTATAGTTTGCCGACTATAAAATGGGGATAACAGTAGCCACCACAATTGAAGATTCTTACTCAGTATGTCTGGGGTAGGAAACAAGCATATATGTGTTGAAAGGAATTCCAAGTGATTCTTATACATCCCTTTGCTAAAGTACCATTGCTAGAGATGGATGAAATAGGCCCATATTAAAGTCATGTTCTTGGTCTATAATTATCTTATTTCCATTCCTCTTTTACTTCATCATTGCTCCACTGGAATTACTCTCACTAGGTGAGTTTTAGTGTTATATTTGAGACTTCTATCACAGGGTACTTTAAGGAAATAACCCTGTGAAGTCTGCATTTTCCAGAGGCCTGTTCTGAGGATTGTGGGCCATGTAATTCCAAGTCTGTCCCCTGTCACCGGCAAACCCCAATATGAAGCTCCTCAGGATAAACTTGTTCTTTTCTGAAGAAAAATCTTCCTTCCCTGAAGAAACAAATGTATTTTCTTCTCTCCAATAATAAAGTCATCTAACCTTCATACCCTGTTCATTTTCGCTGCCAGGAAACTTGCAACTGGATGTAAAATTTCAACATAGCGATTGTATAGGCTTTTATGGCCTACATATTTATGTTCTATTACCCCACCTTGATCTTGGTCCCCTGCACTAATATTTTATACTATTGGTCAAAAAAAAAAGATCTGGAACCCAGAAATAGGCAAAAGAGATTAATAGATGTGCTTTCAGAGAGCACTGTGCTTGATTTTCTATTTACTGGGCTAGTTACAGCTCTGTAGAGCCAGAGGTTAACTTGTAGGTTGTATACAGTAAAGATGCAAATAATACTGGCCCAGTAGAACCCAAAGGTATGGCTGATGACCCTGTTGGATATTAACTAGTTTTGTGTCTAGATCCAGCAATCTAATAAATTGCATATATAGAAATCGAGCTTCTCAAATGCTCTTTGGACCAATTTCTAACATTTTACTGGTTCTCTCTTAAATATTAAAATAAATGATATCTGTGATATGTGTTCATTTTATATCCTCATAAGTCACAATTTTTCCTTTTAAAATTATACTATGTATTTTATGTCATCATGATTTTTTTACTTCCCATTTATATTTTTCCATTTTGTTCTATTTTTTAAATCATAAGATGTCCTGAATTCTTTACGGAATTCAGGTATAAATAATTCAAATGAGGTTATATCTGAAAGTGCCACACAAATATGTTAATCTTATAAATTATATGTTTATAATTTAGCATATTGTTAAATTAAAAAAAAATATGACAGAGGCTTGCATCAAAAAATAGTATTTAGAATTAGATATTAGACCTCTCATACTTATCACTAGCTACATGATACTGATGTACCATGTGAGGGCTCAGCTATGAGGAAATATAATGTTAATTATTAAATATAAAAGGTTGTTTCTGAATAACTGCTATCCTGTCTACAGAGGAAAGAACAAAAGAATATTGGCTCACTTTACAGAGCAAAAGTTGGGTTAGATGTGAGAACAAGTAGTTCATAAAATGTCCTAAAATAAAGAATTTAAATACTAGCTAGATGAGATTTGCTTGAGTTTTTTCTTTCACACCATTCATATTTTGATTCCTCACTGTCTTCAATCTCAGAACACAAACTCCCTTTGCTTTCTTTCCCACCCCTTTCCTTTCTTTTCCTCCCTACTCTTCCTTTTTCTTAAGCCCTTCCCTTGGAAAGCCCAAGCTTCTTATAGAAATAGGATAAGGTATTCAACATTATAGCCCGGGACAAAGGAAACGGTATGGGAGATCAGAAAGGAAGACTGAAAGGATAAGGATTTAGGAGAGAAATTTGGGTGTAAGGAAGGAAAATGAGAGAATGGGCCCAACTAGATGGACGTCTATTCCCTGATTACTCAGGAAACATTAGGCTCTTTTTCCGAAGAAGTGCGACGACGTGAGTTCAAAGCAAAGAATGTTCCAGGAATTTCTAAAGCTAAACAGAGCTGCAAGTGATTTCACTAAGTGAAAATCACCCCAGTGCCTGGAGCCTGCAAGACTTAGATACTATAATTTGTTAACTACATGACCTCAAGAGTCTCAGTTTTCTCATCTGTAGAATATGGATGATCACACCTACCTTGCAAGATTAATGTGATAATTAGATGATATATACAGAGCCTCCTAGACTATAAAAGGTGCTAGCTAAATAGTTACAGTCCTTAATTGTTATTAAGGAAGAGAGTTATTCTGAATTGACACTGTGAGACAAAAAAATAAAATAAAATAATAAAATAAAAAAGACATTGTTTCTTTTACGGCCTTTAAAGAGCCAGGTTAAAATGGTATAAAGAAGCAGGAAAGGTCAGTATTAGTATACAAATGAGCAACTATAGGACAAGTGAAAATCTTCTTTCTGGAAGAGACTGTTTAATGCTTTAACCCTATACTAAGCTAATTAATTAATTAAGGATTGTGTTCCTGTACAGAAAAGGCATATAATTTATAACTTGGAATTCCCTCACATTGTAGTAAAAAGTGCTGTGAATGTTGTAAGAGTAGTTGCAGTGGGTATCAGCAATTACAATGTAGGAGAAAAGCCACTAAAAAAGAGAAAGAGCAAAGAGCAATGAGTCTATAGGGGATCTGTCTTTGCATAAACTCAATATTCCTACCCTTCCCTCCCTAATTTTGATAGCAGGATTAATTTACCAGAGACAAGTGGAAGAAAAAAATCTGGCCTGTGGGTTCAAGTACAATTCCTCAACCAAAGACTGGCTGTCTTCTCTGGGATAGTCATCCTCTTCAGCCAAGGGATAGCTTGGGAGAGATGGGATAGGAAACAGCACTGCCAGCCGAGCTGACAAGCCATGTCATCAGTGAGGTGACAGATGTCACACCCAGCTTGACCTATCTAGAAGTAAAATCAGTGGTTGAGAGGACCACTGAATCTAACCATTATTCAACAGCGCTATTACCTCTTTGAACCCTGTGCAGCAATATGGATTTCAGCTCAAGAATTATGAAACTATCCTACTAATAATTAATGTTAAGTCATAATGAATGATTCATAGGAAAGTCCTTCAAATGAATAATCAACTGAAAGACAGTTCAAAGCTTTTAAAATTTATATGTTCTATGGTTGGGCAAATCTCACTGGAATAAAAAAGGTGAAGGGTGGGGAAAAAAAACATGAAAGTCATCTTCTAATTTTACCCATTAGCAGAAGCAATCCGCTACCTACTATCAGATATATGGTGGAAGAAATGGATCAGTTAGGAGATTTTTCTTTATGAGGAACAATGGATTCCACAATCTTCCTTGGTATACCCACAAACCTCTTTTTCTATTAACCTCAAGCTGAAAGGGGAAATGATTAAATATTAAAATAAGCAAGCTGCTGTCTGTTTCTGCCACCCACACCAAGGATTTTTCATTTAAGATCTGACTGTGCTTAAAGAGCTAAAAATGAAGGCTCTAACTAAAATGAAAATAAATATAATATCAATATACTGGTTTGACAGTTTTTTAAAAAAGGAAAATTACTAAATCATTTAACACTTTTGACTTACTACAAATTTTTGTTAGGCCTGATGTTTTTTATTCTTTCACACCTTTGGAAATGTATACATCATTTCAGTAGACTTTTTTACAGATAAAGTAGCAGAAGCCATTGCAATAATAGGCAATTAAAAAAAATTTTTTAAAGATATTTAGATTACATAAGTATTACATTAAAAAATATAGAGGATTCCCATATGCCCTTCTCCCCACACCACCCACATTTGCCCCCATTAACAACATCCTTCATTAGTGAGGTACATTCATTGCAATTGATGAAAACATTTTGGAACATTGCCACTTGCCATGGATTATAGTTTACGTTGTAGTTTACACTCCCCCCACACAATTCTGTAGGTCATGACAAGATATATAATGGCCTGTACCTGTCACTGCAATGTCATTCAGGACAATTCCCAAGTCCCGAAAATGCCACCGTATTACACCTGTTTTCTCTCTCCCCACCCTCAGAACCTCCAGTGGCCACTGCCTCCACATCAATGATATAATTTCTTCCATTACTAGAATCACAATAAGTCTATAGTAGAATACCAGTAAGTCTACTTTAGTCCATAGTTCATTCCCCAATCCTGAGGATTCTGGCATGGTGATGCCCACTCCACCTCTAATTGAGAGGAGGCTTCAGTTCCATATGGAATAATGGGCAATTTTTATCATCTAAACTACATTTTGATTATAAAACAAAGAAAAGAAACTACTGAATCTCTATACTAAATGAGGGTGAGGAGAAAGGCTATGAAACTAGGACCTGCAAATGCAAGTTTCACCTCTGGCACAGAACTGTGAGACTTGGAAAGCCGTTTAACCTCTTTCAGCATCACTTGGCTCACTTGTAAAAGGACAGATTGAGATCAGTCTAATCTTGATTTTTGGCTTCCAGTTGCAGAAAGACATCAGAGCTAATCCAGCCTTCATATGTGACAACGGGGAGCCAAGGCCATATACAGAAGCATGCAAGTTGCACCTTTCTGGAGGGTAGATATAATGTTGCCTTTACGTCCTTATGTGGAATTCATTATAATATATTTCAACATTTAAAATTACCTATTTCACAAGTGTTCAATTTTTAAAATTTCTAGAATATCCACAGAGAATATGTTTCTCCCACCACTCAGAACTGCAAAATGTATTCTTGAGAACATCCCCAAAATGACTCCTATGCTAAAAGAACCAGCAACTTGCCCTGACATGCTACCAAACTGTGGTCTATTCACATGATGGAATATTATGCAGCTTAAGAAGAAATGAAGTCATAAAGCATATGGTAAAATGGATGAACCTGGAGGACATTATGTTGAGTGAAGCAAGCCAGACACAAAAGGACAAATACTGTATGAATGCATTACTCTGAACCAAATATATTGTGTAATATATTGTTTGATTCAAAAAAAAAAAAAAAATTTACATGTATCCATTACATTTAATTGAGAAATGTATATATTTATTCATCTGTGTTTACTTTTTAGTTTTTAATTGTTTATGTTTTCAATTATTAAATGTACAAAATAAATTTTTAAAAAAAACCTATTCTAGATACAAAAATGGTGGCTATATTTACTTCTTTTTTCTTTTTTTTTTTTAAGATTTTATCCATTCATTCATTTATCCCCCCCTTGCTGCTTGCGCTTGCTGGGTCAGCCAACCACGCCATGTGGGCGGGCCGCCTTCCCCAGGAGGCCCCGGGAACCGAACCCGGGGCCTCCCATATGGTAAACGGGAGCCCCACTGATTGAGCCACAGCTGCTTCCCTATATTTACTTTTGATAGCAAAAAATATGCAACACTGATAAGAGAATATTGTCTGAAGTGGATGTGGCTCAAGTGGTTGGGTTCCCATCTACCATATGGCAGGCCCTGGGCTCGATTCCCAGGGCCTCCTGGTGAAGTCAAGCTGGCCCATACGGGCGTGGAGAGCTGACGGTCCACGCGGCGTGCACGGAGAGCTAGTGTATCAATATGATGCAACAAAGGGAGACAAGCAGACACAGAAAAATGCACAGCGAACAGACACAGCAAGCACAAGCGGCGGAGGCCGGGGGGAGATAAATAAATAAAATAAATCTTTTTTTAAAAAGTGTATGTTTGTATGTATGTGAGTATATATATCCATTTTTAAAAGATTGGAAGGATAAAGCATTAGTACTATTTATCATGACTAACCCAAATAATTTTCTAAATTTTCCACTGGTAAAATGGATTATTTTTATCATGATAATACATATAAAAAGTCATGCTAGGAGAATGCATATGAAAGTTATGCTAAAATTTCATAAATAAAAATTATTTTAGTATACTTTAATTTTTCAATGAGCCACAAAATATTTTAGGAAGCAGGGGATATCATAAATTTAATCAAACATTTTTTATATAATTTGGATGTACAGTTTGTGTTCACAAGGCTATGGAAACATATTGTCATAGTTACTTCTTAAAATATTTTGAAACTTAATTTATGCAATTATAACTGAAGATATTTATAGATTTAAAATTTTTTAAGTTTTATACTTAATGTGAAAGATAAATCCTATTTAAATAAACTGAATTTGTTTTTCTAAATTTGAAAGTCATTAAAGTTACTTTTATAAATTTTGATGCTTTTGTAAAATCAGGCAATAAATATTATTTTAAAACATAGCATTAAATTGTTTCCTGTAACAAGAATATTCTGATCAATATGATTCAAAATATCTAAGGATAAAAAGATAGTAAAAATGGGAAATTTCATGTTTTGTTGGAAATAACATAAGAATCCAACAATAGGACATAGCTTATTAATAATGTAATACAGTATTTTAATTAACAATATGTATATGATGACTGAAGACAATCATGGCAGTGGTTACAAGACATGGGTCAGTATAAATAGTTGACTACAGCATATAACTTGCATATAGACTGTAAAAGGGACTCAAAAAATGAAATTGTGTTAGTATGTTGAAATTATTATTAGTGTAATGCCCAATTTGAAATAAATGTTAGATGTTTTGAATTACAACTTTGATTCTTGTAAAGAATCACATTTTATAGAGATATAGTTCAACTTCTACATTTTATGAAAGGTTTCCTAAACTATTTTTTTTACTAGAGAAAAGATGTGAATACAAATACTTTACTATTTCTGTTTTATAGAGACATCCATTGAGACTGAAAAATGTCATGGAGAGAAATAGCAATTAAGTTAGGAAAGAAATTCAACCCTGCCTCTTCTCTCGATATTTGCTATAATAAGCAAGTGCTATTTTTCTACTGTGGCCCATGGATTATTTTTAGTTATCAAAATTTTGAACTAATAAACTTATTTCTATACTTTTAAGAATGACTAAAATCTAAGTAATCTTTTTATCAAAATCCTCTCAACCCAGGAGCTTTAATTACCCTGTGTGCCATGATAGTTTGACTATTGGACGTTGGGAGGCAATAACAGATGCATGCAATAGATTGAGTTCCCAGAAAAGAATATTTTTGCCTTGCACAGCACAAGCAATAAAGCTAGAAATGGGTTTTAGTATCATCAGGATTGTTAAAAATTAAAATAGTCAACCAACGCAATGGTTAGAAATACCCATGGCTTTGAATGTAGAATTAAGTCAGAATACATTCTTATATTGCTTTCAGAGAAGGGAACATTTTGGGATCACTTGAAAAAGTCAGTCACCATCACCAGGACACCAGAATTAAGTGAATCTAAAGCAACATGTCACTAGCTATTTAAACATTTCAACTAGATAAGTGATTGTTAAGCAATATAAAAAAAATTAATAGGAAGCAAATCAGATCATCAGAAAATATATATTTATTAGCTGAAAAAAATCCGGGGTATAAAAAGAAATAACACTTTGGCATGCAAACAATTAGCAGGAATCTACTGGGAACTCCCAGGGGAAATAATTCCTTTTTCTATCCATACTAGAGTTTAACTCTAATTAAGTTTCAGTGAAGTCATGTCCTTCTCCTCTTTCTATAAATCAGTGCTCTCAAATCTCCCGCAAGTCTTTTTAAATACAGATGCCAGAGTCCTTTCCTCCTAGATTTTGACTCAGTAGGTGCAAAGGGTGGCGCTTAGGCCTATATTTCCTTAATATGTTTCCATTATTTAAGCAGAACCAAAGTGTGGGGACCACAGACTAGATGAACTCTGGCTGCACACTGTAGGCACTTCGGAAGTTTTAAATAAATTCCTAGTGCCAGGCTTCACCCCAGCGAAATTAAACCAGAATTTCTGAAGGGGGGTCCAAGTATCGGTATATTTTAAAATATCCTCAAGTCATTATATTGGGCAGACAGGGTTGAGAACCACTGTGGTTTTGACTTCTCACAAAGTCTTCAGTCAGCTCCACTTATTATAATTAGGCTAGCAATTTTTATCTGAAGATCATCAGCACCATACCTTACATTGATTTAAGAAGGAGAGGAAACTTCTATTGAAAAGTTGGCCATAGGCACATGGTCCAACAGCTCTACACACGACAGAGAAAAATAGCCTGCTTTTATTCTGGTTATATATATTCTATAACTTGCAAAAAGAAATGGTATTCTCCAATCTGCTGCACCTACAGATAAGGCAAGGCTTTAACTCTAAAGTGTTAACGAGTAATTTTTATTTAAAGTATTTAGAACCCATTAAAGAAACCAGGAACTTACTAAGCACACAATTTTCTTTTCTCTGTCCTACATTCAGAATCTTTGTAGACTTGTTTTGGTAATCTGGGACTAAAGAAGGTTTCTTTTTGTTCCGTTAAATTAATGTTTTTGAGGGGGAGAGCAAGTAAATGCCTCTCTATAGACCTTTAAAAAAATACCTTAGTTTAATTCTCCTTTTCCTACCTACAAGGAGAGCAGCACTTAGTTTTGTTGTTATTGCTATACCGACTTTTAGAATCCAGAGAAAGCATTTGTTTTTCTGCACACAGAATTCATTGCAACTAGATCAGACAAACACTTTCCGTGGGCTGGTGCCCAGACAAAAAAAAAACAAAACTTTTTTGTACAGAATTCTTCTCTATAGTGACATTTTTAAATGGAATTTTATCTGTAGCCTATTTGTCTCTGTTAAGCCCATTATTAAAAATAGCAGTCTCTTAAATTATTTACATAAACTAAAGAATTTGTAATATACCTTAAACAAACAGTGCTACACAAGATTGATATGGAAATTGAGTATTACAAATACCTTGGGAATCTGGTTATTCGTGTAAGCTTCTGATAATAAAGAAATATGGTGAATTGAGAAGATTCTGTAAGGTGTACCTTAGGGAAAAAATTAAACTTTTCAGAACCTTGGTTTTATGTATAAAATTTAAGTAATGTTACCTACCTCAATTTCCTGAAAGGAATGTTATGAAGATCAAAAGGGGAAAGGCATGTGAGGAAACTTGGCAAACCTAATATATAAAATAAATTATCCTTATTACTATGAAATGTATTTGAGGAAAACAATGGCAGAGTCAATTTTTTGGTAGAGTTAAATTTTAATACATTTTTTAAAACTGTCACTAATTTATTATTTTAAAGAATAAATTTATTAAGATAATAATATTTGTTAATTTTTAATTGATTTAATTCTGGTCTTGCACTAAATATGTATAATTTAATTTGGGACATTGTAACATGCCCAAAGTTTAACGCTAAGGGATTCTTTTTTTTTTTTTTTTTTTTTTTTAATGAGGTTTTGGGTTCTGGTTCTTTAAAAACATGCAAACAAACAGGAAAAAAAAAAGTAATTAAATTTGCGAGCCAGAAAAAATTATGTAAGAAAAGAGAAACTTCTTATGTGCCTAGTATAATAATCAATTCACTTATTTTCTGTGATTTTGGAAATGAGATACAAAAATATATAACAAAAAAACAAACAACCAAACAAAAACAGCAGACACTATTACTGCTCCTTCTCTGGCTTAGAATTCATTCCATCCACACAACTTTGCCCCAGAAAGAGGTTCTCCAGCTTAGTGGTAATGACGCCATATTATATAATATCATGGTTTTCTCAGGAGTCCTCTTATATAATGCCATTCATCTGAGTTGTTTTTCTTGGAAACACAAAAACTTCCTTCTCCACCTAGGTTATTTTAAATAAATTATTATTATTACCAGTGTCACCACAGGGGGACACCACAATGAAAGTCTCAGCTTAGTTTCCATTACACACTTTGTTTTCCTGGTTTCCCGCTGTTTCAGTTGCTTAACATTAATTAGATCAGGATAAACCTGCACTTCCTGATTGCAGGAAACTTTTTAACTGCTAATAGGTCTGTGGCAGATTTTAAATAAGGGAGCCTTAAATTGGGCTAACATAAAGGTATGCCTCATGAACCCAGCAAGTAATTGAGCTGGATTTGAGAAGTCTATTGCTAATCTTCCTAGGGTCTACTAGCCAGTATTTCTTTTCTGTCCTCTCTTAATCTTATTGCCGCACTTCCAGTAGTAGCAATATTGTTAACAACCACACACATGAAAATTTTTTAGTACACATATTCCTCCATATCAACACATTTGAGGTAGGAATTAATTAATAAAAGACAGTTATACTACAGGCAGAGACTGTGTTTGTGTCCCATAATATCTTCAAGTTTCCAGACATTCACTTTTTCACCTTTGCATCAATTCAATTAGGTAAACATTGGCAAAGTATTAGAGAAATAAAATAATTTTAATACTCCCTGGGGAGCATCCTCTTATCTAATAGTAGGGAGTGGGGGGGAGATTGCTTCAATAACAAAATAATACTTTTCATAATGAAGCATATTCCCCCTGAAAATCTGCCTCATTTGGGGCTTCAGTTTAGGGTCTCACTCTACATTTTCAACCTCCTTTTTTTCCCAATAAGATAACCATTATCATTTGGTAGGAATAAACATTTGGCTCCAAATACAACAAAATAATAATGCATTCTAGCATGTTTTTCGAGTAAAGTCAATTCAAGAAGGATACCATAAAATTGAACATACATCATACATATTAAATATACGACAAGAGCAATATTGCAGGTTCACTTTAGAAAACGTTCAGAGGCCACTTTAAAAAACATATAAACATAGTATAGACAATGCCTACCTTCCTCTCCTTAACCATTACATTTCATTAACACCCAGAATACTCAATGTCTTTACCTGCTACACTCACTTTATTCAATTTCAGTTTCTGCCACAGGACCCCAAGGGGCAGTGACTTGAGGTCATCCACAATGAATACCTTACAGATGCCCAATATTTATAAAATGCAATGTCTTTTGGGGGGAGGAAGGGTAGAAAATGAATTGTTTTTAATGTTTTTAGTGTTTTTGCTTACCATTATCTCCTCTGCATTAAGTACAATGATTAGCACACATTAGGTTATTGATAAGCATCTATTAAATGAATGTACTTGTTATACGAAAATTTATTTAAAAAACAAGATGGCATCCACATGAATGTCTCTAAATAGTCCCTTCATTTTACCTCCTTCTCCAGATCCTACAACCAAAGATTAGTATAAAAATATTGGTAATTATATACTTAGTGTTATGTCTTGCCTAGCATATCACTACATATCACTACATAAGTTATATTACATGTCCAATAGACTAGACTCCCGTTATATCAGTGTATGTGCATACCGTATAGTAATTTGGTAGCTCCTTATGTAATCAAGTGTAAAATAAATTCACTTTCATTTAAAATATTGTTTGGCAACAGAATATCTTTTGTTTTAAAAGATTTTGGAGGAGCACAGGGGCAAAATGGTAGAGTAGAAAGTTTTACAAATCATTCCCTCCACTAGAAAAATGAAAGCACTGGAAAAAGAGCCTGTAATTAACTAGGTGGTAACCCTGGAACTAGAATGGACATTTAGAACAACTACAGGAGTACCAGAGGAAGCAAAATGCTGCCGAGACTTCAGCATTTCTAAGTAAAAGCACAAACCAGTGACCAGCCCCCAATGCTCAGCCCGTGGCAGTGGTTATGGAAAAAAGCTGTGGAAATGTGCCCTGAGTTCCAGAAGCATACGACTGGGCCCAGAGCTGGCAGAAGACATCACCTCTAAAAGTTGGGGTGGAGGGTTGAGGGTGGAAGTCTGTATAGGGAATCCCTGAGGGACTAGCACGGTGACTGAACTCGAATTTCAGCTGTGCCCAGCCTCCTCCCAGCATCCACCTGTGCTTAAAGAGATAGTGTTCTGTCTTTTTTGTTTTTGTTTTTGTTTTTATTTTCCTTCTCAGTGTGGCCATTTCCTGGTCTGGCAGATCCCTGAGGGCACAAGATAGACTCCTGGGTTTAGCCCTCTCTGCAGCAGCAGCTTTTGGTCTCACACTAGCTTCTACCAGAACTTAAAAACCCACTGCACTTTTTCATTGGTTGGGTTTTCTCTTTCTCTTCTTTTGTTGTTTACTCTGGTGGATCCTTAAGGGCCCAACACAGATATTAGCCTTGTTTTCTCTAAGAGCAGCATCTTCTGGCTTTATACAAGCATCTACAGGGACATAAAAAGCCAGTGCTCTCTTTCTCTCTCTCTCTTTCTTTCTCTCTCTTTTTTGTTTTTGATTGGTTACTCTTTTTTCTTTATCTGATTCCTATTTTGGGATCTGGCAGATCCCTGAGGGGCCAGCAGGGACACTGGCCTAGGTTTCAGCCTCAAGAACAGCAGCTTCTGCTTCCCAACAGCACATAACTAGACACTTGGAGAAGCTGTGCACTTCATTGTTTTTTCCCTGCTTTTTCTCCCTTGTTTTCTGTGGGTGTTTTCCTATTTGCTAGTAATGTGGGGGGGGGGGGTTCTTCCATTTTTCCTCTCTTTCTATCTTTCCTTCCTTTTTTACCTTAACAAATGGTGTTGGGAAAACAGGATAGCCTCATGCTAAAGAATGAATTTAGACTGCTAGCTCACACCATATACAAAAATCAACTCAAAGTGGATCAAGTATCTAAACATAAGAGCTAAACTATAAAACTCTTAGAAGATAACATAGGGGCAAATCCTCATGACCTGGGAATTGGCAATGGATCCTTAGATATGGCACCAAAAGCATAAGTAATAAAGCAATAGATAAATATTATTTCATCAAAATTAAAAATATTTGTACATCAAAGGAAATTACCAAGAAAATGCAAAGACAACCTATAGAATGAGAGAAGATATTTCAAAACCATATATCAGGTAAGGGTTTACTACCCAAAATATATAATGAAGTCCTACAACTCAACAAGAAGATAAAAAAAACTCATGTTTAAAAATGGGCAAAGGAGTTGAATAGACATTTCTCCAAAGAAGATATACATATAACCAATAAACACATGAAAAGATCCTCAACATCATTAGCCATTAAGGAAATGCCATTTAAAACGACAATGAGATAACACTTCACACCTACAAGGATGGCTACTATTTAAAAATGGAAAAGAACAAGTGTTGGAGAGGATGTGGAGAAATCGGACCTCTAGTGCACTGAATGTAAAGTGGTACAGCCACTATGCAAAGCAAAATGGCAGTTCCTCAAAAAGTTAAAAATAGAATTACCATTTGACCTGGCAATCTCACTTCTAGATGTATACCCATAGAGAGTGAAAACAGGGTCACAAACAAATACTTATACACCAATGTTTTATGCAGCATTATTCACAATAGCCAAAAGCTGAAAACAATCCAAATGAAGAGATAAAACAAATGTGGTATATACACAGAATGGAATATTACTTGGCCTTAGGAAAAAAATGAATTTTTGAGACATGCTGCAACATAGAAGAACTTTGAAAACATTATGCTGAGGGAAAAGAGGAAGACACATAAGGAAAAGAATTTTACAATATTTCTCGTAAAAGATGACTAGAAACAGCAAATTCACAGAGACAGAAAGCAGATTAGAGTTAACAGACGGAGCAGAGGATGGGGGGAGGAGGGAAGAGGAAGTGTTTGCAAAAAAAAAGTAGTAAAAAGAAAAAAAGCAATAGAATTTTTTAAATAAGATTTTGGATGGATAAAAGACTAGAGTTCTAGTTTCCCTTGCTTCTAATGCTCTCAAATCTACTTGCCAAATGGAAATTTAAAACAGTATTTTTAAGGTTCTGGTCCTTTTACTATTAAGAACTCTTATCTTGAGCATATACTTAAATTATTATAGGAGTGAAAAATATTTTGTGCAATCATTAGGCCCAGGTAAATTTAATGCCTAGTTCTTGGTCAGGAAGGCAGCTCCTTACTTTTCATATTTTTATTATAGAGGTAATATATAATATTTTTAATTTTTTAAAAAAGATGAAAAGTATTCAGACTACAACCACTATTAAACTACATAGGAATTTTCTTCCACAAATAGTTTAAGTAGTTGTGTATTTTAATGAAATTAAACTCTATATGATTTGTATCAAAGAATGATTTCCATACTCTTTTTTCCCCTTACATTATTATAAATTTCCATTTTATTGCCTTGTTTTTATTAAAACATAATTTAACATGAGCGTGGTTATAAAATTCCATCCTTTTTGCCACAGACTTATATTTTCCACAATTATAAACATATTTAACTATGTACTTTTTTACATGTTTAGAATTGTTTCCTTATGACTGATTTCTGGAAGTTGTGTTCTTGGCTATATAAATTTTTATGCATTTAATTTATTAATTATTTTCCAAAAATATCATTCCATTTTACACTCATACCAGCACACAACCCCCACTTATCAACATAGAATTGCTATACTCTGATTATTACAGAAAGAAGAGACAGTCAGATAATTCTCTGAACTTTTCCATTTCGAAAAACTAGCACCTTTCTACCTTTAAAAGACCTTACCAAGGACTGTATATTTTTCTATTCTTATCTGTTTAGAAATAAATGTTGGTTAATGGTCAAATAAAACTAAATCTATTAAGAAGTCAATGGATAGTAAAAAACCAGGAATTACTAGACTAGAGACTTAGTGCTATTTTCTACTTGATGAAGCCTACAAGAGACCTCCTGTTTTGTTTTGTTTTTTTTCAGCTCTTAGTAGTATGTTTATATTTGAATTATGTATTGAATGTGAGCCATATAGGTTACTGGCACATATCCCTCCCATTTAGATACTTTATCTCCTTGTTCCTATGGACAGTAAACAGCATAACTAGAGTTCAAATAACATCTTGCCTTAGTTCAGAAAATAATTTAATGGAAATGTTTTTTTGCCATTCTAAAACTACAGAGGGAACTGATGTTTTTCAGGACTGACATATTCTTAAACTGGCCTGGGAAGGGAAGGGGAGGGGAGGGGAAGGGAGGGGAGGGGGGGGGAGGGGAGGGGAGGGGAGGGGAGAGAATAGAAGAAAGGAGGGAGGGAGGGAGGGAAGAAGAGGGAAGAAGACAGACAGACAAAAATATCCCATGGCAAATTTAATTTAATGTAGAGGGACCAAATCATTCACATAGTAATGACACATAGGTACTTAAATGTTGTTTGAGTTTAAAATATGTTCAAGATACAACACAGTAAACCTTATTAAATGATGGAGTATAGTTAACTGTACAATTATAAAAATGTTCTTTCATGAATTTTAGCAAACGTACCACACTAATGCAAGGTGGAATATGAGAACTCTGTATTTTAAGCATGATTTTCTATAAACCTACAACTTCTCTAATGAAAAAAATATGCACAGGTAGTTACCGTGTTGTTCTGAGCCTATAAAATGCCAATCTATATATTTTAATCTCTTTTTTGCTTACATTTATACAAAAGAAGATATATTGTTTGTGTCACTCCAGCTACAGAAAGAGTCTGAAAAAATCGGAATATTTGAACAGGGTAGGCAAGACTTCTATGGCTGGTTCCTGTTTATTTTCACAATATTTGAGATTCTTATTGGATCATCAAACACCTGATAATATTCCTTACCAAAGTTTAAGAGGTAAATTTCAGTGCCAATCAAGCACAAGAACTACCTTCCAGCAGAACAGAGAGGATCCTCTCAACAAACAAATAACAGAATTCTCCCCACATCCCCTCATGTGAGGAATGGAAAGCCCCAAGTCTCTGGACTTAGAAATGGAAGGCAAAGCTGTCCTCTCTGGTAACATCTCTCTTAGGAACACTATAAGAGAACTCTGGCCTTTGAATTTCACATAGAATCAAATCCCTGAATATGGTACTTTACTTTTTTCTGGAATGATGCAAAAGAGGATCATGTGTAGCTCAGAACAATGAAACTGTAATAGAATTCTACCTAGTGGCTACTTCTCTAAAAATATGTAATACCAAGTATGTAGAATATTAAATTTAGAAAATTAGCAGAGAGGAACTCATTCAACCCAAAGTATAAAACAAGCAAAACCCTACAAGAATGTGGCATGATAAAGTATATTTATTATGATATAGCAGTTTTAATTTTTTATTATAAAGAATAGCTATGGTGGGAAGCGGCTGTGGCTCAATCAGTAGGGCTCCCGTTTGCCATATGGGAGGCCCCGGGTTCGGTTCCCAGGACCTCCTGGTGAGGGCAGGCCCGCCCGCACGGCGTGGTTAGCTGACCCAGCGAGCACAAGCGGCAAGGGGGGGATAAATGAATAAATAAATTTTAAAAAATCTTTAAAAAAAAAAGAATAGCTATGGTGAATTTTCCCCCATATTAAATCTTGGATGAGAAGACTCTCAGATAAGTAAGGGGTGAGCAGGGCAATTAGAAAGTGCCAGAGAATAAAAAGGGGGAAAAAAGACAGTATGGACCTAGTGAGACACATAAAAACAAAAATCAAAATAGTATCTATGTTTTAGAAATAGTACAATTAGTTTCAGTCAGTATTATTTCTATCACAGGTTGAGGAAAAATTTAAATGGGCCACTCATCATAATTTCTGGACTAAAAGAAATACTAAAAATCCCTTATGGGCTCTTAAAATAACAGAAATTTTCAGAAATAAAAAGGAAAAACAATCCTGTTTAAGAAGAAAGATAGTATTTAATGATACTCTCCTGGAACTATTTTGCAGTATTCAAGCTATACATTAGATATGTCTGAGCATTGGATAGAACACTAAATTGCATTTCTAGCTCTTTCTGTGTATGCAGGGTACAGTGGAAAGAACATGAATCCCGATTAGGGATGTGAGGCAGGAGATTGCAGCACCTCTTGGCATTGGGCTCTGGGGTTAGACACACATGACTTCAAACCCCCGGTTTCCCACTTCTTATCTAATCTTGGGCAAATTGTTCTACCATTCTGGTCTGGGTTCCTCATTTGGAAAATGGAAATTTATAGGTTGTCATGAGGAGTAAATGAAACAATATTCTGTAGAATATTTAGAACAATGTTTGGCATATCCTGAGTGTCCAGTCAAGGTTTTCTAGAGCGATGTTGCTGCTGTTATTTTATTTTATTTTTTTTAAAGATTTTATTTATTCATTTATCCCCCCCTTGCTGCTTGTGCTCGCTGGGTCAGCTAACCACGCCGTGCGGGCGGGCGGGCTTGCCTTCACCAGGAGGCCCCAGGAACCGAACCCGGGGCCTCCCATATGGTAAACGGGAGCCCTACTGATTGAGCCACAGCCGCTTCCCTGTTGCTCCTGTTATTATCATTGTTATTATAGTTCTCCTAGTCGCTCTTGATCTTGGTCAAGTCACTTTACTTCTATGTATCCCCATTTCCTCACCTGTAAAATGGGAATAATACTTGCCCCCACACAGGTTTGTTAGGAGGATCAAAAGAGAAAATACATAGAAGCATTTTAAAAAGTAAAAGGAGTTAAACATTATAAAAGTATGTCCACGAAATACTCTAGTTTAGCTAATTTCACCGTATGATAATAATGTTGCTCAGTAATTTGGAGATTTGCATATATCTCTTAAGCTTTCTTCCTTTTTTAAAAACAGTCAGCTCAAAGGCTTAAAACATACTTCAGAGCAATCTTTTCCTTAACATGTACTAATAGATAACAATAAAACATGCCATAATATGTTGCTCAAATACAAATTAGAAACTCAAAAATGGTGCTCTTTCATGGTTCTTCATTTTCCCAGAAAAATAAAAATAGCTCAGAAAGGAAAGAGAACAGCTAAATTCAGTAGTGTGCTATAGCTGGCTCATACTGGCTTGTGAGAGCCAAGTGTAAAATATTTAATGATCTTGCAAGCCAGCTGTTGACACAGTCATCTAAATAATATATACTCACAATTAAATAGATTATATTAAAAACAAAATAATATACATAATACATTTTCCAAACTTATCACTTCCTATTTATCTTACTGAATTTTATTTCATTTATGCTTTTGAGGATGTCTATCATATACATATAGGAAATACTATATATGGTCTTCTACCATGCATCTCTTCCCAAATCCATGCTCAGTGATATCACATTGGTAGACTGAAATTGGCCACAGTGGAAGTATTTACATGATGGAAATTTACAAAAGCTGCACATAAGAGCTTGATTTAGTGTTAAAGCTGAAAGAGATTTGAGTTTAATGAATATAATTTTGACTATAATTTGAATATAATAATTAATGAGTATTATTTGGGGTGAGAAATAGTTGAACAGTATATCACATATCAAATTTAATGACAATTTGGTAAAGAGTGGATTGGGATACAACTCCGTGTTTCAAATCACAGTTAACCTATAACCATAGGTTGGCTACAGATATACGAGTTCCGAAAAAAATTAATAAAATCATTTTATAATAATCAATTAGATATATAGAATTTAAATAAAGGACATTGCATATTTTCCTGTTTTTATAAATTGTGTACTTATATAGTAAACTTTATAAAACATTTATAAACATATACATATGTTTACATTGTTTTTCGTAGAGGTGGTTGTTAAACATTTACCAGCACATCATTAGTTTAACTGTCAAACTCTTAGATATAAAGCACTATCTTGGGGATAAAACAAGCCATAACCTCAAATATTTAAAAAAATAAAGTAAAAAAGGAAAGTAATCTTTATCCACTAAGTATCAGTAACAATGATTAATAATCTCAGAAGCACACTAGAAGGAAAAGAAATTACTTCATCTGTATTCATTTGAATCATGAGATGAGAAAAAGGAAATTATGGCCTTATTATTAAAAGCTGTCTGGTTCTATATGATTATTAAAAAAAAATAACCAATGTTCAGAAAATGAACAATGGCATATAGATTAAAATAATCCATAAAATGACCCGAGTTAATAATTGTCAATATTTTGGTATATATCTTTCTAGACTATTTTGTGAAAACAATATTATACTATCTATACTGTTTGATAATCTGATTTTTTAACCTACTAAATAATAAACTTTTTTTTTTTTTTAATGGTACCAGGGGCAGGAAATGAACCCAGGACCTCGTATGTGGGAAGCCAGCGCACAACCACTGAGCCACATCGGCTCTCCTGAGCTGGGTTTTTTTTTCCTGTCATTTGTTTGCTGTGTGTTTTATTTGGTTTTAGGTGGCACCAGGGCTGGGGAATGAACCTGGGACCTCCCATGTGGAAAGCAGATGCCCAACCATTAAAGCCACATCTGCTCCCCAACAAACATCTTTTTATGTCAATAAAAACAGATCTATAACATGATCTTTAGTGACTGCTTTATCCCCAAGATAATTTGGTAAACAGTAGATTGGGATACAATTCCATGTTTCAAATCATGGTTAAACTGCAACCATAAGTTGAAAGTCCTCTGTGGCTCAGCACTGGACACATATTAGAATAAAACAGAAACAAAGGCTTTGATTTCAAGAGGCTTATGTTCCAGTGGAGGGAGGTGGGTAATAAAGTGACACATAGAGTTTCTGAGTTGAAGGGCATTAGAGTATTGAAAAGGAATGAGGCTAATAAAACCTGTGGGGAGAGAGGGAAAGCATTCCAACCAGATAGATCAGCAAGTTATTTGTGAGACTGAACATTTAATCATATTAATGTGTATTGATCATTTGCATTTGTTATTCACTGAGTTGCTTATTTCTATCCTTTGTTCATTTTTCTATCATATTTAGCTTTCTTAATATCTCATTAATATTGAGAATATTTACCTTTTGTTGCAAATTGGTTCCCACTGTATAATTTGTCTTCTAACTTTGTTAATGATGCATACCATGGGGAGTTCTTAATTTGTATATATTCCAATTGAACACTCTTTTCCTTTATGGTTTCTGACCTTGGTTTAGAAAGGCTTTTCCAAAATCAAGATTATAATATCTCGTTTTTTCTTGAATTTTTATCAAATTTTATTTTGCATTTTAATCATGAATCTATCTCAAAATTACTTTGGTGTATGGCATTGAAAAATACCCAAGTATTTTTGTTCCAAATAGCTAACAGATATCCCAATGCTAGTAAGAAAGAACTTTCCCCCAATTTATTTGATTATTGCATTTGAAAAAGGACATTTATGAAACTCTTTGTGTTGGTTCAGAATTTAAGCTTAAACCTCATACTGACTTAATACATCTAGATCCATCATCACAGGAATTAAAAGATCACAAAACCAGGCCAGTGAACATAGTACAGAAGTCTATCCCATATTAAAGAAGTCTAATGATTCATTAAGAACACTATTTCTTTGAAGAGAATTTTAGGAGCATGCTCTGCGGTACTTCCCTAATGGTCAAGCCATTTAGGAAAAGGAGGAATCAAGAGAACCACTTTGGAAATGTTTGCAAGTTTTACCCAGCTGGGGAGACACCAATCTCTACTTTCAAGTTGAAAGCAATGAAACTAAATTCAAGCACTTAGCTAGGCTTATGTCATCTTGACTTAACAGGCATCACCTTGCAGGAGTAAAATGACTCAAAAAAAGTTGGATGGGGGGACATACAGGACAGGGTGCACCTGGGGTAGGCATCTATGAAATATGTAAGTGTCCATCTTGTCATAATGTATTATATCTGTGGGTAGAGACCCACACAATAAACAAGAAAATATTAAACTACACAGAAAAAATAAAGGTTGAATTACACCACCTGGGCAAAAGCTCCTGGGTACGGAGCTCAGAAAGTCAATGGGAGAAATGACATGGATGATTTTCAAAGAACCCCAGTAGCATCACAAAAGTGGCAGTATCTGAACACCTGAAATAAAGAGGCACTTTGATAACCAGAAAAGTACCACAAACAACACTAGTGAAAACGCTGTTGCCTCTATTTCTCTACTCATGATCCTCCTTCTCTCAGTGCTGAATGATCTAAAGGTAAGAGAAGATGGGACAATAGTGAAAGAACAGGCCATACTCTCCTTTCCCCCCCTGCTAATCAAAATCAAATCAGCCATAGATCAGATAGAAGCAGGAAGAAGACAAAAGCTTTGAATTGGATATGAGACTAAGTTTTAGTTTATATGGACTAGACTTTTTTATTTTCTGAAAATGAGACCAATGTCTGAAAATATGACTATTTTCAGATGGGGGAGATTGTGGGAAGATGGTGGAGTAGGAAGTTCCAGGTATCAGTCCTTCCAACAGAACAACTATTAAACAGGCAGGAACTGTCTGAATCAACTATTTCAAAACTCAAGCCCAGGAGAATACTGTTCAGCATCCTGGGAAGAGCATTTGAAAGAGGCTGGTAAATTGCAATAAATACCAGCGAGTGATTTGCACTATCCATGTGGGGCAACCAATGCCCATTCCTCATCTGCAGAGCAGGCAACACTAAGGTACTGGTACAACTTGCTGGTGCTAGCGTGGGACACAAAGACCCATTTCCTCAAGACCTGGGGGGTATACAGTCCAAGGGCTAATCACCGCTTTTGATTAGCTATTAAGATAATTAGGGGCCACCTCTGAGGGTAGCCATTGTCTCAACATGTCCAGAACAAACGCAGGGGAGGAGACACCTCCCCTTCCTCCAAGCTGCGGTGGAAAATTGAAGGGCTGCATTTGCTGGTCAGGTGCTGAGAAAAGAAAGCTCAGTTTTGGGGAGCCATGGGGGAACTCTTGGCACCATTCCTGGCTCCTCCCTAATCACCTCCCCAGGGCAATTTGGAGCCAGCAGCATTCACTTTGTGGATCCCTGGCCTTGTTTTGGCTAAGAAAGACTGAACTTGGGCAATTCTTCTCTAGTATGCCCCAGTCCCAGAATTTGATTGAGAAGCAAAATGTGGTATATACACAAAATGGAATAGTATTTAACCTTAAAAAGGAATGAAGTTCTGACATCATGGATGAACCTGGGAGACATCATGTTAAATGAAATAAGGCAGACACAAAAGGACAAATAGCATATGCTCCCACTGATGTGAAATATTTAGAATAGGCAAACTCATAGAGTCAGAATTTAGAATATAAGTTATTAGGGGATGGTGGTGGAAAGGTATAGGGAGTTAATGCTTAAAATGTATACAGTTTCTTCTTGATGATGGAAAAGTTTTGGTAATGGATGGCAGGGATGGTAGCACAACAGTGTGAATGTAATTAACAGCACTCAATTATGTATTTGAATGTGGCTAAAAGGGGAAATTTTAGGTTACTAGAATAAAAAGTTTTTAAAAATTCATGGGACTATACAACTTAGTGAACCCTAAGGAAAACCATGGTCTATACTTAATAGTGTAATTATAAAAATGTGCTTTCATCAATTACAACAAACGTACCACACTAATGTAATGTATTAATAATAGGGTGGTACATAGGAACCCTGTATTTTATGCATGATTTTTCTGTAAATCCTCAACTTCTCTAATAAAGAAATTAAAACAAAATAAAATAAGAACCCATAGGATAATTTGAGATGCTATCCAGGGCCAGGAAAGCAGAATGACAGCACTTGTTGTGGAAAAAGTCAAGCTGTCCCTTTGTGCAATCCCTTCATTGAATCAAGTCAGTTACACATTTTTCATATAATTGGCTTTCTTTCTAGATTCTATTCTGACTCATTGAACTGTCCATCCCTCCCTTCATCAGGGCTATATGACTTTAATTACTGTTACTTTTAAATTGTTCAAATACAAATAACAAGACATGTTTAACTTTGATCCAAACAGTTAAAATTTTATGTCAGTTGTCACAAATGAACCAGAGGTACAAAGTGGACATTTCAACTAAACTCATATATGTGTGTGTATGCATGTACCTTCTCCAAGGTGCTGACTTTTAGCAAGTAGACAAAGGCACCTGCCAGTCCTTAAAGCAGCCTTATAGACTGACGGTGCCCAGTTATCCATAACAGATGATACAAACTTGATCCTCTGTGACAAATTGCTTCCAACGTACAAGGACTTCTCTATCTCCTTCTCCCATCTTTCTTTACTCTGATGTTTTATTTTGGGCAGAAAAATGTGAGAAGGAAAGTGACAGCAGTCTAAATGGATACATTAGGAAATATTGGTAATAAAATGGAAAGGACCAACAAGGGAAGAGTGGCTTGGAGCACTTAGTGTAACTAGAAATTTTAACTTTAGTCATAAAATTAGCAGATATGATAAGGTTCTCCTATTTGATACAATTGTTCCCCAGAAATACAGAAAAGAATGACATCGTCACTAGACTCACTGAGTTCTCATTAGTCCTGAGTGTCAAGCTTCAATGATGATAAGAGTAATTACTGTTTACTGAGTAATTACACATTCACTCCACAGAACAACCCTACAGTTAGGAATTAGAAAATCTAGGTAAAAAAGTTTTTTTGAAAAGTAACATCAAAGTGATTATTTAAATTGCTAAAAATGACATAGCCATTAAGTAACAGAGCCTGGATTTGAACGCAGGTTCAAACCCAAGTTTCAATTTTCTAATACTTCCTATAAGCTCTCTACCTAACTATATACATTACACCAAATTTTTCCATATCAAACACTAATATTTTGAACTTTATGAGTAGAACACATACATTTAATATATACTATTCAATTGTCTGGAAACAAAATTATAACCTCCTATTGTACAGATTTAAGTAGCCTTCCATGTGCAGCTTTGCTCTGGATACCTACATACTTTTCTTTTCCATATTTTAAGGTTATGAAAATATAGTTAAATAATTCTAGTCAATTTTTGGCATAACTAAGAGCAAACTATAAACAACTACTTTGATCCCAAAACAAAGATATTCACTAAAACTTTGGGCATATATTATGTCTTAATGAGCTACATTAAATGTATAATCCATAAAATAACTACACTTCATAAAATCAGCTATTAACTGAATGGCACCATGTTAAGAATAATGGGGTTTAAATTATTATTTAGTTATGGTTCCTACCCCCAAATGGCATAAAATATTATGTGAACATAATATGGACTTAATACCCATGCCACTCCATTCATAGGAGTGAGTCATGTGAGAGAAAATAATATTGCTTTGCTGTTTATGCATTGGTTTCATATTAGTGTTAATTGGGAAAGGTTATCTAGAAAATATGGGTTGAATGAAAACTTTAACTCCAAGAAACCTTTACTCTTCAACTTGAAAGAAGAGTTGAACCACCAAATACAATCACCTAAGCAAGTGCATTCCAGAGAAAAGCTTGGCTTAGTGTTAGACTGTTTGTGTTTGAAGCCCAGCATCACCAATTTCTAGCTATATAATTTGGGAAAATTAATAATATCTTTAGGCCTCAGTATACTTATATATAAAATGGAATAATACCTACATCACAGGGTTGTTGTGAGAATGCAATCAAACAATCTGTGTAAACACTTGGCCAAGTAGCTGACATTAACACTCAATTTTAAAGAAAATTAGATTTTACTGGTATGAATGAATTCCAAAATAAGTCCATCTGATATGGTTCTTTGCTATATAGATCTCATTTACAAGGTAGAAATAGAGAGCAATGGGCAGCTACCTCCGAATGACTGAGAATTTCACTTTATTTACCTTCTAACTCCCCAGGTGCCATCTTCCTCATTTGGTGATTTGATTTAATCACTCCTTTGAAGGTCCATCAGCAGTCTGTGCTTCAAATTACAGACCACCTTCAATTTATAAGAATCCCTAGAGCATTCTGCCAATTATGCCCCATCCCAATTTTTTGCAGCACTCAGGGCAGACCTTAGGCTAACAGTAGTATTCAGCCTGTTCACTTTTCCCCCAAGTGCTCTGGATCATAAAAGCTGACCTCACCCTCTACCCAACAATATCCAGACATCAGGAGACAGGTCTTGCCCAGCCATGGCTCTTTTCCAGGAAGAGCTCTGGTCTTCATCTGCTGGGATGTCCCTAGCTTCTAGCCTCAGACAAAGCTCCTCTCACAAGGTCCAGGAAAAACAGCAGCAATAACTAGGCTTCTGTATCAAAAGCCCAGAAAATCACTACTTTAAAAACACTTCCTGGTTCTGATAGGATTATGGGTACAATTGCAGAATACCAAGATCAGCGACTCCTCCCCTGGGTCCAGCCGACCCACCTGCACCAATTCTTGCCTGATTGCCATCTCCTGGTTTCCTGCAATGCCAAGCCTTGCTGCAATGTAGTAGAGAATATGGATGAGAGCATATGCTGTGAGGTCAAACAGGCATGGATTCTAGGCAAGGCTCCATCCCTTATGAGACAGGAAAAGTGGCTTGACCTCTTAGAGCCTTGATTCCTTCTCTGTAAAATAGGCATTAAAATACAACCATCAGCCTTGCCCCAACCAAGATGACAGAGTGAGATATTTCAGGGCTCTATCCCTGTCCTCTTGCAAAAGAAACTCAGAAGAACTAGCAATAACTGGCAGAAAGATCTTTCTCAAAGCTCCAGAGAGCAGTGGGAAGTGAGCACCAAATCAAGAAAAAGGTCACTTAAGAACAGTAAGAACTCATGGAGCCCTGGCTGGCCCATTCCCCTCTCCTCATCAGTGCAGCACAGAGCTAGCCTGTACTCCTAGTGTGAATCCTTTGTTCCAGTTCAGAAGGGAGCAGAGCAAATCTTGTATACTCTGGTGGTGGCCTAAAGGACTCATTGACCCAGAACCTGCACTGAGTGTAGAAGGCAACTCACCGAGCTCTCCTACAGAACACAATGGGAAAGCAGTCAAGTGGCTTCCTGGGGCAAAGGATTGCTGACTGTAGGAAATACAGTGCAGTGTCAAAGATTGGGAGATAGCCATTTCCTAGGGAAGAAGAGATATTTGTATCCATGCAAATAAGGGAATATGGTGGGCCAAATGCACATACCTAAGACAAAAAAATGATGCATGCACAGAAAGAACTAGGGAGATCCCTATACTTTGGCCTTGAGCTATTTTCTAAATTCACTAAGTGAATAAACTCTGAAGAGCACTCACACAGGTCTTAATTTCCTTTTTTTAAAAATTTTATTTATTTATTTATTTATTTATTTATTTATTGGTTAGCTCCTGGCATTCAAGGATAGCTCTGTTATAATACTAGGAGGATACAAGCTTAAGGAACACATGCTTCAGAGCCTAAATTCCAGTGATAACATATTAAGCTATCAAAACATCCAGGTTTCAACAAAAGTTTGCAAAACATACAAAGAAACAAGATGTGATGGCCCAGGCAAAGGAGAAAATGAAATCATTAGAAACCATCAATGAGGAGGGTCAGACCTGGGATATTCCAAACAAAGACTTTTTAAAAAATGCTCCTAAATATGCTCAAAGATCTAAAAGAAAATATGGACAAAGAACTAAAGGAAATCAGGAAAACAATAGATGAATACAAAGAGAATATCAAGAGAGAGATGGAGATTATGAAAAGGAAGCAAACAGAGCTGAAAACCATAGTAATAGAAAATAACAATCCCCTAGAAGGGTTCCACAGCAGATTGGAGCTGGCTGAAGAATCAATGAACTTGAAGATAAAACCATTTAAATCATCTAGTCTCAGAGCAGAAGGAAAAGAATGGAGAAAAGTGAATAGAGCTTGAGGAATCTGTGGGACACCATCAAGTATATCAATATACGTATTGTGGGAGTCACTGAAGAATAAAGAGAGAAATAGAAGAGAAAATATTCAAAGAAATAATGGCTGAAAACTTGCAAAATTTAAAATAATACATGAATATACATATCCAAGATGCTCAACAAACTCCAAACAAGATAACTCCAAATAGACCCCTGCTGTTCATTTTATAATCAAATGGTCAAATGCTAAAGATAAAGTGATAATCCGGAAAGCTGTAAGAAAGAAGCAACACATCACATACAAGGAGGCCTCAATAAGATTAAGTTCAATTTCTCATCAGAAACCATGAAGCCAAAAAGGCAGTGGGAAGACATATTTAAGTTCTGAAAGCAAAAAAAAAAAAAACTGCCAACCAAGAATTCTGTATCTAGAAAAGCTGTCCTTCAAAAATGAGGGAGCAATTAAGATGTTCCCAGATAAACAAAAGCTGAGGGACTTTGTCACCACTAAACCAGTCCTACAAGAAGTTCTAAAGGGAGTTCTGCAGGTTGACAGGAAAGAACACTAGAAAATTGACTGAAACCACATGAAGAAATAAAGGTCTCCAGTAAAGATAATGACATGGGTAAATATAAATATGACTACTATGGTATTTTTTATTTGTAATTCACCTTTTACTTCCTAAAGTATTTAAAAGGCAAACACATAAAGTATTTAAAAGGCAAACACATAAAAAAAACATAAATTAATGGTTTTTTATTCATAATATATAAATATATAATTTATTACAAGAACTATATAAAGGTGGGGGAGAGGGGTATGGTAACATAGTTTATGTATGCTATTGATGTTAATTTTGTATCAAAGCAAATGAGATTGTTATAGATTTAGGATATTAAATTTAAGCCCCATGGTAACCACAAGGAAAATATCAAAGAATATGCAAACTCATAGAGACAAAGAGTAGAGTACAAGGTACCAGGGGTGGGGGATGGGGCAATAGGAGTTCATTCAAAATGGGTATAGGGTTTCTATTTAGGGTGAAAGGAAAGTTCTAGTAATGCATGATTGTGAGGGTACTGCAACATTGTGAATGAGATTAATTTCACTGAATGATATACTTGGGAGGGGTTGAAATGGGAAAATTTATGTTGTATATATGTTTCCACAACCAGGGCCTCCTGGTGAAGGCAAGCCCACCTGCACGGCATGGTTAGCTGACCCAGCGAGCACAAGCAGCAAGGGGGGATAAATGAATACATAAATAAATAAATCTTAAAAAATAAATAAATAAATAAAATTTAAAAATAAAAAAGAAAGATAAACTAAAGACAAAATGACAATTAAATGTAATACATGATACTACATGAGATCTCAAAATGGAAAAGACTCAATAGAACAATACTCGGACATAAGGAAAAATGGAATATAGAATGCAAGCTTTATATCAATGTTAAATTTTTGGAATTTGATATCTGCACTTTAGGTAAGTACATACATAAATATCCTTGTTCGTAGGAAATGTACATGGAAATATAAAGTGTTCAATGAATATAATGTATGCAACCTAACTCTCAAATGTTCAAGAAATTAGATAGATGAAGAAAAAGAGAGTGATAGGGTAGTGGATTGAATTGTGTACACCAGTTTGGACATGTTCTTGGTCTTGGTCTGCATTCTGGTGGATGTGGACCCATTGTAAATAAGATCTCTTCAAAATGTTACTTCAGTTAAGGTGTGGCCCAACTATATCAGGATGGGTCTAAGTTCTATTACTGGAGACCTTAATGAGAAGGCCCCAGAGAGAGAAGCCATGGGGAGGAGCCATAAGCTGTAAATCAATGGAACCCAGAAGAGAAAGAAGATGTCGCCATGTGCAACTTGATGGGAAAGCACAAGGAACTCCCAAAATTGCTGGCCAGCCAGAAGATAATGGCCCTGAAAGGAATCAAGCCTTCCAGCTTCTGTAATCATGAACAAATAAATTCCTGTGTTAAGCTGCTATTTGTTTTCGCAGCTAAGAAACTAAAACAGATAGCTAGACAGAGAGATATACATAGATAGATACATACATACATACATACAAACATATAGATAGATAATTCTTGGAGGGTTCCTATGTCTGCTAGTGTATTCATGTTGAATTATTTTACCTCTCACAGAAAAAGTAATAATAAACCTCTCCTTTTCAGTGATAATTTGCAATTAATAGATATTTTCAGAAAATAAAACTTCAGTGTTTTAAATCAGGGCACCGGAAACTGACGCATGTGGATGCATTCTCGGGTACACTTTTTATAGTGACTGGTATGTGGTTACCAATCAGAAATGGTAGCTGTGAGTCAGTAATTTATTAAATGTTTTTTTGTGGTTAGTCACTATATCCATTTCTACTTAACTAACTTATTAAAATCTTGATACTAAATAGTAGGTAGAAATATTATTTACTATTTTTGGTATATAATTCACCAATAGTTCTTGTTCTCCTCCTGGACACAAAGAAGGACCACACTTTTCCACATTTGATGTAGCCAGTAAAATGTGGATAGAAGTAACATATCACTTCTCAGTACACAATTCAACAGGTTCCTTCCCACTGCTATGGCAGGGAACAAAGTTCTGGATGATGGAGTCTCTGCTAGCCTGTGCCCACCAACCAAAGATGCACATGTGGTATGAGCAAGAGATAAAGATTTGAAGTTTTAATCCATCAAGATTTAGGAGTTCTTTGTTACTGTAGCATAAACTGGCCTGTTTTAAATGATGCACAGTTGGTTAAATATTGTGTAATAATATGTAAAAAAAAAAACTTGGACATCATACTCTTGGGCTGAGATGGTTAGCTTCCACTACAGCATTGCCTTTTTTTTTTTTTTTTCAGCATTGCCTTTTACAATAAGGTACCTTTTCCTAAAAGATAATCAATTATTCATGAGAAGGAATACACCTACACTGTATCATATTTCTCCTCAAAGTCAAGGTGCCATCTGCACCAGTCCACTGACGGCTGTGTCGCCTCTCTCATTCCCTCTGAGGTCTTTCATAAGCAATATTTTGCTTCTATGTTAGCTTCCTCCACTCTCTTCATTACAAGCAAGTTAGTATTTCTATTTCTTTTTTCTATGCTAAACCTTAACATGAAATCACTTCCCAATTCTCATGTGCAAACTACAAGCTTCTCATCAAAGCTCATGGATCCACCCACTCACAGGTCCTAATTAATGGAGAAAAGATAGCCATTAAAGAGAAAAATCAGGTTTATAGATCTGTAGACTCTTCAAATTAATGTTACCTTCAATGTGCTGTAACATTCACTAAATGTACTCATTTTTTTTCTTTATTTTTAAAGTAGCTTTAGATTATATAAATGTTACATTGAAACTATAGGAGATTCCCATATACCCCACCTCTTACCCTTCCCACACTTTCTCCCATTAACAACATCTCTCATTAGTGTGGTACATTTGTTACAATTGATAAACACATATTGAAGCATATATATATATAGACATCAGTCTATAGTTTACATTATGGTTTACGCTTTGCACCACACAATTTAGTACGTTTCAACAAAATGTACAATGGCTTGAATCTATCATTATAATATCATGCAGAACAATTCCCATTCCAAAAATGCCCATGTTACACATATTCTTCCCTCTCCCTCCCCTCAGAACCTCTGGTGACCACTGCCTTTATATAAATGTTACAAGTTTTTCTATTACTAGAATAATAATGTCTACTTTAATCCATAGTTGCATTCCCCCCTTATTAACTGTAATTTACAATTATCCATTCCACAAGGTAGAATGTTTACATTTTTTAAAATCCCTAATTAATGGATGGTTGAAAATACTTGCCATGTTTGGTAAGTCTCTCAACTGCAAAAATAATTTCTTCAGTTTATTAACTGGAACTGAAAATACTTGTATAGTAGTCTGTGGGGTGAGATCATGGTGAACAAACAGACAAGAGAATAGCACAAGGCAGCTAATACAATATAAATGTTCTTGTCAATTAGGGAAGGGCTATAAAAAAGAAATGCATATCAGGCCCTATCAGAAAAATAAGTGAAAGACTTGTCCAGAAAGGGAAGAGGATTTAACAGCTGATTTCTCTATCGATAGCCCTTATACATTCTGTTCTCTAATCCTTCCTAGATATATGTATTAGTTCAACAGACTGATAAATCCTGAGAAATGGAGCTCAGACTTCTCTAATCAAGGGCAACCAAAACCCATCCCTGTTCTATACAAATGATGTAAAGTCATCTAAATTACATTGTCATACAAATTAGGTTTGAATCCATAAAGCTTGTTACTGAAACCAACACAGTTTTCCTAATTAAAAACTCTTATCCCAGCATGCCAAAAGATAGATTAAATTATATTTTCTTATAAAGCAAGGTAGAGGGGAAAGAAGAAAATTTTATAGGTTCCATATATTATTACTTTTTTGAAACCTTTATTAAACCTGACACTGTCATCTCATACACACACACACACACAGTTAAAGGATAAGGATTTAGAGTGGATGGGACCTTTAGAGTCCTAATGCCATCATTCTGAAGATGGGGAGAGATAATCCCACAGAAATCAATAGACTTGCCCTAGTCAGATGGTCTGGCCCACAGAGTATCTGACTTATATTTCAAGGCTTCTTCCACCACCACCAAATAGCCAGGTACCGGAATAAAGAGAAAGGAAGAGAATAACAGCAAGCTTTAACTTTCTCCAGCAATTGTTCAATCATTAAACTAAATGGCTTATTGAGGCTGCCTATAATTAAAAGTAATAAAAAAGAAAAGAACTTTCAGTTTATTATAAGAAAGAGTTTTCATAGAGCATATGCTTTCCTTTCAGTTTTTACCTTTGGGACCTCAGCACCCATAAGTTAGGATGAAAAGAATTAGCCACTTGATGAACCACTAGCTCAATTCTTTAATCTGTTTCCAGAGTTAGGGGTCCATTATGTGACATAAAATCTGTCATGCCCCTGGTTCACAGAAGTCTGGGAAAAGAGGGGCTGCAAAAATGGAGTAAAAGTGAATGGGTAGCAAGTTTAACCATTTATATGCCAGGCAAATAAAACTACATTCAATTAAGCAATTTGGTTTGTTGCTAATATGTCAGGTTGCAGTTAGTTCAACCCCCAACCAAATAAAAAAAAAAAAAAGTATGTAAAGAATTAATGGAGAAAATTGTTTTCTTAATTTAATTTTATGAATAGGACAGAATATAGAGATAAGCAAATAAATGTATTAAAATTGACACAAATAAAGTGTTTAGGAAATTATAAGGAAAGTGTTTAGTATGTGTACACACACAAAACCATTTGTAAAGCATGCTAGGTATGCTACATATTCTGTTCCATTCCTCTCAGGTTCATTTTTTTTTTAATCACAATAAATATTTCCAAAAGGCCCTATAGTTATTGGTATAATCACCTTTATATTACATTGATCATTTTTCCTCATTTTTCTCATGAGAGGCAGAACATTTTTGTAGGATTATCTGGGTTCGAACCTGACCCCACTACTTGCTTGATGTGTCTGTTCAGTTTCCTCATCTATAAAATGGGGTGATACCAAATAGGCTTCATAGGTGTATTAGGAGAATTCAGTGACATGACATATCAGACTAAACCTCCAAGTATTATGTGACTAGCAATTGCCTAGAACATATCCCTAACGTTCATTCTTTCAATAAGTATTTGTTGAGCACTGACTGGGAATGGGAATAGCATTAGAAACAGGTGAAACTAAAATTAGCAAGACCAACACAACCCCACCCAGTGGAACTTATAGTTTACTGGAGGAGAAAATCTTCAAGCAGATAATTAATTAGTTACCATATCAGCATGTGCTGCAAAGGAGAATTATAAAGTAAGGAAACAAAAGAAAATAAGTTATCTACAAGGTAATGCCAACAGCAACAAAAACAATAGTAAAAATAAGAATAACAAGAATAATAGCTACCATTTATGCCAGCCACTGTTCTAAGCACTTTATAAATATTGTTTTATTTCATCTTTATAACAAGCCTATGAGGTAGATCCTGCCATTATCCTCATTTTTAAAGAAGAAACTGAGGCATAGAAAAAACTTCTATCAAAATTTTGATGTTTTGCTTTCCACTTGTTCCTGTGCATACATATTAATTATATGGTTTTTTTTTCAATGAAATTAGGTTCATACCGTTCATGTTCTCCATGCAAAATGCATTTTTTGCATTAATATGCATTTTTACTTGACAATATAACAGGAATATTTTCCCATATTAACTATTCTTCTGCCATATGATTTTTTTTCTTTCTTAGAGAATTTGTGGGTTACAGAACAATCGTGCATAAAATACAGGATTCCCATATGCCACCCTATTATTAACACCTTGCATTGGTGTAGAACATTTGTTACAAATGATGAGAGCATGTTTTTATAATTGTACAATTAACTATAGTCCATGGTTTAGCTTAGGGTTCACTGTTTGTGTAGTGCAGTTCCATGGATTTTTTTAAATTTTTTATTCTGTTATCTTATATACAATCTAACATTTCCCCTTTTAATCATATTCAGATATGTATTTTTTCAGTACTGTTAATTACATTCACAATGTCGTGCTACATCACCACCATCCATGACCAAAATATTTCCATCATTCCAAATAGGAATGCTGTACATTTTAAGCCTCAACTTCCCATTTGCTATCCCTACCCCATCCCTTAGTAACTTATATTCTAGATTCTGACTCTATGAATTTGCATATTCCAGTTATTTCAAATCAGTGTGATCATACAATATTTGTCCTTTTGTGTCTCACTTATTTCATTCAACATGATGTCTTCAAGGTCCATCCATGTTGTTGCATGTATGAGTACTTCATTTCTTCTTACACCTGAATAATTTTCCATTATATGTATATACCACATTTTGTTTATCCATTCAATGGTTGATGGACACTTGAGTTACTTCCATTTTTTGGCAATTGTAAATAATCCCATTAAGAACATCAGTGTGCAAATATCTGTTCAAATCCCTGCTTTCAATTCTTTTGTGCACATACCTAGTAGTAGGATTGCCAGGTCATATGGTAATTCTATACTTAGCTCTCTGAGGAACTGCCAAACTGTCTTCCACAGTGGCTGCACCATTTTACATTGCCACCAGCAATGAAAGAGTATTCCTATTTCTCCACTTCCTCACCAACACTTATTTTCTGTTTTGTTTTTTTTTAAATAGCACCCATTCTAATAGGGGTGAAATGGTATCTCATTGTGGTTTTGATTTAGCATTTCCCTTACAGTTAGTGAGGTTGATCATAATTTCATGTGCTTTTTAGCTATTTGTATATCTTCTTTGGAGAAATGTTTATTCAAGTCTTTTGCCCATTTTAAATTGGGTTGTTTTTAATATAATTGACTATTATATACTCTGAAGAATATAATATCTTATAGATGTATTTAATAATTTCCATATCAAATAGTCAAACTTCTCTGATAATTTTTCAGTATATATTATCCCAAACTTTAAAATACAAAAATCTTATCTATAACAGCATGCAGTGTTTGGAAGTGTGCATCCCATTCTCCCACTGATCTTAAGTTCTTAATGGAAATGTGAGCATTAGAGACTGTGCTCCAGATCATAAATAAATCATATGCCTTGACATGAAAATCCCTGTTTGACTATGCTCTCACCAAGACAGAACAGATGCCTCGGGGACAAATCAATGTGCTTTAATCTGTCTCAACTAAAAAGTGTTGCTGTACCATGAAAAAAAAAAAAAAAGCCAAAAAAAGTTCAAAGATTTGCATAGGCTCCTTCATTTTGTGTTCCTTTATTTGAAATGTAAATACTGAGCTGACATTGTGGTTATACATAAGAGGCTTTTAGGTTAATTGAAGTCTAGCAACAGTTATTCAACAGAGTATATGTCAGACAGTGCAAACCTCAGCGCATAATATTAGTGGGTATTCTAATTTTATATACAATGCCTCAGGCATTTGGTGAGTCTTTAAAATGCTAATAATGTCATTTTCCATTATAACTAAATACTGAAAGTGATCTGGTAACAGTTAGATTTTTTAAAACTAATTAGACCTTCCCTATGTGTGTTCAGATAGGGGCAAATTTTTAAATGTCACTAAGCTCCTTTTATTTTTGTGTGCCTAGGAAGAATAAGTCCCACAAATGCTTTAAATAATTAGGTGATTTGTATAGTCCCTAGCATAGTTTTATCTTCATAAGGGTATTAAAAAATGACTTATCAAATTAATAAATATCTTGCTTCTGTCTACTATTTTCTTAAGAAGAAAACAAAGGAATTAGGCAAAATTTGGCCTGGGTAACATGCAAATAAACCTTTGATAAGAAGATAAAATGCCTGTAACTATGTTTCTTTTGCCTGCTGATATGGCTACAGTAAATTTCTGAGGCACTGCAAACATTAGATGGCTTGGTGGAAGTCTACAACCAGGTAAAATTGTTTGTCAACCAAACGCTGAGAATCTTTATGAATAAATGGCATATAAATAAAAAATTTATTATAAAAGCAACTTTAAAAACTGATAAAAACAAAATAAGAATTGCCATTTAAACAAAATCAGGGAAATAAAAAAGATTTTTTTCATTTGAAAGTAATTTATTTTGTTAATAATTTAAAACATTTGATAGTTCAGATAACATTAACTTTTCCAACAAATTTTGTTCTTTATAATTACAGGCAAAATTTGTATAATTTTTCTTTATAGTAATAAAGGAATATACACTTGCATATATCCAAGACATCCTAGGAAGAACTCATGGGAAAGTATGGTGGCTTCCAGGTAAGGAAACTGAGTAGCTGGAGGACAGAGATAGGGAAGGAGCCATTTAACAGTATGTCTTTTTTTGTACTTTTTGAATTTTGAGTCATTTTGATGAATTCCCAATTTTTTTCTGAATACAAGTTTTATTTAAATATAAGAGTTTAAGTACATTACATAACATTAAAACTGAAGGGGAGAAAAATCCAAAAACCAGTTTTGATACTTCATATAACCTTGGGCAGCTGCCGCTAATAAAATACAAGCTCTATAGCTAGATACGTGATTAATAGATGAGTCTGAAATCTGTCTCCTGTCAAATTTGCTCCCTTCTATGCCTCCTGTTAGAAGGCTGGTCTCACATTCTGGTGGCTCTTCATTTGGACAACCTTAGCTAGGATATTATGTCTGGTCGAAAAGAACAAAGACCTTGGTGGCATTGCCTCACTAGAGGGAGGGTGGCCTCCCTAAGCTCAGCCCACTCTGTCAGCTTGGAGACACCAGGGCCTCTTTCGATTGCTACCGTAAGGCTCTCTTCTAGGGGTGCCGCTGCTGTGGCTGCCTCACCCCATCTTTTCTCAGTGCCACCCAGGGCTGCTTAGGTGATGACATTCTCTCAGATTAGGAAACTCTGCAGAGGGAGGGCCAAGGAGCTTCCAGCCTGGGCGTGGCTGAACTATCACGTTACTGCTTTGTTTCAGGCTGGACACTGCCAGGCGCCTACTGCTTGAACTCTGTTTAAATGAGGAACTTCAAGACTAGACAGCATGGCCCTTTTAGTTTACTGCATGAAGGAGTTACACTGGTCCAAGTTAAAAGCAGACCCCAAATGATTACATTATATAAGCTGTGAGGCTTTTACATTTGTGACAAGGGAAAGCAGAGAAATTTTCTACTCATTGAAGGAAATCCTCACGTAAGCTTCAGTGAGCCACAAGCACTTAAAATCCATGAACCTTCAGCTGTTTATCCTTAGCCACTCCAGTCTTCGTAGAGAAGAACTGGTATATGTTCTTGCGCTGGTCACCCTGTAGCTGAATCACTTCTCCATACTCTGGATGCTCAATTACAGTACCACTGCAGGCAATTTTCTTCTTAAATGCCTTCACGAGTTTCTTTTCATCGTAGTCATCAGCGATCCCTTGGACAGTGCTGAAAGTCTTCCTGCCGTTTCTCTGGTGAATTCTTATACAAACATAACGTCATTCCCAGCAGGAAGCAGGTCATCACCCTTACTTGCATCAGCAAAAGGGTGGAAAGAGTGGTTTCTGGATAGCTCTTTTCTTCAGTGAAAACTGCCTGCTGATGGCAGCTGCAGGAGAGGGAGGGCACGGTGTGGAGCACAGGGAAGCGAGTGAGCTGAGAGGGGAGGCTGCTGATTCCTCCGCAGTGGCTCAGTGACTGAGCCGAATTCCCAATTTAAAAATAAATTTTAAATAAAAAAAATAGATTGTTCCCTGCTATTTTTATTTTCTTTTTTTCAATTTGTAGTCTCTTCAGAAGTTGACTTTCATTCATATGCCTACCGGCTTTCCTATCTCTAAGAATGACAAGCAAATTAACAAAATATCCATTAAAATAGTCCCATAAAACTTATTTTAGTTTGAAAATTTGTTGAAGTTTCCACAAAATATTAGCAAACTAACTTTACAATGGGAAAACTATAAACTGCAAATAAAATGGACAAACCTCTTTTCATGTAAAAGCTACAGGCAATTCTCCAGGAAAAGGAAAAAATGTGCATAATAATTTTAATTTTAAAATTAAACTTTAACAACCAATTCATTCAATAAATACTAAGTTCCTACTATGTGGTAGGTACTGTTCTAGGTGCTAGCAATACAGCAGGGAACAGAACAGGAAAATCCCTGCCTTCATGGAACTTACTTTCCAAGGTAATAATCCACTGGTAAGCTGTTAAAGTATACTTGAAAGTCCGAGTTGGTAAACAGATCCTATGTTTTACATCTCCGTTTTCTTTGTTCTCCATTTATTGCATAACCTATATCTTCACGACGCCTCTAATTTATCTCTTACCTCTGCTATCTAGAGGAAATCCACTAGGTGGCAGTGTCTCCTTGGTCAGAAGAAAAGGTAAATTTCCATGGGCTTGTGCTCTTTTGTTTGCTTTAGTTTTGTTTTTTAACTTGATTTTTTTTTTAACTGACCAAAACACAGCTTAAACTATTTTGGAGGAAACATAAAATGTAGAGAAATAAGAGAGAGTCTGAGTTTGCTGAAACGCACCAGCTTCTTTCGTGACAGGCAAGGTAAGGCATGATCAGAGCACAAGACACATGGTGATGGATTGACTCCTCACCAAACATGAATAGAACTCATGAAAAGAAACAGTATAGAATGATGGGAAAGGACTCTGGAGCAGGAGTCTACAGACTTTAGCTCACCTTTAGATGAAAGACCAGGGGCAACTCATCTAATCACCATTAGCTTTGGTTTCTCAAAAAAAAAAAAAAAAAAAAAAAAAAATCCACAAAGAACAACATATTCTTGCCCACCTAAAAGGGTTTTTAAAGATCAAATGATTGAAGGTTTGTTAAAAGGCTATTTTGGACACATTTAGCTGTATGATTTTGACAACACATTTCCGCTGGGAGAAAATACAAGATGTTAGGAATTACGAACAAAGTAAATATTTTTTAATTTATTTTTAAAACTTAGTGTTTTCTGTGTATCAGGAACCAAACGCTTTAAAAAGCAATTGATTTAATTCTCATAACACTTCACAAAGTAGATACTATTGTTATCCTCATTTGCAGCTGAGGAACTATGTTACAAAGAGATGAAAGAAGTTGCCCAAGGCCACACAGCAATTAACTGTCAATGCCTATCTTTTCCCAAAGACTGCCACCTTTCTATAAACCGCATTATTACATAAGCTGTTTGAGAAGTTCCTATACCACTGAAAACATCATAGTCAATAGAACATTTGGCATATGCTAGAACTAAAGAATAGGTATTCTTCAGAGCATGATAAGGGTAATGACTATACCAGTTACACACAAGGAAATCAGGTCTAACAATGCCCAAACTGGAAGAGTTTGGTAGTTATACAGAGAAAAGTCGATACTCACAAATCTTGTTTACTTTCTCTAGCTGCTCCACAATTGATCCTGCCATCAAGAGGTAAGTAAAGGAAGGCAAGTTTTCAACATCTATCACTATTTTACCCATCCTGAAATACTTGTAAACTCTTCAAAACCAAATTCAGATCTATTGGCTGGGCAAAAAGAAAGTCTTTGTTGTATGGTTAAATAAACTATTAGTATGGTACAGTGGTCTAGAACATGATTTCTGTAGAGTGCAGACTGTTTTGGTTTGAATTCCAGCTCCCCCACTTACAAATTAAAGGACCTTGGGAAAGGTGTTGCCTCCTCACAGCCTTGACTATTTTGTTAGTAAAATGGGGACGCTAATGGTACTGCATTGTGTTGCGAGATTTAAATGAGCTAATACATGGAAAATGCTGAGAATGACACCTAACTTAGAGTAAGTGCTTAATAAATGGTAATTCTTACTTTCATCTTTCCTACTTTTTAAACCACACAAGCTCTTTACTCAATGCCTGCACAATACAGAAGCTCCTCCATTTACAAACTTTCAGTTAAGACAATTGCAGAGACAGACAAAGCAATGCTCCAAAAGAAAAGCAAGCTGATGCTGCCCGTGTCTGATAGATGGTGATAGCAGTCACTGATAAAGTGCCATTTTGAACTAGTGACAGATGAAATTAGCAATTGTCTTTCTGAGACTAACCTGTCTGTAACTTTCTATAGTTACATCACTGCTATTCTTTGTGGTTCTTTAATTTTAACTTCTAGTTGTCTCTCCTTGCCTCCTGCTATGAATGACTCTAAGTCCTTGAGGCAAGGATTATGTTTTGTGCTACTATATTCTTCACAATATAAACTGAGGAAGATCTCAGAGGATGTTTGCAGTTATTGTTGTTTTACTTACTGTGTGCTTCAAAAACCACAAAATTGAGAAGACAAGAGAGGAACCTGATGGTCTCAAGGGGATGAGCCTTGAGTTAGATATCCCAGACCAAACCCGACACCTGTCCCATAGTAGGTGCTCAGAAAATAAAATATTTATGCAAATGAACCAAAGATGATATCATGTCTGCCTTCACAGCTTTACTCTAAGATATTTTTTAACTTTCACTTTCAAAATCCATAAATTCTGAAAGAAATTATATTTAAAATGTAATTTGGATCATGTCACTTCTAAGCTCAAAATGGCTCCCCACCTCACCAAAGACCTTACAATAGCCTACAAGGCACTCAGTGATCTAGCACTCCAACCACACCCCATCTACACACACACACCAACACACACACACATTTCTCTGACATAGATTTTATACTCTCTCCCTTGTTGGCCTCACTCCAGCCAATTTTGCCCCTTGGTATTTCTGGAATGTGTCAAACATGCTCCCACTCAAAGACCTTGCCCTCACTGTTTCCCATATATGGGATGCTCTCCCTCCAATATCCACAGTTTGTTCTTTCACTTCCTACAAATTACTGTTGAAATGTCATCAGATCAGAAGGACCTTCCCTATCCAGCCTAGATAAAATAGCTACATCTCCTCCTTGGCACTCCTTATTACCCTTACCCTCATATATTTTTCTCTATTACTGTTTATTTGTTTAATGCCTTCTTCTACTAGTATTATAGGCCTATGAGAGAAGGATCTTTCGCTTATTTTCTTCAGTGCTATATCTCCATTACCCAAAATATAGCCTACCAAGTGGAAAGTGCTCAATAAATATTTAGCATAAAATAACTTAAAAACATTTTCCTGTGCTGTAACTAGGTGTCTGACAAAGTGGAAAGAAATCAACAGAAGTGGATTAATAGGAACCTTTAATGACAGAAAGAGGAAATGGGATAGGGTCTAATAAATGCCATCAAATTGACTTAAATGTTGAAAAAAATTGGGAAGTTGAGTAAAATTTCAAGTAAGAGGGAATTAGGGGACCAGAGGGAGAAGAAAAGAATGTTGAGAGAAAAAGCAATGTCCTGGAGAAATAAAAAAGAGAAAGATGAAGCAACTGAGATCAACAAAACCACAGACAGCTGGAAGGTTTCTCAGGGTTCAACAGGATCCGACCTCCCTTTCAAAGACAGAAACACCTCAACAGCTCTCCAGTTCATCACTAGCTCCTCCTGAAAACTTCAATCACAGAAACAGCCTTACTTTACAAGACACATAAATCTATGTGGAGAAAATTCTCACTGTTAAGAGGTTTTTTTCAAATTTCTGAACCCAAACTTTCTACCCTATTTTCCCATAAATCGGTCAGTTCTGCCTTCCAGAAATACACTGATCCTATTTCCACAACTCTTCAAATATTTAAAAACAGCTAGCAAGCCCAACTTCCCCACCTCTTTCACCAATCTTTTCTCCTCAGGCTAAATTAATCTCTCCAGTGTCTTTGGCCGTTCTCATATGACAGAGTTTCCAGATGGTCATCTTCTCAGTCAATATCCATTTGCTTGATTGTATTTCTCAATTTCCTTCTTTAAAAATTATTTGCACAAGAATAGGCCAAAGTTTAGGTTTAGGTGATTACATTTACATTAATAATAATATTGTACCTTATATTAGGAAATCACTTTCTTTTCAGAATTCCTTCTTATAAATTATTTTGTTTGATCCTAAAAGTTAGGGTTTTCCCTTCAATTTTAAAGTTGGAAAAGTTGAGAACTAAAAGGGTTAACTGACATATCCAAAGTCACAGACTGGTGTATGTGAAGCCAAATTATATCTTTCTGGTTTTGTTTTTCTTTAACTTTTTATGATGAAAAATTTTAGTTATACATAAAAGCAGAGGGATATTAGCAAAATGAACACCTATAGTCCCATCATCTCAGTGTAACAATTGCTAACATTTGCTTCATCTGTTTTTAATCCTTTGTTGAATTCCAGGTATCCTGACATTTGATCTCTAGACCATTTAGTATGCATCTTTAAAAATATGGGCATTTGCTTATAACCAAGAACTGTTGTCACATCTAACAAGATTAATAATTTCTTAATAGCATTTAATTCTTACTCTATATTAAAATTCCCCTGACTATATCCAAAACATCACTTTTACAATTAATTTTTCATGAATCATATCCCTTAACTTCTGATCCATTCTTATTTTTACTCTACCATGAAAAATTATAACCAAAATCATAAACAAGGCAGAAATAAGTATGCTGAAGGAGGCAAAAAGAATGGGGAAAATGACTGTTGATTGATCGATTTACTAATTTTTACATTTTCTAAAATATAGAAAGAAATAGAAGACTATCAAAGATAACATCAAGTTGACTCCTTTGATTTAAATGAAAGGAAATTATATGAGCAATTTTATTGCAGATTTTAATTAACACATTTTCCTCTAGCTTTACATTAGGGAAATTTTAATCCTATATATTATTTAACTGCTTTGAAAACTAGATCATTGAAAGAAATTTTTGAAGGGTAAAAATATGGAAAAAACTGGAAAATATTTTCAAGATAAAAGATTTCTTTTTCATTGGCCCTATATAATCTTATTAATTCTGATTTACAAATTTTGGGCTAACACTAAATGATATATCATTTGTAGGCAAAAAGCCAAAGCTGCAGACATGACAATTAAGCTACCTTTTTTGATTTTCAACATTTTAGCCAAATAAATCAACATTACCACCTTCATCAGGCTAGAGGTTGCCCCTTGCCCTTATTAAACAACGAATTAACACTCATTGATAAATAACTAGTTCATAGCCACAGAGACACCATGATATTTTAAGTTGTTTTGTTCAATATGAATTAATCTGAATCTTCTAGACTTTACATACATTACCATATTGAACAGCAATTCCCAATATTTTTAGAGTCACAATAGGCTCTCCTCATTTGGCTTCATGACAATTCCCCAAATATGAACAAAAATTAATTTTGTCTGTAGAAAACAATCCCTTTTAAGAAAATAAAAGATACTTGGTTTTGGGAAATAGATCATCATGGACATATGACTATCTAATTAAGACAGCAAGATCAAACTGTGGTTACTTCAAGTGGGAAGGAGTCTTTATAAGGTTTTGGGGAGTAAAATGACAATCAAGTGTGTCATTAAGTTATTGCAAATCGGATGGTTTCTTGAATCCCCATAGTTATGCTCTGAGTTCCTAATAAAATGGGTTGAGGGAAAGACCATACTTGCAGAGTACTAGCCTCCCTTTTTCCAACCACCAAGATTCTGGTTTTCAAGGCCTTTTTTTGTTGCCTAATGGAAAAATCCAGCAGGGAATAACTGCTCTGCTTAACCACTTCCCAAGAAACTTTTTCCTTTCTCTCTGCACTCACTTATTTCCCTGGTCACATGTAGAATCCATTCTGAGTTTAAGATTCTTATCAGGGAAGCGGCTGTGGCTCCATCAGTGGGGCTCCCGTTTGCCATATGGGAGGCCCCGGGTTCGGTTCCCGGGGCCTCCTGGTGAGGGCAGGCCCACCCGCACGGTGTGGTTGGCTGGCCCAGCGAGCACAAGCAGCAGGGGGGGGATAAATGAATAAATAAATTTTTTTAAAAATCTAAAAAATAAATAAATAAATAAATAAAGGTTCTTATCATCATTGAGAGGAAGACTAAAGAAACTATTATAAATCATCAAATGTCTTGTTTATCCATATCCCTGATGTCTTGAGGCCTCTATGTCCTATTCCAAGTGCACTCTGACCAGATCCCAGGAACTATTTCTCTATCATGGGCTAATTTAGTGTATCTCCTAAGAAGACATTTTACATTGGTAAATGTCTGGTGGCTCCACTCATCATTCTTGCCTCTTGTCTTTTATCACTTTGAACCTTATTCATACACCTCTTTTTCACCATTTATAGTCAATCCAGCCTTCCCTCTCTGCCTCTCATAACCTAACTCCCCTGCCTGGAATTCACAGATGTATCCCTAGACATTTTCAACGAGCAGGAAGATGACTATTTAAAATGTGAGGCCCCATTGTGATGAGACCTTTCTCTGCCAAATACTCCATTCATTTACCCCTTCTGCAACATCCTATTCACCAAACCCATAGTATAAACCTGGAAGCAACAGGTTAATTATTCCATTAGCAAGAAGACAATACTCTAAGAGCCTGCATTTCATGAGTCAGAGACACTGCTGCATCTCCTAATTGGACAATTTGACAGGAAAGTACAAATTAACCTAATTTGTCTGGTTGCGCTATTCTACCCTGAACTCAGTGGGAAAAAACATTGTTCATTATAGAGATGAGTTGGTACAAGATGGAATGTCCTTGTTGTGGTTGGATAACTTCAGAGGACAGCTAGAAATTACCACTTAAATTAGCCTGGAAACTGCTCTTAAGGATATGGAGTTACAGTGTTAGAATTTGTCCTTCTTTCTTGGAGGAGTTAAGTCATAGAAAATGGACTGTACTCAATAATAAGCATGGAGGAAAATGTAATACAACTTCAGCTATTGGGGAAGCTTAAGGCAGATAAATTCTGGTCTTGATCAATCTGAGAAATTAGTAATTACTTGGTGTGTGCTAGACATTGAGTGGGCACTTAAGACACTCTATCTCATTTTATCTTCACAGTAGCTGTATGAGATAGGTAGCATTAGCTACATTTAACAGAGGAGTAAATAGGCTCAAGGAGGCTAAATAATGTTGCCCTAGGTCACTACCTAGTTCATGGTGAAGCTATTATTTGAAACAAGGTCTGTTTTACAGTAAAGACCATATCTTCTTTATTGCATCTTAGAAAGACTATTGACAGAGGAGATATGGAGATGAGCTAAAGGCCTATATTTTTAGAGTTCTGAATGATATCAAAGTGAAATTGTTCTGGTCTTGGGCAGGTGACACTGGGTTTTTTTCATACTTAAAATGGAGTAATTATTATTACTAAAATGTTCTATCTTAGATCTTTTAAGAAAAATTCATATTTTATAGTTGACAATGAAAATGTCTCAAAGGGCCATTTGCGTTATATTTCATAAGTGCTAAAAAAATATATATATACTGTTTTCATATTTAAAACATTTTCTAACTGCATCAGTTTAGGAAAATGAAATGCACTTCCTCTGGCAATTATAGTTACTTGAAACACTAGTTCAGAAAAACAGCAACTGATTTCATCTTAAACCCAATGTTTTCTTCGTTATATTTTCATTATTTAAAGATGTCATTATAATCAGTATTTTAAAAGTCAATAAACAGATTATTACAACTGATTCTACTCTGGTAAATATTTCTATTTCTGATATATTCCAAATATATACATATCAATTTCTTTTTTATGTTTTTTAACCAAAGGAACCTACAAGACTATTAGAAAATGAGAAAATGCTTACAAATCTTATGCGCTAATGGCACATCAGGGAGTTTCTTACTTGACTAAGTATGGAGAGTATTTAGAGACTGCCTTATAATGCTCTGATCATTTTGTATGGGAAAACTTATTGGTCTGGAAATCAAGAATTGTTTCAAGAGAAAAATCACATCTCCACACAACAGGTAAAATAAATAAGTATAATATATACATGTAACTTGGACATGTTGTCCCTGTTGCCATGGTAGCAAGGACAGTTTCTCTAGCAAATGCAATGGAGTTTATAACTGTAGTTTAGCAAAGGACATGAGAATTATTATGATAGAACCAATAGTAAGTTTTTGTCAACAAATCTGAAAAAATAGTTTTCAGAAAAATGCAGGGTAGACAATTTTGCAACTTTTTAAAGTGATGTGATAGAGAAGAAATGATCAATGTATTATCTCAAATTTTAAGTTATCTAAAAAATGTAATACTCAAGTCATTTTTTTTTAGCAACTATGCCTCTCAACATATTTACACAAAGATCAAGTGTAGAAGCATTAACAACTTCATCCAAAGGGCTTTTGACACTGTTTCAGTGGAAATAAAGTCACCAAGAAAGATAGCAGAAATAGATATGGGAAGAGCAAGCCAGTAGCTATATCCCCAAGGAATGTACAGGAGACAGAGTTTTGACAGATAACTGAGGCAAGGACAGGGAGCAAATGGTTTTGTCTTCAAAAAAGGTTGGGTTTTTGATGGAAAGATAAAGATAACTGGTCTGAAAGAAGTAATGAGAGGCTAGGAGAATATATATCCTATCTCCAGATCCAGGGAATATAGGGATGAGTAAGAAAATAGTCATTACTTGTAAGGGCAGCAAAGATAGAAAGATCCCTGATGGGAAATCCATTCCAAAGACAAATCTAGACAATGCAGGGATTTATAGCTGCTAAAGCATCCTTTTCAAAAAGGTAAAATCATGACTATCATGCAAATATAAGATGATTCATGTCAAAGATTTCATTTAGTGGAGACCCACACAATAATGGAAAGAATATTGAATTCCCACTCTGGGGAGTCTTGCTATACTTTCTGATAGAATGACAAGAATCTCCCAAGTACAAGGGCAATGCCTTGTGAAGGAAGACAGACCATTATACCAGGTTCTTGATATTGATGACTGTACTTTTGAACCGTTTCTTGTAAAATTGAAACTTAGTTTAGTATTATATATTGCCTAAGAGTTGCCATTTGAAAGCCTCCTGTTGTTCAAACATGTCCTCTCTCTAAGCCAAATTCAGCATATATGCCCTATCTTCCCCCCAGCATGGGACATGACTCCTGGGGATGAGCCTCCCTGGCACTGAGGGATTTTACCAAGCACCAACTAGCAATGTATCTGAAAAAAGACCTTGACCAAAAGGGGGAAATGATAAATACAAATGAGTTTTTATGGCTAAGAGATTTCAAAGTGAGTCAGGAGGTCATTCCAGAGGTTAAACTTATGCATGTCTCAGCATGGTCTCATTGACTGCCACAGTAAACAGGACCTCAAACAGCAGGACTCCTGAGGGATCTACAGACAGGACTCCAGAGATATCCAGACACACTATAAGCAGGACAAACAAGCTCAGGAATTTGGTGCCCTGTCAGTGGGCCTTACTCTAGAATTTATGCTCCACAGTGTAACAGACTTACTCATTTATAGTTTCCCTACACATGGCTCTTTTGCCCCTTTTATTTGAACCTATAATTAGCACTATACTTGTTAAATGTATGTCCCAGAGACTTAAACCTTTGGTCTGTTCATGTGCCAGTTGAGTCCTGAATCTCAGCAGAGTTGCAACACCTGGACTTACCCAGGACAACTAACATGGAGATGATGATGGACAATGCCCATCCCAAGGAATAGAGTGTCTGCAGCTGCAAGCAAGATAATTCCATCCATCTCCCTCATGGGTCCTAGGTCCCTTCTCAATTAGAAACAGAGTGGGCATCGCCATCCCAAAATCCTCAAGATTGGGAAATGAACGGTGGACTAATACAGACTTATTCTATTATAGACTTATTGTTATTCTGGCAATGGAGGAATTTTATCACTGATATAAAGGCAGAAGCCACCAGAGGTTCTGAGGAAAGGGAGAAGGAAGAATAGGTGTAATATGGGGGCATTTTCAGGACATTGGAACTGTCTTGCATGACATTGCAATGATGGATACAGACCATTACATATTTTGTCATAACCAACAAAATTGTGCAGGATAGAATGTAAACTATAATATAAACTATAGTCCACGGTTAGTAATAATGCTTCAACACATGTTCATCAATTTGAGCAAATGTACCACACTAATAAAGGTTGTTATTGACATGGGAAAGTGTGGGAGGGGGAGGGGGCATATGGGAATCCCTTATATTTTTAATGTAACATTTATGTAATCAAAAGCTTCTTTAAAAATAAAAATTAAACATAAAAAAATATTTCATTTAGCTAATTAATTCATGAGATTAGTAAAATGTTAAAACTGTTTCAAAAGAGAATCTGAAGACAGACTTATATATGGATAACCATATATTCTAAATTCGGAAATGCTTTTAGTAACATATGCAAAATTGTTTAATATTCTATACAGCAAGAAAATGTAATGCATGGGATTATAGGACAGAACTAATTGTATTTCTACTGGACAAAATTTATTAGCAATTCCATGGAAAAGAATCATTTGCATCACTAATCAGTTTTCTACAAATTAACTTCCATCTCAATAAAGTTACAAAGTGCCTAGAAAGAGAATCAAAAATGCAAATCCTTATTAAATCAGATAATCCCTGGAAGGTCTCCTAGACAAAACCCAACACTCCACTGAAAGGATATCCAGCCATCTTGTCTGCCTATTTCAGATATTTGACAATTTATATTGTCATAATTGTATCAATCAATAAACCTGTCCTTTAACCTTATGTTCCTGGCATGATAGAACCTGAGACAAGAGACGCAAAATCTATCAACACGACTAAAGCCCATGACAGGAAAACATCTTTGTATTAGGGTATTCTCTACTGAGTTGCTCTTTCAGAGGGCAAACAATGTAAGGACCCATCTGATATCTTATTTCTTTGTATCCTCAATGACTTGCAAGTATTGATCAGTCACTCTCTATTTAGGCTATACATCAAAATGACCTAAGGAGATTTTCTATTTTGTTTTGTTTAAATACAGTCACCCTGCCCCTAACAAAGTACTACTGAATCAGGTTCTCCAGGTACAGAATCCAAGACCATGAACTTTAAAAATGATCCTGATGTGTAGCCAGAGGGGAGACATACTGTTGACCAAAAAGAAAAGGTTCAAGGAAGTTATTTCTTAAATTTTTGTGTGGAGGTCAAAAACGCAAACTAATGCCTAGATTTACTTGGGAAACATTCTAAGAGCAAAGTGTCACTATATTTTCTTTTCACAGCCACTACATACTTTCTCCTATGGCTGACCATAAATTCCATTCAACTGTAGAAGAACAGATTAACTACCAGAGAAGTCCAGGACAGACTTTCATGCCATGCTCTATAACATTAATTAAATTACTTATTATATTCTATACCAGTTAAATCTTCTGAATAATCCCACAAAGTCCTTCCAGGTTTATTCTACTTAAGTAGATACAAAATATTTATAGTTAAAAGTTTTGATTTTGTTAATTAAAAATTCCTTGAGGTACTTACTATCGCTATCCTTAGGCACAAGGAGAACTATGCCAAGTTTCATGCTGACAGGGATCTGCCAGACTGAAGCTATTTTTTCTTTCAACTAAGAAAAAATTTTTTATTTCAGAGTGTAATTTGTATAGTTAGTGGGATCTATATTAGGCAGAAATAACTCTAGTATTATTGAGAAAAGTATAACATACATATTTCTGAAAATATCATAACATATACCACAGGAGATAGAAAACAGATTGATGTTACTCCATTTTCTAAGACAGTCACTGATACCCTTGAGAGGCAAACTGAAGCCGTTGAACCCAGTTTCAGGGTAATTTAGATATACTTCTATTCTTTGTTCCTTTCTTTCCCACACATTTCAGAAAAAGCTACCTTTTATCATATGCTATTGATAATTATTATCTTCACCTCTGTAATTTGCAGTAACATTTAGAATCAGTAAGTTTTTTAAAATGGGACTTCAAATTATAAAAGGTAATAAATATTAACTGTAAGAAAACTTTGAAATTAAAGTATGAAGAAAACTTTTAAGTATTCAGATAACACCATTATTAACATATGTATTTCTTTTCCATTTTTCTACACATCTGGATAATACAGTTGAGACCATGTTAGATACATTGCTTTTGCATCCTTAATTTTTTTATTACATATGTAGTGCACATTGTTCATGTCATTAAACTTTCTCTAAGAAAATAATTTTAAATGGTGGTATAATATTCCATTTCATGGATGCATCATAATTTATCTAACAATCTTCTTATTATTGAATATTTTGGTTGTTTTCAATTTGGTATCATTATAGTGAGTCCGTTTTTTTTTTTTTTTTTTTTAAGATTTTATTTATTTATTCATTTATCCCCCCCTTGCTGCTTGTGCTCGCTGGGTCAGCTAACCACGCCGTGCGGGCGGGCTTTGCCTTCACCAGGAGGCCCCGGGAACCGAACCCGGGGCCTCACATATGGTAAACGGGAGCCCTACTGATTGAGCCACAGCCGCTTCCAGTGAGTCCGTTTTTAAATAGCTGTTTCCTCACCAAACAATAGACAGAATATGGCACAAGTTGTTTAAGATGAAGTTTATCCATGGATAAACAACTCAAATCTTCTGGAAATGTTTCAAGAAATCTAAAAAAAAAAAACAAACAAACAAAAAAAAAAACCATTGGTTTTAAAATATCAAAATACACTTACCTATTTAATGAATTTTAAAATCATTTTAACATATCACTCTTTCAATTTGTAAGCCAAGACTTGTAGAATTAGCTTTTGGGTAATTAAAAAAAGAGGTGCGACTGAAGTGTTTCACAATTGGAAGAATCATTGTTTTAAAATCTGTGCTCAATTTCAGATATCATTTCCTTTTGGTTCGAATCAAATTCCAAGAATTTGGGCGTTTCATTATATTTCTTTCCAAATTCCTCCTTCTTCCCTATTCCAATATCTAAAGCTTTAACAACATAGCAAAAATAACCAATACTTTTTCTTATAACTTTATTCAAGAGATTGCATAATGTTAATCTCTGGTTTCTATTTTGTTCATTTTCCTCTTCAGATGTTAGCACTTTGCCTTTTGTGGTTTTTTTCAGTGAATGTTCTAATTTTAGAGTAGTCATGAACTTTTTTGCTTAATATCCAATTCATATTTTTAAATGAATTTTTTCTTTTCAAAAATATCCAGCTTATTTTATTTTCCCCCACCTCCATGTATTATCTGACCTTGCTATTCATTGGAGTTTTATTAGCCAGGTGCCCATTGAAAACAATACAGTAGCAATTATTGTTATAATCAGCCTCATTCCAAAAGTACCATACTATAGGATTTAATCCTTTAGTTAGCAGTATAAGTACACACAACACTCTCTATTAGAGCAATTATATTACCATTTCTATTTTAAAGGCAATGGAGCAACAAAGCTCTTCAATATCACCCCTAGACAAGAATTTTTAAGAGTTAGAATATAAATGCATTAAATTTCTCCGATTTCTAGTTTAGTGCTATATGTAAATGCAATTAGCTTTGAATCTAGCATTATTAAATGCCAAGAAAACAAAAATGTTAAAAATAGAATAATGTGTCCACGGAAGTATGTTGATTAATGAAACTGCACTTCCATTTTGGAAGTACATATCATGTGACATTTATACCTATGCCTCTCTAACAATAAATCCAATGTATTATTTTCTTTATAGATAGGGGGGAAATATTATGTAACTCCTAAAAATTGTAAGATATTTTTTAAGGAACATTAAAAACAACATCCTTTAAAAGACTAGAAAAAAAGCAGAATATCTAAAATAAAAACTCTGTTCCCTCTGCCACTACATCTTGGATTTTGGCAGATTACAGTTGGTGACAGTAAATATCTGACAGTCATTATTAATTATGGTTTTTTTCCCAGCTTTGACCATACTTAACTAAAATACAGTATTGATACTGAACAGTCTTGAGTAAGTCAACATCAAATTTCAAGACCTTCCTATTGATATTCCAAGTAAGCTCTTTATGAAATCTTTGCTCAAAATAAATGACCCACTCCATCTTTGACTGTCACACCAGACTGTGATTTGCAATATGTTCTCAGGCATTCCCCAACAAAACTACATTATTTAAATAGGTATTTTAGTAAGACTTTAAGTCCTTTGTCTACTTTTACTTCTTTGTATCACATTACTACTGAGTGTTAATTGAAAATATTTCTGAAGTCCAAAATTTGTCAACATACAACCTAGTTGGGCTAAATTAGATGAACAGGATTTCATTATTGGTGAATATTCCTTGTCAATTACTTTATCATTTTACGTTTAAAATGACTCATGTGGATGCTAAGGAAACAGATCAAAGAACTGAAGGTGGCATCAGGAGATCTAGGACCCTTGGGCTATCTGAAAAAAAGGATTGGACAACCACTTGTTAGAGTTATTATAGGGCTAACTTAAGGGCAACACAATACAGATCTACTTAAAAATCACTTTCTATTCTCAAAACTCCCAAAGATAACCAGGCTTCCCTCTCTAACTTTCCAGTTAAAGGGAACTAAGAGTGCTAGAGATTGGTGTATATATGACACTCTCAAGATCAGTTAGAGTAGCACTACGATTTCATCAATCAGAATATTTGAATTAAAAGAGGCTTTGGAAGCTGTCCTGTTCTACTCCTTCATTTAACAGCTCAGGAAACTGAAGCCCAAAGGACACTAAGCTAAATAGGTCTGGCACTGCAACTAGCAAAAGAGTCTTCCAACTTGTATTATTGGTATAAAGACAGTGGCCACCAGGGGTTCTGAGGGAAGGGAGAGGGTGAGGGAAGAATGAAATTGCCCTGCATGACATTGCAATGGCAGATACAGGCCATTATACATTTTGTCAAAACCTATAAAATTGTGCAGCGCAAAGTGTAAACTATAATGCAAACTATAGTTCATGGTTAGTGGCAATGCTTCAATACGTGTTCATCAATTGTAACAAATGTAACATACTAATGAACGGTGTTGTAATGGGAGAAAATGTGGGAGGAGGAAGGGTTGGGGTATGTGGGAATCCACTATATTTTCAATGTAACATTTATGTAATCTAAAGCTTTTTTTAATTAATTAATTAATTAACTAATAAGAGAGTCTTCCAACATCCCCACTAGAGTTCTGTTCCCTCCGCTGCCCGTCAGATGGTGGTTCCCTGGCAAATGCGTTCAAGAACGAATGAACTAGAGCTGAACTGCTGTGAGTTCTAAGCACTGTACATAGAAGATTGTGCTGTTTGACATTTGGCAAGGATCAAGTAATAAATTCCTTCTAGTTGCCATGGTAACAAACATTTAAACACAGGAACAAAATAGAGGGAAATACAGAAAAGCAAAATTGTATTGTTGTTGTTTTTTTTAGATTTATTTTATTTATTTGTTTCTCCCCACCCCTTTGTTGTTTGCATCCATTGTATCTGTTTGTTGTGTGCTGGTACTCTCTTTTGGGGAGGCACTGGAACTGAACCTGGGACCCCCCATACGGGAGGGAGACACCCAATCGCCTGAGCCACTTTGGCTCCCTGCTCTGCTACATCTCACTGTGTTTCCTTGCTGTATCTCTTGGTTGCATCATCTCACTGCATCATCCTGCTGCAGCAGTTTGTCACGCCAGCCCATAGTGTCAGCCTGCTGTCTTGCACGTCTTCTCCAGAAGCACCTGGAATCGAACCCAGATCTCTCATGTGGTAGGTGGGAGCTTAGTCGCCTGAGCCACATCCGCTTCCCAAAATTGTGTTTTAAATTCACTGTTAAAAACTTGATAAAAATCAGAAAGATAGTATCTCATGTCTCAAAATACTTTCTACTTGACTTTGTAACAGATTACATAACAGTAACTGTAAAAAGATTAAAGGAACCTAATGCAGAAATTTTTCTAAAGGAAAAATGCACACAGAATTATTCCTTTGGACTAATCACCATTAAAAACAGTGTGATACCATGATATATTTATATAACTAAGATTCTGTGGATATTTCTTCACCAGAAATCATGGAGCTATACCATTCAAACTTCAATTTAAGGTTGGTCTTATATTTAGCATTTATGGCAATATTAAAGTGTGTGTCTGAGGTAGAGTGGGGCACCCTTGGCCCTCATTTTTCTGTGTGTGTGCAATAAGGAAGAACCAAATGTAAAGCAAATCTGGTTAGTGGACATGACGATTCAATCAAAGAAGAATAGGAACAGACTATTCTTGACAGCATTACAAAATCTATATGCACTGTATATATGAAGAAAGTAAGCAAATAAATGGTTTATCTGTGATTTTGTTAATTTATTGCCAACCTGCACAATATTTACAATTAAAATGGAGAGTCGTTTGGAAATCCAAGAATTTATCATATTAATACTCAAATTATATTATTTATAATTGAAAATAAATATTTAGTAATCCAAAATCCTTGAAAATTGTCTTACTTTGTTCAGGTTTAAAAAGCATAGATGTTTTTTTAATTTTATTTTTATTTTTAAAGAAGCTTTAGATTACATAAATGGTACATTAAAAAATATAGAGGATTCCCACATGCCCCACTCCCTCCCCTTCCCATACTTTCTCCCGTTAACAACATATTTCATTAGTGTGGTACATTTGTTACAATTGATGAACACATTGAATCATTGCTACTAACCATGGACTATAGGTTACTTTATAGTTTACACTCTGCCTTACACAATTTTATAGGTTATGACAAAATGTATAATGAATGGCCTGTATCTGTCATTGCAATGTCACACAGGACAATTTCAATGCTGAAAATGCCCCCATGTTACACCTATTCTTCCCTCTCCCTTCCCTCAGAACATCTGGTAGCCACTGCCTTTATATCAATGATAAAAGTTCTTCCATTGATAGAGAGATAAGTCTATAATAGAATAATAATAAGTCTACTTTAGTCCATTGTTCACTCCCTAATCTTGAGGATTTGGGGAAGATGCCCACTCTGTTTCTAATTGAGAGAGGGATTAGATCCCATGGGGCAGATAGATGGAATTATCTTGCTTGCAGTTGCAGACACTCTCTGTTCCTTGGCATGGGCATTGTCTATCATCATCTCCTTGTAAAAAGCATAGATCTTAATAAAAATAAAATGCATCTTGTTTCTTTAGTGTTACATTATACATCCTCTACATATTTGTGTAATATTTGGAAACATTTCCAAACATATCGCTTTTCAATAAAGAACACATTTTATTTGGCTATTGGAAGGCCATATGAATATATTGATATTTTCCACTCAAACATCACAAGATCATATCCCTCACCTAACAACATCTTAGTAGTTGTTGCCAGCACATTATATATTTTATAAATATTTATGAAAAGCAAAATGAGCTGAGTCTCCTCAACATTACAAATGCAGACTGACTTTGTATATTACAAAATGTTTAGTGGATTTATATATCATATGAATCAGAGGCAGCAAGACTAGAGTGAAAAACATTCTAGGCTTAGAAGTGGGAGACTTGAGTTCTAGACTTAGCTGCTTTGCCACCAATCAGTCAAGTAGAGAGCTTTCATCTATAGAGTACTTGAAATAAGACAAGTGGACCAAATGATATGTAAGGCCCCTTTCTAGAAGATCTAAAATTATATAATTTTATTATTCTATTCTTAAAATGTAATAAATTTTATTAATAGCTGCAGGAAGAAAGAACTATATACGCAGACTGACAGAGTCATTAACCAGTGATATTTATTCTTGCCTAGACAAACTAAATTTTTTCATTAAGATGGTCAGTCTTCATTAACGGCAGGTGTTATAGTGCATTCAAAGTTCACTTTTGCATTTCCCGTTTGGTACTCTAGTTTAGTACTCTAGTTTGGCCACAACTTCCTACATTTGTAAGCATCATCAAGACACACTAAAGCAAACAAATGATTATTCTCTATTACAGAAGTATCAACAAAATGCTGGTTCATGAATTGTCTGTTCTTTTTTGCTAAGAGAATTAGATTTGGTAATATATTTATTTCATGGTCTTAGGAAAATTAAAGAGGATATTAGAAAACCCAGCCATCTCAAGGGATGTTCAAATTGGGTGCATTAAAAATAATTCAATATATATTAATATTAGTATACATATTAATTATCCTTTATTGGCCTTCATAAAATAAACTATTTTCTTACCTGACAGGTTGGATTTCAACCAATATTAATGACAATCAATTGATAAGTTTATGCTATTTTTTATGTATTTTAAAATATCACTAGTTTTTATATGTATATAAACCTAGTTAACAGAAAAAGAAACATCTGTAATAAAAAAGATAAAACCTGACTATACCTATTGAAATAACACTAGAAAAACAATGAATTGCTTAGTGTCATTCCCCACTTCACATAGCTGCTGTAAGTCTTTATTGTCACCTATAAATTCATCTAATATAAAAAGTGCTATCGAGCTGAGGTCCAATTTTAACAAAAACATTCCAGCATAGAAAGAAATTCTTCTAAGCTAGGAAGAGTTCCATTTTAGTCAGGCCCAAACTGTGAAAAAATTATGCATGGAAAGTGTTAAATATCTTTTCATGAAATAAAAAACATAAGAAAATGGAAATTCAACAGAAAGCATAAGTAATCATAGGTCAACTAAAGTGGGGCACATTGCCACCTTTGATTAGCAGTATATGGACTCATTTAATTATGCAGAAATGATGCCATGCAAACACTAATCCCCAGTTCCAGAGATAGGCAAGTAAACAAGTAAGCTAACAGGTGGGAAGAAAGGAGAACAAAGCGCCATTGGAATTATTTAACACATTTTTAAAACCAAGATGTAATTAGCATTAACGGATTTTAAAAAATAATAAGGGATAAAAATATCATCTGCAATTCAAAACCGGTAATTCTTTTGGAATGCCAAATAACATGAATATAAAACTCAAAACCCGAAGAAGATGGTAGATAATGTCATTAGTATTATTGCCATGCATTTGTTTGAGAGTGGCATATTTTCAGGTTAAGAGGTTTTGAGAAAGACATGTAAATTATATAAATCAATTTATGCCCTACAGAATCCTTTGGGAACAACAGCACAAACATCATTCAAGTGATTGTATTGTGCAAATTCTAGTCCCTCAAATATGCTCCTGTATAGCATAACAACCATAGGCTGTGTTATTAAAACAGGCCTGGGTTTAAATTTATTTTTTTTTTATTTTTTTATTTTTTTAAAGATTTTATTTATTTATTCATTTATCCCCCCCTCGCTGCCCGCGCTCGCCGGGTCAGCCAACCACGCTGCGCAGGCGGGCCCGCCCCCACCAGGAGGCCCCGGGAACCGAACCCGGGGCCCCCCACATGGCAAATGGGAGCCCCACTGACTGAGCCACAGCCGCCTCCAATGGGTTTAAATTTAAACACCACTTTTAGCTGTATAAAATTGAGCAAATTACTTAATTTCTCTATTTCTCAAAAAGTACATTCCAGAAATGAACATTAACAGCGCTGCCTTAAAGATTTGATGTGGAGATTCAAAATAACATCGACAAATATCTAGTGTGCTGGGCACAAAAAGACCTAGCTCTTACAATCCTTACTAGTTTGTAGTTATTTATAAAAATCACCATGTCTTAAAAATAAATTATATCCCCAAGCATGGTGCCCTTAGATAACGTTTATAAAATAATAATTCCTAAGGGACAAACGAGACTCTAGTCATTAAATGGTCTCTCATTTCCAGAAAAAAAATTGCTTCTCAAGATTCTCGTACCTGTTTTTGAGGTAGTGTACATCAAAGACACTACAGTAGAGAGATACCTAATCCCACCCACAACTCAGCTGATGAAAATGACTCTCTTTATCAATTAAGCAGCAGTCTTTTATTAAATTGATTCCACCTGCTAATGAAATAAAGCAATAAACAAAACTATAAATCTTTAGATGTCAAAATGGAAGTGAGGTGGTAAGCATTAAAAGCACCTAGAACGGTCTGAATAATATAAAATAGTGTTCAGAATTAAAGAGCACAGGTAGATTTCAGTCTAAAGTATGATGCTTTTATCTTCCAATCAACCATTACTAAGTAGTTAAGCAAGAATTGTTAGCTTTCTGCTTTATATTTGAAGAACAGTCTTGATCAATTAAACGACTCTGCAAAAAGTCTCACTGTCCTGATTTTGTGATAATCAGGGTAGGCTAAACATTCTCTATATTATAATCCATGCATTTGTCCCAGACCTAGTTTTTTTCCCTAGGTCTGGTTTTTAGAATGCTGGTGATAAACTAAGCCTGATTTATTATATGACCATCCTGTATGGGAAATGACTGTAACTTTGGGCATCTTTGGTCAACCTTAAGAGATATAGTAGGGGGACAGATGAGGCTCGGGTCGTTGGGCGTCTGTCTCCCATATGGAGGGACCTGGATTCAACCCCCGGGACCTCCTGGTAAAAATTTAAAAAAATGAAAATATAGAATGCGCGTGGGCCACCAGGCTCCATGAGTGGGTGTGCCGCCAGGCCCCATGAGCGGGTGAGCCGCCAGGCCCCGTCTGCGGGTGAGCTGCCAGGCCCTGCAAGCAGGTGAGCTGCCAGGCCCCACAAGCCACACAGCAAGATGATGACATAACAGGAGAGTGACACAAGGGAGAGCCAAGACGAGACGCACCGAAAAACCAGGAACTAAGGTGGCGCAGGCAGTAGTAGGACGCTTCTCTCCCACAACGGAGTTTCCAAGGATCAAATCCCAGTGAAGACAGGAGGAGAAGGAGGAAAAGAAAGAGCAGGCAACGGACACAGAGAGTTGCCCAGCGAATGGACACAGAAACAGCAAAAATGGGAGAGGGGGTGGTAAAAATGGATAAAAGTAAATAAATAAACAAATCCTTAAAAAAATGTATAGGGGAGGAAGATTCGGACTATAGTTAGTAGCAATACTTTGATGATGCTCTTTCATGACTTGTTAACAAATATTTCACAACAACGCAGGATGTTTGTGGGGGGATGATGTGTGGGAGCCCTGTATGATGTCATGCATGTTTGTTTTGTTAGATCACGATATTTACTGAACACTTATAGTTTATGTATGTTCATGTATGAATGATATACTTCAATAAATTGTTTTTTAAAAAAATAAACAACTCTCTCAATTTTGCTCAACAAAGCCAAGATTTTTTAATCTGTGTTTCTCCTTATTCTTCAAACAGAAGAAATATATTCACTTGGATAAAAAATGCATCGGCCATGGTGAAGGTGATAATTGAAAACTAGTATCTGGAGTTAGAAATGTCTACTGTGTGTCCCAGCTACGTCCAGTCAAATAGTTTACACTCAGAGTGATACTGGGGTGACAAATCTGGGCAGGTGACTTGACCATCTTTTATTTCTTCTTAAGTGAAAATCTGATAGTACTTTCCTGCTTATGCTCTTTCAGTGCTCCACATAATTCTGAATTATTCATGCAGGTATCCATGAAATATATGGTCAAATCATCTCCACTCCCCTCCAGAGCCCCGACAGACCTAACCCAACTCCAGCGACACTCTAGTCCACTGAACATGCCTAAGTCTCAAAGTACTTCTCAAGAATGCTCCAGGTATCTACTGCCAATCAATCCCAGATAGCCCATGAGATGAAACCTAGTTACCTCCTGGATAACTAATCAGATGAATGACTCACAGGTAAAGCAGAGTCAGAAACAAAAGATGTTGATAGTGACAGTCCAAGCTAGAGAGGCGATGCTCATGGCCCAAATCTCCAGCATTCCAATCCTGGTGGCAAAAATGATTCTTTTTAAGCAGAGGGATGCTTTGAGATAGTAGGCTGATGTCATTGGCAATCAAATTACATAATTAACTCTCCCTTCTTCTGGTCCCATGCATATGTAGCAGTATTCCAGTTAATATTTAGTTCCAGAACAGTTTTATTTGCCTAGGAAGTCAGAATGCCACACCCATGTTGGCACTACTATTGAATCTTAGGTGAAAATACAGAGGAACTCTGTTTTATACATCATTTTCCGTGAAGACAGTTAATGTGAATTCACCTAAATTAATTTAGAACCGAGAGAGTTATCAATAAAGAGACTCAGGAGTTCTGTTTTATTTCGGTGCTTGATGCTTTGGCAAACAACGGTCACTTAACACAATCGTTTAGCTCTGGGCCCTACCACTCACATCTACCTTGTGCACAAACCCTGGGTTCTATCCCTCCTGAATGACTTGTGGCTCTACAACTTGGCATGTCCCACACTCTCCTGTGACATTGGACATGCTAGTCCTTCTTTCTGGAATTCCCATGGGCTTTTACTCAAGCCTTGCCTCCTCTCTGCTCCCATAGCACTTATGACATTGGAATTTTAGTTGCCTCTATATATTTCCTCTATATATTATATGCCAAAAGGCAAGACCCTTATATTATTCATCTTAATCCTACTGAAGTGCTTATCACAGTGCCTTATATACAATGAGATATATATTTTGATGAAATTCATTGAATCATTCATTAAAATGCATTGAATGGAAAATCTTGATTCTATTATACAGGTTAAAAATGTTCTCATAAATATTTAATTCATTCTTCTGATAAATATGTATCAAGGTTTTTGTTTTATGTTTGTTAGTTTGCATTTTACTTTTTTTAATGTGCCAGACCCTATGCTAGGAATGGGAGCTATGAAAATGAACAGTACTCAGTCTCAGTCATTAAAGAGAATACAGTCTTGGAAGAAAACTCTCAGTTACGTCACTAACCAAATTGCCATAAAATGTACATAGACCACAAGTATTTCACTAAATACTCAATATTTACTAGATAAAGTCCAGATAATTTAGCCTATGTATTGATTAGTCATCAAGTCTTTATAGATCAATTTTCTCCATTTAATAGTGATAATCATCAAAGATCATTTTGGTAAACAATTTCCCACATTTTCCTGTTTTCCTTCACTGAGACTCACAGACCTGCTCAGTGACTAAGACAAAATAGTGCATTTAATGCATTAACCTTCAATAACTAAATCAAAAAAGGCAAATATTTAAATCAGTTATATCCATAAACTATTAGGTTTCATATTAATCCACCTCCTCATCAAAATCATGTCAGTACACAAGAATGCTACAGATTCATGTAACTGGTCTACTAAACCATGAGTTGTAACAATTAGAATCTATAAATAGAAAGGGCTGTTTAATCTGTAAAACAAATATTTACCAAGTAGTTTATCAATAGTTTTTTTTTTTTAACAATGTTAATTGTGGTAACATTTATATGGTAACAATTTTGCCAATTTGGCCATTTTAAAGTATACAATTCAGTGGCGTTAGTTACATTTACAATGTTGTGCTAACACCACCTTCCATTACCAAAACTTTTCATAACCCAGAACAGAAACACAGTGGCCATTAAGTAATAACCAGTCATGGGGGCCAAGTGTTTACAAACATACTTCTTTCTAACAACAGATGACCAAAATCTCTGAGCAAACCGTTGCTTTAAAAGCTTTTCATTCTTACTTCAGAATTTCCGAGCAAAATCCCACTGTATAATATCATATGTAAGGAAAGCATTTAGTTGCCCATGTCAAGTCCAGTACTTTTATTCAATTATACTATGCTTTCTTATAGTCCTTTCTAAAACCTGGAAAATATTTAATTTTCAAATACATATCTCTACCCCACTTTTAAATGGTCACGTAGCTGACTTCATCTTGATAATATTAAAAAAAAAACTAAGCTGCTCACAAATTTCATCTTCTAGAAACCATAATATGGAGCATCCCCTCTATCCAGCTCTCTTAATTATGTGATATTTTCCATGCTACTTTTCTAGGAATACACATTTTGTCCTTTGGGATTCCATAGTTCACAGAAAAACAACTTTTCATGAGAGGGACAAGGAAAAAATCACAACATATAAACCACCTCCCCCTGCCTCCACAAATAAAAAAAAAAAAAAATGGCAACTAAATGTTTTCCTTACAGTTGATATTATACCAGTGGGATTTTGCTTGGAAATTCTGAAGTAAGAATGAATAGTTTTTAAAGATTTTATTTATTTATTCATTTATCCCCCCCTTGCTGCTTGTGCTCGCCGGGTCAGCCAACCACGCCGTGCGGGCGGGCTTGCCCTCACCAGGAGGCCCCGGGAACCAAACCCGGGGCCTCCCATATGGTAAACGGGAGCCCTACTGATTGAGCCACAGCTGCTTCCCATGAATAGTTTTTAAAGCAATGGTTTGCTCAGAGATTTGGGTCATCTGTTGTTAGAAAGGAAGTATGCTTGTAAACACTTGGCTCCCATGACTGATTTCTCTTTTTTTCCATATTTATGTTACTGGAAAAGAAAAAAGCATGCACCAAAAAGGGGAAGTTTCTTTTCTGAACCACAGACATTGTGTATTAGCAGTCCCTAAAGAAACACACCCAAATTTCTTACCAACAAAGGACACATAGTTTTTAACACAGTAACCAATTAAATAGATGTACTTTTAGTTAATGTATTTCAGAAGCATCAACTAGTTTTCTAGTTAATCCAAATATGTTTACATATTATTTTTTTCCTTTTTTATCTTAAGGGCTTGGCTAAAACCAGATTATATAGGGACAACATTAGCTTCTTCCCAGTGTTTTTTGATAACATGTAAGGAAAAGAATAGTGTTATATTTTGTTTAAAATTACCCAAGAATCACATGATGAAAATATCTGATAAAATCAATGGCTCTTCTTTGGGGATGCTGAGACATTTATGCCCCCCAAATATGGCATATTTTGTAATGTGCATTAACTAAAATAGACCCATTGCTGGAAAGACATTGATCATTTCTGAGTCATTAACAAAATACCAAACATTTGTGTCTGAATTTTGAAAGCAAATATAAGAATCATTGTATTTTTGACATGATAAATCAATCGCCCAGTTGATTTGGTCTCAAATACACACAGACTTAGCCAAGCATACATTAAATGAATACAAAATATCCACTGAAAAAAGGTAATGGGTCAAGAACCACACAAAATTGAATAGATCTAACAGGCCATGACTAGTTTAGACCATATCTTCCATTTAATCTTAATCCGTAGGTGATTTAATATATGGTTCATTTAAAATGTGAACATTCTCCCTCCCCTACTTTGCACACACATCTGGTATATACACTATCTTCCATCAAAATAAATGAATATAGAATTAAAGAAATTTTGATATAATGCTTCTACAATATTTTATGTCTGCTAATACTGTCATTATTTATTGTTCTTCGTTTTTGTCTTTTGTTTATTCATCCAACTTTTCAGCCAGTTGATGGCTTATAACTATATTGCCTCTGATAGATGTCATTAAGGTCCACAAAAATTATAATAAAAATAAAATGTGAACCATCAGGAAGCCAAAGAAAATTGCAGTTGAAGACACTATTATACAGGGGTGGAGAAAGGAATATATAAACAAACATATATACTGTAAACACTAAAGATAGTGTTGAAGAGTTTATACATGCTTGTCACTATAAGAAAATTAAAATAAGCCATGTTATAGAATATAGACCATGTAAAATTTTAATGTAAATTTATGAGTACACTACACTGATGGACACAAGCTAGAAATCTAAATGTTATGAAAAGGTATAAACAAAAAAATTTTAATTGTTAATTTTTTAAAAGTAAAATTCAGGTAAGATTAAGTTCTTTCTTCTCACTAACAATGGCTTATGATGTAATTTGTAATTCCTCTATATACAATCTGTTCCATCATGTGGATGTTTTCATGGTTCCTTCATTTCAGTCCCTTTGGAGTGACATTTACAAACAGAAATTACTTTATGTCAGTAGTACTTCTCATAGCACTATCTTAATGCTACTCTTTGAAAGTCAACCAGATCTACATGGTCTAATTGTCTAAGCTCTTGGTCTAATTGTCTCAATACAACGGCTACATTTTCTAGTTGCCCGTGTTCCTGTTTAACAGAGAAAAAAAATAATCCTCTCTTCCTTATTCATAATTTCAAATTACTTTCATAATAATCTTATAAAATAAGCAGAAGATTAATTTACTGGTTGGTGGTCATTTAGCTAGTCATTAACAAAGTCAGAACTAGTAGCCTTTCCAACCTGTTACTTAAATATATATATATATGTTTTAATTTTAGTAAATATTCTTTGAAAAATAATCCAAACAACATAGAAAGTTTATAAAAGTAAAAGTCACCTGTGTCCCCTCACCAAATCCTATTTACCCAAGACAGCCACTATTATCAGTTTAGTATCCCACAAATATTTTCTATAGATACATTTTTTTTTCTTTTCTTCTTTCTTCCAATCCCTCCCCCTGACCCCACCCCAACATTTGCCCTGACCTTTGGCCATCTTTCTATCTCAGAACAGAGAGATTTAACTCATTTTATATAAAAAGCTCTCTACCCACCATGCCACTCTTAAAAGTGGATGTTCCTTTTAAATTTCTCTATTTGAGCCCATTGGATATTTTGTAATGACCCAACTGTTACTGAAAAATTTTACAAAATGTGAAAATCAAGGATTTGCATCTCAAGTAAGTCAGTTCTCTCAATTGTTTTCTAAGATTTAATTTTATAATAAAATACTTAGAATATGCATATTTGAATTTAAAACATATTGGTCAAATTACTTGTAATTGTTATAATAATTTGTTCTGAAAGGCCATGCCATCTCCCCATTCATATATATTCATATAAACAAAAATAATTATAATATAAAAGATAAAATTGACATATATATTGATTCACATAGCACATTGCCATATATACCAATATTTTCCAGAAAATATTCTTTGGAGATAAACTCATTTGTGCTCCTATGTAGCTTGTTTTTCTGCAATATAAATAATCTGAGTCAGTAAACAGGTTCTGTCCCATACAGATACATACTTTGAAAACTGATAGCACTGCTTATGAATTCCACAATGATGAAACTATGGCAATAAGAAGCAAGAAAAACAAAAGATAATGAAATAGAATATCTTTCTTTTTTGCTTATTTACAGGCAAATGGTTATAGTTTTCCGTATCACCAAATAATAAAACCAAGACTTCAAATTATAAATCACATATTATAAACCATATGACTTAGGTGTCTGTCCATGATGAATTGTAAAAAAATGGATATTAAAAACTTTTTTAAAAGGTTAAATATAGGTAGGTTTCTCTTTCAATGCTTTTCAAACTTTGCCTCTAAAATTTCTTTGCAGTTAATTGTCTCCCAAATATCACCCTCTTTCCAAGGTTAAAAAGACAAAAGTTAATTAGTTCCTCTGAAAGTCTCTGTTTGCCTGATTGTACTGAGGAGAAATATGCATATTTGCATAGCTGCCAACTTCAACCCATTTTGCTGGAGAAATCCCAGTGCATTGAATTTTTTCCAAAAAGCTAAGATGGGTTGTTGAAAGTTCCTTTTTATCCATCTGCAAAATTGCACTCTTTCCTTCTGTTGGCCACCACAAACCTCCTTTACAGATAATAGGTTTAGACTTGCAATGAACCACACATTTGTTCTCTTTAAGCTATGTAACAATGAATACTTCAGTACCTCCTTCTTATAAGTATTTTACTTCAGAGCAGCTCTCAGTAACTGGAGTTCATCATTCCCTGTGGAGCTGAATAAAGCTTTTCTGTGATAGGTCTTTCCTATAAGATTTGCAAATCTTACCATTATGTGAATAGCTTAGAAGCACTTCTAGAAGTCGTAAGCATTTTACAATGTTTTCTTTGCAGCACTGAGCAGGCCCAGCTGATTAAAGCAAAATGTAGAGGGCCAGATGCATGCTGAAGAGGGCATGATCTTTTCTGTGAGATCAGTATTTCCAGCTTTAGTCCACTGATAGGGTAAGGTCCTGTTTTCCTCATATGCTTTGCCTCTAAGTGTATGGACTCAGACATTGGGCATCACTGTGATTCAAATACAGTTGTGGGGAATACGTCTCTACAACTTGCCCAAGAAGGACATACTTCCTTTATCATTTATTTGTTGTAAAAGTTTAAACACTGAAGAATGTGTTTGACAATAATTAGCACAAATTTTCTGCAGTGCTCCCAGTTAATCATATGACCAATACAGTAGCTGGGATAATGAATTTCTAGCATTTCTAGATTTGATATCAATTTATTTGAATTAAATTGAGGAACTGGGGGAGAGGGAGACAATTTTTCCTTTGAATAAAATAAGTAACCATTAGCTCATTTGAACTTTATTTACTTTACGAGGTACCAATCTTTTCTACAGAGGAGAAAAAAAAAGTTATATGATTGATTCCAGGTGTGGTAAGGAATGTTCACCAAAGAAATGAACTCTTTCCCCCCAATATTCTGTCATTTTCTTACAGAAAAAAAAATCAGTATTATTTTGACTTACTGAGTTTTCATTTTTTCCTTTCTTCATAGTGAGGGTAGAGAAACAGGGATAAGTACAGTTTGTAAATGACTTTAACAAAAAAAAAAAAAAAAAAAAAGAAGAAGAAGAAGAAATATGATGAAACCAAAGAGGATTATTTTCTCTGATGACCAAGAATTTTATGTGAAAAAGATACAATTACAGTAATACAAGGATGTGTCTCTTAACTTTAGCCAGAGAGAAAGAAAGCAAGAGAGAGAGAGATACACACTAGGAAGGTCCCATTTGATGTGATGGTTGGTAACACTTAATGGATTAAGATGAACAAATCTAAATCTATCATTACTCCCAATTACATATGTTCAAGAAAATAACTCCAGAAAATGCAGAGCTTCAGAGTTTGAATTATCTAAATTCAAGTAAATTACATTATTATTGACCAGAACAAAGGGTTAATATTTCACCCCTGCAGGAAATATTGCAAAGATTACAAAGAAAGAAAGGAAATTGGCACCAAGTATATAAAGATTTTTTGGCATCATATGCAAACAAAAATATAAATGCCAAGACAGAGTATTTTATTCCCAAATATCTGAGTTTAGTTTTTGCTGTTTTCTCTCATGAGCCCCCCACATTTAAACAAGCCTTGGAAAAAACTGTTTTAAAAAAAACAAGACTGCACAAAAGTCCTATAGGTATGATTCCACCTACATGAAATATCCAGAATAAAATGGGCAGAGTAGATTAGAGGTTACCAAGGCTGGAGGAAGAGGTAGTTATTGCTTAATGGGTATAGAGTTTCTGTTTTGGGTGATGAAAAACTTTTGGTAACAGATTATATTGATGGTAGGTAGCACAATATTGTAAATGCAATTATTGCCAACAAACTGTACACCTAAAAATGGTTAAAATGGCAAATTTTATGTTATATATATATATATAATCACAATAAAAAAAGAAAAAATCAAGACTAAATTTTATATCTGGTCCACATAATTTCAAATTTAACCCTTTGAATTATTTTCACTTCCTTTTGTTACTTGCTTCCCTATAACTAGAACAAGAATTTATTTACCAGTAGGTATTGGTTCTTAATGTGTGATTCAAGGATACACACCAGAATTGAAGGTTTTAGGGACAATGTGTGCTTCTTCTCCTTCCCCAGGAAATGAATCCTGGAAGAGAAAAGACAGCACTCCCACAATCAATGGGCCAGGCTTCCAAAGTCAGGGCACCACAGTGAAGTCATCATACAGCCAGAGGTTGTCCCACCTGACCCCAATATCCAAAGATTTTGGTGGCAAGTTGTCTGAAACCAAGAAGCCTAAACCCTGCAGGGGACTCTCAGAGCCACTTGTTTCTCAGCGAGCCATTGGAGGCATTCAACTTTGTAGGCAGCACTCTCTGGCCTGAAGGACCAGCTCTTTTCTTGCTATACCTCTAATAGTTTTGAATCCTGTGTTCATGACCTCAACTATTCTAACCCAGATGGCTATTGGGTGTGACTTCATTAGGCCAGTTTGGTCTTGAACTGTTGGGTCTGAAGTTTGGCTCTAGCACATAACTAGTAACTTTACTGGGTAACATGGACAAGGAACTTTACCTTATGAACCTTCATTTCCTCATCTATAAAACCAAGTCATAATATCTACCTCATTGGGTTGCTATGACTACTAAAATAAAAATAACCCAAATAAACTCTTTTGTTTTACATGGTGTATCTCATCCATTCAATACTACTATCTGCTATAAGTTTGTCTTCATAATTTTCTAAGCAAGTTCTACATACTCCAATTTAACCTTCTTTTGAACATTTCCTATACCCACTGGTCTACCTTGTCCATGCTCTAGCTCCCAACAGGAAACTATCGTTTTCTTGAATTCATACTACTGCTTTTTTAATTCCTGTTCTGTGGATACTGTCAGACTAGGCAGAGTCATACCAAAAAAGGATTATCCTTGATAAATCATAATACATATGCTCATGGCTTCTCTAGATCAAGGCAGTAAAATCCTCCCTGCCATAGTCATATGTTTATCTTTGAGGACAAAGAAGAACAGTTCTACACATAAGTTTGGAAGCCTTCCCACTTATGAACTTTGGTCATCCTGATCTGCAGAATAAATTAAATGGAGTGCTTGCCTTTTCATTCCCCAGATTTGTAATGGACTTAGCAATGGTTTTTATGGAGCTTCTTTGGTCAAAATTAATATCTACTATCATTAAAATTAGCAATATGAGATAATAATTATACATTTTAGATCAAATTACATACTAACCTGCATATTTTATTATAGAGAAAAATTTATCTTCAAACTTCAATCAATTTATCTTTATAACTCTATATTTTGACAAAATTCACTGTGTGATCACCTAGAACCGTAATTTTCAAACAACGTTCCATGCAGCCAACAGTTCCATGGGTCTCTCATTTCACCCCCTGAAAGTGGGAGGAGGACATGGGAAGAGTAGGCAAGAGAAGGTGAGTCCCGTGTCCCTCACTCCTACTGCAACCAGAATAGTTTTCTTTTATCTTTTTTTAACATCAGATTTTATTTTTCAAAATGGTTTTGCAGCTAAAACAAACATCTGAAAGTTCCTAGACCAGCAGATCTTCTCAGTCCTATAAAGAGGTCTAGGTGCTCAAGTCTAAAAAGTCTAAATGGGAAGTAGAAGTTTAAAGCTTTTACTTAAATAGGCATATTCACATTCTTATAATTCATACTCAACAAGCTGAAACCTTTCATCTTCTGGGCTTGCTTAATGCTTTCACTCTCTAACACTGCTGTCCAAAGAATGCTAGCCAAAGCAGGAAGAGCCTGCCAAGCCGATGACGCCTGTGTAGGGACAGCAGCCTCCGTTCAGTCATGAGAAATAGGACTAAAGTTTTGGATTTTAAAAAATAATAATAATCTTTTCTTCAAGTTTAAATAGTGCTCCAAAATTTAACAACGAAAGTACTGTCATTAGGAGACATATACCAAAACTAAGGACCTAAGAAAAGTCAACTGAATTAAAGGGGGAAAAGGTAAAGACAAATGAGTTCAAGTGGCTAAGAGACTTCAAAGAGAGTCGGGAGGTCATCCCAGAGGTAACTCTTACGCACACCTCAGTAGGAGCTCATAGAACATCTAAGTGCCTATCACCCCACACAGAGGGGCTCCTGAGAGCTCTGGAGACACCCAGGTCCTATATAAGTGGGGATAGCCCCAGAGACTGATGCCTTATCAGTGGGCTCTATTTTGGAATCTGTCCTCCTGAGAGTGACAGAATTGGACTCAAATGGGTCCTCCCTGCACATGGTTCATCAGTCCCTTCTATTCCAACCTATATGTGATGCTGAAGTTTTTAGGTATACTTCCAGAGACTGGAGCCTCTGGCCTACCTATGTGCCAGGTGTGCATGGAATCTCGGTGGAGCTGCAACTCCTACCCTACAGCTCAATGGACTCATCCAAGTCACCTGGCGAGGAGACAACGATGGGCA
>JAKSZT010053767.1:9713850-9750164 GCA_026826555.1 Tolypeutes matacus | reverse complement strand
TTCAAAAAAAAAAAAAAAAAAAATTTCTTAAATGGAACCATTAAAATGATTTATATTTGTTGACTCTCCAAAAAAAAAAAAAAAAAAAAAAAAAGTCAATACCTTCCTTATAACTTTCTTCCAAGCAGAATACCCCTTATTCCTGATTTTTTAGAAGGCAATGTTCATGGATATAACATAGACATGCATAAATCCATATGTTCAAGCAAATTAAGGTACAAAACCACACTTCGTTGAATGTCCTCTAATTTGGTCCGCTTTTACTTCTATGGAAGAAGGAAATTATTTACTAGATTAAATAAATCCTTCCACCACCTAAGATTTGTCATGATTTCAATGAGTGACTGAGGATTGGCATCATCATTGTGGAAGCTTAAGATCACTTGTAAAATTCAGAGAGTTTAATGGTACTACAAATCCCCAGTCATCAATATCAGTTGAAGTGGCTACAATGCAACTTCCTCTCTCCCATTTTCCACAAACACTATTTCAAACCTTTCTCCTTTCCTCAAATCCTTTCTAACTACTTTGGCCACATCCTCTTCATAGGGAAAATAGAAACCGTTATTAGAGAATCCCCTCGACTTCCCCCACCAAGTCTACAAACCTTCCTGTGTCTGTATCCATCCTACTGTCAAAACCTGAGGTATGATGGATAGGTGTCCTTCCCAGCAGATGAAGATAATCCCACTGTCTAGACATCCCTTCCTGCCTTCCCAGAAACCTGGTCCTTCAATCAATCTCCCTTCTTCAGCACTGTTCCCTTTAACATTTAACCATGTTAAAGATTCACTCTCATCTGAACATTCCTATCCAGCTACTGGCTTCTCTTCACTTCTATTCACAGACAAAATTTTTGGAAGAATTGTCTTTTTTCATCCATCTTCTTACCTCCCATTCATTCTTCAACCAACTCCAATCTGGCTTTCTGTCCCACTACACCACCAAAATACCCCTTGTCCAAGTTACTAATGACATTTCTGTGGGAAAATCCTGTGGGTTTATTGACTTTCTCATGTTCCTTGACATCTCAGCAACATTTGACCACTCCCTGCCAATTCATTAGTCTCTCCTTTTTTAAAGTATTAGAATTGGTCCTCTGTCCTTTATCACATTATAATCTCTATAAAAGCAGTCTCATTTATTCCTGAAGTCTTAGTCACCAACTGTGAGACAATGATTTCCAAATCCAACCCAGATCTCTCATCTGAGATCCTAGAATCATCAATCCAAATGACTTAGCATTTACACTTGGAAGTCTCAAGTGAACAAATTTGTATCATAATATATTAATATAATAAGACAGAGTAATAACTTCCCTTCCTGAAAATATCCCAAGCTGATTAGTGTTCCCTCATTATCAGCATTAATAAAATCATCTAATTCTCATTGAACACTCAAAAAAATTGCCACAAAGCAGGAAAAATTAATGCCAAATCAATGATCATCATTAGAAGAGTACAAAGTAATCTCCCAAACTTTTTTTCAAACTTCTCTTCTAATTAAGCTTCTTCTGTGGTGCCACCCTGAATTTCCTAAGGTCCTTGAGGAAATTTCTAAGTAAAATCAGAAACTCTTTTAAAATTATAATTTTTAGAAGGAAGTTGAGTTGATTTATCCTCTTATAGTATTTTCATATATCTGCTGTTCAGTGGATTGAATTATCAATCTAATATACAAGAAAAAGATATGATTCATTACATCTAAAATATCACTGGTATTTTGCATGATTACCAATGTAAATAATGACACACAGCTTGTCTAAACTTCACAATGCAATGCTTCCCATATTACCAGACATGATGATTTCCCTAGTGTTTTAAAAATTCCTTCTAGAAAAGAAAGAGGCTTTTCTACATGAGCTTTATGACTTAAACAATAACAAGAACAAAAATCAGATTTCCACAATCCTTGTATGACAGATGCTCAGGACTAATAACTTATGTTGCATTATTTCGTTATGTTTAATAGTTTCTTCTTCCCTCCCTCCCATTTACTTAAATGTTTCTTCATATATTTAGAATCTGAAGAATTCTCTACACTAACACAATATATTATAATTTTCTAGAATTAAATCACTTTATTGACTAGCTTAGTGCAATCGATTTTGAATAATTCTAAATATAATGTTTTGATCACAGAAGACAAACCATGAGCTCTAAGAGAAAACAGATAGATGACTTTGATACACAAACCTCAATGTGTTCATTTTGTCCCTTTCATCCTTATTTCTTTCCTCTGTCTCCCCGAATAAGTTGAGGGAAATATACCAATTTATTTACCTTTCCGTTCCCAAATAATACTGCTAATGCCTAGACTACAGAAAGAAAAGTCCTATCACATAGTACATCCCTCATAATTAAAATATTATTAATGCTACCATATCATTAAATCTATTTATACAAAAAACTGTTTTTGACCAAAATATTATTTAGTTACATTCAACCTCTATGACTTTTCATAGGATTTCTTTTACAGTAATAACAAAATACCAAAAGTACCTTTTGTAACATGGTTGTCATTTGAAATATCAGTTCTTCATGTCCCTGTTCAGTTACTTACCTAAAAGGAAAAAAAGAAATATTAGAAGTTTGAAATGATTTCAATTTATCATTTAGAACATTTTTTACATTTCTGATATAAGCAATATGTCACCCTACTATAAATGCAAAAAAGCAAAACCCAACAATTGTTTATCATCACATACGCAAATAGACAGTGCTTTTCCCTTATTCAAATATTTCTTTTCATGTCCTCTAAAAGTATATCAGCTTTCTTTATATAGTTCAAGCACATCCTTTGCTAAGCTTGCTACTCAGTATTTAATTCTTTTTCTTGCAATTGTCAACAGGATCTTCTTTCTTTTTATATTATTCTCTCTTGTATATGTTAATGTTATTAATTCCTGCACTTTTATTTGGCTTCATTTCCTGTGGAAAGTTTATATACTCTATTTAAAGTCTTTGACACTTCTCTGATTACATAACAAATTTTAAAACTATAAGGAAAATAGATTAATTCTTCCGAAGTACCCCCATTATGCAAGTTAAAATAATTAGGTAGATAGACTATGATATTTGGAACAAATCTAGAGTTGACGGCAGTAAGTACTATTAAGATAACTTAGTAAGCCGAATTTTGAAAGCTGGCTTTGATTTTAGCATGAGCATTCATTTGGAAATTGTGCTGCCTCCCACATAATATTCAAGCATTTTATTCCTTTGCACTGAGAGCCTGTATGTAACAACCTAAATATTTTCTCTGGACAAATTTTCAGAGAAAACTTACTACACAATAAGATCCCTTTGACTTCTCTCAGAAAGCTATTTTAAGTGTGCTTGTGCCTATGGGAGAAGAGAACAAAGTATGTGAACTAGGGTTTTACAAGAAAAGCTTGTTTTTGGAACCATATTGGCCTGGTTCTGCCACTTGCTAACTATAGGCCCTGGGCAAATTGCTTACATTCTGAGCCTCAGTTCTCATCATAAAATGAGGTTGCTTGGAAAATTAAATGATAGTAAGTGGGATGTACCTGGCATAAATTTGGCAGTAAAGAATTGGTAGCTATCATCACTTATTGAGACCCATTCTAGGTATTGACAGTACATTAACTCATTTAATCTTACAACACCCATGTGAGATGTTATAGCTATTTAGTCTATGAAAAATAGGTTCAGAGTCTATGATGAACAAGTTCACATCAATAAGCGATGCTGGGTCAGAATTCTAGCCACCATCTCTGATGCTAAGTCAATGTGCTCTCCACCATGTCATCCTGTCTGATTCCTTTTCCATGCCTTTTCCCTACTAAGTTCTAGCTTTCATAATATTAGAGAGAAGACTTCTTTTTTATTTGTAATGATTAGAAGAGTCTTAGATTTACAGTCAAATCCAGTGAATAAGGTCTATAATCTTGAAACTGTCACTAAAAACTCTACCAGGAGCAATGGAAGAAACTATATCATTTATGTGGAGGTTCTGAGGGCAGGGAGAGGGAAATATGGGGGCATTTTGGGGACTTGGGAATTTTCCTGAATGACATTACAATGACGGATACAGGCCATTACATATCTTGCCATAACCTACAAAATTTTGTGGGAGAGAGTGTAAACTACAATGTAAAATAGGATTCACGCTTACTGGCAATGCTCTAAAATGTTTTCATCAATTGTAACTAATATACCACACTAATGAAAGATGTTGTTGATGTGGGAAAATGTGGGAGGTGTAGGAAGCAGGGCATATGGAATGCCATATATTTTTATGTAACATTTATGTACTCTAAATACCTTTTGAAAAATAAAAATAAAAAATATAGTTAAAACAAACAAACAAACAAACAAAAAAAACCTCTACCAGGAGCAAATGTGACTCATGTGATTGAGCACCTGCTTCCAACATGGGAGGTCCCAGGTTCAGTCCCTGGTACCTCCTAAAAACAAAAACAAACAACAAGCAAACAAATGAAAAAAAAACAACTCAGGGCAGCCGATGTGGTTCAGTGGTTGAGTGCTGGCTTCCCACACACAAGGTCCCGGGTTCAATCGCTGGCCCCAGTACTCAAAATCAAAAATAAAAATAAAAACCTTTCTATCATCTGACTCAAAATAGTTTTTCCAATTTTAACTACCATTACTCCCATTCACTCACTCTACTCCACAACCCCTTTATGCACATGCCTACATTTGCCCCCAGTTTTCTATCTCTACACTTTATCTCAACACAATTCATTTTTAATTTTCTAATTCAAAAGAAATAACTGCTTAGTAGATGTCATCAACATGGTGATGTAAGACATACCCTTAAAAAGCCTCCCCAGAGATATAGCAAATAAAGGACAAATTCAACTTGCTTAGAACACTGGAGGACGGTAGAGACTGGAGGAGGACTCCACAAATGCTTAATCAAAGAAATAGAAAAAATATCAAGTAGGAAAATTGCATTCTGGACTGCCGGATGGTTCCCATACCCCTCCCTTTCACTTGGTCCTGTGCAGCTCGGGAATTGCACAGAGGCAGCATGGCCCAGGTTCCCCCCACCACAGACAGAGGGTAAAGAGTGACTTACAGCAGTGAGTTAGAACTCCACACATATCCAGGCATAGGGACCTAAATCCACAGAGACCCAGGGCAGAATACAAGCCACTGAAGATTGCTGCAAACCAAAGTGCCCCCAGGGGCGAAAAAGAGAGAGAGAGACAATGATAGAAAGGCTGGCAAGAATTTTGTGCCCTCATTCAATCCAATTTCAGTCAGCTGCATCACCTAAAGTCAAATGGACTTTTCTGAAGTGACTCACCTTTCTGGATTGACCCTATCTGGCTCCCCAGGATGGGAAGAACCTGGAGGCAAAAAAGCCTCACAGAAAAAAAAGGGTAGATTAAACTGAACTGCTGTAAGATAGGATAGGTCCCAGAACTGAAAAGTGTCAGGAAAACAGGACACTGAATGAAGGAGAGAATTTAAACATATCACAGGAGCTGGGGAGAAAATTCTGCACAAAAACAAACAGAACAGATCAAGATTCCCAGAGGAGGAATAGAGGAAAGGAAGCTCTCTCTCGGAGATGAAATGATTGTACAAAATTGCAACCTTAAAAATTGCACTGCATATGCAGGACAGGAATCAGATGAAGATCTGAGAAAATCTGAACAGTTAAACATGGGCTATTCTAAGGTTTAGAATAAGTTAGACTAAGCATCAAAGAAGAGCCTTAATATAAAGCCAAACAACAGTAAAACCCTAGGTAAGAGGGAGAACTTGTCCTTCAGAGTTAACTCATCAAGATAATCAGATGCCCAGACGTTAGCAAAAAATTACAAGCCATACTAAGAAAGAGGAAGATAAGGTTCAGCCAAGGGAACAAATTAAAATTTCAGAAGAGTGGATAAAAAGGCATGATCCAACTATATGCTGTTTACAAGACCCAAAGATACAAATAGGTTGAACATGAAAGGATGGAAAAAGATATTCCATGCAAATAGTAACCAAAAAAGATCTGGGGTAGCTATACTAATATTAGACAAAATAGATTTTAAGTCAAAAGGTGTTACAAGAGACAAAGAAGGACACTATATATAAATAAAAGGGGCACTCCACCAAGAAGAAGTAATAAATATTTATGCACCTAACCATGGTACACCAAAATAGATGAGGCAAACACTGGCAAAACTAAAGGGAGAATTAGACGCCTCACAATAATAGCTGGAGACTTCAATATACCACCTTCACGAATAGAAAGAACATCTAGATTGAATATCAATAAGGAAACAGAGAACTTGGATAATATGATAAATTAACTAGACCTAAAAGACATATACAGAACATTGCACCCCAAAACAGCAAGATAAATTCTCAAGTGCACAGGAATCATTCTCCAGGATAGATCACAGTTGGGTCACAAACTAGGTCTCAATAAATTTTAAAAGATTGAAATTATACAAAGTATGTTCTCTGACCATAATGGAATGAAGCTGAAAGACAGTTTGGTGGTTCCTCAGGAAGCTAAATATAGAATTACCAAATGACCGGGCAATCCCAGTTCTAGGCATATCCCCAGAAGAACCAAAAGCTGAGATTCGAACAGATAGATATACACCAATGTTCATAGCGGCATTATTCACAATTGCCATAAGATGGAAGCAGCCCAAGTGTCCATTCACTGATGAACAGAAAAACAAAATGTGGTATATACATATTATGGAATATTATTCAACAGTAAAAAGGAACGAAGTCCTGATGCAAGTGTCAGCATGAATGAACCCTGAGGACATTATGCTGAGTGAAATAAGCCAGACACAAAAGGACAAATATTGTATGATCTCACTGATATGAACTCATTTTATTAAGCAAACTCATAGAGTTAGATTCTAGAATATAGGTTACCAGGGGATATATTGGGGTTAGAGAATGGGGAGCTTTTGTTTAATTTGTACAGAAATTCTACTTAGGTTGATTGTAAAGGTTTAGAAATGGATGGTGGTGAGGGCATCACATTGCTGTGAGTGCAATTAAATTAAGAATATGAATTATGTATGTGAATGTGGTTGAAAGGGGAAGTTTTGGATCGTGTATGTTACTAGAATTAAAGTCAGAAGTTAAATTATGGAACTGTGTAACACAGTGAAGCCCATTGTGGATGATGGACTGGGGTTAATAGGGCAAGTGTAAGAATGTTTTTTCATGAATCACAGTAAATGTACAACCCTAATACAGGTATTGATAATAGGGTGGTATATGGAAAAACTGCATCTAATGTAAACTATGGACTATAGTTATTAGTTTTATCAGTTTGATATAGTTATGAGTTCCAAAAATAGATCTTGGATTATGCTTTTAACCTGTCTGTTCATCTGGGCATGATTAAGTTATGATTAGGGCTTTGATTGACCAACATCAGTAGGGCATTGAACCCCACCCCTTGGTGGATGGGGAATCAAAGATAAAAGACACGGCAAAGGACAGAGTTGAAGTTTTTGAGTTGGAGTTCTGATGTTGGAGTCTTGAGCTGGAGCCTGGGGAAGTAAGCATACAGAGGAGCTTGGTCGTGAGGAAGAAGAGAAGGCCCTGGGAAAAAGAGACGAGTCATTCACCTGATAGCTACAGCTGACCTTGTGGAGAGAAGCAAGCTTGAGCCCAGAGAAAAGCAAGCTCTGGGAAGAGAGAAACCCAAGAAGCCTGAACCCTGGCAAACATTAGCAGCTGTCTTGCTCCAGCACGTGGCTATAGACTTTGGTGAGGGAAGTAACTTACGCTTTATGGCCTGGTAACTGTAAGCTTCTACCCCAAATAAATACCCTTTATAAAGACCAATAGATTTCTGATATTTTGCATCAGCACCCCTTTGGTTGACTAATACAATAGTATTATTTCAATATTCTTTCATCAGTTGTAACAAAGGTACTACACTAATACAAACTGTCAACAATAGCGAGTATATGGGAACACTATTTTTTATACAACTTTTCTGTAAACCTACAATTTCTCTAATTTAAAAAATAATAATTTAAAAAATTTTAAAGAAATAACTGCTTGTGCCAATTACTTTCCAGGGACCCCTTCCACACCACTCCTCTGTCCCATTTGTTCACTTCCTTGCAGCCCTGCTCTCATCCTGTGACTGTGCTCTCTACAGGCATTATTCCACAAGTTTCCTTCCCCACTGGTTTCCACTTGGAATGGGCCAATTGGATGGACAAGAGATATTAAGATATTTATTCATCTTGCCCCCTTCCTGCTTTGACATGGTTCCTGCAGTGGGTGCAACCTTCTAGCAATTCAACTTCCATCAGGTGGCCCCTCTTCTACACTCCAGTAACAGTTTCCTTCACCTTGGCCCTTCAAGTATAGCTTAAGCATGATGATGGCTGACCCCATGGTGCCTCACCACCTCATGTTGGTCCCTTTAACCTGACTCACTTCTCTGTAAACTGTTCCTTCATTAGGGTCTCTTCAAGAATCCTAGCTATGTACCTTGTTTTTCTTGTTTAAAAAAAAAAAGTGTAGAGGAAATAGAGTTGGATTAACCAAACTTAACATGAAATGCATTCCTTCCAGAACTGTTTTATATACATACACATAGATATTGTATTAAATATCATATAATATTATTTTGGAACCCCCTGCATTGGTCTTCACGTACCTAGCACCATGCCATTATACATAAACTCACCTCATCCTTAGCATTCCAGAGAACATGCACATATTATAATCTATTTAATCAAAGACATCTTTTTCATTAAGCAAGATTCAAAATTAGTTTAATAATTTATTAATTATAATTTATATTTGAAGAGTTACATTCATAATTCTTATATGAAAGGAACTTGAAGGATGAGATTATTTACTTTCAGAGTCAGACTAAATTCAGAGAAGAGCAGTGGCTGAAATTTCTGACCAAGAAGTGTTACATTGAATAAGTATCCCCCATCTCACAGTGAAACTGCAATAAAAAAATACTAAGATGAGAGATATTTGTGGCCTATCGTGTCTTTTTCCTTCTTTTAACTACCATCTGTTAAGCATCTACAGTGTCAGAAGCTATATACTAGTCTTTTCACATGTAATATCTATTTATTCTTCATGATGTTGTAAGACAGGATTTACTTTTACAAATGAGAAAACTAATCATCAAAAAGAGTAAATAATTTGCCCAAAGGGGCAGAACCAAGATTCAGACTTACATCCACCCATCTCCAAAGTCTTCTATTTCATTTTATCTTGCCTATTCCTTTAAAAAGATTTAGTTTACTTACATTTTACTCCAGTCAGAACACTGGACAACTTTTTAATGCCAAAAGCTTGTTATAATATATCAGGGTTTGATAACTGTTAATCATATTGCATTACAATATGTCCTATTTTCATGAGATGTGCTTTAGCCTATGATATTAGGCACTAAAATAGTGCAATAAATTTCCACTTTATTTTCTCTTACTCTTCAAGGAATATTAGCACTCCAACAGTCATTAATAAACATTCAAGCATATGACTGGTTATGAGAACACAAAGGATCTAAACACTAAAACACTAAAAAGCTAGGGATGTTCCAATGGCTTAGAGTTCATTGACCAGTGCGACCGGACCAACAACATCAGAATCACTGAGAGTGCTTTTTAAAAACAGAGTCTCAAATTCTAGCCCAGTATAATTTTTTAAGACTTTGCACATTTTACAATCTCTCCAAGGTGAATCTTCTACACATTAAAGTTTAAGAAAAAAATGCAAGAATCATTGTCCTCATTATAGTGAGTACAACTAACATGGCTGATTTTTAAATGCGATTGTGGCTGAAAGGGGTAGTCTATGGGCATAAATGTCAATTAAAAGGAAGCTAGAGAATAATCTAGGGAATGTATAACAGTGATTTTCGTGGTGGATGAAGATTGCGATTTGTAGTATAAATATAAGAATTTCTTTTACAAAGTGTTAAGAATATGGTGATATATGGAAAAATTACAACTAATGTGACTTATAGATTATAGTTAACAGTAATATTGTAATATTTTTGCAGCAATGGCAAAAAAGATATTATATCAATTCTAAGGGACAATAATAGGGGGATAAAAAGAGGTATGAGGTTTTTCCTTTTGGGGTAATGAAAATATTCTAAAAATAGACTGAGGTGATGACAGCAACTCTGTGATGAAAATGAGAGCCACTGAGTATACACTTTGAATGGATTGTACAAAGCATGGGACTGTATAACACAGGGAATCCTGTGGTGGAAGATGGATTGTGGTTAACAAAACAAGTATGAGAATGTTCTCTTATGAACTATAAAAAAATATATAATACTAATACAGGGTGTTAATAATCAGGTGGGCTGGAGGAAAAATACACCAAATGTAAGATATGGCTATAGTTAGTAGTAATATTTTGATGGTGTTCTTTCATAGTTTGTAACAAATGTTTCACAACAATGCAAGGTGTTGGTGGAGGGGTGATATATGAGGATAAGCATGTTTGTTTTGTAAGTTCACAACTTTTACTATACACTTATTGTTTATGTACGTTCATGTATGAATGATAGACTTCAATATATATATATTTTTTTTTAATGAAAAAAAGAATCATCCTATTTAAGTGGTCCCAGGACCAGCTGCATCAGTCTCACCTGGGAACTGATTAGAGCTACAATACTTGGCCCCCACCCTGGAGCTTCTGAGTCAGAAACCCTGGGAATGGAGCCCAAATATACAAGGTTTAACATGTCTCCCAGGTGATTCTGAGGCAGACAAATGCTCGAGAATCACTGCCCCAAATGAAGCAATTTCCCAGCTTCTTTGTTCTATTTGCACTATCTTAATTTTGGGCTGTCTAGAGCCATGATGGGGCAAGGCATTGTAATCCATTGGTTTCTCAGGAGCCTCTCTGGCACATACAGTATTCCATGCCCATCATTTTCTTCCCATGATCTTATTTGATTTACCCTATGCCTAGATTAAAATTTTACAATTTCAATCGATTTAGTGACTGCATTCACATAAGTTTACTAGGAGCAACCAAAATTATAAAGGGGTATTCATTTAGTTCACAACTATAATTTCAAATTCTCTTAGAAATGTGGATGTAACTATAGTGATCACATGGTTAGCATAAAGCTTTTATAAAAATTCTTCCTATAGTCCACTTGTTATATGGGGAGTGCTCCCTGTGCCTTAGTACCAATTTAAAAACAGCATTTAACCATTCTTAAGAAGTTTCCATGGAAAAGACCAATCAGACAAATTGAAAGAGTGAGTACATACATAGCCTCCAGGTGTCAAAAGAATAAAGCAAGTCCACAAAAACCTTGCCCAATTAAAGTCCAAGACAAATAGACAATAGCATCACAGAATATTAACTATGGACCAAGTTGCTTTCCAGTTCTTATATTAGTGAATGCACTGATAGGAACTTGATTCAACATCTCACACAATAATGCAGAACATAACAGGAAAATCAACATTGTACACAGTATACGGAGCAAAGTGGTCCATCTGATGTTTAAAACTGGTTGCACTTGACCACTTTTAATTTTAACCCCAATTTCAAGACACTGCCAAAGACAGAGCTCCTCCTGCATGTGGCTCTGTGCTCCTACTACTGCACAGAGCTCTTACTGCATGGAGTCCCTGCTGCCAGCTCCTTTCCATGGAGCCTATGGATACACTAAACTCCACCGACAGAATATATATTATTTCCCTTTAAAACTGAAAGCCAGTTCCTGGGCTCTTGCATACATGTTTGTACTTCTGCAAGAGAATCGAGAGCAATTTAAATGCTTTCTCCTCTTCCCTGTGAGCCTGTAACTCTCCTCTCTCAGTAATGCAGTGCCTTGTGCTTAGCTGGGTTTAAAATGCACTTCCTTGAACTCCTTCAGAGCCACAATTTAATTTGATTCTCCTGGCTTCTGATTGTGACTAGCTTTCTGTGGTGAAATGCATCATGCCTTTATATTTTTCTTCCTTCAAGGAGAGTATTTTGCTTTAAGATTGGCATAGACACAACACTGAAAACCATTTGCAACAAATAAAATATTAGCTACACAGATAATTTTGGCATCAGTTTCTCAACATCTCTTTGCTCTCTAAACGCAATAGAAAATCTCCTATGAAGATGAAGACTCAACTTTTTTAGAGAAGTTGTGGGTTTCCAGAAAAATCATGCATAAAATACAGGCCTCCCATGTATAATGCATTTTATTTATTTATTTTTTTTTTTTTTAAGATTTTATTTATTTATTCATTTATCCCCCCCTTGCTGCCTGTGCTCGCTGGGTCAGCTAACCACGCCACGCGGGCGGGCTTGCCTTCACCAGGAGGCCCCAGGAACCGAACCCAGGGCCTCCCATATGGTAAACGGGAGCCCTACTGATTGAGCCACAGCCGCTTCCCTGTATAATACATTTTAATACCTTACATTGGTGATGTATATTTGTTACACTAGATAAAAGTATAATTTTATAATTGTACTATCAACTATAATTCGTGATTTAATGTAGGGTTAATTGTTCACATTGTACATGGATTTTCTCTTAATTTTCTTTCAAGTAACATATATACTATAACATATAACATATACACAACCTAAAATTTCCCTTTTAACCATATTCAAATACATAATTCAGTGCTGTTAAATACATTCACATTGCTGTGCTACCATCACCAAAACTTTTCCATCATCCCATATAGAAACTCTACATTTTAAGCCTTCATGCTTATCCATACACCCACACCATGCCCTGATAACTATATTCTAGATTCTGTCTCTATGACTTTGCTTACTCTAATTATTTCATGTCAGTGAGATCCAACAATATTTGTCCTTTTGTAGCTGTCTTCTTTCACTCAATGTGATGTCTTCAAGGTTCATCCTTGTTGTCTCATCTATCAGAACTTCATTTCATTTTATGGCTGAATAATATTTCATTTATCCATTCATTATCCATTCATTTCTTTATCCATTCATTAGTTAATGGACACTCAGATTGCTCCATCTTTTCACAATTGTGATTAATGCTGTTATGAACATTGGTGTGCAAATATCTGTTTGAATCTTTGCTTTAAATTCTTTCAGGTTTATACCTAGAAGTGCGATTGCTGGTTCATATGGTAAATATATACTTAATTTTCTGAGGAACTGCCAAACTTCCACAGTGGCTGCATCATTTTACTAGTGTATGGAAATGTCACTGATTTTTCCATGTTGATGCCATTCCCTACCACAAGCTGAATTCATTTATTAGTTCTAGGAGCTTTATTGTGGATTTTTCAGAATTTCTGTATATAGGATCATGCCATCTGCAAATAAAATTTTTTTTTTTACTTCTTCCTTTCCTATTTGGATGCCTTTTATTTCTTCTTTTTGTTTAATTGCTCTAGTCAGAACTTCCATTACAATGTTGAAGCACAGCAGTGACTGCTTTTCCTGTTTGATCCAACAGTTTTTCCTGTCTGGGCTTCTTGGATGTACATATTCATGTCTTTTGCTAAGTTTGGGAGCTTTTCTGTCATTATTTCTATGAATATTCCTTCTTCCCCTTTCTCTGTTTCTTCTCCTTCTGGGACTCCCATCATGCATCTATTGGTGTGCTTGATTGTGTCCAGAGGTCTCTTATGCTATTTTTGCTTTTTAAAATTCTTTTTACTTTCTGCTCCTCAGCCTGACTCTTCTCAATTGTCTTGTCTTCAAGTTCCCTGATTCTTTCTTCTGCCAGTTCCAATCTGCTATTGAAACTCTCCTGCTATTCAATCACTTACCCGTCTTTGACATAAACCACACTGTTCTACATGTGAAGATTAAACAGTGCCTCATCATAACCAGATGCAATATGTACAAGTCTTGTTTAGATTCTAATTTGAAGAAACAAAGGGTACAACAGGCAGGTTTGAGACAATCAGGGAAATATGGACATAGATATTTGGTAGATATTAACTTATATTAAAAAGATATGATAATGTCATGGTATGTATGTGTATGTCAAAAGGGGAAGGGCTTGCCAGTTTGATGTATACTGAAATATTTACAAGTGAAATGACAGGATGGCTGGTGTTGCTTTAAAATAAGTAGTCCTGCAAAACTATACAAAAATATATGGGGGGGAGGAGATAGATGAAACAAAATAAGCAAAATGATGATAACTTTCAAAATCAAGTGCCATATCATTATAATATCATTATACTATTTCCTTACTTTGGTCCATGCTTGAAATTGTCCATGAAAGATTTTTTAAGAGCCTCATGAAATGTGGGCAGTAAAACAAAAACAAAGATGAAATTTTAATCTGTGTATGCAGCTGCCAACAAGATAGACCCAATAAATGGTTATATTAATTCATTCCTTGAGTACATGGTGATTGGGTCTACAATGAGCCAGGGGTTATATAGAGGTTAATGAGACACTGCTTCTGCCCTCAGAAATCACCTATCTAAAGAAGGCAAGACAGAAAATTAACAATAGCAATCTAGAGTCGTTATGATGTACAAGGAGGTGATTAATTTAACATTTAGAAAAATCCTTCTGGCAGCAGAGTGGTTAATGGATTGAAGAGAAGCAGCAAGAACGAGGATCAGAACTGAAGAAATAGCACTGAATAGAAGAGGGGGGGTGGATACAAAAAATGTTAATGAAGTAATATAATTCTCATGCTATATATAATTTACTCCTAATAATAATAAAATAGCTAACTCTATTAGGCACCTACACTGTACCTAATTCTGCAAACAAAATCATGTTTTCAATCCTGTCATCTATGCTAATGTCTAAGAAAATGGTGTTTTCACATGACCAGAGGAGGAAAAGTAAGAACATGTATATGTGTGCACACTTTAGTAATAATGTAAATATTAACTAAAAAACCCGAGAAAAATAAAACTGAGTTCTTACGTATAAATGTATAAGTAAAAAGTTTTTAAATTATTTTGCATGTCACTAAGCATATATGTAAACACATATGCATCAATTTATTCAATGGGTTTAATTTACAGGGAACTCTTTTCTCTGAACTCAAATCCATGGTATTTGGAATCCAAATAGTGCAGGTTATATTTAATTACTAAGATCACATCTGTATCCTGTGAAGGGAGTTCCTTTCCTAACTTTCACTAATATAAGAATGTTATAAAGGATATTCAAGAAACCACACACCTGAATTATTCTTTGTACTATTTCTTTTGCTCAATTTAAAATAAAAATAATGGGACCGCGCCCACGAGAAAGGCTTCACAAGTCCACAAACCTGGATGGAGCCAGGTAGAAAAAAAGCAGACAAGGGTTAGGAAGCACCTTTTCCTTCCCTAGGTAAAGTGCTCAGAAATGCTGAAAATACCCCTGGATGGTCACTTCTTTAAATGTCTTTCAGAACCAGAATAGAAATATCTGAGCTGATGCTCATGGATCAGTGTCTACTGGGCAGCAATTCCTTTGTGGGGCTGACACTTCCCAGAGAAAAAGATCATCTTCTGTTTTCCTCCCCTTTAATCCCCTGGTGTGTCAACTGCACAAAAAGAAAAAAAAATTCTCTCCTTTGGAAAGTGTTCTCAGTGGTCGCAAGCTTAGATATTTAGGTCTATGACAGAAAAAGGAAAACAGATTATTTCAAGCTTCCTTCTGAAGGCTATTTCCTCATTTTAATTTTCAAATCCAAAATCTAGCATTTTCTTTTGAAAAAATATTTAATGCTAATTTAAAAATGGATGGCTTTTGTGGAGAAACGACAATCGCTACATCAGCCTGGGGATCAAGGTTGACATCAACTGTGTTAAGTCATGTTGATGGTTTGATAGTATTACTGTGGTAGGGGGCAGTCCTAGCGCAGCAGGGCCCCTGGACCCATACATACATCCTGGGCTCAGGACCAGTTGTGTCAGCCTGGTGGGACAAAACACAAACCCCCGAGTAGATGAGGGGGCTGCCAGTATATTCCGTCCCCCATTTTCCTGAGCATATGTAAACATACGGAGACAGACTGAGTGTGGTGGACATGCTTTATTGCATCCATCTCCTGGCAGGGAGGGAGCAGGGTTCCTCTACTGCAGCAGCCCACCAGCAGCACCAGAACACCTCCCTTCAGCCACGGATTGAGACCCGCTGGCTATTGGAACCAACGCCCACTAAAGAACCTGACCTTGCTCCATCTCGTCTCTGTGTGAGTAAACTGTGTTTCCATCAGGGTCTGTGTGAGTCACGCTTTTGCAGGTGGCCCTGTTCAGGAGTGGGCTGACATCCCGATATGATGAAAATGGCACCTTACCCACTTGACACTTTTGGGGTAGGGAGGGGATGAGCAGTTGAAATACAGGGGCTTCTTTGGGAGTTGGAGGTTGTCCTGAGTACTGTTGTGGCAACGGATGTAGGCCATTTTAAATCAGCACACACCACTCAGAACTGAGTGGGAGAGAGTGTGGTCTACAGTGTGAACTGTGGTCTATGGTTGGTGGCAAGGCTCCAGGATGTCTAAGTTCATTGAGGGTGGTGGGCCACACTGTGGGAGATGTTTGTGTGGGATGTGGTGGGAGGTGTGGGAGGTGGGCAACATGGGAATCCCAGTGGGTTCCGTGTAATATTTTGGGTAATCTAAGCACCTCTTAAAATATATGTATATATATATATATATATATAAATAACATTTTTGTATGCAAATACACATATATGCATATATATTTATATATAATTTTGCAAATGTTTGTATGTATTGTGAGAATTTTGATTTTTACCCATAATTAAAAAAAAAAATGGCACCTTACCTCAAGGATCTTCTTCCCAAGAACCCACAACCCCAAGCTCATCACGAGAAAAACATCAGGCAAATTCCATTAATGGGGTATCCTGTACTACACTTGGCCGGTACTCCTTAAAACTGTCAAGGTCATCAAAAATAAGGAAAGTCTGAGAAACTGTCACTGCCAGAGGACCCTAAGAAGACATAACAACTAAATGTAGTGTGCACATTAGGTAAAAACTATGGAAATCTGATAATCTATGGATTTCAGTTAGTAAAATATGTCTCAACATTGGTTCATTAATTGTAATAAATTTACCACAGTAATGTAAGATGTTAATAACAGGGAAAACTGGGAGTGGGGGAAAATATAATATGGAATTTTAAAATTCCAAAAAATGATTGGCTCCTCCTTTGATTAAATAAGTCAGAATATATTCTTACTTTTTGATTTGTATTTTGATTTGTGATTTGTGAATGAATACTATGGTTAGATATAAAATCCTTTCTCTTCTGAGATACTTGAGAGGAACGTATAAATTTTCACTACTACCACAAAATAGATTTTCCAGTCTCAAAAGGAAATATAGAGGAAACTAGCTCTTATGTTATTCCTGGAAATAGAATAAAAAGCTCTTCTAGAGTTAAGAGTTCTTACACCTTCTGGAGAAGCATTCTGCTGCTGCTAGCTGAAAGGGGTGAGTAGTGGGAATTGCAATACCTTGGTATCAGAGATCCCAAACAGATGTTCAACCATTGACCAAAAAAAGATGCACAGTGTGGACAGATGAGCATCCATCTGGCCTCCCTCACAAGGATGCAGAACATCACCAGTGGGTGGAAATTTTTAGGGCTAGAAAGGCCCTTAAGAGATCATCTGCTCTAATCCTTTTATTTTCATAGATAAGGAAATTTTAACAGCCAACTAGTTTCTGATAAACTGCACCCTTGCCACTTTTATTAAATACAGAAAAAAAGATGCTGATCCTAAGAAGTTAAAGAAAATCAATCTCTTCTCTTTATGCCATGTACATGAATCGTTTTTTTCCTTGGGACAGGTGATCTTTTCCATTTGAACTTTAAATAAGGAATAGGGGCAAATGAAAACAGTAGCAAAGGCAAAGAAACAGTGACTGAACAAAGACAATTGTAGAGTGAGCCAATGTACATGAGGCTAACAGGAACACCCAGGAGAGGGGAGCAACTTGAATTGCAGAAGACCAGAAGCTACAGCCACACAAGGTTTTCACAGGCAGACACGATTTTGGTTTTGCCTGAATGGGAATCTACTTCCTCAGTGAAAATTTATCAGAGAAGTTCAGGAACAAAGGTCTCTACCTTTGACTATAAGAGAAATAGGACTTCTCAGATCACCAGCTGGAGGAGAAGTGGCTGGGGGAAAAGCAAAGGAGTGTACTAGACAAGGGAAATTGAAAATAGGAATTCATGACTAAAGAACAATCTTCCCCTCAAATACAAGAGGCTGTACTGTAATCATCATGAATGTATGTAGTTAACATGCTAATAATCTGAGAATCCTCACACTTGGAGTTAAGTTGTTTGTTCCCTCTAAAGGACAGTTTGGCTGTGAAGTCGTTGATGACTGCCTGAGAGGAACTGTCTTTGAAGCAGGCAAGTGGCAGTGGCCATGAATCCAAGGCTGAAAAGAGGGATAAGCCTATAAGGTCTCAGTTTGGTAATAACAGAAATGACAACTGAAAATGCAGGTAGTGTGAGACTGGCATTTACAGTGTTTATCCAAACCAGCCTCATAGCAACACTAAAAATTTGCCAAAAGCTCTTTAACCCCTTTCTCAATCTCTAAGATGTCAGCACTCAAAGAAAGGCATTTCCTCAGGAAAAACATTTCCAGCACCCAGGCATTCATTTACCCTTTCTGCAAGGAAAACAACAAAGTTTCATGCTACATTCTTCAATCCTTTTTATTTTTTCCTGCTCCCTTTATATTGTTCTGGTGAAAACAGTTTCATCTTTATTTCCAATGCACAGATTTCCACCTTTAAGAACTGTTACTTGCTTTTACAAAGAACTTGGCAATAGTCTGCAAGTAGGACACTTGAGAAATGCACTCCTTGAAAATATGGTGGATAAATAACATTGCTCTAAACAAAAGTTTTTCAGTCCACAGTCTATACCACATACCTCAAAAGAAATAACTACTGAAAGTATATTGTAGCTCCGTTCCCCTGTGGCTGCAAAACAGTGTACAAACAGCTAAGCTTTCCAAATAACCAATAGACATGAATTAAGTCCAAGCTTGGCTCCAAATGCAGTAGTCCTGCTGACCCTTCAAAGCATTCTAAAGCATTTCTAAAGTTCCTTTTTTTTCTGTCAGAGAGTTTGGGCACCGTGGCTTGGAACTGAAGCAGTAGAGTGAGGCGAGAATATGAACAAATGCTTCTATTGTGGGGCTTACTGAGACAGAATGAGTTTGACTAGCAAATACAACACACTTAGGGGCAGAGCGGAGTACACAATGCACCAACGCTGAAACACAGATGGCGTGGATACTTTCACTTGGACACACACTCTCAGAGTTGAACAGTTTTCTAGCCTACTCTTCAAATTACTGCCAACCAAGAAAACTATTTTTAAGCTGCTTTTGTTCACATTTTGATTTTGAAATTTATAACTACTTAAAAAACAAATGATGTCTTGTCACATTTTTTGCTGCTGTTGTTGACATTTTTTTAAAACACAGGAGTCGTGCTTTACTCTCTACTTTGGGGACAGATTTTTTTTTTACTGTTAAGCAGAATTTCAATGCAACCAATCTATGTAGAGAAATTTCTTATAAATTAAAGTGTTCCTTTTGGTTCCTATGGTGATTGCATCGCTTGTCTGAAAAATGCGTGTCACCATCTGCAAGCTTTAGTTCTCTGTGAGCATCATAGTAAAACTATGTCCTCAGTGGTGCATTAAAAAAATCTATTTAATTCCCTGAAAAATAAAGAATGATAATTTTCTGCCACCCTGATAAAAAAAATAATCCATGGCATTCTTCACCTAAAAGGTTGTAAAATTTGGGGAGAAAATAATCCTGATCTTCACTAATGAATAAAAACTCCTTTCACAAATCCTTTTTGGAATGATTCTTTTTCCTTTTTTTAAAGGTTTATTTTATTTATTTATTCCCCTCCCCCTTGTTTTTGCGCTCACTGTCTCACTCTCTGTGCCCATTCGCTATGTGATCTCTCTATGTCTGCTTGTCTTCTCTTTTTCTCATCTTCTCTTTAGAAGGCACTGGGAACCAATCCTGGGACCTCCAATGTGGGAGAGAGGCAGTCGCTTGAGCCACCTCAGCTCCCTGAAATGTTGTGTCTCCCATTGTCTCTCCTCTTTATCTCTTTTTGTTGTGCCAGCTCTCCGCTTGGGCCAGCTCTCCATGTGGGCCAGCTCGCTTTCACCAGGGAATCCCATATGGTAGACGGGAGGCCAATCGCTTGAGCCATATCCGCTTCCCAGTTTTTTCTTTTAAGATGAAACTAGGTTTGCCTACCCAAGCCTGTGAAAGGGACAATTAAAAGGTGAGTATATTAGGTTCTTTCTTAGTATGATATTGATGCCATCCATTGTAATATTAGACTAATATGACTGTTTTCAGTGCCATACTTAAACAAATGGAATATGATAGCAAGGATGTTAAGTGGTTCAATGCTCATCACAGTAAAATTTTCCATTAGGAAAATATGTTTAAGACTATTTATGATAACTAAATTACACATTGGTCATTTGCCAGCACACTGATGCTTCATTTCTAAGCATGTCCATTGGGAGTGGCTTTGCAAAACTACTGCAAAAAAAAAAAAAAGTGTCTAATGCATCAGTAACCTATTGTCACCAGTGATATAATTTGTTCATTAACTCTGCAAGGCATTTAGTGAATTACTGGAATTTTTATCACTTGTTAGTCACAGTTAAAGAATGGGAGAAGAAAAAGTAATTATCGTATATCAAACTTAGTTTTCAGATCTTACAGCCTCACATTTGTATGTGTTCAAAAGCACATTTCTTGAATGAGACTCAAAGCACAACTAAAATATGAGCAAAACAAACTCCTCTTTTGTATCCACTCTTCTGAAGTCATCCTGGAATGGCCAAGGGATGGTGAAAAAAAATTGGGGCAGGAAGTTCTAGGGGTGACTTATTCCGAGAGAACATGATCCTTCCACTGAAGAATGACATGGATTCGTGGATCTTTTAGTGTTTGCAATTCACTGTGCTTTCATATCTGACTCTCAATTGTGGAACATTCTATAGCACACCCAGAGAAAAGCTTAGCACCTTGTAACAATGTGTTACCAGTTCTATAGCTTTCCAATTATAGACAGCTCTTAGCTAGAAAGGACATAATCAGCATTCACAGTAAGTAACAAGTACGTGTAAAGCAAATTCAAAAATTTTATGCTTGTCAATAATTATAACCTTTTCCAAAAGAATGCCTTTTATTAAATGCTTATATAATACATATATTTCTCCTTCCCCACTAGACTGAATTTCTCAAGGACAGAGCCAGTGTTGTATTCACTTCTGTAGTCACAGGGGCCTATTACATGCCTGGCACATAGTGGGTAATTAAGAAATGATAATATGAGGTAAAAATAGAAGAGGCTTGTAAGTAGTCAACTAGGGCAAGTCTTGACATGGGACATCATGGAGTTTAGATCAAGGGTTCTTAACCAGGGGCCCATAGACCCCTTAGGGGTCCGTGGAAAGATTTCAGGGAGCCTGTGAGCTTGAATTGAAAAAAATCAACTTATTATCTTTATTTTCTCTGACCTCTAACGAAAATCTAGCATTTCCTTCACTTAAGAATGTATACAATAAATCACAGTAGTATTCATTTCATATCACATTACAATTGATGCATATCTCGAAAAATCGCTTACGCTCATCCATATTTGGAAATTACAGTAGTTGTTATACACGATGCTAGTTGAGTGTCATAAAACTATCTGCCACTACATTCTAAGAAGGGGTCTGTGGTTTTTACCTGACTGGCAAAGGGGTCCGTGGAACAAAAAAGGTTAAGAACCCCTGGCTTAGGGATTAGTAATCAACATAGCATAGCAGAAACTGCGCACCCTTTGGGGTCAGGCAGGCTTTTGTTTACATTTTGATTTTGCCATTCCTGTCTGTCTGAGATTAGGCAAGTAAATTAACCTTTGTGAAGGTTCATCCATCTCTAAAGAGGGGAGAGGAATCCTACATAACCATTATAGAATAAAGAATGTGTGCAAAATGCAGAAATTTATAAATGATACATTTGCCTGAGTTAAGATTTAGGGTGCATTATTATTCAAATTCACAATAATAATAACTCTCACTTGTAGGATTATGCACTTTACTAAGCACTTTACAAGCTTTACCATATAATCCACTCAACAACCTTATAAAGTATTGTTATCTCCATTTTACTGCTAAGAAAACTAGAGTTAATATGCCTGGGCCTGTTCACAAGTTTAGAGATAGAATATCAGAATGAACTCTTTAGAGAACATAAAAACAATTTTAAAAAATCAAACATTATGCAAATATTCTCGCTGTCCTGATTTTGTGATAATCAGGGTAGGCTAAACGTTCACTATATCAGAAACCATGCATGTGTCCCCACACCTAGTTTTTCTCCCTAGGTCTGGTTTTTAGAATGCTGGTGATAAACTAAGCCTGATTTATTATATGACCATCCTATATGGGAAAAGACTGTAACTCTAGGTATCTTTGGTCAACCTTAAGAGATATAGCAAGGGGATGGATGTGGCTCAAATGGTTGGGTGTCTATCTCCCATATGGAGGGACCTGGGTCTGATCCCCAGGACCTCCTGGTAAAAATTTTAAAAAAAGAAAAATATAGAAGGCACTTGGGCCACTAGACCCTGTGCACGGGTGAGCCCCCCAGGCCCCGTGCGTGGGTGCACCACCAGGCCCTGTGCACAGGTGAGCCGCCAGGTCCCGCAAGCCACACAGCAAGATGATGACGTAACAGGAGAGTGACACAAGGGAGAGCCAAGGCGAGACATCCCGAAAAACCAGGAACTATGGTGTCACAGGCCATAGGACACCTCTCTCCCACATAGGAGGTTCTGAGGATCGAATCCCAGTGAAGACAGGAGGAGAAGGATGAGAAGAGAGGGCAGGAAATGGACACAGAGAGTTGCCCACGAATGGACACAAAAACAACAAAAACGGTGGGGGAGGGGGGAAGGAGGGGGTAAAAACGGATAAAAGCAAATAAATAGATAAATAAATCCTTAAAAAAAAAGTATAGGGGAGTAAGATATGGACCACAGTTAGTAGTAATAGTTTGACAATGCTCTTTCATAATCTGTTAACAAATGTTTCACAACAATGCAAAGTATTTGTGGTGGGGTGATGTGTGGGAGCCCTGTATGATGTTATGCATGTTTGTTTTTTAAGTTCACAATGTTTACTGAACACTTATAGTTTATGTATGTTCATGTATGAATGTACTGCAGTAAATTGTTTTAAAAAAAACAAACATTTATCTAAAGTTTAGTTGAAGTGATCATTTTTTAATATATTATCTATTTTATAAAGAACTTACAAAAATATAAAAAGATGGGGGGGGGGAGTGGATGTGGCTCAGGCAACTGAGTTCCTGCCTACCACGTGGGAGATCTGGGTTCGGTTCCGGGTGCCTCCTGGAGAAGAAGAGCAAGACAGGGAGCTGAGGACACGGGCTGGCGCAGCGAGCTGACAGGACGAGATGACGCATTGAGATGACATAATCAAGAGACCGTGAGGAAACACAGTGAGAGATGCAACAAAGCAAGGAGCAGAGGTGGCTCGGGTGATTAGCATCTCACTCCCCCATGGGAGGTCCCCGGGTTCAGTTCCTGGGGCTCCTAGAAAGAGAAGACCAGCATACAACAAAGGGACACAGCAAATGCAAACAATAAGGGACAGGAAGAAATAAATAAATAAAATAAATCTTTAAAAAAAAAAGATATGGGGGAGTGGGTGTAGCTCAGTGGTTGAACGCCTGCTTCCTGTGTACAAGGTACCAGGTTCAATCCTCGGTACTTCCAAAAATATAAAAGATATGAAAAACCTATATTTAAATACCTAAAGATTTACCTTCTCCCTGCCCCAAAAGGCAGTGTAGCCAAAGCTTAAGTGGCAAAATATACAGTCAAACTGGTTGTTCAAAAATCTTTATTAAGCTCAAAACTACTGAAACACCATATCTTATGGCCCCGGAACTTGAAAGGAATAAACTAACAACAAGAACAAAAAGAGCACTTATGCTTTAAAATTTAACCTTAACAACAAAAGAGAAAGCGAATTTAACCTCAATTCCCTCTTAGCTTTCAAATCAGTCACAATCTTGCTCTGAATTTTTGTGCTCTGACCACATGAATATGGAGTGCTGTTTTCTAACAGTGGCACAACCAAACCAGGACTTATAACCAGTACAAAGTCAGCCTTCACAGCAAGTCCGTATTTTTGTAAAGCAGTTTATGTTCAAAAAGAGCTTTCAAATACTTTACTTCAAAATTCTTCAAAATTCTGTGAAACAACTTGGACAAATATTTGTACACCACTGTTCACAGCAGCATTATTCACAATAACCCAAAAGGTGGAACAACCCAAATATCCATCAGCAGATGAATAGATAAACAAAACGTGGTATAGACATATGATGGAATATTACTCTGTCTTAAAAAGGAATGAATTTCTGACACATGCCACTGCGTGGATGAAATCTGAAGATATCATGTTGAATGAAAGGAGTCAGACACAAAGGGACAGTTAGTATATGACTCCATTTACATGAAATAACTACTATATGCAAACTCATAGAGACAGAAAGTACAGTAGAGGTTACCAGGGTTGGTAGACAGATAGAGAAATAGACAAATAGATGGGTAGACATGACAGATTAGAGAGAGAGAGAGATTGGTATATAGATTGATTGACAGATGAACAGAAAGAATGATATGACAAATGTGGCAAAATGTTAAAATTGGTGGATGTGGATATCTAGGGAGTGGGGGTTATGTTTGTATTCTCTGTATGGGTTTTGTATATTTTTGCAACTGTCCTGTAAGTTTGAAATTATTTTTATAAAAGAGTTTAAAGTAAAGTTCTATGAGTCCGGTGAGGAATTTATTATGATGTTTAATAATTATAAAAGCTATCATTTGTTGAGTTTCCAATATGAGCAATCCACTATATACGTGTACGTGCATGCATGCACACACATATACACATACCCCATTCTAATCCTTAAAAGATAAATATTTTTTTAAAGATTTATTTATTTATTTATCGCCACCCCCACTCCCCGCCCCATTTCCCAATGTTTTGCACTCGCTGTCCACTCTCTGTGTGCTCTTCTGTGTCTGCTTGTCTTCTCTTTAGGCAGCACCGGAACCAATCCTGGAATCTTCCAGAGTGGGAGAGACGTGCTCAATCTTCTGCACCACCTCAGCTCCCTGGTCTGCTGCGTCTCTTATTGTCTCTCCTCTGTGTTTCTTTTTGTTGCTTCATCTTGCTGTACTAGCTCTCTGTGCGGACCAGCACTCCACACGGGCCAGCTCTCTGCTCAGGCCAGCTTGCCTTTCACCAGGAGGCCCCAGGAATCAAACCCTGGACCTCCCATATGGTAGACGGGAGCCCAATCACTGGAGCCATATCCATTTCTCAGGATAAATATTATTCTCCCCAGTTTTCCAATGAAGCAACTGACTCAAAAAGTTAAGGGAGGGGTCAGATGTGGCTCAACTGGTTGGGCGTCGGTCTCCCATATGGAGGGACCCGGGTTCGCTCCCCGGGACCTCCCGGTAAAAAAAAAAAAAAAAAAATTAAGGGAATTGCCCCCAAATTAATATAGTTTAGTATCATTAAGAGAAATTTGAACTTATGATTTTCTAACTCCAAAGGCCAAATTTTCTTACAATGCCAAGGCCTATCTCTTTTCCTAGCATTTAATGCCAATACAATCTTTATGCAAATAGCATTTGTCTAAGAGCCTCTCCTATTCCACCCTTCCTTACACCTGAAATCCAGAAAAGTTTCACCGATGCAGAGCTGTGTAGAGCTCCTGCATCCTAGCTGAGTCTGCCCTCCCAGGAACACCACACTCTAAGCATTTCTTGTACCCAAACTCTCATCTACCCATGGCCATCAGCAAAACTCATCTTTATTCTTTTATGTCTCTTTCAAATACAAATTATCTTTTCAACACAACTGGATGCTAGTGCATTTTATCCTGCTAGGCTAGTATTCATTCATTCATTTAGTAAATATTTGACAACTTACTAAAAAACACTTCTGGAAAACCAATGTTTTATCTTTAGGTAATCTTTGGATACCACTCAAAGCATAGCTACAGAAGTCACTTTCTCTCTCTCTATGCATGATAATAATAGCTAATACTTACCAAGTGCTTACTCTCTTCTAATGTTATATATTTATTAGCTAATTTAAAACACACATACTAATTTAAGTAGTCAACAATATGGGTAACTGTGTGTGGGTGAGTGGGCGTTATAGAGAATTCTCTACACTTTTGCAATTTTTCTGTAAATGTAAACTTAAAACTCTAAAAATAAAGTTAAAAAATAAAATTAAAAAAAAAAAAACACATAGACCTTAGGAAATAATATTTACTAATATTATTCCTATTTTATAGATGAGGAAACTGAGGCACAGTGGTAAAGCATTTTGACAAGTCATATCACTCATAAATTGTAAAATCAGGGTTTGAATTCAGCCAGTCTGTCTCCAGAGCTGCTACTCCTAATTACTAAGCTAATTCTATCTCTAGTTTTCTTTGTAATTAGGATGAATTTATATCCTATTTGCCTGGGATGATTCTGGTTTGAGTCTGTTGTCCTGGTGTGATTAATCACACCTCTTTTCACTCTCAAAATTTTCCTACTTTGGACAATAAATTATATTGTCACCCAGTTTCCAATGAAAGAATAATTATTAATTTGACATGGTTGGAATAGAGAATAACACAAGATTATTAATTTTATAGATTTTTTTGTAACCAGATCAATTCTATAACATATTCACTGGGACACAAAGGGAATATGGAAAGAAAGGAAAAATAAAAAACTACCAGTCAAGAGACCTGTATTCAGACCGGGTTGGTTATGTGGCATCTGCCAAATCACATAACCTCCCTGAGTCTAATCTCTCACCTTCAAAATAGAGTTAGCAATACCAACTCACAGGGTTGTGGTGCAAAGTAAATGAAGTTGTGTAGGAAAAGTACCTAGAATGTGATAAATTCTCGGAAAAATGCATGCTCAGTTATTCTTTGGAACACAGTTTCATTTTTCAACTGCAAAGGATATTGAGTCTTTAGAGGGATTAAACAGATTTTAGATGAGCACCTACAATTAAAAATCCAATAAAAAGGTATATCATTAATTCCTGCTACAGTCTTTATTGTTCAGAGTTATAGCATTGGTTACTATGTGTGAAAATAAATCCATTCCATAACGTGTTCCTGGAAGGCCATGCAATAGTCTATAGCCCACTATCTAATCATCACAGGTAGTCTCATCATGTAGAATGAAGTACACCATGCTCTTGGCTCTCAGATACTTACTTTTATTCTAGACTCTGGGACTCAAACACTGAGAAGCCAAGTTTTGAGATACATTTTCAGGGAACAGGAAAGGAAATCCCAGAGCACCAAGCTCTTTCCCTCTCTCCCACTGTGAAAGAACAAAACTATTTGGCAAGGAATACTATATTTTTGCCTTTTTTTACTGTGATAAACAGAAGAAAAGAAGTGAAATGAAATGGAGGGGTTCTGAACATATTATTTTTCAAAATATTATTAGTTTAACATTTCCTAAGCCTGCTTAATTGTTTATTTCATGTTTTAAGTAGTCTCTCCTCATAGGAAGTGTTTTCAAGATAGTAATGAAACAATATGTTAAAGAATGATGTATTTTAACTGAACAAGTTATAAAAAAAAGAAAAAGAAATTTAAAAACAAAGTCAATTAGGAAAAATTATAGTCCTACAGACCTCTGCAACCCTGAATCCTTGAAGAATCTGGATGCATGCCGCACTGAATAACATTTTATTATGGGGTGAGTGTGTGTCATTGAACCCAAATAACTAATGTCAATTACATAATTCATGCAACTCCCTATGGAATTAACAATTCCCTACCATCTGGGATGTGGAATAATACCATAAGCCCAATTATTTTCAAGAATAAATTAAAACATAAGCCTATTGGATGTTTCATTTTCCATAAATGGATAATAATGAAAACATCATCTAATGGATAAAGTAAGCATCATGCTGTACTTTTATTTTTCATGATACTTTTATAAAATGGAAATCATTGGTCAGTTTAAAAAAGAAAAAATAAAGAAAATCAATAGGTTTTTAAAATATGGGAAAAAATAACAAAATGAAATCTAAAAGCTATATAGCAAAAAAATCTGAAGTGGGGGACGTCTAAAATAAAGTTGATATAAGTGTTTATTCTAATCTACTCAGTTAGTAGCTCTGCAGAATTATAGACTCCACGGTACCCAAAAGAATCAAGACTGGTCAAGTAGAACACACATCCCTAAATGCATGCAATGTTCTATAGTATTCTTTCTATTATAGAAATGACATCATGCATCACTCAAACCAAAGGGAAAGAGAGAGCAATATCTCCCATAAAAGAGATGAGGTATGGCAGGCACAGTATTCAACTGAATTTATCTCTTTGAATGAGTGGCTTCCAGAGCAATAGCACTCACTCATAGAATTCAAGAACTGTAAGTGGCATAGTTTCTACCAAACAAGCTCAAAAAGTTGAGGGAAGAAACTTTTAAGAAAACCTTCACAATTTGAGATTTTAAAGAGAAAAGAAACATGACAATGATAGAGAAATTAGAAACTCTAATTCATGGTTTTGTAACACCATTTTGTGTTAGATGACTACAGTGTAGTAGTCAAAGGAAACAAATATAATGCTGGTTTATGCTTTGGTTGTTTTTTCCATCGCTTATTAACAAGCCTTCCAGAAATCCCGCCAGAATTAGAAAGGTTTGTGTACTCGGGTCAGCATTCTGAATCATCCTCTCCTTTGTTTGGCTGTCCTGACATGATACATTTTAGTATCACATCAATGACAGCTGACAACTGCTTTTCCTGTTTGAAAAGACCTTGCCATTCAACTTGGACTAAAAACATTTGTCATGTTGTAGGCAGTGGATTAACTATAATCAGATCACTGGTAGTACCAGTCCAGATTGCAAGAATCTAGTGGAACAAAGGCTGGATTTATCTCTTTGAGCATTGCTATGTTGTTTTTTGGGGGGGTGGAGGGGTGGAGAGTGGGAGGTTAGAAAACAGAGTCAAAAGAAATCAAAATTAAAATAATTTCAGAGCTGTTTCAAGCTGTTTGCCCTGCTAAAACTTGCAAAGAAACAGATTCTTTTATAGTAATTAAATATTTGTCTTAAATTTAAAAATGCAAACTCTTGATTACTTACAAAATGCAAAAAAAAAAAAAAAAAAATCCACTTCATCATATATTTTTGTTTGTGAAAGGTTTTATTAATTATACTAAATGCCAACATAATTCAATTTGAAAAAATATACTCTTTGCGTTGTTCTTAGAAAATATATATTATTTTGCCCAGTTCCATATTTACCAATGTTCCCACAGGGTAAATTTTATGAAGGCAGAGACTTGGTTTGCTGATTTCAAAGCACCTAGCATAGAGACTGGAAATAAGAGGTATTCAAAAAATATTTTTAAACAAATGTGGTAAATAAATCAATAAATAGATAAGTGAATGCATCAATGAATGAAGTGATTGCTTTGTAGTAGAAAAGTAGCAATGGACAGGGAGTCAGCAGACTGAAATCAGTTCTAGTTCTGACTCTGTGAACCACTCTGTTTAACTTCCTGGAATCATTTTTCATCCCTCTCTAATGATTAGGCGCTTTCTAGGGTCCATTTCAGCATTAGAATGCAATGACATTAAACATTGTATTAACCATTTCCACCACCTATATAACTAAGTCTCACCAATTAATTTTTTTAAACTTGTGAGTTGTTATCAAAGAGAGCATATAAATAATGTCAACTTAGTATCTATAAATAGCATTAAAATCCGCCACTAAAACCATCCTGAAAGAAACTGACAAGAAAAATACTATTTAGTTTTTGCTTTAAAATAGAGACTTTAGATAATAGGCTTTATATTATGACTGTAATTTTATGATGAGAAAAAAATCTTTGAAAACTCTGAAAGCTTTTGTTGAAACACTCAAAATGGTTTAAATAATTATCATAAAATGGTAAAATGTGTGACATATTTACGAAAGTTCTGGTCAAATACCAGGCAATGTCAGGCATTCAATAAATATGTACTGTTCCAAGAATTTTTGAAATCACTGGGTCAAAACAATGTCTGTATCCTCACAGAGCTTTCATTCTAGAAGAGACTGGCAAAAATAAATTTATATACAGTAGTCTGTGATATAAAACAATAAGCAATTGCTTTTTTTTCATTTGCACAGAGGGATTAGAGGAACACTTGTTTAGCCTGTTAATATGTCAAAACCTCTATGAAAACTCATGATCCAAAATAATACCATGGAAAATTTTCTACTCACACATGTATGTAAAAGTAAATACAAAAATTTCTGAGAATAAATATTTTTCAAACCCCAGGCACATATTTTTGCTTATGTATTCAAAAATAATTATTGAGTGTTTAAAATATGACTTTGGTGGCTAAATCTTTCGGTGACTAAAAAGATAAATAAAATATAAATCCCTCACCACAATAAGGGAAATAAAATACTCATACAGATAACTGCAAGATAAGACAGAAAATAACTAGGTACCATGGGAAAGACATAAACCAATGAGAAGTCAAAAGACAAATAGATTATTTCAGAATGGAGGAACTCACGAAAACCTCTGGGGAAAAAACCCATGATTATAACGGGATCTTGAAGAACATATTAACTAGTAACAAAATAAAATGTGAGAAATGGATGTGGCTCAAGTGATTGGGCTCCCATCTACCATATAGGAGGTCCAGAGATCGATTCCTGGGGCCTCCTGGTAAAAGGCAAGCTGGCCTGAGCAGAGAGCTGGCCCACACGGAGTGCTGGCCCATGCAGGAGTGCTGGCACAGCAAGATGCTGCAACAAAAAGAGACACAGAGGAGAGACAATAAGAGATGCATCAGACCAGGGAGCTGAGGTGGCACAAGAGATTGAGTGCCTCTCTCCCACTCTGGAAGTTCTCAGGAATGGTTTCCGGTGCTGCCTAAGGGAAGACAAGCAGACATAGAAGAACACAGAGAGAGGAGGCAGCGAGCACAAAACAATAGGGGGTGGGGGGAAGCGGATGTGGCTCAATTGGTTGGGCTCCCGTTTCCCATATGGGAGGCCCCAGGTTAATTCCCGGGGCCTCCTGGTGAAGGCAAGCCAGCCCGCGCAGCACGGTGAGCTGATGCAGCAAGATGACGCAACAAAGTGAGACAAGCAGACACAGAAAAATGCACAGAAAATGGACACAGAGAGCACAAGCAGCGGGGGGGGGGGGGGAATAAAAAAATAAAAAAAAACAGTTCTTTCCAAAAAAATGACGGGGGGAGAAATAAATAAATAAAAATAAAAAACCTTAAAAAAATAAAAATAAATAAAATGATGGAAGCAGATGTAGCTCAAGTAGTTGAGCACCTGCTTCCCACGTACGAGGTCCCCGGTTCCATCCTTTGTATCTCCTAAACAAACAAACAATGAAAAATCAACACCTGCTTCCCATGCGTGAGGTCCTGGATTCAATCCCTCATATCTCCTAAAAAGTAATAATAATAATAAATAAATAAATAATAAAATGAGTGCGGGCACTACAGGATTGTTCAGAGATGGCAACGTCTAGGGCGTCTCAGGTTCTGTTTCTAACTGACTGAATTTTTTTTTATTAAGATCTCATTGTTCTGCTTCTTTATATGACTAGTAATTTTTTTATTGTGTGGTGAACACTGTGGATGATGCATAGAAGAAATCTACGTTACATCATCTTTCTTTAAAATCTGTTGAGCTTTTTTCTAGAAGGCAGTTAAATTATCAACTGATCCTTTTGGTCCTATTAAAATAGGTATTATTCTTTGTTAGGGCGGGTCTGTTTTGAACTTAGACTTGAGGCATAACCCTCACTCTAAAGTGTAACCTTTTAGGGGGCTCAACTGAACACTTAGGTACCCAATGGGATGTCTTTATTCTAGCTGGGCCAGAACTTGAACATCTTCCAGCATGGTACAATCTCCATATCAGTGTTTAGCTCTCAGCCCTGAAGCAGTCAATTTCTATTAGGCCTCATTGAGTCTTGCCCTATACTTGTGCAGTCAGCCATTAGCTAGGGATTCACAGTGAATTCCCATGCAGACTTTAATACTTCCAATCCTCTTCTCCAGGGCCCTGCCCTTGGTCCCTCTCTCCTCAGTTCAGTGAGACTGCACTTCATTTGGGCTCCACCTTTCTGGACTGTGACAGGAAAGTGTCCACAGAGAGGAGCTGGGGCTCACCTCATATGTTTCCCTTCTCTCAAGAATCACAGTCCTTCATGCCTGTTGTTCCATGACTGCCTCACATATTGTGGCAGTTTGATTTATTTATGAATTCCAAAAAGAGATATGGATTATGTTTGTAAACTGGTCTGTTTCTCTGGGCATACCTTTTGATTTATTAGATTCAGCTGAGATGTCTGATAAAATTATGTTAAGATTAGGGCTTCGATCCAACCATGTCATTAGGGTGTGACTCAGTGTTGAGTTCCAGCACCCTTGGGTCAATAAAACAGACTCTCACACAGAAGTAGACACACAGAGAAGATACACAGAGGATCCTGTGGCCCTGGGAAGAGAGATGAGCCTGATAGTTTACAGCTGACCTTGTGAGGAGAACAGAGCGGCTGAGCCCGGAAAGAAATGAGCTCCAGAGGAAGAGAGATGAGCCCTAAGCCAGCCTACAGCTGAGATCAGAAGAAGCTGGGACCACAAAGCCTTAAGAGAAAGGAGGAAGGCTGAACCATTGTAGGCATCACTCGCCATCTTCTGTCAACACGTGGCAACAGATTTTGAGTGAGAAAGTACCTCTTATGGTACCTTGAGTTGGACTCTTCAGGGCCTTACAACTATAAGCTTCTACCCCAAATGAATACCCTTTATAAAAGCCAATGGATTTCTGGTACTTTGCATCAGCACCCCTTTGGCTGACAAATACACATGTTCTGTTCCATTTTCAGAGGAAGGCCAAGGTTGATACCAGTTACACTGTCAGAACCAGCAGTAAGTCCTTACTTATATCATTGGAAATACTTTATTAGTTTGTCTAAATAAGCTCTGTGCAGGCACCTTGTCTTTCTTTCTCACCACTGCATTTCATATGCCTATCACAGTGTCTGATTCCTAGAGGATATGCAAAAAATACCATCACAAGAAAAGAATTAATATTAAGGAATTAATACTAATATTAAGGAATAGATGAGATGTGATGTCCAGGGAAGGTTTTGTTGTTATGGCTGTTGGCCTTTTATACAAAGGAGACTTGCTCTTGATTATGAGGGAGAATAAGATGTCAGTGGAGAACAATTATGTGAAGACACAAGAGGAAAAAGGGAATTATTGAGACCAAAGATCCAAAGAAAAATACTTTAAAACTTAATTAAAGGGGAAGCGGCTGTGGCTCAATCAGTGGGGCTCCCGTTTACCATATGGGAGGCCCTGGGTTAGGTTCCCGGGGCCTCCTGGTGAGGGCAGGCCCGCCCGCACGGCGTGGTTAGCTGACCCAGCGAGCACAAGCAGCAAGGGGGGGATAAATGAATAAATAAATAAAATCTTAAAAAAAAAAAACTTAATTAAAGAATAATAAATGCAAATTGATTGCAACGTGTAAATCTAGTAAGTATTTTTCCTTCTATGGGTCAAATACCATGCTGAGGGGAATATAGAGAGAGTATAATACATGGTCTGTACCCCCAAGAAATCATAATCAAAAAAAGAATCAAAGCTCACATACTTGATAAATAAGGGATAAATAAATACTAATTGTGTAAAAGAGATTGAAGGTAATTAAAAGAATTTGGAGACAAGGAGATATATGAAGGCTAGTGAAACTGGAAATGTTATTATGGAAGGTTCAGAAGAATTGAGCTGGCTCTCAGGTAGATTTTGGATTGGAAGATAAAGCAGAAGATATTCCAGGGAAGAAAAAATATGAGCAAAAAATGTATGAGCAAATATGAATACAGTGTATATTTGTAATATACTGAAAACAACCTGGTGAGCATGTCATGAGAAAGGCAGTGTTGGATATCTAGAATGAGGTCTACATCAAGGGTCAGCAGACCAGGGTTCACATCAAATTCAGACTGCCACCTGTTTTTGGAAAAGCCTTAGAGCTAAGTAAGGATTTCATATTTTTTAATGGTTGGGAAAAATCCAAAGGAAGATAATATTCCATGATACATAAAAATCATATGAAATTTCATTTTCACTGTTCACAAATAAAGTTTTATTGGAAAACAGCCATGCTCATTCACTTATATATTGTGTACGGCTGTTTTCATGCTACAATGATTCAATTAAGTAGTAGCAAGATAGTCCACAAAGCCAAAATTATTAACACTCTGGCCCTTTACAGAAAATGTTGCTGACCCTGGTGTAAATAATCAAACTCCTAAACTTTTCTATTACCCACAGGCCAATAAATTCAATAATTTAAATCAAAGTAGTCCAGTTTACTTCATTTTTTTGTGTGAAAACTTAGAAAGAATTTGAAAAGCTACAAATTAATTTTATCTATCACTTTTTTGAAAACTTTTAGCTATCAGAATGTCATTCTCTATAATCACTGTCTTAGTGTGACAGGACTCCTATAACAAAATAGTTGGCTTAAATAACAGGAATTTATTATCTCACAGTTTTGGAAGCTAGAAGTCCAAAATCAAGGTATCAGCAATCCACGCTTCCTCCAAAGTCCATAAGAGTTCAGGTGGTGGCTTAGTCTCTGCCTCCTTTAATGGTGCTCCATCTCTCTCTGTCTCCTCCTCTAGCTTCCACCCCTGCTCAGTCATCTGGAACTCAGTCTAGATTTCCTCTCCTTATGAGTCCAGTCATAATGGATTAAGGCCGACCCAGATTCAATTGGCCTCATCTCAATAGGATCTTCAAAGATCCTATTTACAATGAGTTCACAACCACAGGATTGGGGAGGTTAGGACTTAACATGACTTGGGGACATGATTCAATCCTCAACAAGTGCCTACTGAAATAATTGACTAATCTAAGTCACATTTTCATAGTCACTTAGGGGAATTTGTGAAATGTGATCATACGTTGTTAAACTCTTACTGAATCATTCTTTTTAAGCCTCTATTCAAAAGTACTTATGGTTGGGAGTGGATGTGGCTCAAGCTGTTGAGCACCTGCTTCCCACACGGGAGGTCCCAGATTTGGTCCCCAAAGTCTCCTAAAAACAAACAAACAAACAAAAAACAACGAGCAAACAAATGAAAAAAACAACTCAGTGGAGCCGATGTGGCTCAGTAGTTGAGTGCTGGCTTCCCACATACGAGGTCCGGGGTTCAATGCCCAGCCCCAGCACAAAAGAAAAAAAAAATTGCTTGTAGTATAAGCCCACTTCCCTTATTTTCTTATTAGAGCAATAAGATCCAGGTGTTGGGATGGCAACTAAAAAAGTTAGAGTTGAGACTCATAAAAATGATGCATACATAACTTAAACATTTTATTTTAACTTAAAAGTACATTCATTCACCACTTAATTGCTGTGGGACCAAGGCCCTTTCTTTGATTACTTGCCTGCAGTTTGGAGTTCTAACACCTCTTCCTTGCGTAATCTCAAGAGACATTCTATAATTCCAAATTTCAACTTCTTTAAAATTGTAGTGAAAATCCCAAGCCAATTGTGATTCAATCTTAATACAATTTCCTTCAAGATTTCGATGAATTTCTCCCTAATCTTTTCATTTTCTGACACATTCTAATTCACCTTTATCAAATCTTTACAAAGCATTCTATACTTCATAGAAACAACTCATTTTATTTTTTCTAATATAGTTCATCTACTTACATAATAGTTAAGTTACATAATTACAATAACAAATACACATGGGAAGAAGCACAAGTAACTCTGAATAAACACACAACTACACAACTCCCCTGGTGGATACAAGAGTGACCAGACAAACTAGGCAGTGACCACTAGCTACATATACACAGCATATCTCAGCCCCATTCAAAGCATTCTCCAGGGGAAAGGAGGGTATAGATTAATCCAGACAAGTGGTTTAGCAAACACTTCTGTTGTATTTTGTTATAAGTTCATAAAGGTTTTCATTCTTTGTAATGACACTGTTATTTTCATGGAATTAATCCAGAAATATGTTTCATAGTCTCAGTGTTTCAAAAGTTATATTAAATAGTATCTGCCTATGTTAAGTGATGAAATCAATGAAACTCAGTTTTTTATTTATTTTTTTAAAGAAATATTCTAATTATTGGTACAGTAGACCTGGTATTCTTACTTAATTCTTTTTTTTTTTTTTTTTT
>JAKSZT010053767.1:9572949-9713750 GCA_026826555.1 Tolypeutes matacus | reverse complement strand
CCGCGCGGACGGGCTTGCCTTCACCAGGAGGCCCCGGGAACCGAACCCGGGGCCTCCCATATGGTAAACGGGAGCCCTACTGATTGAGCCACAGCCGCTTCCCTGTGACTTAATTCTAATTTGGATAATTTCATTTGGCCTATATAAATTTGCCCAAAATTCTATTAGATATGGCACTTTGATTCTGATACTAAACAAACAGTCTTATTATTCTGAACCATTGAACAGTTTCCACATTCAATCCCCCAAATAGGGTTTCCAATGATTCCAAATTAGTAAATATCATTTTGATTTTGAGATGAATTATATATTTTAAACTACTAATGACTGTATCAGCATCTAAAAAGGAGTTTAATTTTTTCTTCTTTTGAAAACTAGCAATCTTGACCCTAACATTGCTGAGAGTTACTTCTGTATGTTTTTCCTTACATATGGGACTACAAAAACAATTCCAGAGGTCAAAGGTTTGGAGAAAAATGTCTTTATTCATAGCAGCTGACATTAAATATTCATTTTTAAAAAACAGTATATAATTCCATTATGTGCTTTAAAATTGTGCTATAGAAGATATTTCAAAACATAATAAGTTCATAATATACTAAGTAACATAAGATTTAAGTGGGTAATATATTTTCATTTTTATTAAGGAGAAATATACTAATAGTAGTTATCTCTGTGTGATAAGCATAATCATGATTTTACTTTCTTCTTTTAACTTTTCTGTATGCTTAATTTTTAACAATGTGGTGGTTTGGAGCTGTATGTCCAGAAAATGGAAAAAAACATGTCCTTAAACTTAATCCATTCCTAAGGGTGTGAACCCATCGTAAAAAGGTCCCTTTGATAAGATTACATCAGTTAAAGTATGGCCCAACACATTCAGGATGGTTCTTAATCCTATTACTGGAGTCATTTGTAAGCAGAATGAACTTCAGAAAAAGAGAGAGGGGGTGGGGAGAGAGAGAGAGACAGAGAGAAAGCCACGGAAGGAGCAGCCAGAAGCTGAACATCAGTGGAAGCTGGATGAGAAGGGAGAGGTGAAAAAAGGCCACCATGTGCCTTGTCATGTGACAGAGAAGCTAAGGACCAAGAATCACCAGCACTCAGTCCCAGAATGTCACAATCTTCTGGAAGAAGCATCACCTTAATGATGCCTTGATTTTGGATTTCACCTAGCCTCCTAACCATGAGCCAATAAATCCCTGTTGTTTAAGCACAGTATTTGCTTGAGCAGCCAAGGAAACTAAAACAAACAATAAACTTTTATAAAAAGAAACAAGCAATTGAAGCTATTCTCTAGGAAAAGATCCTATTACCCTATTTTCCCCTCACTCTAGAGCTCCAAATGAATGTGAAGTGGGACCAAATAAAACCCTCCTTATTTCCATTAATCTCTCTGAGGGATCTATGGAGGAGATAAAAGAGGAAAAGGAAAGATCAGAAGATACAGATAGTGGATGCACTGGTCAAATTTGTAAATGATAATTAATGGAAGAAGCAAACTTTTTACTCCCACCAACCTCCCCCCCTCCCCCCCGGAATAAAAAACTGCAAATCTCTCTTTTAACCTGTAAAGCTTGCCTTTCTAATGATAGTGAGGAGCTAGTTTTCTGTAGGAAAATGATGCTTTGCTGTTGGCATCTTAAACTCTGCATCCAATGGTGTGAACATGTTATACCTCAGCCTGTGCAGCAGACAGATCTCTAAAACCCAAAGGCTCTCTCATCAGCAACTATCAATAAGTAGACTTGTTCTCATGCATTCACAGGATCCATTGCTCATCAACTTTGTAAACAACTGTTATAGTAACAAGACAAAATGGGATATTCTGTACAAGAACTGCTCAAGGGCTTTCCAATAGAACTTTCCGCAATGATGGAAATGTTCTATATAATCTGTCCAGATAAGAACTTGCTGGGGGGTTAGAAGAGATGAGAGGGAGAGAAGGATTATGAAGGAGCTCAGAGAAAACTTTTAAGCATAATGGATATGTTCATAACCTCAACTATAGTAATGGTGTCAATATTTATTTAAAATTTATCACAGTGTACACTTCATGTACTGTTTGTTGTACTTTAATTTTGCCTCCATAAAGCTGTATGTTTGTGCGTGTGTGTGTGTGTGTGTGTGTGTAGCTTACTCTGCAGGAAAAATGTAAGGGATATCCCTTTTGTCAAAGATGTGCTTGAGGACATGTGGCTGGAGTTTCAATTAAAGAACCTGATCTTTGTCGATCCTGAAATTCAGAAATATCAACATTGATGGAAGTCCAGGGGAACCAGCACTAAATGTCTCCTGCAGGAGGGACTGAGTAGTCTCTTGGTAATGAAGTCATTCTAAAAACAGAAAGCACAAATTTGGCTCAAGGACAATGGGTCAGGGTCAAAGGGAATGAGCAATTCTCCATAGAGCTTAAGACTCAGCAATTGAGTTTGTCACTCAGATTTGCAATCTAGCTTTGCCTTGAGGAGCTCTCTAGGGAGAGAGGACTAAAATAGAAAGAAAACAAATAGGAAGAATTCCAAAGAAACTTCTGAAATCCATGAAAGAGCATGGCAGCGAAGATTTGTAACCTACAAAATAGCAAGTAATACTATACCCTCCCCACCCCCACCCTTACCCCACTCCCACCCCCACCCCCCACACAGTTTAGGGTAAGGGAGCGCAAATGCTAGAAACCGAGTTAACACACTGGGCAGAGGAGCCAATAAGGCTAGCTTTTATCAGGACTGGAAAAGTACTCCAATAAAACTAGGTTCAGCACCTTTGGAAGAATCAGCACACCTAAGTAGAAAGCCAGAAAGAAGAAAAATATGGAAGCCACAAGAAATACAAGAGGACCGAGTTTTACTAAGCTCATTCTGTAACCTGCTGAAAGACATTAGGGTGGCAGGGTGGAATTTCCAAAGGATGAAGACAGCCAAAGAATGAGCTTAGTCACTATTTTCATGACCTTATTTTTCATTCTTTTTTCTTAAATTAACTTAGGTTGGTTTCTTTTCGTAGCAATCAATATAATAAAAAATCAAAATGCTATTACCTTTATTTTACAGGTGAAAAAACAGTTAAATGACAACTAACAAGATGCAGAGCTTTTAAAATCCAAGACAGTCTGTGCCAAGATTGTACGTGTAATTATTACTTGTATTCACATGACAAGTTCATCTACTGATATTTTACTGCCTTCCCATACATATTTCAGATCATCTATGATAAAGTAAATCCTTTTTCGTGGACTGGTTCTAATTAGAAATCCCCTAGTTACTATGATGAGCATAAGTGATTGAATAGTAAGTTGTCACAGTAATTACTGGACAGTGGTAATTAGCAGGAGGCCCTCTGACATGAAACTGCCCAAGAAAATTCAAATAAGCAATTAAATCCCACCACCATAATTAAGGTCCATTCATTCAACCAAACAATTACTATGTACCTGCTATGTGCCAAGTGCTGTGCTATTTCCTAGGCTGCAAAGACAAATCCTTTCATGATTTGCTCCCTATTACCACACTTCCCTATTTCCTACCACTATTCCCCTTGCTCATTCAACTCCAGCTACACAAGCCTCAATGCCAGGCACATTCTCCTGTCAGGGCTTTTGCACTGACTTGCAGCATTCTTCTCCCAGATATGAGCATGACTCACTCCTCACCTCCCACAGGTCTTTGCTCAAGTGTCCTCATCTCGGTGAGGTCTTCCCTAACCCTCTACTCAAAGTTATAAACCTGACCGTGCCATTCCTTGTCTCCCTTACTTCCTTTATTATTCTATAGAACTTTTCACCTTCTAATAGATTCTATAATTTTATTATTTATTTCCTTTATTGTTGATCTCCTCCACCTCCCTATAACATAAGCTCTACATGGGTGAGGATATTCAGATATTTTATTAATTGATATCTTCCCAGCACCTAAGAGAGTTTCTGACACATAGTAAAGCACAATAAATATTTGTTGACTGGAAGAGTATGCCTTGGAGAAACCCAATTTAGAACTAGATACATAGAAAAATGTTAACCCATGATACAGTGTCTTACAGTTTAGAAGATGTTGCAATTAATTCAGTGCTATGAGACTTCAGATTGGTCTAAAGCAGTGTTTTTCAAACTAGGCTAAACCAAATGTGCAGAAAAAGAGCATCTGGTTACAGAGGGGGTAAAGGACCAGCTACTTCATTCTTATGCATCTTATCTATTGAGCTTTTCTGTTTAAGGCATTTTTCATTTTTTTTCTTTGTTTGTTTAATGATATCACACCATATTGGGCGGGCATCTGCTTTTCTAGTTTATTTTAATGCTAAGTATAAATTACCTTATCTTTATTTTCCAAAGCAAAAGCTAATTATTATTATAACTTCTCATTGTAAACATCAAACATCTAATTGTGCTGACCTACCACATAATTTAGTATATTGTGCTTTTAATTTTAAACTTAAAGGCTACATCATTTAACCAATTTTCATCCCCAACATTTGCAACACAGTTTACAAATTGGTTTTGTTAGCTATTTTTCCTGTTGGTCCTTAGACTGCCACTTCATAGTTATCATAGGGAGAGCAAGCAGGAGGGATTATTTGTACAGCTATGCCTCACTTTGAACAAATCTGATGCTTTCTATTAAAATGCAAATAGAAACAAAAGATAAATTTAGGAGCAATTACTAGTTTTACATAATTACCCACAACAGAAATCCTCCAGATACAATGGTTTTCTTGCAATTTAAAATGATTTGATTTTCATACATTTAGTGAAGGTATATTCTGCATTCTCTGATTCCTAAAAATGGATGTCTTTTGTGTCAGTATAAGGCAATAAATGCTATTTTTAAAAGGAAAGAAAAAGTAAGGTGTAGCTGGAAAATGAGTGCAAACTCACTAATTATCTGGGCTTAAAAGAAAAAAATACTCAGGAAAAAAGAACTTCAGTCAACTAACATTATTTGGCATCTATTGATGTTCTTAGCTGTCAAATGCGTTACCATGGTGATGCCAGTAAGCCTCTGAAAGGATAACATCATTTTTAGCATCTAAACATTTTTGTTTGTCAAAAATCTACTCAAATTTATTTGTAAGAATATTGTAATTTTCTTTGGTTGATAGCTAAAGGAATTAAGGTTCAGATCCTTGCTCTATAAAAGAGTGAATTAGCACATCTCTGAGTATTTTTTCATTCTTTTAACTAAAAAAAAATGTTTTATATAAAATATAGAACTGTATAATACAGCGAACGCTATTGTAGATGATGGACTACAGTTAAAAGTATAAGATTTTTTTTTTCATGAATTAGAACAAATGTACAACACTAATACAAGTGTTAATAATATGGTGGTATATGGAAAAAATATGCCTAATGTAAACTATGGATGATAGTACTATTTTGATAATTTTTCATCAACTGCAACAAAGGTAACTGCTGTTAAAAAAAAAAAATAGTGCATGCAAATATTCTTGCTGTCCTGATATTGTGATAATCAGGGTAGGCTAAACATTTGCTATATTAGAAACCATGCATGTGTCCCCAGACCTAGTTTTTCTCCCTAGGTCTGGTTTTTAGAATGCTGGTGATAATTTACAACCTGATTTATTATATGACCATCCTGTATGAGAAATGATTGTAACTCTAGGTATCTTTAGACAACCTTAAGAGATATAGCAGGGGGACAGATGTGGCTCAAATGGTTGGGTGTCTGTCTCCCATATGGAGGGATCTAGGTTCGATCCCCGGAACCTCCCGGTAAAAATTAAAAAAAAGAGCACTGGCCACCAGGCCCGGCTCATGGGTGAGCCGCCAGGCCCCGTGAGCCATACAGCAAGATGATGACATAACAGGAGAGCGATACAAGGGAAAGCCAAGATGAGATGTGCTGAAAAACCAGGAACTAAGGTGGCGGAGGCAGTAGGACCCCTCTCTTCCACATCAGAGGTTCCGAGGATCGAATCCCAGTGAAGACAGGTGGAGAAGGATGAGAAGAGAGGGCAGGAAATGGACACAGAGTCGCCCAGTGAATGGACTCAGAAACAGCAAAAACGAGGGTGGGGTGTTAAAAATTGATAAAAGTAAATAAATAAATAAATCCCTGGGGGAAAAAAGTATAGGGGAGTAAGATACGGACTATAGATAGTAGTAATACTTTGATGATGCTCTTTCATAATTTGTTAGCAAATGCTTCACAACAATGGAAAGTATTTGTGGTGGGGTGATGTTTGGGAGCCCTATATGATGATGTTATGCATGTTTATTTTGTAAGTTCACAATGTTTACTGAACACTTATTGTTTAAATATGTTCATGCATGAATGATATACTTCAATAAATTGTTTATTAAAAAAATAGTGCAATTACAAAAAAGGTATCATCAATTGTAGCAAATGTTCCACACCAATGCAAGGTGTTGGTAGTAAGGTGGTGTATGGGAATCCTGTATTTTATCAGTGATTGGTCTGTAAACCCACAACTTTTCTAATAAAAACATTAAAAATTGTAAAAAGTAAAAAATTTTTATAACTAAAATATATGTAGAAATTGTGAAATGTAGAAAATCATAAAGATTTTTTAAGTAACATAATTCTCCCCACTCAGATCTAACTACTGTTAATTTTTACAAAATGCATCCACTCTTGTAACTTTGCATTAATTTATTTTAAACAAAATTGAGATAATAGTGTATTTACAGTTTATAAAACGCTTTCCATATGACACTATAGACATTTTTCCATGTCATTAAGTACTCTTTGAGAACATTTTTTAACAAGGTAGTATTCCATTAAATGGGAATATTCTATTGTAGGACATTTTAATTGTTTTCAATTTTTGCTAATGGTCCCCAAGGCCACCCATGGGTTAAGTATTTACTAAAAGGACTAATGGGACTGCCTATAGTTGTACTCATGGCTAAGTTTTATTATGGTGACACAGTAAGGATGCATAGCCATATCAGTAAAGAGAAAAGATACAACTGGATTCAGGAGAATCTACATAGGCTTCTTTTTTTTTGAAGTATCAGGGGCCAGAGATAGAACTGGTGGGACCTCGTTTGTGGAAAGCCAGAGCTCAACCCTTGAGCCACATCGACTTCCTTAAGTTGTTTTTTTTTTTTTTTTTTTTTTAAAGATTTTATTTATTTATTCATTTATCTCCCCCTTGCTGCTTGTGCTCGCTGGGTCAGCCAACCACGCCGTGCGGGCGGGCCCGCCTTCACCAGGAGGCCCCGGGAACCGAACCCAGGGCCTCCCATATGGTAAACGGGAGCCCTACTGATTGAGCCACAGCCGCTTCCCTTAAGTTGGTTTTTTTTCATTTATTTTGCTTGTTGTTTGTTTGTTTGTTTGTTTGTTTGTTTTTTCAGGAAGCACCTGGAACTGAACCCAGGACCTCCCATGTGGGAGGCAGGAGCTCAACCATTTGATCACATCCGCTCCCTACATAGGTTTTTTTTTTTTCTTATTTTTGTCGGGGGAAAGCGCAGACGCAGTCCCCCACAAACACAAATTATGCAGTCAAGTTTCCCGCATTTGGGGACATCACAGGGGTCAGCAGATCCCCAGTGCAATGGATTGGCGTCGCCCTGGGAAAATCACCTTCGTGATCATGGTATCTCCCCCGCCAGGTAAGTATTACATAGGTTTCTGATGCTCTCTTCCTCTGGGGAGGGTCACACAAAGTGTGCTACTTTTTCCATCAGCAAAAAAAAATGCAGTAATGTGCAATGTTTCTGCCTGAGGAAGCCCATTAGAAACTCAGCACTCAAGATTTTTACTGGGGGCTAGTCACATAGAAATCCTCTGCTCGGCAACTACTAAAATTCCAGGCTCCCAGAAGGAAATATTGAGCATAAAGTACATTATTTATACAAAAGACCTAGATACAGTGAACCACCCTTATTGGTTAGGTAATGGAGGGAATACTTCAAAAGCCAACTTCCCAGATGCAAGCTAAGGGCCAGCTTTGCAAGCAGGCCCTTCTAAAGACTGTGGCTGTAGGCCTTTTCTGTTAGTTCTTTTCTCTACAGTAATATGGTGTTTTACAGTGATCTACTATGTAGGCGCTCAATAAATATGTGCTAAGTGAATCTTCATTATTTCCTTAGCCTGAAATTATAGGAATTAGGTGTATAAATATTTTAGGCCTCTTCATACTTAATCACAGATTGTACCAGTGTGTGACAATGCCTGTGAAAGGGGACCCTTCTGCAATAACAACAAATCTGTGCATTTCTAACCTATTTCCCCCGATAAAATTGAGAATAAGCTTATACATTTCATAGGCTTTGTTTCTTCAAATGTGTCTAAAATATCCTTGAATTATAGTCTCTAAAATTTTGACTCTAATATCTATTATCCATACCATTTCTCACAAAAAATTTGAACTATAGATATTCAAATACAAATACAGACTCTTTCTAAATGAAGAATCTAATTTATATCTTGTCATTATTAATAAATGAAATAACACAAACATTTACATATGTATTATGTGACATGTATAATGGGCCTTGTAGCCGTTTGGTAATTTGATGTAATTATGAATTCCAAAAATATAATTGGATCATGCTTGTAAACTGATCTGTTAATCTGGGCATGATTAAATTATGATTAGGGCATTGACTGGGCCAGGTCAGTAGGGCATTGAGCCCCACTCCTTGGTGGGTGGGGAATCTAATATAGAAGGCAAGGCAAAGGACAGAGGGAGCAGTTTTTGAGAAGCAGTTTTGATATTGGAAAGAAGGCCCCAGGAGAAGAGAAGTGAGCCTTTCACCTGATAGTCTACAGCTGACCTTGTGGAGGAACCAGAGGCGCTAAGCCCAGAGAGAAACACAGCCCTCGGAAGAGAGGAACCCAAGAAGCCTGAACCTGCACAAACATCGGCAGCTGTCTTGTTCCAACACGTGGCAATGGGCTTTGGTGAGAGAAGAAACTTAACGCTTTATGGCCTGGTAACTGTGGGCTTCTACCCCAAATAAATACCCTTTATAAAGACCAACCCATTTTTGGTATTTCACATTAGCACCCCTTTGGCTGATTAATACAGGCCTGTATATTCATTCATTCATTCATCCATTCAACAGACACTTATTGAGCCCACACTATGTGCCTAGGCACTGCTTTAGGCATTGGCAAACTGGAGTGACAAATGAGTATAGGGCACAGAGGTACTCAATAAATGACAAATAAACAAAGACCATAAAGATCTAAGCACGTCTCAGGAAGTGAAAGCAAGTGTTGATGACGAGTGATAAGTGAGGAGGTCAGGGGTATATAATGAGGTCAGAAGGGAGACTGGGGCCAAATCCCATAGGCTGGGAAATAAATGCAAGGAGTTCTTATTTAATTCTAAATGTAATGAGAAACCATTGGGGGGTTTAGGCAGGGATCTAATTTTCAGAGCACTCTTTGAAGTTGCTCTGGCTGCATTTGTTTAAATAGGTCATACATTCCCATGGTTCAAAATCTCAAACACACACACACACACACACATAAAAACGTATACAAAAAAATACCGTAAAACTTAGAGACTTAAAATAACAAACAGGGGGATGGATGTGGCTCAAATGGTTGGACATCCGTCTCCCATATGGAAGGACCTGGGTTCGATCCCCGGGACCTCCCGGGAAAAAAAAAAATAATAATAATAACAAGCATTTATTATTTCACAGTTTCCATGAGTCAAGGATTTGGGAGTGGCTTAGCTAGGTGGTTTTGTCTCAGGGTTTCTTGTGAAGTTGCAGTAGGTGTATCGGCAGGTACTATGGGCATTAGAAGGCTTGGCTGGGGAAGTAGCTCTGCCTCCAAGGTGGATCACTCACATAGCTGTTGTCAGGAGGGCTCTGTCCCTCAACACATGTACCTCTCCATTGTCCTGTTTGAATGTCCTCAGAACATGGCAGTGACTTCTTCCAGAAACCGTGATCCAAGAGAACTAGATAAAAGCCACACAAGCTTTTATGACCAAGCCTCAGAGGTCACACTTCATTATTTTAGCAATGTCCTATGGGTTACACAAATCAGTCCTATTCAAGGTAGAAGCGGACTACAAAAGGTCATGAACACCAGGAGATGGAGATCATGGGAAACTATCTCACTAGCAATGCATCCATAAAAAGACCTTGACCAAAATGAGGAAATGATAAATACAAATGAGTTTTTATGGCTAAGAGGTTTCAACGTGAGTCGGGAGGTTATTCCAGAGGTTACGCTTATGCACATCTCAGCAGGATCTCATTGACTGCCACAGTAAACTGTGCCTCAAATAGTGGGGCTCCTGAGAGTTCTAGAGACATCCAGACACTGTAAGCAGGGCAGACAGCTCAGGAATTTGGCAGCCTGTCAGTGGGCCTTACTAACCCAGTGTAACAGAGTTAGATTCATTTATAGTTTCCCTACACACAGCTCTTCTGCCCCTTTTATTTGAATCTATAATTAACACTATACTTGATAAATATATGTCCCATAGACTTAAATCTTTGGTCCATCCATGTGCCAGTTGAGCCGTGAATCTCAGCAGAGTTGCAACACCTACTCTCCAGTTCCTGGACTCACCCAGAACAACTAACAAGGAGATGATGATGGTCAATGCCTATCCCAAGGAACAGAGAGTAACTGCAACTGCAAGCAAGATAGTTCCATCCATCTGCCTCATGGGTTCTAAGCCCCCTCTGAATTAGAAGCAGAGTGGGCATCACCATCCCAAAATCATCAATATTGGGAATGAACAATGGACTAAAGTATACATTATTATTCTACTATATACTTATTATTATTCTAGCAATGGAAGAACTTTTATCATTGATATGGGGGCAGTGGCCACCAGAGGTTCTGGGGGAAGAGAGAGGGAAGAATGGTTGTAGTGTGAGGGCATTTTTGGGACAATGGAATTGTCCTGCATGTCATTGAGCTGATGGATATGGGCCTTGATATATTTTGTCATAGGCTACAGAATTGTGTGGGACAGAGTGTAGACTATAGTGTAAACTATGGTCCATGGTTGGTAGCAGTGCTTCAATATGTGTTCATCGATTGTAGCATATGTGCCACACTGGTGAAGGATGTTGTTAGTGTGGGAAAGTGTGGGAGGGGAAGGGAGTGGGGCATGTGGGATCTCCCTAAATTTTTTGTGTAACATTTATGTAATCTAAAGCTTCTTTAAAAATGAAAAAAAAAATTAATTAAAAAAAAAAAGTTGGTTACCATACTTCATCAGTATTTTTTTCCCAGAAGATAAACAACAGTAACAATTCATTTTTTATGCAAATTCAATCTAATTTCTATCTTTCTAAATTACTCACCTTTCAAGTCCTATTTCAGACTTGCTATCTTTCCTGAGCTCCTCACATTGGTCAGAAAATATCATCTCTCCCTCAATGATTCCTTCCAAGAATTTTGTGCCTAGAAGTCTCATTAAAGATTAAGAACCAAAGAGAAATAGAAAATTTGGGGTAGAAGACAGTAATGAATTTGGTTTTGGAAATATTGAGTTTGAAGTGTCAATTGGACAGCCAGGTGAAGCTATCTCAGAGGTAGCAAATATATATGTATGGCAAATAAATAAATATATATTATACATATATATATTTAAGATTAGTCTGAATTTAGAAGAACAATGAGACATATCTATTTTGATGTTGCCAGATCACATACAGATTTATTTTTTTAGGAGGTACCAGGGATTGAAGCCAGGACCTTGTACATGGGAAGCAGGTGCTGAACCACTGAGCTACATCCACTCCCCAATGAGTTATTTTTTTCATTTGTTTGTTTGTTTTTAGGACATAACGGAGATCGAACCTAGGACCTGGTATATGGGAAGCAGGTGCTCAACCACTTGAGCTACATCTGCTCCCCACATATAGGTTTTTAAGTCACAAGTTTACATGTAAACTTGGAGGGACTAACTAGAGTAAAGATATGGCATGAGATGAGAAGACAACCAGAACATTGAGAACCCAATGAACAGGAGTCCATAACTCATTGTTCATTCATTCAAGAAATACTTTTTCAGCACCCACAATGTGTGGATGGTAGCAGGAAAATCTGGTATCACCAAAGCAAAGGGAAATAGAAATATATAGGAAGCTTAGGTACATACAAAAAGGTCAAAATGAGAACTGAGAATTATCTACTGATTTTAGCTAGATGGAGATCTTTCATGGCATTAAAAAAGAGGTAAACTATAGATGACAGCAGGTTGAGAGGTAAATGGGAAGTGAGGAAGTAGAAAGTGTAGACCCAGAGCCAAATTCGCATAGGTGGAACATGTGCAGTCACAGGGGACCACAGTCTCCCCTCTTAGTTTAATTCTCCACTGTTGTTGTCTTCACATTCTTTATAATTGTTTAACAAGAGGCCCTGACTTTTCATTTTGTGTTGGGATCTGCAGCCTATCATGTATAGAAAATACTTTAAAGAAGGTCAACCAAACAAGGACAGAGAGATAAGGTAGCAAGCAATAGAAATGTTATACAGACAGCAGAAAGTTCTTTTATTTCATAATCATGGCTGTTGCTTTGGATACGGTTGATATTTTTATCTTATATTGAGAAAGACAGGTTTAGGAGAGGGAGGGAGTGGTAGAAAAGAGGTTGAAGGTACAGAAGAAAGAGGAGATGGGTGATAGAGTATAATAGGAAGTAGAAAAAAGAGAATGAGAGCCATAAAGCCCAGGTAGACATCTCATTCTTGAGACTAAAAGAGAAAAGATGATGATAAAGAGAAAGAAATAGAGTATTTTTTTCTGATGGCTTATTTATCCTAATGGGGGAAAAATTGAGGGAGAAAAAGGAGATTGTTGGACAGAGAACTTGATGAGAAAAAAAAAAAAAAAGTTTAATACTAGAAGGAAATGGAAGAGAATGTTTACCCAAAGCAGGTAAAAGGGTCAATATATTATACTGAGAGTTCAACTTAATACACTGTTTAATGTAGATGAATCTCAAAAAAATTATGTTGACTGAAGGAAATCAGAGGAAAAAAGAGGTAGATATTTATAAATCCATTTATATAAAATTTTAAATGCAAGTTAATTTATAATGATAAAAAGCTGATCACTGGTTGCCTAGGGATGGAAGAGGGCAGGGAGGGGGGAAGGGATTACAAAAGGGCACAAGAAAACTTTAGGAGATGATGGATTATTTTCACTAATAGTTTTTTGGATGTATACATATGTCAAAATGTATCAAATTGTACACTTATCAGATTGTACCTTTTAAAACTACAGTACCAGGATTTCTGTTGGAATCCTGGTTGATACACTACCTAAACTCAAAATACCACAATAATATGTGCGAAATTACATTGATTTAAATTTATATTTCAAAGCACCCAGACATTCCAAACAGTATTCACTACTTTAAAGAATTGATTCTGTGATTATCACCAATGTGAATTTCTTTATTCTGCTTTGTGCTCAGTTTATATATTGACTTTCTATTTATTCAAACTATAAACTTACCTGAAAAATAGCACTGGGAAAGATTGATGATAGTCATTCAAGAAACCACATGAAACTGTTGGAAGGACATTGAATTTCTACGTACAAAAAAATTCCAAATACCCAGGGACTATTTCACATTTCTTTTTTCATAAAAGCAGAATTTAAAAGTAATTAAGTAGTTGAAATATAATTTCTCAGAATGACCTTTATTCATCCAAGCATCTCTTACCTAAAATTCTAAAAATAAACTAGTCTCTCAATTTTTCAATTCATTTTTCAGACTATCATCCAACAAATATTGTTAAGCTAGTCAGTGGAAGGCATTGGTCTATGACCTGGGGATGCAGCAGACATTATAATTACTTATTCCTATTAAAAAACCCCACTCACTTCCCATTGATTATAGTGTCTATACTCATTGGTAAGGCAACCATCATCTTTCATAAACAGAGCTAAATTTATATCCAGAGTCATTTCGCAATACACTTTGGGTCAGCAGTTATCAAACATCCTGGTCTTAGGGTACATTTAAACTTTAAAAGTTATTAAAGACCCCAAAGAGCTTTTGGTTATGTGGATTATATACATCAATATTTATTCTATTTATAATTAAAACTGTGAAATGTTTAAAATGTTTATTAAATTGAATTATTTTTTGGAAATAATAAATTCATTTTATATTAACATAAATGGCATATTATTAATAAAAAATAGCTAAATGTTCCCCCCCAAAATTAGTAAGAAGAATGGCATTGTTTTACATTTTTTCAAATCTCTTCAACATCTAGCTTAATAGAAGACAACAGGATTCTCATCTGCTTCTGCTTTAATCTGTTGTGATATGTTTCTTAGTTGAAGCATATGAAGAAAAAACAGCCTCATATAGATATGTAGCTGGAAAAGGGAGGACCTCACAAAACCCCTGAAAGCATTTCAGGGACTCCCAGTGGTTCTTTCCCCACATTTAGATGCATCTTTTAACATGACTTATTTGCTGTATTCACAGGCCACTTTTGCCTTGCTTTTCTAGTTACCTCCCCTTGTAGTTACCTCTGCTTTTCCTTCTCCGCTCCCATTTCCCATCCCATCCCCAAACATGAGAAACTGTCCTCATTTTTCAAGTTTTGGGTCAAATATCACCTCTCTATGAAGACTTCTTTGATCCCCATAATCAAAATCAATCAATCATAATCTTGTTAATTTTCATATTTCTAGTGTCAGCCGTAGCCTACACAGACTGAGCATGGCAAGGTATTTAAAAAATTTTAATGCAAGATGCTGCAGAAGGGTAAGATATTTGATATTTAGGAGTAATAGATAATAAGTATCAGAGTCAATAATTTCTTCCATGTGACGAAGTCTTTCATATGTGATACTGATTTAGAAAAATGGCTTTCTTCAGATGAAAAAAGCAGGAGTTTCTAAAATTCCAACCTCTACCAGTATAGATCAATGGGCATTCAAGCTCCTGGTATTAACACGGTGGAATAAAATTTGGCATTTCCCCTTTCATTTTTTAAAAATATCTCCAAAGAAACAAGAAAAATGAGAAATGGAAAAGAAACACTCTCACAAATCTAAAAGGTAGAAGCCACAAATAGGAAGAAGATATAGGCAAAGCTTAGAGAAAGAATGTACTAGGCCACAGAGCTCAGAAAGAAACTCAGCAGAGCACATTTTCCAAGTATATGACACTATTGGAAGTACAAAATAGAAAGGAAGAACATCAGCCAAATATATCAATTTTTAGCATTTAATCTAGTAAAGCTGGGATTGTGTAATAGAATGAAGAATCGCATATATGTCATATATGTAGGAGGCAGTGTGACAATAAACTGGTAGAGAGAGAAAGACATTTTAAAAACTCTGCACAGTGAGCTAACCTGAAAGGAGACCTTAGTTGGTTGAGGAGAAGTAAAAGCTAAAAGAACTCACTGATACGCACAAACATTTGTCATAGAAAGAATATCTGTTAGCCTGGAACAGGCTGTAGGTCTCCCACATCAACCTCTTGTAAAAAGTCATTCAATGAAGGATTACCTCATTCAAATATGAATAATATTTAAAAAGTAATCACCAGTGATATCAGTGAAAATACAGAGTAAGAACTTCCAAAAATTCACCCCTCCATAAGAGCATCAAAAAAAGCTGGCAAAAATTGTCAAAATCAGCATTTTAAGAATTCTGAAAACTAACCAAAGTTGTACAGCAATACAGGGAGTACTTATGCAAGAAAAATGGTTGAATGTCTGTACGAACAGCAAGCTTTGTGGTTTTAACTTACCTTAGTCCCATCCCCCTTTCCAATTCAAGCTGTAGCCTTGAAAATAACAGCCCACATTCCTGGTAGCAGAGGGAGAAATTGGACTTCATTCCTAAAGAATTGTCATTATTTAACCTCTCTGGGAGTTCCCTAGAAGACCTAATTCAAAAAGCTTTTCTCTATCAGTTGCCCACTGCTAAAATCTTCTCCCCAAGGGGACATTTGTTAAAAATATTTACTGGCAAATAATGTAATACCACAACTGCCTGAAGTAATGGGTGTATAACAGTTGGGGCGAACAACAGACTTACCAAAAAGCTTAAAAGTAAAAGCTGAGGAATGATATATCTACATGAGCTTTGAAAAATTTCAACATATTCCTGGGAAGCTAGGAGACCATGCATAGGCACAAAGTTGTATGCATTCTCAGAAAAGACCTGAGAAGGCCACAGGCTCTCATCTCTGACTGTCCTTGAAGTTGTACAAGCAGTAAGTGAAGTTTAAAGCAGAGTTGTAATTTCCCTGGCTGAGTGGTGAAGGCATGACTCAACATGACATAGAGCCACTCAGTCAAGACAGGGAGATTTATTACTTCCAGGCATTTAAGAATATCTCTCTGCCAGGCCCTGCAAGCCGCACAGCAAGATGATGACGTAACAGGAGAGTGACACAAGGGAGAGCCAGGATGAGACGCACTGAAAAACCAGGAACTAAGGTGGCGCAGGCGGTAGTAGGACACCTTTCTCCCACATTGGAGGTTTTGAGGATCGAATCCCAGGGAAGACAGGAGGAGAGGGATGAGAAGAGAGGGCAGGAAATGGACACAGAGAGTTGCCCAGTGAATGGACAGAGAAACAGCAAAAATGGGGGTGGGGGGGAATGGATAAAAGTAAATAAATAAATAAATCTTTTTAAAAATGTATAGGGCAAGAAGATTTGGACTACAGTTAGTCCATTACTTGGACTATGCTCTTTCATAATTTGTTAACAAATGTTTCACAAGAATGCAGGATGTTTGATGGGGGGGTGATGTGGGGAAGCACCCTGTATGATGTTATGCATGTTTGTTTTGTAAGATCACGATGTTTACTGAACACTTATAGCTTATGTATGTTCATGTATGAATGATATACTTCAATAAATTGTTTTTTAGAAAAGAATATCTCTCTCCATTAATTAGCAGATGACTAAATTAATCAAATGGAGACTTCAATGGCCACAAATGACAAGGAATGCAGACTACATGGATTTAATTCAGAAAAATCACTGAACAAACAACAACCTAAGTACGCTGCAACAACAACAAATCCTGGGAATGAGAAATGGAAAAGAGAAAGGAGAAGAAAGGTGAACAGGGCATGAGGAACCTGTGGGACACCACCAAGCATTCCAGTATATGCACTGTGGGACTCCCAAAAGGAGAAGATAGAGGGAAAGGGACAGAGAGAATATTTGAAGAAATATTGGCTGAAAACTTCCAAAATTTAACAAAAGACATTAATATACATATCCAAGATGCTCAACAAATGCCAAATAATATAAACCCAAATAGAACCACATTGCAGCATATTATAATCAGTCAATGCCAAAGAGAGAATTCTGAAAGCTGCAAGAGAGAGACAATGTGTCCTATGCAAAGGAACCTCAATAAGATTAAGTGCCAATTTCTCATTGGAAACCATGGAGGCAAGAAGGCAATGGGATGACATATTTAAAAGAAAAAAATTGCCAACCAAGAATTCCATATCCAGTAAAAACTATCTTTCAAAAATGAGAGAGGGATTAAGACATTCCCAGATAAGCAAAAGCTGAGGGACTTCATCACTAGATCAGCCCTACCAGAAATCCTAAAGGGAGTTCTATACATTGTAAAAAAAAAAAAAAAAAAAAAAAAAAAAAAAAAAGGATATTAGACAACTGACTGAAGCCACATGAAGAAATAAAGGATTTCTGGTAAAGATTATGACATGGGTAAATATAAATACCAGTACTATTGTATTTTTTATTTATAACTCCACTTTTTTACTTACTACAGGACCTAAAGGAAAATGTAATGATAAGCAATAGTTTGGGGCCCAATGTATAAACATGTTTGTGACAAGAACTACATAAAGGTGGGGAGAAAGAGGGGTACTGGAACATAGCTTGTGATACTATTGAAGGTAAGTTGATACCAAAGCAAATGAAATTGTCAAAGATTTAGGATGTTAATTTTTTTTTTTTTTTTTTTTTTAAGATTTTATTTATTTATTCATTTATCCCCCCCTTGCTGCCTGTGCTCGCCGGGTCAGCCAACCACACCGTGCGGGCAGGCTCGCCCTCACCAGGAGGCCCCGGGAACCGAACCCGGGGCCTCCCATATGGTAAACGGGAGCCCCACTGATTGAGCCACAGACGCTTCCCATAGGATGTTTTTTTTTTTTTTTTTTTTTTTTTTTTCCCATAGGATGTTAAATTTAATACCCATGGTAAATACAAAGAAAATATCAGAAATACACAAGGTTGGGGGCGGATGTGGCTCAAATGGTTGGGCGTCCGTCTGCCATATGGAGGGACCTGGGTTCGATCCCCGGGACCTCCTGGTAAAAAAAAAAAAAAAAAAGAAATACACAAGGTCATAGGGTAAGAAATTAGAGTACAGGTTGCCAGGGGTGGAGGGCAGAGGGAATGGGGACTTAATGCATAATGGACATAGGGTTTGTCTGAGGATATTGGAAAGTTTTAGTAATGAAAATGGTGAGAGTACAACAATTTTGTGAACGCAATTAGTCCCATTGCATAGTATGCTTGGGAGTGGTTGAGATGACAAAGTTTACGTTATTTATATTTTCCACAATTAATTTTAAAAAAAGAGTGACTAAAGAGAAAACAACAGTTAAATGCAATACATGAACCTGATTAGGATCTATCAAGGGAGAAGAAAGGCTCAAAGAGACATAATTGGGACATATAGTAAATTTTGAATCTAGACTCTAAGCTTTATATCAATGTTATATTTCTTGAACTTGATAACTATGCTTAAGGTGACTACATAAGTGCATATTCTTGTTCTTGGGAAATGTGCATGGTGGTATTAAGTATACAAGGAGCATGATGTATACTCAAGTCTTCAGGAAACAGATTGCTAAATAGGTAGGTGATAGATGAAGGAAAGAAAGGGAGGGAGGGAGGGAGGGAGGTAAGGAGAAAAATAATAAATGTGATAAAATGTTAAAACTGATGTATATGGGTGTTTTAGTTTGCCAAAAGGCTGCCAATGCACAGTACCAGAAATGTGTTGACTTTTATAAAGGGTATTTATTTGGGGTAAAAGTTTACAGTTCCAAGGCCATGAAAAGTCCAACTCAAGGCATCATAAAAGGTGCTTTCTCACCAAAGTCAGCAGCCACATGTTGAAGCAAGATGGTAAGCAATCTCTGCCTAGGTTTCAGCCTTTTCCTCCAGCATCCTCCTTCAGGCTCAGCTGCTCTGCTTTCTTCCTGATTTCAGCTACAATCTGGAATAGGGCTTGGTTGTTTTGCTCTCTTCCCAAGTTGATCTGTAAGCTATAGGCATATAGCAGAGCTGGTCTCTCATGAGCTGCTCCATGGGCCCAGCCTTTTGGGACTTCATGCTTAAGCAATCATTTCTCTCTCACACAGCAGAATCAAATATGCAGGCTCCCTTTTTCCTCTTCTTTCTATGTGAATCCAATTATATCACACCCAGCAAGGGGGCAGGGATTCAACCTGAGGTCAGGCCTCACTGATGTAGTCCAATGAAAAGCCCTACAGCAGTCTTAACAGGTAATCTAATCAAAGGCCCCTCAACTGAATTTAATGCAATAAAAGGGTACATACCCAGAGGAATAGATTAGTTTACAAACATAATCTTTCTCTTTTGGGATTCACATAATAATCTCAAACTGTCATAATGAGTATCTGGTGGGTAGGGGTATGTTGGAGTGCTCTGTATGAAATTTGTATTATTTTTGTAATTGTCTTGTAAGTTTGAAAATATTTCAAAATTTAAAAATTTATATATATATAAGAAACAAAAAGGAATAAAAACGGCACACTATAAAAGATATATTTAACACAAAACAAGGCAGTAATGGAGGAATAGAGGAACAAAAAATATAAAGAAAACAAATAACAAAATAGCAAACATAAATCCTACCAATCAGTAATTACACTAAATCTAAATGGATAAAGCTCTCCAATTAAAAAGCAGAGATTGGTAGTATGGATTAAAGAATGTGATCTAACTGCATGATGTCTTCAAGAGACTCACATTATATTCAAGGACACAAATAGCTTTAATGCAAAAGGATTCAAAAATATATACCTTGCAAACAGTAACAAGATTATAGTTGTTTTGTCTAAAATAATATGAGAAAAGAATTCGAATTTAAGACAAAATTTGTTATTGGAGACAAAGAAGGACATTTTATAATGATAAAAGGGTCCATTCATCAGGAAGACCTGAAAATAATAAAGATATATGAACCTAACACCAGACTCTCAAACTACCTGAAGCAAAAACTGACAGAAGTGGAAGGATAAATAGACAACTCAACTAAAATAATTGGAAACTTCAAAATCCTAAATTCAATAATACATAGAACAACTAGACAGAAGATTAGCAGGGAAGTAGAATACCTGGATACCATTAACCAACTAGATGTAACAGATATATATAGAACACTACCAAACAAAAACAAAATCTACATTCTTCTCAAGTACACATGGAACATTCTCCAGATAGATCACATATTAGGCTATAAAATAGTCTCAATAATTTAGAAGGACTGAAATCATAGAATCCATATTTGGATTAAAATTGGAAAACAATAATACAAAGAAATTTGGGAAAGGCAGAAATATGTGAAAATTAAACAACACACTTCTAAATTACCACTTGCTAACAAAAGAAATCACATGAGAAATTAGAAAACACTTTGAGATAAGTGAAAATGAAAATAGAGCATACCAAAACTTACAGGATACAGAGAAACCAGGGATCAGAAAGAAATTTATAGTTGTAAATATTTGCATTTCAAATGAATAACCTAACCTTTCAACTTAAGAAACTCGAAAAAGAGCAAACTAAACCCAAAGCAAGCAGAGAAAGGAAATACTAAAAATTAGAGCATAAATAAATGAAATAGAGAATACAAAAAAATGAAAAAAAAGTAGACGAAGACATTATAAGAAAAGAAAACTACATACCAATATCCCAATATCCCTTATGACTACAGATGCAAAAATCCTCAACAAAATGCCAGCAAGCTGAATCCAACAGCAACATGAAAAAGTATTATAGGGGGGCGGCTGTGGCTCAGTCAGTGGGGCTCCCGTTTACCATGTGGGGGGCCCCCGGGTTCGGTTCCCGGGGCCTCCTGGTGGGGGCGGGCCGCCCGCATGGCGTGGTTGGCTGACCCGGCGAGCACAGGCAGCAGGGGGGGATAAATGAATAAATAAATAAATAATCTTTAAAAAAAAAAAAAAGAAAGAAAAAGTATTATACACCATGATGAAGTAGGATTATCCCAGTAATGCAAAGTTGGCCTAACATCCAGAAATCAACTAATTTAATATATCAGATCAATACAATAAAACAAAATGACATGATCATCTCAATAGACACAGAAAATGCATTTAACAGTATTGAAAACCCTTTCATGATTTAAAAAAAAACAAAACACTAAAAAACCTAGACTAGAAGGAAACTTCCTGAACCTAATAAAGGGCAAATATGAGAAACTCAATCACAAAAGCCTAAAAGCTTTTCTCGTAAGATCAAGAACAAGAAATGGTTGTCTACTCCCATCAATTCTATTCAATACTGTACTGAAGAGATTCTAACCAGGGAAATTAGGCAAGAAAAAGAAATATAAGGCATCTAGATTGTAAAGAAGGAATAAAACTACCCTTATTTGCAGATAACATGACTTTATATAGAGATAATCCTAAAAATAATCCACAAAAAAACGATTAAAGTTAATAAACATATTCACAATACAAGCAAATATATAAATATTAATTATATTCCTATATATTAGCAATGAACAATTGAAAAATTAAATTAAGAAGTAATTGCATTTATAATAGCATTAAAAATAGTAAAATAGGAATAAATTTAACCAAAAAATGCCTAACTAGTACACTGACTATAAATATTGCTGAAAGAAATTAATGAAAATATAAATAAATGGAACAATTTCCATGTTCATAGATTAGAAGACTTAATATTTTTAAGGTAACAATACTCCTCAAATTGACCTATAGATTTTTAAAAATCCCTATCAAAATTCCAACTGCCTCTTGACTGAAATGGACAAGCTGATACTAAAATTCATATGAAATTGAAGGGACCCAGAAGAGCCAAACAATCTGGTAAAAGAAGAGAAAAATTGGAGGACTCATGCGTCCTGATTTCAAAACTTACTATAAGGATATAGAATTAGCATAAGGATATAGAGAAGTGGAATCAAATTTAGAATGCAGAGATAAACCCATGTGTCTATCTATAGTCAATTTTTGACTAGGGTGGCAAGACCATTCAATGGGGGAATAAAGTCTTTTCAAGAAGTGTTGTTGCCGATGTTCAAACGAACATTAGTCACAATTGCCAAAAGTTGGAACAACCCAGGTGTCCATCAATAGACGAATGGATAAACAAACTGTGGTCTAGTCACTAGACGGAATATAATAAAGCTGTAAGAAGAAATGAAGTCGTAAAGCATATGACAACATGGATGAACCTGGAGGACATTATGTTGAGCGAAGCAAGCCAGACACAAAAGGACAAATACTGTATGATTGCCTGCTATGAACCAAATATATTGTGTAACATATTGTTTGATTTTTTAAAATTTTATATGTATCCAGGACATTTAATTGAGAAATGTGTGTATTTATTCATCTGTGTTTACTTTTTAGTTTTTAATCATTTATATTTTCAATTATTAAATGTACAAAATAAAGTTAAAAAAAAAAAAAGAAGAAGTGGTACTGGATCAACAGGCTATCCATACACAAAAGAATAAATTTGGACCACTACCTCAAACCATGTACAAACAAAAACTCAAAAGGGATTAAAGTCCTAAATGTAAAAGCTAAAACTATAAAACTCAAGCAAAAACATAAGAATAAAACTTTGTGACCTTGGTAGAGGCAAGGGTTTCTTAGATATGACCTCAAAAGCATAAGCAACCAAATAAAAAATAGATAAATTGGACTTCATTAGTCTTAAAATATTTTATGTGTTTAAGGACACTATCAAGAAAGTGAAAAGTAAACCCACAGAATGGGAGAAAATATTTGCAAATAATATATCTGATAAAAGTCTAGTGCCCAAAATATACAAAGAAATCTTACAACTCAATACTAAAAAGACAATTAATTTAATGAAAAAAATGGGCAAAGCTTTGAATAGATATTTCTCCAGAGGAGATATGAAATGACCAGTAAGTACATGAAAAGATGCTCAAGAGCATTAGACTTTAGAGAATTAAAGTCAAAACTACAATGAGATACCACTTCATACCCACTAGGATGGCTATTAAACACACACACACATGCGCGCACTCAATGGGAAATGAGTATTGGTGAGAATGTGGAAAAATTGGCACACTTACCTTCGCTGGTGGGAATGGAAAATGGTGCCACCACTGTGGAAAACAGTCTAGTAGTTCCTCACAAATTAAACACAGAATAACCATATGACCCATCAACTCCATTCCTAGGTATATACCAAAGAGAACTGAAAACAAGTTCCTACAAAAACTTGTACACAAATGTTAATAGTGGCATTACACATAACCAAAAAGGAAACAACCCAAATGTCCATCAACTGATGAATGGATAAACAAAATGAGGTATATCCATTAAATGGAGTATTTTTATGCCATAAAAAAAGGAATGCAGTACCAATATATGACATTATGGAAAAACCTTGAGAACATTATGCTAAGTGAAACAAGCCAGACCAAAGGCCACATATTATATGATTTCATGTACATGAAATCTCCAGAATAAGCATATTTATAGGGACAGAAAGAATTTTAGTGGTTTCCAGGGGCTAGGGAAGAGGAAGATGGGAATTGACTTCTAAGAGGTACAGAGTTGTTTGAGGGGGTTGTGAAAATGTTATGAAATTCCATAGTGGTAATGGCTGCACAACTCTGTGAATATACTAAAAGCCACTAAATTGACACCTTAAAATGTTGAATTTGGTGATATGAGGATTATATCTCAATTTTTTAAACACAGAATCTATAAAAAAAATAATGCAACAAAAATTAAGGAAAAACAAACAAAAAATAAATAACAAATGAGTATCCACAACAAAAATGCTACCAAAGGGGAGTAGATAAGGCACAAGAGGTTGAGTGCCTGCTTCCCACATGTCAGGTCCTGGGTTCAGTCCCCCGTGCCTCCTAAACACACACAAAAAACAAACAACAAGCAAACAAATAGAAAAACCAAATCAGGGGAGCCAGTGTGGCTCAGTGATTGAGCACTAGCTTCCCACATAAGAGGTCCCGGGTTCAATCCCTGGCCCTGGCATCACCCCCCCCCCAAAAAAAAGAAAGAATAGACAAAAAATGAAATCAATAACAAAATAAAAAGAAAATTAAAAGCAATTGCTTTTATAAACTAAGAGCACAAAGTAAAAAGATAAGTGCTTACAGAAGATAATGAAATACTTTAAAAGGAAATGAAACATGAGCTGGTAGAGTTCAAAAAAAAAAATGGAAGAAAAAAAATTAAAAGACCTCAAAAAAGGAAATCATTATGAAAGCAGAAAGAAATGCCTTACATATAAAACATAATGTCTTCAGAATGTATTAAAGGAGACCTTAAAATTTCAGCATTAAATGGATCTAGGAAATAGCTATGCCTATTGAAAGATAATTAATTTTTTTAATTTTATGAAATGTTGAATTTGATGTAATTACAGAAACTTAGATTTTTCTACAATTGATAGTAAAAGCTTTGATACAAGGAAGTAACTATTCTGACACAGACCAAGACTAATATACCACCACAAGAAGTTATCAGCAAGCAATATAGAATTGTGAGGGAAAAGGAGAAAAGAATCTAAACAAGACCATGACAAAGTTTTTATTTAGTCATAATGCACTTGTAGGAAAAAATTCAAATTTATCATCAGAACTACCATATAATGCTACCTTCTTAAATATAATAATAAACACAAGGGAAAATATGGAAAAGTTGTTAGAAGTAATAACTTCTGAGTGGTTGGGTGATGAGTGAATTTTATCATATTCATTTGGCTTATCTGTGTCCCATTAATCTGTTTTATCATTTTTTTTTTCTGAACATGTCATAATAAAATAAATAAAAACAATGCTATATATTAATCTTTGTTATATAAATATATCTATGTTTAAGGTACCCAAAGGGTTCTCAACTTCATATCATTCTTATTCCATAGTTTGGATCATATTTTTTTATTATTATCATCAATATACACTCTCACATAAATGGATCCTTCAAGTGTGTTGACTCAGAACTTCACTCGGTCCCTACCAGATACTGATGCTCCCTCCTTCCAGCTGAATAAGCAGCTGGATCGAACTGCCTTAAGGATTTTTCCTGTCTAGGTTTTACAGGAGATGGGGGAACATAAGTTACAGCCACAAAATGGGTGCCCCATCACTATCTTAACTGATAGTGAAAAGTATTTAATTGTCCAAAAAATATTTTTCCCTTGGTGCATCACAATTTTTTAAAAGTTGTGGCTGGTATTTGTTTAAGAAAAACAGCAGTTCTGGCCCTTGTTAAAATAGAATACTTCTAAGTGTAGCAAAATGATCTGCCAAAGAGCTGCTATATGTGTTTACACGTGTGTAATTAGCCTTAAATTCTCACAAAACATTATAAAATGACTGAAACTCTCACTGCTATGGAAAATAGCCAGGTACATAATCTTTTCAAAGCTTGGAATAATGAATTTTTTGAATGATATATAAAGAACCTAGTAGATCAACCTTACGGAAAATACAGCTTTAAAATGCTGCAAGGATATTTGTGCAATGTATTCATCTTCAATATTTAAATTACATACAGCTGAAAATAAAATTTAAGTAAATGATAATATTTACATTTTTCTAATGTTTGTGGTATTAATTAGATTAGATATCTTAAAATATTTTCTATCATCACACCTTTTATAAATTCTAACTGTAGCAAAATCTCATCCATCTGATTCATGTTTCCCAGCTCCACACCCCATGCCATGTTATGTTTTATCCTAACCATCTTGTAAGTATTTTGTTGGATGGAAAAGCAGTAAGTAGAGTGCAACTACTGCAATAAAATATACCCTTCTTATGTAGCATAGTAATGCTTTTCATATACCCAGAAATATTTTTAAAATATTGATTTTTTTTACAATACAAATTAAAGGCCAGAGGCAAACATTATCATTAAGATCTTCTGAAGTTGTGAAGTTAGTATAAACTCAAATTCACTGTAAATACCGTAACACAGCTTTCAAAAAGTTCCATGAGAGAATGAAACCAAGGTTAATTTCTTTACTGCAATTTAAAAAAAAAAAAAAAAAACCCTCTCTACATTAAGTTTCATGATTCACTATACTGCTTTTGGGAGATTGGGATTTATAATGTCAAACCAGAGTTCTCCCCCCTTACTTTGAGAGCAAACGAAGTAGCAGTACCTTTAGGTGGATTACAGTAATCATAGGCCGCACACTCTAAGGTTAATAAGTCCCTGGTTTCTACTCTTCACAGCCACTCAAACTAAAGTGCCATGAGCACAGCAATTGATTGCTTTGATACGATAACAAGACACAGTGTGAGTTCATCACTTTAGATCAAATAAAAAATTTTAAAACTCTAAAAATCCTCGCGCCACTCAATGAAAATGTTACTGAGCCTGCCCAAAATGTCATAATGTCATAGTGATAGAAGTTGGCACTGAAAATCAGTGATGTATCTGGTTAAGGAATATCTTGATCTCACCCAGCATATGGCAGGCCCTCAAAATATCTTTGTTGAATGGCAAATGAGTGAACTATATCCTTAACCAGAGTCCTTCTTTCTGCCCTTCCCTATTATCTCAAATCTGTTTTCTTCCCCCTACAAATAATTTGGAGCTGTTCTGCATAATACCCTACCTAAATCTTGGTCCTTCTTCTTTTCATCTCTATATTTAGACATTTTCCTGGTTGCAAAATCATGTATATATAAGGATCTTGGTGATCTCTGGCTACTCAGTCTCTTATCTTTTATTAGTTGCTTTAATAAAAGTATCTCATTTAATTTTTTATCTTCTTTTATTTATAAATATTTTATCATTTTCTTCATAATACACAAATCAGAGCTGACAAGATTATAGCCATCACATTTTTTTTTAAATGAAGATACGTTAAAGTTAGATATTTTTCCCAAAATTATAAAAGTGAAAAAACAAGATTTTGTGATTTCTGAGATAATACTGAAAGTCCTGACTATTGGATTTATTGCTTCTTACATAAAATTATTAGAAACTATGACTTTTTAATTTAAGAGTGAAGCATGCCCATGATATTTTTAAAATAAAGTATATTTGAAAGAAAAAAATCTTAATCCCCAATATCAACAGTACCCACATATATTCACGGTTCCTTCTAGCCTTTTTCTCTACTGAAAGACTCTTATATTTCCATGCTGACTATATAGTAAGCAGTATCTCTTAAAATCATTTTTCCAAAGAAATACAGTGTGTTTGGAGAAATAAACTAACTTCCTAACACTTTATTCTAGAAAAAAGCATAGACATAGATTAGAATAAATTATGAAATAGCACAACAGTAAATAGATTGCAAATATTTATCTCAGCACTAAGTATGCACAATGTGATATTTTATGTATAAAGACTTTTTATAGGAAAATAAGGAAAACACAAACCCTGGAATTCTCTGAGTCCTCCAGAGTAAATGGTTTTCATTTAATTTTTCATTCATAGGAAAAACATTTATCTCATGTCTTAAAAATGCTTTCTGAATCAAATGCATAAAACAATTGCAAGTAAAAAATTAAATTAATCCAACAATACAATTATACACCATAAGTTCTGCACATTTGAGTATCTGACGGATTAATTTTATTACCATCTAATTTGAAGAGAAATAATCCTTCTCAAAGGATTTAGACTCAAACCAGAATCTAAAAACATTTTTTCCCACTAGTTTTGTTTCTGTGCTTGTATTAAAATCCCATAAAAACAACTGGGACTCTGAAATACAGCTGCCCTTGTTAGCATTCCAAAAATTAAGGCTCTGATCTGCCTTGGCCAGGCACACTCTAGAAATAATGAAACCCAGCTTTTACATGGAAGACTAACATGTTTAAAAGAGTAGCTTACAATTTTTCCCATTAGACAAGTCATCTATATTTCTTTATCAAATCAAAAGGGAAATAATTAGACACTGAAAAATAATGAAATAAATCTACTTTAAGGAAAAGCATAGTTCCTTAAATCTGTAAAACACCACTGTATTAAAACTCTCTGTTCCTATTTTTGAAATCGAATGCTGAGCTGTTTAATAATTATGGTGGAAGTGATGATGATGGCTAGCTTTTACTGGGTGTTAATCTATGCCAGATATATTCTTTACTTCCTTAAATCTTCACAAACTGACCTAGGAGTACTGTTATGGTAGTCATTTTTAGATGAAGAAACTGAGGCAGAGAGGTTAAATAACTTGCCCCAGTTAGTAAGTGAAACCATCTGATTTGAAGCCAGGAGCCAAGATTTGAGCCTGGTGTCAGGTTCTTGAAGTTCTTAAAGAATAAGGAAAATTTTCTTAGTTGTGTTTCTCCAGGTAGCTGTAAGTCAGTTAGTCTCTTTCTCCCCCGACCCTTTTTTTAAAAAATATTTCTTTTTTTTTTTACTTTATTTTGTACATTTAATAATTGAAAATATAAACAATTAAAAACTAAAAAGTAAACGCAGATGAATAAATATATATATTTCTCAATTAAATGTACTGGATACATATAAAATTTTTTTGAATCGAACAATATGTTACACAATATATTTGGTTCATAGTAACCCATTCACACAGTATTTGTCCTTTTGTGTCTGGCTTGCTTCGCGCAACATAATGTCCTCCAGGTTCATCCATGTTGTCCTATGCTTTATGTCTTCATTTCTTCATTTCTTCTTACAGCTGCATAATATTTCATCGTGTGAATAGACCACAGTTTGTTTATCCATTTGTCTGTTGATGGACACCTGGGTTGTTTCCAACTTTTGGCAAAGTTGGTGACTAATGGTGCTGTGAATATCGGTGTGCAGATGTCTGTTCGTGTCACTGCTCTCAGTTCTTTTGGGTATATACCCAGTAGTGGTATTGCAGGGTCACGTGGCAAGTCTATATTCAGCTTCTTAAGGAACTGCCAAACAGTCCTCCATAGTGATTGTACCATTCTGCATTCCCACCAACAGTGAAGAAATGTTCCTATCCCTCTACATCCTCTCCAACACTTGTAGTTCTCTGTCTTTTTAATAGTGGCCATTCTGATAGGTGTGAAATGATATCTCATTGTAGTTTTGATTTGCATTTCCCTAATCATGAGTGATGTTGAGCATTTCTTCATGTGTTTTTTTGCCATTTGTATTTCTTCTTTGGAGAAATGTCTACTCAAGTCATTTGCCCATTTTTTAATTGGGTCGTTTGTCTTTTTATTGTTGAGTTGTAACATCTCTTTATATATCCTGGATATTAAACCCTTATCAGATACGTGATTTCCAAATATTTTTTTCCCCTTGAGTTGGCTGCCTTTTGACAGTCCTGTGAGGTGCAAAAGTGTTTAATTTTTTTTTTTTTTTTTTTAAGATTTTATTTATTTATTCATTTATCCCCCCCCCCCCTTGCTGCCTGTGCTCGCTGGGTCAGCTAACCACACCGCGCGGGCGGGCTTGCCTTCACCAGGAGGCCCCGGGAACCGAACACGGGGCCTCCCATATGGTAAACGGGAGCCCTACTGATTGAGCCACAGCCGCTTCCCAAAAGTGTTTAATTTTGAGGAGATCCCATTTATCTATTTTTCCTTTAGTTGCACGTGCTTTGGGTATAAGGTCCAAGAAACCACCACCTGCTACAAGGTCTTGAAGTTGTTTCCCTGCATTTTCTTCTAGTAGTTTTATGGTCCTGGCTTTTATATTTAGATCTGTGATCCATTTTGAGTTGATTCTTGTATAGGGAGTGAGATAGGGGTCCTCTTTCATTCTTTTGGCTATAGGTATCCAGTTCTCCCAACACCATTTGTTGAAGAGACTGTTTTTTCCCCCTTAGTGTGGACTTGGTAGGTTTGTCAAAAACCAGTTGACTGTATAGGTGAGGGTTTATTTCTGGGTTCTCAATTCTGTTCCACTGATCAATGGGTCTATCTTTATGCCAGTATCATACTGTTTTGACCACTGTAGCTTTGTAATATGTTCAAGATCAGGCAGTGAAATTCCTCCCACGTCACTCTTTTTTAGAATGCTTTTGGCTATTCAGGTGCACTTAGCCTTCCAGATGAATTTGGTAATTGCCCTCTCTAATTCCGTAAAGTAAGCTGTTGGGATTTTGATTGGTATTGCATTGAATCTATAAATCAGTTTTATTTCTCTCCTTTTTTAATTTGCTTGTTTGTTCATTTGTTTTCAACAAAGAAAAATGAGATCAATTTATGCTTATGATAAAATATTACCAACCTGAAAGAGCTACATTTAAAATCCCGATAACTTAGTGAGGGTTAGAAGCCCTGTCAGGTCCCTTCAGGTACTAACCATGTCATTAAACTTCATTTAATCCTCTCAATAACTCAATAAGCTCATGGAACTCAAGTAACTTGCCTCAAAGCACATAGCTATTTAGTGTACAACTGAGATTTTGTACAGCTGAGATTGAAAACAATTTACTTTGGAGTCCATATTCTTTAACAGCTAAAACATACTTGTACTGCCAGGCCTGCAGTAAAGAAGATATTAAGACAACCCTCAATAAATCAGAGTGGTCTTGTGTTTAATTTGGGCTCAATATAAATCCTAGTTAGTCAGATCCACAACAACTTTGAGAAGAGTCCTGTATTACTCAGAAATGGATTTAGAAGTTCCAAATTCCAAGTAGTCCCAACTCAAGAAGCAGTATATAAGTAATTTCAAACTCCTTTCCTTTCCCTAGTTAGCTATTAATCCAAGAGTTGAGTGTAGTCCAGCTAATTAGATCTTTGTCAAACAATAGCTCTTTTCTTTAAATCTATGGCTTCTCACCCAGATGATAAAAAGCAATCTGAGTTCAAGGCTTTTATTTAACTGGTTTGCAACCTCATAGAGACCTCCTGGGCTCTTCCAGAATAACTCCACAACAGAGTATTGGGACAATTCTTTGCCTCCCAACAAAGCATAGTTCTTCTAAGATTTATGCATGGCTTTCATGTTCCCCCATTGAATTAAATCTAAAAGCTTTGCTTCTTTTAGCTTCAACCACCTTCCCGGAAGGAAAGCACAGCTTTGGAAACTTCTGCATGTCAAAGGAAGTTTGTTTACCATTAGAAAAGTCCAGTAAAATTAACAGTGAAGCAATTCTTTTGTACCCTTTGGCAGCTCCAAGGGGGAAAGGGGGAGGGCAAATCACAATAGCCCCAGTCACCCAAATTTGGAAAGCAATACTCAAATCCAAAAATAATAATTGTAAAATCTTTTATTTTAAAATGTTAACTTTTCATATATTTTACTGGTACAATTAAATCTAAGTAAGCAAGCCCCTAATTTAGCAAGTATTGCCTTATTTTGTAAAATTACAGTGATACAATTTTAGACCTAAAGATATTAGTCATCATTTTTTCCAGTTGCCTCATTTTTCCATATACTTAAACTAAGGCTCAAAAGGTTCAAGTGTCTTTTCCACTTAGTAGTAGGGTGAGTCTAGGACTCACATTGTTTCAGTTATTTTCAAATATTCAAACAGAAACTGTGAAAGAATGAAAGAAGGGGGGGGAGGAAGGAAGGAAGATAGGTATGAAGGAAGGAAGGGAGAGAGGGAGGTGACAGAGGGAGGGGGAGGAAGGGGGAGGGGGAAAGGAGGGAGGGAGAGAGGAAGGAAGAAATAAAGGAAAAATTTCTATTTAAAGTTGGGTCATGTGAAATGGTAAATCTGACTGATTCTAAGATACTGTATGGATGACAAAGTGACAAAGAAAGGAAGTATAGTAAATGGCACTTAATCAAGTAAATGTTTTACTCTCTGATTGATAGAAGAACATTGTAACAATGAAACATTCACATGGATCCTCCTTTCACTAGAGCTGTGTTCCCCACAGGCTGGTTGAGATTTGCTGGTGTGTACCACCAACTGCTGAAACAACACCCCCTTATTTTGCAGAGAATGGCTGCTCTCTTACTGACAGAGCAGTGATCAGCCCATGTACTCACATCTGTTAGGTAGCAAAGAAACATGGAAACCAATAGTAGTAATAACAATAAGCAAGCAACTAAAACTTCATCTTTTTATTTTTATTTTTTTCAAGGAATAGAGGTCCACAATTCAGGAAAATAAATCCCTATGGGCAGGCTCTCTTAGCAATCCAAGGCCAGGCAAGGGGGCATTAGAAAAGTGCCATGACCTGGGTAGGGGGGCCACAGGTAAATAGCAGTGTGGCTGCTCCTGGGCCTTCTGCACTTGCTCCTCAACAGAGACTTTTACTAAAGAGAGGTCGGGTGGCAGCAAAAAATTCTCTGGCTTCCAGCCATGTTAACTGGCAGCAAATAAAAGACAATGAAGGGTAAAAGCTTAGGCCTCAAGACAGCTCTCCAACCCTGAGTGTTTCAGACAGCTGGAGCCTTCCTGCAAGCGATGAGGAACCTGCTCAGCCATGTAACTGAGTAGGACATGCATCTCAACTGAGCCTACTCTCTTCACCCTTTAGATAAAGAACAAGGCACAAAACTGAGTACCAGGAGCTAAAGGGACATTGTACTTTAATATAAACAGTGAAACTAATAATCATAATTATCTTACATAAAGCTACAATTCTTTGGTATCAGAGAGTGCAGCTAAGGAAAAAGCTAAATTCTCTTCTTCTGCTTTGCCCAGTAACTATTTGTCTGCCCTTGGCCATATTGTCAGTAATTTACTTTAACATACGGCAGAGCCACATTGTGGTAGTCCGAGGCTTCTAATCTACACCCAATGGCAGTTAAATTACATTGGAAGTACCCTGGAGGGGAATCCATACCTCCACCACTCAGGAGGGGTGGTTGTTAGCATTTGACAAACCCTCATCAGGAGTTCAAACTCCCAAGACCTCTTGGACAAACACTTCAAATATCCCCATCTGAATTTAGATGCTAGAGAGGTCACTAACTAGTGCAAGGGCTCTTAGAAATACCATATTACAGGTAAAATGAGTGTTCGCGCAAGGGAATTGGCTAGAAATACTGGACGGACAGCTCTACCTTGCATGGTGTATAAACATTTGCACAGCGGTACAGCAAATTCAGGGTAGCCCTGAATTTGACTCTCTCTATATTATATATATATATGTGTGTGATTATAGAGCTTCCTTTGGCCCAGTCTGTCACCTAACAGATTTGATTACAAGGTTAGTGACCCTGCTGCCAGAACAATGTCACCTTTGCCTCAATGAACATTTCATGGGAAATTGGTGATTGCAGGAAGTGAAGGATAGAAAAAAAACAGTAGGACTACTTTTTTGCTAGCTTGCTATTAGATACAGCTTCCCAAGGCACAGTTTGGTCTGGGACTTGCTTTTCTTGTACCACATTACACTGTAGAGAGGTTGTGAGTGAGACAGAAGACAGCCTCACTCACTTCCTACAGTCATCGAGGCCACTTGTATGCACCAGAAATAGCCTGAGAACTTTATTATTTTCAGTAAGTACAATCCTTCTAGCCCTTTGTTTTGTCTTTTGTTTTCAGCCTTGTCAACTTATGCATCAAAGCCTTTTGCTGCTGTTATTAACCAGAAGCCACCTCTGTGAGGAAAAAAAATTATGCAGGGTATTATGCTGCCAGGCTGGTAATTGACCGATAATACTTAAATATAAACATGTGATATGTGTGTGTTAATTTTTAATCTACACTTTAGAAGTGATTAATTAGCATTTATAGTATGCAATCATGAATCAATACTCCAGAGGTAGTTTCTTAAAGTACTTCAAATATTTTTTCTGAGATCTACGCCAGAAGGTTTGCTAATTACCACAAGAGATGATTGAAATAGTCTTTCCTTGTGAAATGAATGGAGAGTTGCTTAGGTTTCCCAGTCCTTGAGCCTAGAGTTCCACTGGTCCTGGGCCTGTCAACTTCTCAGTTTGGCTGGTCCTGCCATCAGAATTTCATTTTGTCTGCCTCCCAGTGAGGTTTTCATGGGACTCTGGTGGGATACTAAGGACAGATTAGGACAAACCCTTAGACAAGCTGTTTGTCTCTCTTGCCATTCTTGCTATTAAGTGGCCGAATTAGGTCTGAGATTTGTTTTCATTGTAATATAGAGATTTTATGGGAGGGATCCATTCCACACCTTTAACCATCTAAGGCTACTTTAAGTACTTTCCCAAAGAACCTGACAGTTGCTGAATGGTCAGATTAATTTTTATGCAACACAAAAGGGGATGATTACCTACCTACAATGTAGAAACATGGTCAAGAAAAGAGAAACTATCAAAGGAGAAGATAGAGTTAAAGATTCTCTAAGTGATCTTTGTCTTTGAAGATGTTACTTGCTTCCACAGTCAGGGACAAAATCATCTTACCAAATTGGGTGTCCTCTTCTTTTCCTTAGGTTTCAAACACTATATGAACCAAGATGGATTGTGAAGAACAGAATCCTGCTGGGCCAATAAGGGACCTTGATATTATTACTACTGCTATCACCAAATTTGCTCTTACAGATGAGATACAATTTTGGAGCCAGGCAAACCTGAGATCAAATTTCCCCTCTGTCATTGCAGTTTCCTTAACTTCTCTCAACTATGGCTTCCTTATCCATCAGTCAAAACATATTTAAGAAATCTTATCATGTGTGCTTATTGTAAGGGCTTATAAAGAAAATGTATATAAAGCACCTAGAAGAATATCTAGCACATAGTCTAGGTTCAATATGTGGAGATGACTATAAATACATTAAAATTTGACAAGCATTGGAACCCTTAGTATCCAAATCCCTCTATCTGCACATTTAACATTTCAAGCCCAGCCTACTTAGGGTGGTAGCATCCCATTTCAAAGCAGTGAGAGGTGACTAAGTAGATCACTACAGCAGAGTAACATGTAATTTCTTTTTTAAAGACCTGACCAGAGCTCAAGGAACACTGCCTTGCACAATGTATAAAGGGCTCGCAATACCAATGGTGCCAATTTCTAGACAAATGTATTCCTATAAATAAGATTAAATTTAAACCTGATACATAACAGAACAGCAGATGAATTTTTCCCAATAGTTTTATAAATTGCCTAATTCAAATCTTCATAAGCACCTATCTTTTGTGCTATGGTACTGTATGACAGAATATATTTTACACAATTTGATTATGGTGACTTGGAAGGTCAACTATCTTGAATACACTGCTGACTCGATTTTTCCTGACTTTTTGAAACATGAACGATCAATGATGTAGCTTCCTGCATTTCTTAGAAAACTAATTGAATCCACATGACTATTGTTTCACAGTCCTTTTACTTTTTTTAATCTTTTTTTACACGTTTTTTAAAAGTTATTGTTGAGGCAGCAAGGGCACAGATACATTGACAAGAAATTAGCTTACCCATAGAGAACTGTAAAACAGTGTGAACAGTATATTTGAACTAAATTTACTTCTTATTAAAAGTATACTTGAGACTTTAACAAAATAAGTTGTACTAGGCTGGAATTTCACACAGAATGCTAGTTAAAAGAAAAACAAACACCTAAATGACAGCCCAAAATTGTGAAGTCCCAAAATATTAATGATCTATTTCTGTGTGAAGTACGAGTAGAAACAGGCAAGCTGAACAGAGAGCCAGGCATCGTGCATTAAATCACCTCTTGGTCAGGGACCTACATCAAAGTTTCACTCTCCCTGTTCATGAAACTCTAAGTCCCAGAAATGAAACAATATGGGACTGTTCTAGCATCTCTTCTAAGGCCATCAAAATGGCAGCATGTTTGTAACGACCAAAAGTGAGCAGCCCCATTCCAAAAGGATGTGTGCTCTGGGTAACACTGCCCCATCACAACCACTGGGGAAGGTTGTGAAAAAAAACTCTGAATATATTCAAGTCTGAAAAACACCTAAAAGTTTGCAAAACAGAACTGTTCAAGTAGATGCAGTCACTAAAACGTGAATAGATATTTTCAAGATACTTTTTACAGAAATATTCTTGGTTGTATGTTTCATTAATCCACACCAGTTTTTCAAAAAGCATGTTCTGCAGAACATGAGATTCTCCAGAAAAATAGTTCCTTGGTCAAATATATTTGGAAAATAATGTATGCTCAATCTTCCTACTTGAAGATTCAAGAGCAAATTAGCCTACAAAAGATTTTAAATCACATTAGCATATTGATATTTCTGAAAAGTTCTGAAGTATAGAAGCCTGTACAACTTTGTTTAATCCAGGGCTTTCCCAGACACTCTTGCCACAGAGCCCTTTTCTTTTTTTTTTTTTTTAAAGATAGATTACATAAATGTTACATAAAAAATGTAGGGGATTCCCATATGCCCCACTCCCTACATCTCCCACATTTTCCCACATTAACAACATCCTTCATTAGTGTGGTGCATTTGTTACAATTGATGAACACATACTGGAGCATTGCCACTAAGTGTGGATTATAGTTTACATTATAGTTTAAACTCTCTCCCGCACATTTTTGTAATAAATGACAAGATATATAATAGTCTGTATCTGTCACTGCGATGTCATTCAGGACAATTCAAATGTCCCGAAAATGCCCCCAAATTACACCTATTTTTCCCTCTACCTGACTACAGCACCTCCAGTGGCCACTGCCTCCACATCAATGATAAAAGTTCTTCCAATGCTAGAATAACAATAAGTCTATAGTAGGAGAACAGTAAAGTCTACTCTAGTCCATCGTTCATTCCTCAATCCTGAGGAATCATGGGTGTACAGAAACCTTGTTTACCTCCTTTTGTTGATTACATGTTTGGAATTGCTGCATTTATGGTAAGGATTTATCTTCTTGGGAAAAGAAAAGGAGGAACAGCTAGGAAGGGAGGAGAATGTTTTATCACTGAAGCTTATATAAAGGGAAGAAATTAAGGTATGACATTCACAAACAATCCCACACACACACCACCATCATTATCTTCTCATCACTCAAAAAAAAAAAAAAAAAAAAGAACAAAAAGAATAGTGTGGGAATTTTGCTTTTCCTTTAAAGGGAGAGAGAACACAAGACAATTCTCATTTTTTCAGAACAACAAAGCACAAATCATTGAGGGCACTGGAAAAATGGGATGAGATCTGGGAAAGGCAAAGCTGAAAATGGAGGGGTCCTGGACCCTGGAGCCAGACACTGGGCTCCAAACCCTGACTCTGTACCTCTCTAGATGTGCGATCTTGGATAAATAACATAATCTTCCTGTGCCTCTAGTTGTCTCACTGATAATAGAATTTATCTTATATGATTGTTGTGAAATTACATATGTGATACACTTAGGACAGTGTCTGGCACATAGTGAGTGCTATATAAGTATAGTTATTATTATAAGCATCTTTCCTATAATTTAATATATATATTCTGGAAAAAAATATCTGTATTCTACAAAATTGTGCTCTTGAAAAAAATAGAGCCATTTTTTTAAAAAGAGGATTAAAGGTAGATCTCTCACAACCTATGCAGCCTGTAGAACACCACCAAAAGCTATAATTAGTACAGCTTAGACTGCCCAGGGAAGCATGTTAGCATAGAAGAACATTGCCCCATCAGATTTTAAGTACACAGAGAGAACAGAGTAGAAATGTTGGCAACACTTCAGTCTGAGCAGGCTGGTGGATACTGAGGCCCTACAGATGGACAGGGAGCTCCAGGCCAGTGGTGGTGCCCTGAAGGTAATCCCAGGAGAACAACCCACCACAACCACTAACTGCGTAAGTCCAGGGGTGCACTTTTCTGGGACACTGGCCCAGGACCCAGGCACTTATTTTTAATTTTCCTAAAATACAGCAGGAAGGGTTCCCACAACAGTGAAACTTAGCTATTGCTGAAGCCTACATTGGAAAAAAAGGATCTCCAGAAGCTTAATGTTTCTGCCCATCTAAGCAACATCCTCTCATCTAGTTTTTTTCAGTACTAAAGTTAATATTTTGCTCTCTAACTGCTTGAGCCCTTTGACTTTATCAATTAAGTTATAACTCAGGGGGATGAGAGAAGTATGATATATGAGCCACCCCTAATTAATCATTTTTCCTCTATTTTAAGATAAGGAAACTGAGGAAAGAGTCATTAACTTGCCCAGCATTGCACAGCCTTGCAGAGACCAAATCTATGGTCCATGCTCAGAAAGTTGACAGCCTATCTAAGAAATGCATTTGTAGGAATAAGGAACTGAACAACAAAGTCAATAATTGTGCTGTATCATTAGGAGCTGAACGTTTAGCAACATTAAACTAAACCATTTTGTGTGATTTGACTACATGCCCTCAATGTAACTCTCCCAATCAAATCAAAAAGAAAAATAATACAAAAATTCAAATAACCAAAATTAAATCACACCACCTAACCTCCATCTTCCCCCTCATTGAGCCCCATCTCTGGCACAGTGGTCTTTCCCTTTCCCTTCCTCACCGCAGCTCCCCTCTGTACTTCTAATCTTTTTTTTTTTTTTTTTTTTTTTTTTTTTTTACCGGGAGGTACCGGGGATCGAACCCCGGTCTCTCCATATGGTAGACGGACGCCGAACCTCTTGAGCCACATCTGTTTTCCTGTACTTCTAATCTTAAGCCAAACTTTCAAGACACATGACCACTGTGAACTCAGTATAATGCTTTATTCCTAAAATCACTCTTCCTCCTGTAATTCCAGTCTTGGCCAATCATCTATCATGTTCCCTTAAGCTGGCATTCTCAACATCTTCCTAGAATAGTACTTCTTCCTCACCCATAGTTCTGGTCCTACATTTCTCCCCTGGATGGTTACAACAGTCTCCCAACTTATTATCTCCCTGCTGGTCTATCACCATCTATACTACTAGATACACTACTATCTATACTACTTCTCTAAAACACAAGGCTATCACATCACCATGGCATGTAAGGCTGCCCATTATCTGTTCTGTATTATCTGCAGTTTCCTCTCCTACCTTATGCTTTTATCATACTAAACTATAAAGTTCCTTAAACATGCCTGTTGGTGCTTACATTTTTGTGCTTTCACTTATATTTCTGCCTGTGCCTGAAAAGCCCTTCCTATACATAACCTTTCAGTCGCACAGTCTATAAAATCTACCTCCTAGTAAAGACTTACCAAGTTTATAAGATTCTGTTTAAGAATTCTTTCTTCTGTGGTGGCTTAACAAATCCATACCCACCCACTCTTCTAAGCCCACTTGGAAGTACCCATTCTTTCCTTTGGATCTCCATTCTCTTTCTTTCATATGTAGTTCTAGCATAGTCCTTCTAATACTTTATTGTCTTTATTTGCTTACAGGTACATTTCTCTCTACTGGACTCTAGGTTCCTTTAGGACAGGAACTGTATCTGAATCATTTCAGTTTAACCTGTGCCTAACATTGTTCCTGGCATGTAGTTGGGGATTATGAAATGCCTATTTATTGAATGAATGAATGAAAAAAATGATGCCCATGTGTATTTATTTATTTCTACACCATCTTGTGGTAGTTCCTAGAAATGGCACCTTCTCCAGAATTCTCAAATCCTCTGAATGAGGAAACATTCCCAATTCCTCCTCTATTTCCCCCTGTTCCAATTGTCCAAAATACTCATAAGGAAGGAAGACTCAACAAATTAGCTAACGTGTAATAGATGTTCTTCTACCATTAAGAGGAAAACATTTTTTTAAACTGAAATTCAAGAACAATAAAAGTTAAGGGCATCCACTCTCTCAATTTGTCCTATTTTTATTAAAGGAAACAATTAGGTGGATGTAAGTAAGATAAAAGCTTCTTTTAAGAGTTTCCTTTTAGGAAATCAAATTCCAGTAGATGTTACTAGAGTGCTTGTTGGGCTTTCCATCATATGTTTTATGTTGTTGTGTACAATCAATTCAAACGTCCCATTACACACATCAGAGTCATTATATATTAACTTATTTTATTTTCCAAGAAGAGGGATCCACAGAATGCCTTTAAATGTTACATGAACCCAAATGTTTTCTTTTAAAATCAATGAGCCCAGACAACAATCTGTCTTTTCTCCAAATGCCTGCTTAATTTCTTCCAATGCTTTCTGATTGAGGCCATGTGTTATATTGAGACTGTTTTTTTCTATCAGTTTTCCTTTCCACTGCTCTCACTTTGCATTCACCTAAGAATGGGGTCTTATACCACCAAGGAAAGACTTCTTTAAATAGGATACATCAAATACCTATTCATTTATAGAAATTCCAAATTAAGAAATATGGGAAATTTTGTTGGTTTTGTTTCTCCTTAAGCGACTCATATCTTGGCTTAGAAATTTAACTTCAAATGTATTAGACAATTCACTCTCTTCTAGATTTCCCCATTGATCAATTCATGACTTTATTGATGATTTTCCCCCACAGGAAAAGATTAGCTTTAAGAACATGATTTTCTGGGGTCCATGCAACTTCAAACCATCACAGGTTTCTATCTGTCTTAAATCTAGTCTACCCTTTAACAAGGTTAGATCTTAAGTATGGAATTTGAGTGGTATTCATTGGTCAGCTAAAACCTCAGCAAGGTGATTATAAATGGAGAGGCTGATTTGAGAAGAAATATCAACATACAGGTCATAGTTGAAACTGAACTCCCTAAGAGTAAGCAAAGAGAAGTAACAGCAGAAGGTGGCAGATGGAAAGGTGAATGACCAAAGAAGTGTCACTAAAGCATTCTAATATATTCCAAGCAAAAAGGCAGTCACAAGTAAAGTCATGGAACTGTGGACAGTATGAGAAAAATAGAAAATAATCCTATTTGTAGGGAATGGGAGAAGGGAACAAAGGAAATAGTCAGAAAATAACTTAGGACAAAATCCTTTAAAAAATGTTGGCATTTCTGGACAACACTGAGGAACTTTTTTTCTGAACAGATTTATGACTAGTTTTGTAATACTTTTCTTTAAGAAGCCTAAGCTAGAGATAACGTTTTAACTAAGCTGGAAATGTAAGATATCTCAAGTAGGTAGGAGAAATAGAAGACTACTCAAGAATCCAGACAGGGTGACAAACAGGGATGGGGATGTGTGCACTGAAAGACAGAGAATTTGTATGTGAGAACTATTATAGAATTAACTTTTAGTTATGAGGTACAAGGAAAATAAAGAGAAATAATTTTAAGATGTCAAACTTGGATAATACAAATACTGGTAATCCAATTAAAAGAAATAGGGAATTAAGAGGAATTTGCTTGGGGCAGTGAGATTGATGCTGAGCTTGATTTGGCCACATGTACACACACCCTGCACCTAGAGCCAAATGTCTGCTATAAAAATAGCAGATTATGTTGTCAACTCTGAATGACTAAATATATCAATTTGTCTCACATGTCACTTTTTTGGGACAATGCCCCATTTTAACTTTGGCCTCCGTACAGATGCCCCTGTAAATCCTTTACATGGCTCAGTAAACATGGACTATACAACAACATTCTACCCCACTGATGCCAAAACAAAACACTCCAGGAGAAATGAAATTTTGCAGATTGTTTTGAAGTCCAGCAGTTGCTATTTCATGTTCAGAATCAGAAGACTGCTCCTTTTTATTATAAAACAGCATATGCACATCCATCAAACTCTTGTTCAATTCCTTATGGGGAGGATGAGTCAGAGCCAAGGAAGCTGGTTGACCTTTATTTCTCTACTTTAAGTCCATTTCAATTCAATTTAATGCAATTCAATTTAACAGACATTTGTTTCATATCTATTCTTTGCCAGGCACTAAGTATACAAAGGTGAGTGAATCCAGACTGCTACCTTTAAGGAGCTCAAAATCTAGCAAGTGAGACAATCATATAAATAAAATAAATATAATAATAAAAGTATATAATAGTAGCCTTATAACATGCTGTTTTAGTTTGCTAAAGCAGCTGGGAGCAGGTTTTTTATTTTAAGCCCAGAACCTCCAAGATTAAGACAACACCTCTAGAAAATTCCCCAAATTTAAAAATAGCTTTTGAGAATCCACTTTTTTGTAATCTCTTTTCAATAAATTTTTATGTGTTGACACATATTTCCAAACTGATAACGGTAGTACCTCTGTTACATGATAGTGGTATAAAATTCAGGTAGCCACAAAGGAAAGGTAAGTGGTGGTTAATTTCCCAGAAGACACACAATCTTCATCTATCACCTCCTGGTAGTTCCAACACCTCATCCAACTTTCCCATCCCCAAAAGTGGGCTCCAGGTGCATGGCCTTCTTTAATTGGTTTTTATTCTCACATCTTCCTTTTAAGTCATCATTTTCTGGGATAATTGGTATCTGTGAACTCTCACCTGAGTAGATTTCCTTTTACTGAAAATAACCTAAATTGCAACCTATGGAAGAAATATGTACTATGTTTAACTGACTGTCCCTGTTATTTAATAACTAGTCTTATTTGCTGCATTCCACAGTTATATATACATGGAGAAAAGGTAAAACCCACCTAGGTAAATGATAATCATTAATATTTGAGCACCATGTTCAGATGATCGATTATATTAATTGACCACAATTTACTTTTACTCAACAATTAGGCAACAGATTTTCTACCTGCTAATGGTATTTTTTTATACCCACATTCTTTTCTTTTACCTGCTTGTGATTTTTTTTTTTTTATCAATTTCTTTCTTTTTTTTTTTTTAAGATTTTATTTTTATTTATTTGTCCCACCCCACCCCACCCCCCCGCTGCTTGTGCTGGCTGTGTCTATTTGCTTTGTGTTTTTCTGTGTCTGCTTGTCTCTCTTTTGTTGCGTCATCTTGCTGTGCCAGCTCACCACACTGCGTGGGCCATCAACACACCACACTGCGTGGGCCGGCTTGCCTTCACCAGGAGGCCCTGGGAATCGGCCCTGGGTTGGCTCCCGTTTACCAACCAATTGAGCCACAGCCGCTTCCCTGCTTTTGATATTTTATACCCACATTAACTAAGTCCAGATTTTGCAAAAATGTATTTGAAAGCTGCTTTATAAGTTTGTTAGCATTACAGGATTTCATGAACCAACATGTGCCCTTTTCCTAAAGCTGCACTCCTTATTAAGATTATTTCATGATGGTGGGAATGCTATCAGCATAAACTGAGGATAATAAAAGAAATCTCTCTCTGAAATGCATTGTCATGTTCTGTGTAAAGATTAGTGTATAATATCCCTTGCATTATACAGTAAACTCCTTCCAAGATCCCAGGAGAGTTTTTCTCTGGTCTTAGTTCCAGAAATAGCTGTGCTTCATCTAAAAAACGGACTGACACTGAAAATCAAATAATCAACTGCTTCTTTCTTTAGCTCCTAGCAAATTTAACACCAAATTTGTAACTCCTCTTACAAATGCATAAGATTTTATGGTATATATTTTTCAGAACTAGCTCACTTCTACATCCGTGTTACTTTCTGACCTCTATTTTTTTTGCCTGTTATCTTACCTATTTTAACTTACTTTTTTTTCTTGTTCTATATGTATTTTTGTGAAATTCCTCAAATTTTAGGTAGGGATGGATACAAAAGGATGTTTCAACTGATCAATGATTGAAGTACATGATATTACCAGGATTTCCATCGTAAATTAGTTCACTCATTTATTGAGTCATTTCAGATCACTTAAGAGGCAATCCTTCTCAAAATAGAGAAAAGGTGAACACAAATTTTTAAGATATATTCAAGTCTTGTGATTCTGAGATAATACTCAACATTATAAAATTTTGTTATGGGGAAGCAGATGTGGCTTAAAAAGTTGGGCATCCTCCTACCACATGGGAGTTCCCAGGTTCAGCTCCTGGTGCCTCCTAACGAAGATAAGCAAGACAGCAAGTTGATATGAGGGGCTGGCGCAGTGAGCTGATGCAACAAGACAACACAGTGAGATGATGCAATGAGGAAACACAATGAGAGACACAACAAGCAGGGAGCAGAAGTGGCTCAAGCGATTGGATGCCTTCCTACCACATGGGAGGTCCCGGGTTCAATTCCTGTTGCCTTCTAAAAAAAAACAAGATGAGTAGACACAGAGAGCACACAATGAACGTACACAGAGAGCAGACAGCAAGTACAAACAACAAAGGTGGGGGATAAATAAAATAAATCTTAAAAAAATTTTTTTTTGCTATTCATCTTGAAAACATCCAGATATTATCTTACTTTTAAGAATAACCTTGTTTAGGCTGTCATATTCACAAAATCATTGTATGCATATAATATTATCCTGAATATTTGTTTACAGAAATATTATTCTTAATATCAGGCTTTGAATTTAAATTATGAAAGCTGATTGCCTTAAAGTCTGGAGTATAGATAGTAGAGAAAGAAGATTAAATAGGAGAAACGTAATTTAGGAAAGTCAGCTTTTTATTTTATTTTTTTCAGGGAAATATAGTTGGGTTTTAGAATAAAAAGGCATTAAAGGCAATATGTCTTAAACATAATTTAATGCTATCCCTTGAGAAGATTGTTAATAAGTATCCTAAAAAAGAAATGAAAGATTTCACTGTAAAATATGTCCAGAATCACAGAGTAGCAGTGAGATTTCTCAGCACCTTTCCCATATGCTAATGAGCATTAAATGAAGGTAGACTTAACAAAAAGACAAACAACCCAATTTAAAAATGGGCAAAAGACTTGATAAGACATCACTCCAAAGAATATGTACAAATGACCAGAAAGCACATGAAAAGATGCTCAACATCTATAGCCATCAGGAAAATGCAAATCAAACCACAATGAGATATTATTTCACACCCATTAGAATGGCTTCTATTTAAAAAATAAATAAATAACAAGTGTTGGAGAGGATGCAGAGAGATAGGAAACGCATTCATTTCTGGTGGGAATGTAAATGGTGCTGCCGCTGTGGAAGTCAGCTTAGTGGTTGCTCAGAAAGCTAAGCATAGAACTAGCATATGACCTGGAAATTCTACTACTAGGTATATACTGAAATGAATTGAAAGCAGGGTCTCAAACAGATGTTTGCACATCAGTGTTCATAGCAGTATTATTCACAATCACCAAAAGATGGAAGCAACCCAAGTGTCCATCAACTGATGAATGGTTAAATAAATGTTGTATATACAGACAATGGAATATTATCCAGCCATAAAAAGTTGAAACTTAGCCTAGTATTGTGGGGTGCCTAAGGGTTGCCTCCTGAGAGCCTCCTTCTTGCTCAGATGTGGCCTCTTTCTAAGCCAAACTTAGCATATAAATGCATTGTCTTCCCCCCAGCATGGGACATGACTCATGGGGATGAGCCTCCCTGACACTGAGAAATTACTACCAAGCACCAACTAGAAATGCAACTGGAAAAAGACCTCAAATAAAAGGAGGAAAAGGTAAAGACAAATGAGTTTATGTGGCTAAGAGACTTCAAAGTGAGTTGGGAGGTCATCCCAGAGGTAACGCTTACGTACATCTCAGCAGGATTTCATAGACTTCCAAAGTGGATATCACCCCAAATAGTGGGGTTCCTGAGGGCTCTGAAGACACCCAGATCCTATGGTCAAGGCAGATCACTCTGGAGTTTGGTGCCTTGTCAGTGGGCCCTACTTTGGAGTTTGTGCTCCTGAGAATGACAGAGTTGGATTCAGTTATGGCTTCCCTACACACATGGCTCATCTGTCTCTTCTATTTAAACCTATACTTGGGCTGGAGTTTGTAGGTGTACATCCAAGAGACTGGAATCTTTGGGCTGTCCATGTGCCAGCTGGGCCCTGAGCCTCAGGGGAGTTGCAACACCTACTCTCCAATTCATTGGACTTACCCAGGACAAGGAGGTGAGGATGCACAACCATTATACCAAGGAAACAAGGGAGCCTACAACTGGAAGCAAGAGAGTCCTTTCCATCGGCTGTATGGGATCGAAGCCCCCTCTCAATTAGAGATGGAGTGGACATCATCATCCCGGAATCCTCAGGATCGGGGAATGAATTATGGACAAGAGTGGACTTACTAGTATTCTACTATAGATTTATAGTGATTCTAGCAATGGAAGAAATTACAACACTGATGTGGGGGCAGTGGCCACGAGGCTCTGGGGGCAGGGAGAGGAAAATACAGGTGTAATATGGGGGCTTTTTCGGGACTTGGGAATCATCCTGAATGACATTTCAATGACAGATATAGGCCATTTTATATCTTCCCATAACCTGCACAATTGTGTGGGAGAGAAGGTAGACTACAAAGTGAACCATGGTCCATGCTCAGTGGCAATGCCCCAGGATACATTTATCAATTGCAATGAATGTGCCACACTAATGAAGGATGTTGCTTATGTGGGAGGGTGTGGAGGTGTGGGGAGTCGAGCATATGGGAATCCCTATATTTTTTGTGTACCATTTATGTGATCTAAATATCTTTTAAAAAATAAAAAATATATATTAAAAAAAAAAAATAATGAAGTCCTGATATACACATGGTCAAACCTTGAAGACATCATGTTGAGCAAAATAAGCAAGACACAAAGGGACAAATATTTTAAGATCTCACTGATTTGAAATAATTAAAATAAGCAAAGTCACAGGGTCAGAATCTAGAATACAGGTTAACCAGGGGATGGGGTAGGAATTGGGAATGGGAAGATAAGGCTTAAAATCTACAGGGTTCCTGTTTGGAATGATGAAAATGTTTTGGTAATGGATGGTGGTGTTGGTAGCACAACATTGTGAATGCAATTAACAGCAATGATATATATATATATATATATATATATGAATGTGTTTAAAAGGGGGAAATGTTAGGTTTTACATATGGTACTAAAATAAAAAATAAAAAATATTTTGGCTTAATCCATGGAACTGTACAGCACAGTGAACCAACCCTAAGCTAAACAATGGACTATAGTTAATAGGACGATTATAAAAATGTGCTATAATCAGTTATAACAAATGTTCCACACCAGTACAAGGTGTTGGTGGTGGGTGGTGTATGGGAATCCTATATTTTATTCATGATTGTTCGGTCAACCCACAACTTCTCTAATAAAGAAAAAAAAAAATGACGGTGGGGTGGGGGGTGTAATGAGCATACACAGTGCAATGTTCTCAATTCAATATGATCCAGAACACTTTGCAACATTTCTCTCTTAATTTTTAATTGCCCACTAGAGTCCCAGTTTGGAAAACACACTTTTGTTGGGAGTTCTCAGATACATCAAATTTGAGACATTAAAGGAATTTATGGTATTTGGATGAAAACAAAAAGGATAGTTGAAGTAGACATATTAATTTAATATGAATTTCTCCACACAAAATCTCTTAGCAAATCTGAGTTGTCCATTGCTGTGGCAGGCTGAGTAATAGACCTGCAAAGATGTCTGTGTCTTCATCCCTGGAACCTGAGAATGTTACCTCATGTAACAAAAGAGACTTTGCAAATGGTATTAAATTAAGGACCTTTAAATGGGGAGATTATCTTGTACTATCGAGGTAAACACAAGGTAATCTCAAGGGTCCTTATAAGAGGGAGGCAAGAGGGTCTAAGAAGAATGTAATGACAGAACCAGATGTCGGAGAGATGTGCCTTGAAGATAAGGAGGGGTATTGAGCCAAGGAATGCAGGACGCTCTAGAAGCTGGAAAAGATAAGGAAATGGATTCTCCCCTCAAGTCTTTAGAAGGTACACAGACTTGTGGACACCTTGGCTTTGACCCAGTGAAACCCAATTGGGACTTTTGACTCCAGAACTGTAACTTTGTGTTACTTTAAGATATTAAGTTTGTGGTAATTTGTTGCAGCAGCAATAGAACACTAATTAAAAGTTAAAAGTAATAGAATTACTCTTACAAATCATTATTCTAGCTTTAAGAGATTTAAACTATTACTTTCTTCAGTGGGAAAGTTATATTAAGAGAAGCACCAGATATCTGTTGACATTGAAATAATTTGGGGGTAAAGGTCAATCACTTCTTCAAACATGTCTGTTTCTATTAAATTTTTTATAAGAAGTATTATTTTAATAGAAAAAATAATTAATTTAAATTAATAGAAATAATTGAATTTGGATTTTCCATGGAGTCTATAGTCATGCCTGACCAATGAGAGCCTCATATATCTTTCCATAGCTAGAAATAACTGCACCCATCAGTAAATTTACAAGTGCTGATTTAGCAAGGCAAAGGTATTTGTTGAATGAAAGAACAATTGTTTATGTAGCAAACCTATACCTGAGAACAATTTGGTCAGTAAGTTGTGAGGAGGAAAAAATCTAAGTTTCCAAGTCATTGGACAAAATTTCCAAGAAATGGAAGACCTCTTGCTCTTCACTCTATAGAAAAAGAGAGAAAAATCTCATAGCCCACTAATTTGTTTCTAATCCAAGACACCTTCAGATCTGTTTGTAAGCCTAGCCTCTATACAATATGTACAAGTGTTAAATAGCTTCTGGAAAAAAAACACAAGTCAAACAATCTATTAAATTCTCTTCATGTCAAAAGCTCAGACACAGCTCAAATGTATTTCTTCTTGTTAACATTTTTTAAACTTGCTCATAATTATCCACATTTACTGAACACACAGTATGTAAGCTTTTAGACACCAAATCTGAAATTAAAAGCAAATGAAAAGAAATTGAAAAATTGTTCAGCCTTCTAAATAACCACTAGGATTTTTCTTGTATCACGCACTGTTTAAAGACTAAGATGTTGTGGCTTCATCTCTAAAAATAGTCTTCACTTCATGCAGTAAAGAGAAGAACCAGATCTGCAGTAAAAGGGATTTGCATATGCGTCTAGCTTTTAAGGTAACAACAAAGAGAAATGTGTCATTTCTTCTCTAAAACAGAAGAAACCAGAAATGAAGGCATTTAAGGGGTCAGTTGTCAGGACCTCCTGAAGTATTTTTGTGTGGCCAATGGGGAGAGGGTATTTTGGTAAAAATTTGAAAGGAAATCAGTGCTGAAGTAAAACAGTGTGAACATTGTGAATTTAAAACACCACTATGCTTTTACCATGTGAAACAATGATGCTTCTGGGAGGCAATTCAATGCAGTGGCGATGGATGAGCTTCCCCTGCACCACACTGCCTGGCTGAGAATCCTGGCTCTGCTGGTAACGTCAAGCAAATCACTCAGCCTCTCTGCTTTCCCATTCCCTCCTCTAAGATGATAGCAGTAGTACCCACCTCACAGGATTTTTGTTAGGATTGAATGACTTAACATACATCAAGTGCTTAAAATAGTACCTAGAACTAACAAGATATTATATATGTTAGCTCTTATTGTTTGACCTTTGCATTTTTCTGTCCCTAAATGAACCCTGAAAACATTAGGATTGTTGTCAGCTGTATTCTCCCTCTTGGACACCCAATGGGCTACGTTATGGACTTTTTAGGGGTACAAGCCCCATGGTCCTTATCCCCCCACCCACCACCCTTGACCTTATCCAGAAATCTCTCCCTCAATCCAGGACTATGCCTTTCTGGAAGGACAGAATTCCTACCTACTCCCAGAAGCCCCCACACTAGCACTTCAGTCAGCTCCCTCTAGAGGAAGCTCTTCCAAGTCAGGCAAGGTATTCCCCTCCCATAAACCTCCCAGAACTATTAGCTAAATGGAAAAGCTCTCTCAAAGGAGAGCACTGCATCTCCTGCAGGCTGCTACTCTCACCATTAACCACCTCACTCCTATAATGATCTAGGCCTGTGCATTAGAAGCACCTGATGAAAATGCAGATTCTGACTCAGTAGATCTGATGGAGGGCACCAGAAGACTCTGATGGGTGTGCCTCAAACCACACTCTAGGAAGCTCTGCTCATTCTGGGCAGAGATACTCAATCCAGTTCTACCTATTAAAAAAAGAACAGGGACCACGACCATGTATTATTCATCTTTGTACCACATAGCACATACAGTAGTTGCTTAATCAATTATTGTTAAACAAATAAGTGAGAACTAGAGGAAAAATATTTGTCTTTCATATGTGGAAACAACAGTCTATTCTCCAACCTCCAGAGGAATAAAAAGATGGCAGACAAAGGTCACAAATAGGCATTTTTAAGAAGCTATACCTAAAGGCATCCCAGGTACAAAGAATGTGAAAGACAGGATTTTGACTGTTGCACATAATTTTTTTTTTAAGCTCATCCTTCATTTAAAAAAAAAAAAAAAATCTCTACATTCAGGATAAAGAGCAGACATGGGTCAGTACTGCCTTAATATTGGTCACTGAATTCTGAACTAACTTATCATGGATTAACAGTAAAATAGTTTTAAAAATAAGCAACTTCCTTGGTCTTGAACATTGTAAATATCTATATATAGCTGACAAGTTAAATTCTAATACAATAGAATACAATGTGGTCTTTAAAAAAGGAGAAGCCAACTGCACTTAAGCTAATCAAATAGTCAATGAGTGGAACTTCCTTATAGAACAATCGCAGATAATAAATGCAAAAGGAATGGAAGAATTACATCATTTTATAACCCTTAATGGAATAATGGACTCAGCATTACTAATCAATGGATACAAAAACATTAGGAGAAATGTTGATGGAGAACTTTATAATGGGCAGATCAGGCTGACACCACCTGAATCCTCTGCTCAATCTTAGTATCACTCAAAGTGAAACATGAGACTTACGGGCCTCCTAAGGTGATACATCAGAAATTACACAGCACCACCCAGGAAGAATTCCCAACAAAAATATCGAATGTGAATTTAATCAAGCCTCTCAATCTAACGTCCAGTTTACAGGAACTACAAGGGATAGAGGACCAAGTTGAACAGCACCTGGAGGAAGCATTCCTTCAAATCCAGAAGGTGGAGCCCTCTATGGGACAAATAACCCAATTTATTCAACAAAAAGCCTATTTTTTTGAAGGAAGAAAATTGTTAAAGATCCAAAGAGATTTAACGAAGGCCATATGTGGACCTAATTTGACACCTGATTCAAACAAAATAACTGTAAAAAAAACATTTTTGAGAAAATCAGGGAAGTAGGAAAATAATTTTATTAAGAATTTTTTTTTAATTTTTAATTTTTACATGTGACAATGGCATTGTAGACATATTTTTTTAAAGTCCTTATTTCTTAGATATAGGTACTGAAGTATTTGTAGGTGAAATTGCATGATATTTAGAATTTTTTAAAATACTCCTAAAAAGGAGGAGATATAAATGAAGCCAGATTAGCAAATGTATTTTTTTATTATTATGGAAAATGTTCAATATACACAATACCAAAGAAAATGATATAATGAATCTACATGCACCCACCTTCAACTTTTTGCCAGTCTAGTTTCAAGCTATTCTTCCCACACATACTTTTTTCTCTGGTGTATTTTAAAGTAAATCTAAAACATCAGGCAACTTATCATTTTACCCATGGATATTTCCACATGCATCTCCAATTGATAAGGACTTTTTTTTTTAACACAACCACTATGCCACCATCACACCTAAGAAAGTTAATAATTCCTTAATATCATCTAACATGCAGTAAGATTGTCAAAATATTGACATGTTAAAATCAGTTGATGGATATCTGGAATTTCATTATACATTCTAATGCTGTATATGTTAAGACATTTTTCATAATAAATTTAAAAGAAAATAAGGCAACTTTGTACTGAAATGGAACAATCTCCAAGGCATATTAAGTGAAAAAGACACAGAATAATGTATGTACTATGCTACAATTTTTGGTTAAAATATATATATATATATATATGTGTATGTATATGTATGTGTAAGTGTGTGTGCATGTGTATATGTATATATAATCACAGACTATATCCAGAAAATGCATGTGGAACTAAAAACAGTGGTTGCCTCTGCAAAGGAGAACTGAGGCACCAGGAAAGAAGGAAGACTCATTTATCCTTTGGTACCCTTTGAATTAGGGAAAAGTATATTATGAACTCAAAAAAATAAGTAACTTATAAATTAAATGGAAAAAAATATACAACTACCTGGGTGCATCATATATCAACAAAACCAATCATTAACTTTAAACGATTATCAGTCACTGCTAAAACTTATCTAACTCTGGTGCTCTTCAGATTTATGTTGCAAAATTGCCCCAACACCTCTAAAATCAGAAATCTCCAGCCTTCTGTCTGATCCAATATTCTAGTGTTCTGAATTTCAGAGGCAAAATAGTGCCCCTTCAGCTTAGCATCTTCACCTCTTACCCACCACCTCATGTTTATATCCCTGAAAAGTCTTTAATTTGACTTATTCTGGTTAAAATCTTTTCTATTTCTGTATTCTAGCATTTTCTTTGGCAGATTTGCTGGGGAATTTCCTTCACTGTCAGAACAGCAAAATCTCTTTTTGTTTATTTCTCTGGTGGTCCAAACTGAAAGCAAGACCACCTTTCAAAATGGTTCCATATCTAAATGAAACTTGCCTTAAAATCCAGCAGCTGCACATCACTTTCTGTCCTTTACAATCTATGTTTCCTAGCTAAGAACTGGTTAACATAAAAACTAGGCTAGCTGTCTTTTGAGGATTAACTTTCTTCCCCCAACTTGAATTTTAAATAATTTAGACAATGTGGTGTCTAAACAGAAATATATAACTGTCTCATTACAGCAACAGTTTAGATTTAATTGAAGTGGCTTATTGGGAGCTTATAAAGTAACAATACATCTCCTTTTAAAATACTTTTTCCTGAATTTGTTCTTTTCAATCCTAAATGGAAAGTGAAGCTAGAATAACAAGTAGATACAAGTACATAACAAGTAGAACATGGAATGTTATTCTTTGTGTGAAATTTTAGAGCAACAATTATTTTTAGCAACATCTGGGCCAAATGTTCTCACAGAACTTAGTTTATTCTGAAATTGAATAACATACAATACCAGGATGAGGTATTTTAAATTCTAGAATATTATTCTACAAATAACTTCATAATTAGAATGAATCTGCTTTTATATAAATCAACAAAGTTTTAATACATATGTTATATACAATGTGGAGAACCAACACTGTTTTCTGAGCAAAATAATTTTGTGACTATAAAACAATGCAAAGCCACTTTTCAATTCACTTAGTTATAGCTAAAAAATTTTTTCATCATAAAGTCCAGCGACATTCAAAACCTATATAATTGTGCAGTACAAAGTATAAACTATGACCATGGTTAGTAGCAATGCTTCAATATGTGTTCATCAATTGTAACAAATGTACCACACTAATGAGAGATGTTGTTAATGAGGGAAAGTGTGGGAGGGGTGGGAGTGGGCCCTATGGGAATCCCCTGTATTTTCAATGTAACATTTATGTAATCTGAAGCTTCTTTTAAAATTAAAAATTAAAATTAAAAAATAGAAAAGGCAATAAATATTTCCACCCTCAAAAAAAAAAAAAAAAATGACATTAAGCCACTGGAAAAGTTATGAATTGTAGAGTTGATACTCTAGCATCAAGAAAAAATAAAGCTCTAATCAATCTAAAACTTCCTGAATTCTACTTTTTCATTAGCACTTGAGTAATACATTTAAGGGTATACTTTTAAATGTCACAAACCAGACCCCTGACAATGGGTATTCTGAATGGATGGTGTGAAAGAAAGAATTTGTGAAATTGCTTTGCTAAAAGGCAAGGCAAGACCTAGCAATTCCACTTCTGGTTAAAACCCAAAAGAATTGAAAACAGGGATTCAGTCAAATACTTGTACACCAGTGTTCACAGCAGCATTACTCATGAGAATCAAAAATGGAAACAATTCAAAAGTCCAACAACATATGAATGGATAAACAAAATGTGGTACATACACGTAATGGAATATTATTCAGACATAGAACAGAATGAAGTTCTGATACATGCAGCAACATGGATAAACCTCAAAAATATTATGCTATGTGAAAGAAGCCAGACTCAAAAGATCACATAGTGTATGATTCCATTTATATGAAATATCCAGAAGAGGCAAATCCATAGAGATGGAAAGCAGATAGTGGTTGCCAAGGGCAAGAGAAAAGGCAGAATGAGGAGTTATTGATTAATGGGTAAAGTCTGTTTGGAGTGATGAAAAGGTTTTGGTAGTAGATAATGGTGATAGTAGCACAATGTAGTAAAGGTAATCAAATGCCACCAAATTGTACACTTAAAAGTAGTTAACATGGCAAATTTTATGTTATATCCATATTAGTTTTTTAAAAAACAAACAAGGCACAAGCAGTATTGGTTTGAATTACTTAGGTTTCTTTTCTGTTTTGTTTTGTTCTACATAACATATTCTTTTAAAATGTCAAAGAAATCCTACTTTAAAGTTTCAACCATGGGAGCCAGATGTGGCTCGAGCAGTTAAGTGCCCGGCTCCCGCACGGGAGGTACCGGGTTCAGTTCCCAGTGCAAAACAAACAAGCAAAACAAATGAAAAAAAACCAATTCAGGGAAGCTGATGTGGATAAGTGGTTGAGCACCAGCTTTCCACATGCGAGGTCCCGAGTTCAATCCCCGACCCCTGGTACCTCAAAAAAAAAAAAAAAGTTTTTACGACTAAGCTTACACCTTCAGAGAGCTGGGCTTCTTGTTGTGAACAGCCAACATCGTGTACCAGCTACTGCACTTGGCTCTGGGAATACAAAGGTAAAACTCAGCCCTTTTCTCAAGGAGCTTATGGAAGTCTAAGATAAGAGGGAAATCAGCTATTCAGGTGAGAGGACATCAAGGCTAAAAGAGGAAAATATGGCATATATGATATTGTGCCTTTCAGAACTTTAATAATGCTGTTCTCTGAAATATTTTTATCAATGTATTAAGTTACATTAATTGCCTTTAGGAAATCCTTAACCATTGCGCACAAGTTAAACTGACTATAAAGTGACCATGTTTTGGATAAAATTAAAAGGACTATGCTTTTAAGAATAATGGCCTATAATACCAAATTGTGTTAAATTCTGATGTTTTCATTAGAAACTTGCTACAGGGACAGGTTTCCTGATACCTAGAGTGGAAAAGTAGGCAAGTATTAACTCACAAGCATATACCATACCTTTTTAAAAATCACATCGCATTTTAAAAACACCATAATAAAATCAAATCCAAAATAAAGGCATTCTCTCCTCATTTATAACTCACCATTCCTCCCCCAAAAATCTGGGTGTTTCTATAGATAAAGAGGTCTTTTTCACAACCTTTTTGTCTGTGTACACAGTACAGAAATCTGTAGTCAAAAGCAATAACCATAGGGTATAATAGACAGTGCTTTAGACTTAGAAAGACTGGACTGGAATCTCAGCCTATAAGATTTGGATTTATTTGCCTTTATCTAAAATGCCCCAAAATAGGGTTAGTATAGAGTCTTGAACATGGTAAGTGCTCAGCATATAGCAGTTGCAATGATAATAAATATTAACAATATTAGTATTGTTGTCTTTGTTATTTGTGATACTTCCTCAAAAATCAACTTAATCTGATACAAAAGGTATGAGCAAGTCAAATGGACTAAAGTTAATGGATAAGGGACCTAACAATGTCAACAAAACCCAACACTGAAACTTGAATGATGAATTTTCTTTTCAACCCAAGACAGTGGGTAGTCTTTCTTTAAATTAATATACACAGAATGTTTTTCTACCAAATCATCACAAACATTGTGTTACAGTTGCATGTTAGAATGTGGTTATTGTGCTATAGATTTTCATGGCTTCTTTTCCATACCTTAGACAAAGGACAAAATATGCTAAAGACCAACATCAAACCCATTGCCCAATAGACAGTAAATAAACACAGTTTTCACGAGGAAGCCCTCCATCTAAACAATTTAGATATTTGGGTGTAAATCAGGTTTAAGAGACTGTTTTAGAAAATCAACATTAATCAAAACAGACTGGAGGGAAGCAGTCTAAATCCATGATCAGAAAAATCAATCTATAACTTCCACTGACCCCAGCAGCACTCTCAGATTTCACACTGAATCTGGCTAAGTCAGGAGCACAGTAAACAGTAGCATCTGGCTCTCATGCAGGATGGTGTGTACAATGGGCCGATCCATAACTTTAATCTACTTTAGACATTTAGATGGATGGGCTAAGAGCCCAGTGTGTTATAATAACCCTGAAAAGCTTTTGGCTCTGGCTGTGAACACATTAGCATTAACTTAAATCTGTTGCTTTGTTTACAAGAAGAGATATTTGCTTGTGCTTTCTGCCCCAATGGATTCGGTTAAAGGCCCCCAGGACCTTAAAGAGTGAACTTTACAGTGGCTACAGCAGCAATTCACTATACTGAGTCACCACTGAACAACTTTTCTGTATTTCCTCTTAGTTATATGTTTTTAAAATAAGAGATATCTTTATTTGGAGTCTCTGTGCATATTTGGAACTTTATCGCCAAATTTCCCTTTCCTGTTTTTTTATCTTCCTCCTTCTTAACCTGAAGCTTTAAATAAGTAATCATTTGGAGGGTTCCATGAAGATGTCACACATGCAGCTATTTGTTTCTGAGCTAGAAGTGCAGGCAATTTAGAACAGTGTCCAATTATTCTTGTTGAAACCACTCAAAGCTACCAGAACTAATTTCTCCCAATACATCACTATAGTTTGATGTCTAGAATGGAAAGAAGTCCTCATTGGACAAGTAGAAACTGATTATTGCACATTAAGGATATAATCAGAGAGCCTCTGAATTGTGGTCAAGTTTTCCAAAAAATGTAATTAAACACCCAATCTAATTTTGTGTTTATTGCTTTTATAAACAGTACCAACACAGATGAATTACATGTGACATTTATTCATATTTATATTGATTTCAAACAAATATGTGAATCTCACTCTGAACAAAATTAGAGTTAATAATTAACTGATATGCATTCTAATACCATTATGGAACAGTATAACATTGGCTCACCTTTTAAATCTCATTGTAATCATAAATAGACATTGCAATGTTCTGAATGTTTGTTCTATCATTCAATCAACAAGTGTATTTTGAACATCACTTCTTGGTCCAGCATTAATGTAAAGACAGAAAAATTAAGCTGCAACTTTATTTTAAACTGAATATCTAGTAAATGGTTTTAAATGTCACCACAAAGAGAGCCTGCATAAAGAAAGAGCATTGTGCGACTTGGAAAACTACCCAAGTGGGAGAAAACTTCTAAATGTTTTCATGGTATGTGATTTGCCATAAATGAACAATGATCCCCCTTATTAATTAGGGTTGTCCACATTCCCAATAAGCCAAGATTGGAAAACTCTTCTAACATTCAGGTATTTGAGATCTCATCACAGGGCCCACAAAGAATATATACATACTACTGCCCTAAGAAAGCAAACTTAATTTTCTTTTTAAAGACTTCCCAATCTATTTCAAGACATTTTAGGGAAAGGAAGAGAAATTGCAGTGATTTTACTATTCTAGTAATCATTTTATTCTAGTAAATAAAATGAAAATTAGCCTGAAACTGAAAAAATGCCTAATTTCATAGGAAAATGCTCTCTCCTTAGGTTGTATGATTGCAGAAGGAGCACTGGACTGGGAGTCAAGAAGCCCATCAGATGTATAACTCTGGTACTCTTGCCAGTTTTACCCTTTATAAAATAAGGGGATGAACTAGGTCAGTCCTCAGGTCTATTCCAGCACTAAGTCCCTAACTGCAAGAGCCTTTCCTGAAAAGTAGAAGCCTGGGTTGTAGATGGCCCCTCTGATTAAACATAGCCTGCCTAAAGGGACAATTATGAAGACAAGAAGGGAACACAAAGACATTAAACACGGCTCATGTGAGTGAGTTGGGGGAATGGGTCATTTTCTTCTGTTACTATTCATATTTATCTATTGATTTTTGAAAAAAAGAAATTCTAAAATACCCATAAACAGTCATCTCCACCCTAAGAAGCAGATGTGTCTGCAGAGAAGTGAGGGCGTCTCAGTTTTGTGACCAAAGAATCAACGTTCCCCAGCATGGCCATTATTTTATTAGGCTATCCTCTAGAGAGAGAGTCCATGACACGTGGCCAAAAAACAGGGTGTGATCTAGGGCTGTTCAGAAGAAGGCAGGGAGAGAGGGCTGAATCAATAAAAGTCACTCCAAAAGCATTCCTCACAATGTTCTCATCTACTCTCTCCCACCGAGCATCAGCTGTAGATCCCATGCCCCTCTGTCAGCTCCTGTGAAATGGCTAACAAAATGATAAGCAGTGACAGGGAGCCTATCCAGAATAAAGCTAGCTTCTCCCGACAATATGGAAGGAGGACAAGGTGGAGTGGGGCAGAAATCTTCATTTTTCTATGCCCAAGAAGACATATGGCATTCACTCTATGTCACAATGTTCAAAGGATGAGTCAGAATCCCCTGTATACTGGTGCTCATGCAGTTCAGTGGAATAAAACGACAAGTGCATAATCCATGTTCATGACACTCTGGGTGGGGTAGGCTCTTGCCTGTTGTTTGGTGCTCTGTGATTTGAACCATCTATTGCAAAAGGCTACAAAACAGAATAGACTTCATCTAAGCATGCTTTCTTTGCTTCCATCCCATCATCTTTCCACTGAAAAGTTTCCATCAGTGCCTAAATGTTTCTGGAATCAGTTTTTGGCCCAAAAGCCTTTATGTAGAGACTCACACATATGACTAGACATTATTCCTAAAAGTAAATAAGTATGGGAGGCGGCTGTGGCTCGATCAGTAGGGCTCCCGTTTGCCATGTGGGAGGCCCCGGGTTTGGTTCCCGGGGCCTCTTGGTGGGGGCGGGCCCGCCCGCACGGCGTGGTTGGCTGACCCAGCGAGCACAGGCAGCAGGGGGGGGATAAATGAATAAATAAAAATAAAATCTTAAAAAAAAAAAAAAAAGTAAATAAGTAAAGATTTTCCAGTGTCTTAAGACAGACTAATTATTTACCTATTGTCTGTCAAGGAGACACCTTACACCTTGACAAATGTTCATTGAAAAATGCCAGAGCAAACAATCTCTTCTACTAAATTCTCCTTTACTGCCCCTTCCAACCACACACACTTATTTTCAGTCTCTAAAGCAAATTGAGTTTTATATGCCCTCAAGGAACAGTAAGATGTTATTGGGTTTATTCCCTACCCCTCCAAAAAGGCCACACCTAAGACATCGCTGAGATGAGGCTCTCTCCTGATGCAGAAGTGTGGGAATGATTCAATTTCCTGTGGCACACACCCTTTTCCCAAAGATAATTCTTGTTACCAGCAAACAAACTAACAAAATTTAAAACAAAAAAACAACAACAACAAAAAACAGTGCTTAGAAATCTGTACTTCTCTCTTCTCACCAGTCTTTGACTGGGTTTTTGAAGCAGGAAAGACAATTTGCTTACTGGAAAAAGGGAGAGAAAATTCCGTCATCCTTCCACTGCAGGCACCTGTTCTGCCAGCTGACACTACCTAATAGAAATTTTGACCATAAAAAAGGCACTGCTATTTACCAGAAACTAACCAAATCTGTGTGCTCCTCACTGCTGGTCCACCCTGCTTTTTCTCCCACCACCCACCTACCCAAAGCAGGAAAGGGGTGGCAACCACTAAATATTTCTCCTGCACAGACACTGCCAGTATCTTAACAGGAGTAGCTAGCCTAACCAAGGGAGCCACCACCCTCTCTCCCAGATCCGGCTGCTTACCATACAGAGAAAAACAAGTCTACTCGAGATCTGACAATCTGAATCGATTCAGTCTAACCAGATCTAAAAATCTGCCCTAAAATTACAAATTTAAAAACTCAAATCAAAAAATCACATCACATGGAAAACAAACTGAAATCTTGTTTGTTGAAATCAAATCAACATTTGCCTATGAGCTCTGCCTATGAACTCCAGGATGGCATGGAAAGCAACGCTGCCCAGCCCATGTCCTAGGAGGGTGTTTTACAAAGAGCTTCCAGAACCCCTTTTCAACATCACCACTTCCTCCCAGCCTCCAACACGCTCTGAATAAAGACCTCCTTTAAGCACTTACGGGGCGCAGCAGCTTCTCTCAGCAATGTGCCTGTGAATCACGCAGCAGGAGGCTCTCCCTCCCGCCCTGAGCAGGGCAAGTCAGAGAACCCTCCGCTTTCCCGCAGGCTGATGTCCATGAGACAGCAGCGGAGGAGCCGACGTTCCCGTTAGAGCCTCAGACTGTAATTCATGTGCTTGCGGCGGGCCAGTCCCAGCTGCCCAGAGAGTACCACATGATCCGCTCTGACATCAGATCAGCCCGACGTGACAGCCCATCCGCCAGCCTCTTCCACACGCATGGGTTGCATCATTTGTGTGGCTTTGACTTGCATTTAAGCAGGTGGTACGGCGTAAGGAACTATTGTTTTCTTACAAAATATTTTTTGCCCGATTCCTTCTGTTTTTAACAGAAGGAAAAAAGTAATAATCAAGAAAAGTGCATGGATTTGTTTGCAGCCAGAATTTATTATATAAAGTATATAAAGTAGCTGGAGTTCCACGCCTCGTTCAGGGAAGCGGAGGAATGAATCAAGATGCCAACACCATGGGAGTGATTTCATCTGCAAATCACTACCACCAACCCTGCCTTTCAGTAGATCATCTTTTATAACAAGTGTAAGTCATAAAATGTTGGTGGGTCATCTGAGAATTTTTTTCAGCCAGTTGCCACTGCTTTTAGTTCAGTGAAGATATCTGGGAGGCACCCACTGGATTCAGTGCCCAATCCAATAATTCCAGTATAAGGAGACTACATAAAAGTCAACAGAAATATACCAACACACCCTGACAGACAGGTAGGCAAACAGAGAGCCAGGCTCTACTAATGCGTGCGTTCATTCACTCAGTAACCATGTATTGAGCACTCACTGTGTACCTAGTACAAAGGGGGATATCAGAAGTGGATGTAGGCGGTCGGATGTGGCTCAACTGCTTGGGCGTCGGTCTCCCATATGGAGCGCCCCCGGTTTGATCCCCGGGACCTCCCGGTTAAAATAAAATAAAATAAAAGACATTTCCAAAACATGATAACAATTCCTTAAAAAAAAAAAAAAAAAGAAGTGGATGTGGGACTGTATATTTTAACAGCATGCACAGTCTCAAGTTTTTTTTTTTTTGGGGGGGGGCACGTGGCTACTAATTCTACTTCTGTGATAAGAAGACAAGGAAGGAATATCCTTATCAAGGCTCCTTTTAAAATGCCTCTCTAATACTACTTTTGAAGACTGTCAACAAAACCATGTTTCATCTTAATTTCATTATAATAAATGGAAATAAACCTTTAAGGTGAGAATAACCAAAATCATTAAACTATTATGAAACAAAATCATAACCTAGTTAGGCAGCAGTGATCAGAAGTGTAATTCTTTCCTAGAAGAGAGGAAAATTCACTTTCTTTTCCTTCTGTAACTACATTATTTTTTTTCATTTATCAATAGATATTTGTGGAGAAACAGGTAACCAGCTTATATATCCACTGAATATTATATGCCTTTGAATCATTTATAGTAATTCAAACATACTAAACATAGTAAGTGTTTAATAAACACTAATAAACATTTTAATAAAATGAACTGACACAATCAGTTTTATTCTTTATCTGGCTATTCCCAATAGAGAACAAATGGAAATTAGTTGCCCCATGGAGTCCTCACAGTCACAAGTCACCTGGTAAACCCTCTCAGGAGGAAAATATCATAAACTTGATGCAAGAGAAATAGATGGGTTAAATATTATATGTGAAATTACAAATAGGCATATTATTTCCGTAACAAAAATGTTATGTACCTACTGTCTAATTGCTATCTTATGGTGTTAATAAACTTATAGGAAAATAGTACAATCCATTTTAAATGTAAGGAACATGGATAAAAAATAATGGAAAACAAGAGCTTTCATATTTTGTGATTATTCCATAGGAAAGATCTTATGTTTAAACTGAGATAAAATGAACATGAAATATACAAGAAATAGTTTTCTGCTTGAAAACATCTTTTTGTTTAGAGTTTCCTGGCATTTTCTGATCTTTAACTATAACTTTGAACAGTTATAAGTGACACTTTTCAGATCTATACCAACACACCCACATAAGCAGTCCTTTGCTATTATTTCTCACTATATGGACAAAGTAAAGTGGGAAATTTAGGTAAGGTAAAGTGGAAAATCTATACAGCTAAGAACAGTTTAATACACAAACCCTAGTTCAACTGCCGGCAACATTTTTTTGAAAGACAATTCACTGTACACATTTTATTTACTGCTTTGTACACTGTCTTAATATGAATGGGACCACTTCTCTACTTGAGCCATTTAACCAAAGCAAAATAACCTTAGTAATACAAAGTGTGAAAATACAACATAAAGATATAAAAACAGGCTTCTAATTCTAGTTAGGAATGTAATTATGATGTTACATTTTTTTAAAATCCACAATTATGTTTAGGAAATCACACAAACATAGAGCACTGATTTGAATGAAATGCATAAATATGTGGCACTTAGTTACAAAAAAAAAAAAAAGTTACCAAAGAATGAACAAAATTAATGTTTATTCTACTGTTTTGTCATATTCCTGGATCCTTCATCAATGTTACACGAAGAAAAAAACAAAAACAAAACAAAATGAATAACAGAAATCAGAATCACTAATGTTATCAAGTAGGGAAACAAATAAATTTAAAAATCTAGCAGCCACCAGCAAGTGTACAGCAAAGACAGTGCTGTAGAAAGAAACAAAAGAAAATTGCTAGAAAACTGCATGCATCATATTCTTTCAAACCAGCAAGATAGGCTCCTGCCCACACTGGAATATAAACAGAATTTTTTTTCCTGTAAGGTATAGAAATGAAAGTTCTTTTTTAAATATTATGGATGGGTAAATGTGTTGTAATGGTAATTCTACTAAGTTATTACAGAGTGGGCCAGGAACACATTTATGGATTCTGGGGATGATGTGAACTGTAATTCTTTGATTGGGATAGTGGGTACACTACCCAAAATTTTTAAAAATAATAATAATAATATATGAACACAGAAGAGCAAGACAAAGAAAAATGAGACTTCTCTTATATCTTAGCAACATTTAGATGGAAATCAAATTTAAATGCAGTCCACTCTGCTTTTTTTTTTTTTTTTTATATTTTTTTTTTTTTTTTTTTCGCCCCCCCCCCGCCCCCCATCATTGTTTGTACTCACTGTCTGCTTGTCTTCTTTTCTGGAGACACCAGAAACCTAACTGGGGCCCTCCCATGTGGGAGGGAGATACCTAATCGCTTAAGCCATCTCTGTTCCCTGCTTGCTGTGTCTCTCATTGTGTCTCCATGCTGTGTCTCTTGCTTACATCATCTCACTCTGTCATCCTGCCGCTTCAGCTCGCTGCACCAACCCATCATGTTGGCTAGATGTGTTGTCTGCCTTCTTTAGGAGCCACCAGGAACCGAACCCAGGACCTCCCATGTAGTAGGCAGGAGACCAGCTGCTTGAGCTTCATCTGCTTCCCCCACTCTGCTTTTGAAGAGGCTTTGGTTCAGCTCCCAAATCTCGATTGCTTGGCGTAGTTTCCTATGAAAATACTCAGAAGATGTCTTCTTAAACAACAAACCTATTTTTAGTGGTGGAGCCGCTCTTAGTAGCTGTGTCTGCATGGGACTGATAACCAATCACTATCGTTGGAGGAAGTCCTAACCTTTCCTTGTATACCCTCCCTATATGTGTAACAGAGGCTCTGTTTTCACATAGATAAATGGGACCTCCTCAAAATTAAACACTTCTCACCTCACAGGACTTTGTCAGAAGGGTGAAAAGGCAGCCAACTCAATGGGGAAAAAATATTTGGAAATCACATATCTGATAAGGGTTTAATATCCAGGATATATAAAGAGATGTTACAACTCAACAATAAAAAGACAAACGACCCAATTTAAAAAATGGGCAAAAGACTTGACTAGACATTTCTCCAAAGAAGAAATATAAATGGCAAAAAAACACATGAAGAAATGCTCAACATCACTCATGATTAGGGAAATGCAAATCAAAACTACAATGAGATATCATTTCACACCTATCAGAATGGCCACTATTAAAAAGACAGAGAATTACAAGTGTTGGAGAGGATGTGGAGAGATAGGAACATTTCTTCACTGTTGGTGGGAATGCAGAATAGTACAGCCACTATGGAGGACTGTTTGGCAGTTCCTTAAGAAGCTGAATATAGACTTGCCACGTGACCCTGCAATACCACTACTGGGTATATACCCAGAAGAAATGAGAGCAGTGACACGAACAGACATCTGCACACCGATGTTCATAGCACCATTAATCACCAACTTTGCCAAAAGTTGGAAACAACCCAGGTGTCCATCAACAGACAAATGGATAAACAAACTGTGGTCTATTCACACGATGAAATATTATGCAGCTGTAAGAAGAAATGAAGAAATGAAGACATAAAGCATAGGACAACATGGATGAACCTGGAGGACATTATGTTGCGCGAAGCAAGCCAGACACAAAAGGACAAATACTGTGTGAATGGGTTACTATGAACCAAATATATTGTGTAACATATTGTTCGATTCAAAAAAACTTTATATGTATCCAGTACATTTAATTGAGAAATGTATATATTTATTCATCTGTGTTTACTTTTTAGTTTTTAATTGTTTATATTTTCAATTATTAAATATACAAAACAAAGTAAAAAATATATATATATATATATATATATATACATATATATATAGCGCTCTGGGTTAGCAACCTCTTGAATAGATTTCTGTTTTCTCTTCTTCTGTAGGTGGGGGATTAGGAGTAGGGATGGTTTACGGTTTCACAATCACCATCTTAGATCAATCTGATCTGTCATCATTTGTCTCCTCAATTATGACAACTATTTGCACTTTGTCCTCCATAGAGCAAGCAGAATGTTCTTTAGGTACTGGGAATTGAACCAGGGACCTCAAACATGTGAAGTAGGAGCTTAAGCACTGAGCTACACCCGCTCCCCAAGCAGAATGTTCCTAATCAAATTGAGTCAATCTTCTATGTCTGCTCCTCTTGCTTAACCTTTATGAAGCAAAATCAAAGTTTCCAATGGTTTTCCATCTCATTTAATTCCTTACTGTGGCCTCCAAGACCCTGCAAATAGATTGGGTCAAAGGATGTGGCCTTCTTCCAAAGGAATAGAATTTAATCTAGAAATACAGTTGCCTGTCCAAAGACTACAACTCCCATCTTCCCAACCTCCCACACTACATGTGGCCTTGTCAACAGAATCCCACCTCTTTTGCTTAAAAGAAAATTGCTAGTCTTGGACTTCTTTCTTTCCTCTTCATGCAAGCTGGAACAAAAAGGTCTGAACCCTAGCTTCAACCACACAGCTTTGGCACATAGGGCATGGCAGAGCAAAAGAATGGAAGAGCAAAGAGTGCTAAAGTCTTTAGATATAAAGTTGATAAAGGGCTGGATATTAATCTGCCTCCAGGGTATCAACACAGAATATTTATTTTGTCTCAAGGGGAAAAGCTCTGCCAACCTTTTTTTTTTTAATGCAATCTTTTTTTTTTTTTTTTAAGATTTTATTTATTTATGTATTTATCCCCCCCTTGCTGTTTATGCTCTCTGTGTCCATTTGCTGTGCGTTTTTCTGTGTCTGCTTGTCTCCCTTTGTTGGGTCGTCTTGCTGCCTCAGCTCACCACGCTGCGCGGCCTGGCTTGCCTTCACCAGGAGGCCCCGAGAATCAAACCCGGGGTCTCCCATATGGTAAACGGGAGCCCTATCGATTGAGCCACATCCACTTCCCAGCTCTGCCAACCTTGAGCCCTCACTCTGAATAGTTGTATGAGAGAAAAATAAATTTGTTTTGGTTTTTTTTCTTGAAGACACTTTGTTTTGGTACCTCTTTATTACAGCATCTTAGCCTCTATCTTAACTAGTACAAAAGGTCTGAACTTTTTAAGACTCTTAATTCGTATTGCCCAGTTACTTAGCAGAAAGCCTAAAATCATGTGGTCAGTGGTATACATGATTACAGTTTTGTCTACATGAAGCTTATTTCTTTTGAATAAAATCTACTAATTTGATAAAGGGAAAAAGTACATATTCATTTTTTTACTATTAGAAGTTGAACATGATTCAGTATTTATCATTCATCATTATTCTATCTTTTGAGAATTGTTTGTTCATGTTTCTTTTCATTTTTTTTTAATTTTTTTGCATTTTTCTTATCTATTCTATTGAACTTCATAGTTTGCCTTTCAACACTGTTTTTGTGAAACATGTTGAAATGTTTTGTTATTATCATATTTGTAATTTTTCCATTATAATGTCCAGGTTTTTGGACCCTAAATACTGTACCTCACTAAAAAGAACCAGGGCTTTTGAGGGATAGGGCTGATTTCAGGTCTCAGGCAGAAAATATATAAGGTGAGCCTAGGAAATTTTCTTATGCCAGAAAGCTTTGAAAGCAACTTTCAAAGATCATTGGAGTCATGTCAAAAGGACACAACAGCCAACTTGAGGAGGGCCAACTTCATCAAAGCATCTGTTCTAGTTCCTTTGACTGTAGAAAAAGCTCTGTCTAACTTAGCTGCTTAAAACAACAATGACATTTATTTGTCTAACAAATCTGCAGTCTGGGCAGAGCTCAGGGGGTCAGCTGGTTTCTACCCACACAGCATCAACCCAGCATCCTAAAGGCTAGGATCTTCTGAGGGCAAGCTCAGTTATGTATCTGGTATCTGAAATAAAACAGCTAAAAGGACAGAACAACTGGGGCTCCTTAGTCATCTCTCTAGATCTCTATATTGTCTTTCCATATGCTCTCTCCAACGTGGTAGCTTCTGGGTGGCTGGACTTCTCTAAAAGCATGTGTCCCGAGAGAAAGCGCCAGGCAGAAGCTGTACCAACATTTATGACCTAGCGTCAGAAACCATGCAACAACTCTTCTGCCCAAGATTCATTCTTGATGGAGAAGTGCCAACATTACATTGTAAGAAGAGTATGTGGGATGGCATATATTGGTATAGCTTTCTTTATAAAATACAATCTGCCACAACATCAAAAAGAATACTTGCTCTAATTGATTGAAGCACTTGAATATATAAAAATCCTAGTGATACTCAACACAGGAAAAAAAAATTGCCACTAATGAGATTACTATTATACCAATACCTTACTTGAAAATTGGTAAAGAGAGAGATTTAAGTATTGATTCTTTTTTTTCCACATCTAACTCTATTTCAGAGTAACAAATAGCCTCAGTTAATGAGAGGAAGCTCTTTGTGGTAGCTTGGAACTATGTATCCCAGAAAAACATGTTCTTAAACTTAATCCATTCCTGCAGTTATGAACCATTTCTAAATACAACTTTTTGATGAGGTTACTTCAGTTAAGGTGTGGCCCAACTGAATCAGGACTGGTCTTAATCCTATTACCGGAGGCCTTATAGAGAAGGGACAGAGAGAGAAGCCATGGGGAGCAGCCAGAATCTGGAAGTCAACAGAGAAGATGGCACCAGTTGTATTGCCATGGGATGGAAAAGTCAAGGAACCCCAAAGGTTGCCAGTCCACAAGAAGATACTGACCCCAAGAGGAAGCAGCCTTCTAGCCTCAGAAACCCTGAACCAATAAACTCCTGCTGCTAGCCCATTGTACGTTGTCTGTTTTAGCAGCTGGGAAACTAAAACACCCTTCAACTAAAACACTCTTCTTTTTACAGAAGAATCTTAGTTAATGAATGCAAAAGAATTGACAGAATTCAAAAAATCATCATTTTGCAACCTGTAATGAAATGATTAATTGAAGCAAGAATCAGCAATGAGTGCTAAAAACTTTAGATATAAAGTTGATAAAGGACTGAATATAATCTGACTCCAAGGTATAAACACAGCATATATTTATTTTTCTCAAGGGGAAAAGTCATAACTTTACAATGCAAACCTGGCTATTTCCACATTTACTGTTATTGTAGTAATTGATCTTAACATCATATAAAGTAAAGCAATTACGTATTTTGACTCCTGATATGATACAATAAAACGTCCACAGCATCATCCATGAAATGTTCTTGACAATAATGTTTTACCAGATTTAATCAAACTTTTAGATAGAAATTTCCATGTACAGAAACAATAATGGATAGGTAAATAAATTAAAAGAATTGAAAAGGAAACAATAATATAAACCCAGAAGGTGGGAATTCTACCAGAAAACTGGCCCAGTCTCTTCAACAAGTGAATATCACAGAAAGAGAGAGAGAGAGAGAGAGAGAGAGAGGTGAGAACTTATGCGGATTAACAGAGAAATAAGAGACTTAACAGGAAAATGGTAAAAGCCATGCAAATCCTTGGTAAAAGCCTGGTTTGAGAAAATTGGCAGAAAAATACACCTAGGAAAAAACTGAAGAAATCTAATGTGTAATGAGTATTAGCAGATTTCAGGTAATTGTTGTTAATTTGTTAAATGTGACAATGATAATAGTATTGTGTTTAGTTAGGAAAAATACCCTATTTTAGAGACATACTAAAGAATATAGTGGTAAATGACATATCTGTAATTTACTTCCAAATGCTTAAAGAGAAAATTAAGTAAATATGGCAAAATGTTAATGATTGGTAAACTTAAGGTAATGAATATATATGGAGGCATTCAGTACACTATTTTTTATATTTATTTTTATATTTAAAATGTTCACAGCAAAAAATAATGAAACAGAGAAGTTCTCCCCAAATCCAGGGAGTTTTCTAATTATTCACTTTTAATTTTTCTAATTTTTATGGCTTGATATTTTAAAATATTTATCTAGGGAAGCGGCTGTGGCTCAATCAGTAGGGCTCCCGTTTACTATATGGGAGGCCCCGGGTTCGGTTCCCGGGGCCTCCTGGTGAAGGCAAGCCTGCCCGCACGGCGTGGTTAGCTGACCCAGCGAGCACAAGCAGCAAGGGGGGGATAAATGAATAAATAAATAAAATCTTAAAAAAATAAAATAAAATAAAATATTTATCTACATTACCTGGACATTTTTTAGAGTATTCTGGTTTTCCCCAGACAAATCAATTGTCCTGGAAATTTTATTAAATAATCCCTCCCTTCCTCCCCAATAGTTATGCTGCTTGTCTTTTATTAAACTATTGATACATTAAGATTTATTTCTGAGATTATTCCACTGCTTTGTGTATACCAGTTTGTTTTAATTTAATTACAATAGCTTATGTAATAAAGAACTACCTGACCATCATTACTTCTCTTTTTCAATTTTAAAGCTATTATTGCCTATTTTTCAGATAATTCTTTAAATTATTTCCACTTGTCTCCACTCCCTTTTAAAAAAAATTTTTTTTTCCTTTTTTCTTTCCCATTGGGTTTTTGACTAAAATTGAATTGGGAAAAATTATCATTCTACAATATCAACAATTAATACTGAATCCCACTTAAATTTTAAAAGCTCTGAGTTATATTTCTTCCTTATATTGAATCATAATGTGTTTTCCTCAAATTATCCAACTCCACTGGCTTTAGTTCTGCTCTCTGGAGCTATATAAAATAATGTACTCCCATTTCCCCATAACTGAAGAGAACCATTATGTTCATTCAGCTATTTCCTACTTGACATGATTTTCACTCTCTTCATCCTCCTCCTCAGCTACTTCCAGACATGCTCCAGTTTGTCAGTTTGTCTGGAAATGTGGAACCCAGATCTGAGGACTTAAGACTCCAAATGGTGCTCGCTTCAGCAGCACATATACGAAAATTGGAACGACACAGAGAAGATTAGCATGGCCCCTGAACAAGGATGACATGCAAATTCGTGAAGTGTTCCATATTTTTGTAAGTTCACAATGTTTACTAAACACTTATTGTTTATGTATGTTTATGCATGAATGATATACTTCAATAAATTTTTTTAATGAAAAAAAAACAAAAAAGACTCAAAATGTGTGTGGTCTGAGAAGCACAAAGCATACTGGGATTGTTTTTTCCCTTATACTGGACACTCAGCTGTTATTAATAGATTCTAGATTTGTATCCACTTTTCTTGGCAGTCCTTTATACTACTGGCTCATATTGAGCTTGCAGTCAACTAAAATCATTAGAACTGTTTCATTGCATTGCTTTTAGAACAGACCTTCATTTTCTTGAATATCAGCAGATGAATGCTGAGTCTATTTGTATATTGTAATAATTTCATCTTTTCAATATTGTTCCATCATTTCAGCCTAATTATAAGTCCTAATTCGATTAAGCATAGTCATCTGCAAATTTAATAATCATGTCTTCCTTTGACCTCATACAAAAAGTCTGACAAAGAGCAAAGGACCAACTCCTGTAGCAAAAGAACCAAATGTTACTTTTTGGGAGATTGCCCAATGCTTGGATCTACAGCATTGAATTTTTAACAATCTAGGAGATCTGGAAAAAAAGGAGCAAGGTAAGTTTGATTTCACCTTCTCTTTGTAAATCCAAACTGAATCCTTGTGATTACTTCTTCCCAGTCTGAGTGCTCACAAGCCACCTATTTTAACATTTGTTCTAAATTTTGCTGAGCACCAATGTCAAACCCAATTGTATATCAGAATCCAAAGATTTTTCCCCTTTCTAAAAATATGGAGGAAATTCTCCCTTCACCCAGAACTTCTGCCATTCCCCAGTTCTCCTCAAAAAAGGGTGACTGTGGATTACATCTGCACACATTTCCATTGCTTTGGTATATCATTCTTTAATGTCTAGGAATGTGAATTCATTATGGTACCTAAATGCATTTTTATAAAGGTATGTGCATACATGTTTGTCTCCTCTAACAGATTTAAGTTCCTTAGGACAATACAGAGTAAAATTCAATGTAATTCAATCTACATTTTTGAAGTTTGGTGTTTGACAGGAAGACTTCTACAGGTATAACGGGAGCAGAGGTGTGACACATCAGAGTGTGTGCAAGGACAAGAAATGTTTCTGCACTGCTCGACTGAGGGCATGGGTGGCAGGAAATGAGAATGGAGAGGCGGATAAAAATCAGCTTATCACAGGGGGCCAAGTTTTAGTTTCCTTGGCTGCTCAAGTAAGTGCTATACAATGGTTTAGCTTAAACAATGGGAATTTATTTGCTCATGGTTTTGAAGCTAAAAGAAAGTCCAAATCAAGCCATCATCAAGGCAATGCTTTCTCTCTGAACACTGTGGTGTTCTGGAGCTGGCTGCCGGCATCCTTGGTCCTTAGCTCGTCACATGGCAAGGCACATGATAGCTACTGGTCTCTCCCTTCTCTTCGGGGTCCATTAATGTTCAGCTTCCAGATGCTCCCTCTATGGCATTTTCTCTGAATAACATTCTCTTGTAAAAGATTACAATAATACGAGTAATAGCTATTATGGGCCACACCATAACTGAAGTAACCTCATCAAAAGGTCCTACTTACAATGGGTTCATACCCTCAGGAATGGATTAAGTTTAAGAACATGTTTTTCTGAGCTACATACAGCTCCAATCCACCACAATCCCCAAGAGCCAGATTCTCCTGAAGACATGTTTTGTTTGCCCTGGACAATTTTAAAAACAAAGATATAAAAATTGGAAGACCTTTAGACAGTCAGGGCACTCCCTATCTACTTTGTCACACCCCCTACATCCTTATTATCTCACACCATCGCTAGGATATTCGCCCCTGGAGCACTGGGCCTTTGGCCTGTTTCTTATGGCTTCCCCAGTGTCTGGTGCATAGGAGGCAGCAAAAAAGAACTGATGATTGCCTTGTTGGCCTGGCCTACTTCACTGGTTCATATTACCTGGTACAAAGGTAGACATCAAACAGCAGCAGCTGCTACAAATGCCTTCTGGCTTCCCATTTCCCCATAAAAATATTATGGGGATGCAAATAATCTCGCTGTCCTGATTTGTGATAATCAGGGTAGGCTAAACATTTCCTATATTAGAAACCATGCATGTGTCCCCAGACCTAGTTTTTCTCCCTAGGTCTGATCTTTAGAATGCTGGTGTTAAACTAAGCCTGATATATTATATGACCACCCTGTATGGGAAATGACTGTAACTCTAGATATCTTTGGTCAATCTTAAGAGATATAGCAGCGGGGCAGATGTGGCTCAAATGGTTGGGCATCTGTCTCCCATATGGAGGGACCTGGGTTCAATCCCCGGGAGTTCCCGGTAAAAATTAAAAAAAAGAAAAATATAGAAGGTGCATGGGCCACCAGGCCCCATGCACAAGTGCACTGACAGGCCCCGCGAGCGGGTGAGCCATCAGGCCCTGTCCATGGGTGCGCCATCAAGCCCCACAAGCCACGCAGCAAGACGATGATGTAACAAGAGTGACACAAGGGAAAGCCAAGACGAGATGAACTGAAAAACCAGGAACTAAGGTGGCACAGGCTGTAGGATGCTTCTCTCCCACATCGGAGATTCTGAGGATGGAATCCCAGTGAAGATAGGAGGAGAAGGATGAGAAGAGAGGGCAGGTAATGGACACAGAGAGTTACCCAGTGAATGGACACAGAAACAGCAGAAATGGGGGTGGGGGGGTAAAAATGGATAAAAGTAAATAAATAAATAAATCCTTAAAAAAATGTATGGGGGAGGAAGATACAGTCTCTAGTTAGTGGTAATACTTTGACAATGCTCTTTCATGATTTGTGAACAAATGTTTCACAACAATGCAGGGTATTTGTGGGGAGAGGTGATGTGTGGGAGCCCTGTATGATGCTATGCATGTTTGTTTTGTAAGTTCACAATGTTTACTGAACATTTATAGTTTATGTATGTTCATGTATGAATGATATACTTCAATAAATTATTTATTTTTTAAAAATGTTTGGGGAGTGTATGTGGCTCAAGCGGTTGAGCATCCACCTCCCACATGGGAGGTCCTGGGTTCACTTTCTGGTACATCCTGAAAAACAAAAACGAAACAACAAGCAAAACAATTTAGAAAACCAACTCAAGGAAGCTGATGTGGCTCAGTGGTTGAGCACTGGCTTCCCACATATGAGGTCCTGGGTCCCGGGCCACTAGTACCTCAAAAACTGAAAATAAAGTATGAAGCTGAATTGTCAAATTTTCATTATTTAAATTTGTGCTCCCCTGGCACCTGCTTCTCACTGAAAATCCTCACAGTGCAAGTATAACTATCTTTTCTCTCAACTTTTGAAACCTGCTTTTCCTGCAAACTGTGGTCTAAGCCCAGCCGCATCTTCCTTGGCCATTTCACATTCAGAGATTACAAGATCATGGCCTCTCTCAGTGCCAGTCACTTCTGCATCTCCATCCTCTTCCTATTGGTGATGTTTTCCCAATTGCTTCCTCACCATTCCAAGAAGGGATTTTTGTCAGCAACTCTTGCTGAGTATTCACTTTTAGCAGAATGAAACTACATAAGCTACATCTACTAATGCTGTGCCCTTGTTGTAATTTATATTTGGAAAATATTGGCCATGTCTTCTAACTGATCTGGCATTCTATAGCAAGCTCCCTCATTGATATTTTATTTTTATTTTCTATTATCCACATACAAATGCTCTTCAGCAAACTTCCAATCCCCAATTCCAAGATTCTTGCATAAGTATATAATGCCTTGAAATGCAGTGCTTTTGTCACCATACCCCTCTCCTGCCACACATGTACACATACTCATACATATATACACACAAAATGATACCACCAGAGCTGATTCTTTTGAGTGAAGTATCATTTTAAAAACTGCAAGATTTGTCATACACTGATAATTTTAGAATCTACATAATGGCTTTATGGATCTTCATTATACTATTCTCTTTTTTTTTTTTTTTTAAGATTTATTTATTTATTTTACTTTTATCCGTTTTTAAACACCCACACACACTCCCATTTTTCCTGTTTTTGTGTCCATGCACTGGGCAATTCTCTGTGTCTCTTTCCTGCCCTATCTTCTCATTCTTCTCCTCCTGTCTTCACTGAGATTTGACCCTGGGAACCTCAGATGTGTGAGAGAGGCATTCTGCCAACTGCACCACCTTAGTTCCTGGTATCTCAGTGCATCTCGTCTTGGCTGTCCCTTTGTGTCACCCTCCTGTTACATCATCATCTTGCTGCGTGGCTCGGTGGGGCCTGGCATGCCTGCACAGGGGGCCTGGCGGTGCACCTATGCATGGGGCCTGGCAGTCCGCGTGCCTTCTATATTTTTCTTTATTTTACCAGGAGGTCCCTGGGATCGAACCCAGGTCCCTCCATATGGGAGATGGATGCCCAACCAATTGAGCCACATCTGCCCCTATACTATTCTCTCTACTTTTTTTTAACATATCTGGAGATTTCCATAATAAAAATATATTTTTTAACTATTTGCAAAATTATCATGCCATTTATTTATGAACCAAACATCCATCTTACCAAGCATTATGCTAAATAATATTACAGAGATGATTAACACATAGTCTCTCTCTAGGCTAACCAAATAAAACAGAATTTCAGATAAACAATGAAAAATATGTTTTTAGTATAAATATGTTCCATGTAATATTTGGGATAGTTATACTCAAAAAATTATACCAAATTATAATCATAGTTGTACCAAGTATATTTACACTAAAAAAATATTAGTTTGTTTATCTGAAATTCAAATTTAACTGGGACGTGGCAACCATATCCCTGTTCTTAGTAAATATATAAAGCAGTAGCGGGGGCAGATGTGGCTCAAATGGTTGGGCATCCGTCTGCCATATGGAGGGACCTGGGTTTGATCCCCGGGACCTCCCGGTAAAATAAAATAAAATAAATAAATGAGTAAATAAATAAAAAATGAAGCAGTAGAGGAAAACACCTGTTAGCAAGTAAGTGTAATTAAATGTTGTTAGTTTCTTGTGTCTGCTATAACAAATACACAAACTTGGTGGCTTAAAACAACAGAAATTTGTTCTCTCACAGTCCAAAGAAGTCCAAAGTCATATCACTGGGCTGAAATCAAAGTGTCAGCAGGTCTGCGCTCCTTCTGGAGGTTCTAGGGGAGAATCATTCCTTGGCTCTTCTAGCTTCTGGTGGCTCCCAGTATTCCTTGGCTTATGGCCACATCAGTCTAGTCTTCAAGGCCAGCATCTTCACATCTCTATCTGTTCTATCTTCACATCTCCTTCTCTTCTGTGTCTGTGTCAAATCTACCTCCTCCTCTCTCTTATAAAGACACTTGTGATGGCATTTAGGGTCCACCCGGATAATCTCCCCATCTCAAGATCCTTAACTTAATCATATCTACAAAGATCCTTTTTCCAAATAATAACACATTTACAGGTGCTAGGAATTAGGACCTGCTGTCTTTGGGGTCCTAATTCAGACTATTACAGGTGCCATCATGGACACCAACAGGGAAATAGTGGAGAAACAGAGAAGGAACTGTCAGGTCGACTTGAAAGGAAATGGAGGAAGAGGCAGATGTCAAGAGAGCCTTCCTCAATGAATGGTGTCAGAGTATAAGTTACCAAAGCAGTGGTGATAGTTACAACCAGTAGTCAGATGCCAGCTACACATAATCACTACAACCTACCAGTAAGAACCAGTTGGACATAAGTTCTGCTAATAGGTGTGCTATGAGGAGGTTACAGCAGACATCAAGAATTTATTTGTAATTCCTTCTTTAAGTTTGACTGAGAGCTGGAAAATGTGCATACTAAAAATTCCTTTGGGGGGCGGATGTGGCTAAATGGTTGGTCGTCCGTCTGCCATATGGAGGGACCTGGGTTCGATCCCCGGGACCTCCCGGTAAAATTTTTAAAAAAATTAAAAAAAAAAAAAAAAATTCCTTCACTTAAGCAGCTCTAAAAATTCTAACCCATCTATTGGAACAGCCGTGATTACAGTAACATGACTCTGAATTTTCTAAGGTACTGTTTTAGTCAACCAAAAGGGTGCTGATGCAAAGTACCAGGAATCTGTTGGGTTTTATAAAGATTATTTGGGGTAGAAGCTTACAGTTACAAGGCCCTAAAGAGCCCACCTCAAAATACCATAAGTACTTTCTCACCCAAAGTCTGTTGACACGTGTTGATGCAAGATGACAGGTGATGACTACGAGGGTTCAGCCTTCCTCTTTCCTCTTAAGGTTCTGTGGTCCCAGCTTCCTCTGATCTCAGCTATAGGCTGCATAGTGCTCGTCTCTCTTCCTCTGGGGCTCATTTCTTTCCAGGCTCAGCTGCTCTGTTTTCTTCACAAGGTCAGCTGTAAACTTTCAGGCTCATCTCTCTTCCTGGGTCCACTGGATCCTCTGTGTACCTTCTCTGCGTATCTACTTCTCTGTGAGATCTGGGGGTGGGGACTCAACACTGAGTCACACTCTAATGACATGGTTGAATCAGAGCCCTAATCTTTTTTTTTTTTTTAAGACTTATTTTGTTTATTTATTTCTTGCCACCCCCTTGTTGTTTGCATTTGCTGTGTCTGTTTATTGTCTGCTGGTCTTTTTTTCAGGAGGCACTCGGACCCAAACCCAGGACCTTTGATATGGCAGGGAGGCACCTATTTGCTTGAGCCACCTCCATTCACAAAGCCCTAATCTTAACATAATTTTAATCAGATGTCTCAGCCGAATCTAATATAATCAAAGGGTATCATGCCCAGAGGAACAGACCAGTTTACAAATATAATGTCTCTTTTTGGAATTCATTAACTAATAGCAAACTGCCACAGGTACCAACAAATTTCTTACTTGGTTTTTGGAAAGCAAGAAATAATGCTTAATATGGAATAATTAAAAAGGCTTGCTACAGGTGAGTAAATAAGAAGTAGCAACTGGATGACAAAAATTCTTTACATTTGATTCCTAATATACTGCTTGAGGAGGTAAGAAGGCAAAAAGATTTGTCCCATGTAGTTTAGGGAGTATCCCAAAACTTCCTATCTCACCCCTAGTCATTTTTTTTTCTTTCAAGGCCTCCTTCATTTCCTTTATTTTTTATTTATTTATTTTTCCCTTCTCCCCCCCCCCCACCCCCGCTTGCTGTCTGTGTCCATTCGCTGGGTGATCTTCTGTGTCTCTTTCTTGCCTTCTCTTCTCGTTTTTCTCCTCCAGGCCTCACTGGGATTTGATTCCAGGGACCTCTGATGTGGGAGAGAGGCACCCTGTCACTTGTGCCACCTCAGTTCCTGGTTTCTGGTGCATCTTGCCTTGACTCTCCCCTGCATCTCTCTTTTGTTGCATCATCATCTTGCTGCGTGGTTCACTGGCCTGGCTCGCCGCACGTCCACACAGGCCTGGCTTTGCTCACCTATTTACCAGGAGGTCTTGGGGACTGAACCCGGGTCCTCCCATACAGTAGATGGATGCCAATCATTCAAGCCGCATCCACTTCCTACCTTCATTTCCATGAAAATTTCCAAACCCTTAAATTATTTTTCATCAATCCCTACTCAAATAATAATTTTAGTTAATTTTCCATAAAAATAAAGTGCTTTAAACAAAAAAAATTTCTAAAAATATAAAATTACATAAAGTAATATTGGCCCTCCTCCACCTAATCCCACTTTCCCCAAATAAGCAAAACAGACACTTTATAGTATATATCTCACAAGACCGTATCTATGTATATATAAACATATTTTTCAAAATAAATGGGAAGGAGGAAAACAGATGTGGCTCAAGCAGTTGGGCTCCCGTCTACCATATGGGAGGTTCAGTGTTCAGTTCCCGTTGCCTCCTGGAGAAGGCAATCAAACAATGAGAAGACAGACAGAGAGAATCATCTGGGTTGGGGGGGTGGGAAATAAATAAATAAATCTTAAAAAAAAAAAAAAAATGCTACCTCAGCCCATTATGCTCCAAAGATGCAGCAAGTTCAATGCCCCTTTCTGTTGTACTGCTTGGATACAATCCCACAGGAAATATCTCTTATATATGAATTATTAAATCCACAGTGGCATTCTAAAGGAAGAGTTGGAGATAAGAGCATCAATTAAAACAACAACAATTCTTCCTAATCTCCCCCTAAACTGTTTACCAAAAAAAAAAAAAAAAAGGCTTTTTCGTAGTCCTATAGAGACCTCAAATTTAAATTATCTAAAATTTAGCTTATCTTCCCCCAGGAAAACATAATCCTCCTACTGTTTTCCACCTCACCCAGTGGCCCAAGTCAGAAACCAGGGAATCACCCTTTACCCCCCTTCATATAGTCTAAAAACTTCTCAAATCCTGAAAAAGAACACTCAAATTTATCCATTTCTCTCCATTCCTGGATTGCTCACAAAAAAACTCATGACTGGCCTACCAGAATTCTGCCTTACCCTATCCTTTCCCATTCTTCACATTTCAACCACAGTTACCTTTTCCAAGCATAAATTTCATTATGACACACCCTTTCTCCTGGCTCTTTCATGGGATAGAGTCCTGAAGAGGTTTAAAATATTCTGTATAAGAAAGCCCCTGCTGATCTCCCAGGCTTTATCTCTAACCCTCATGCCCTCACAATCTGTTTTCAAACCAAACTCATGTTTTTTTCAATTTCCCAAAAATGCATGTTGACCCATGCTGGGACTTTGCACATGCTGTTTCTTCTGACTAAAGCAGTTTTCCATTTCTTTGCTTAGTTAATTCCCAGTCAATCTACAGGTCTTAATTTAGATATGTTCCTTTAGGAAGCTTCCCCCTAATCCTCTTAGTTTAGGTTAGAGATCTCTTCTCTGAGATACCACAACATCCTGTACTTTCTCTGTCACTACCAATTATAATTATCTGCTTATTTACCTAGCACAGTACTGAACACATGGTAGGATATCAATAAATAATTGTTAAATAAATGGAATTAAATAGGTAGAAAGTGTAATGTATATACTCAATACCAAGGGACTGTACATTTATGTTTGGGAAAGCAGTTCCATGCATGGCTTGAGTATAATGAACAAAATGACGGCATAAGTTCTGACACCAGAGACACTTTTGGGGTAGGGAGGGGATGAGCAGTTGAAATACAGGGGCTTCTTTGGGAGTTGGAGGTTGTCCTGAGTACTGTTGTGGCAATGGATGTAGGCCATTTTAAATCAGCACACACCACTAAGAACTGAGTGGGAGAGAGTGTGGTCTATAGTGTGAACTGTGGTCTATGGTTGGTGGCAAGGCTCCAGGATGTGTAAGTTCATTGAGGGTGGTGGGCCACACTGTGGGAGATGTTTGTGTGGGATGTGGTGGGAGGTGTGGGAGGTGGGCAACATGGGAATCCCAGTGGGTTCCATGTAATATTTTGGGTACTCTAAGCACCTCTTAAAGTATATGTATATATATATATATAAATAACATTTTTGTAAGCAAATACACAAAAATGCATATATATTTATATATCATTTTGCAAATGTTTGTATGTATTGTGAGAATTTTGATTTTTACCCATAATAAAAAAAAAATTTTTTTTTAATAAGTTCTGACACCAAATATATGAGCAACAAAAGAAAAGAATAGATAAATGGGACTTTATCAAAATTAAAAACTTTTATACATCAAAGGACATTATCAAGAAAGTGAAAAAAACAACCTACAAAATGGAAAAAATGAGTTGAAAATCATCTAAGAATTTAATATCCAGACTATCTAAAGAATTCTTACAATTCAGCAACAACAAAAAAAAAAACAAGCAACCCAACTGAAAAATGGACAAAGGACTTTCCTCCAGACATTTCTCCTAGGAAAATATACAAATGGTCAACAAGCCCTTTAAAACAATGTTCAACATCATTAGCCATTAGGGAAATGCAAATCAAAACCACAATAAGATATCACTTCACACCCACTAGGATGGCTATTATTTAAAAACATAAAATAATAATTGTTGGTGAGGATATGGAGAAATGGAAACTCTTGTGCATTACTGATGGGAATGTAAAGTGGTGTAGCCACTGCGAAAAGCAGTTTGGCACTTCCTCAAAAAGTTCAACATTGAATTACCATATGACCCAGCAATTCCACTCTTAGTTACATAACCAAAAGAATTGAAAGCAGAAGCTTAAGCAGATACTTGAACACCAATGTTCATAACAGCATTTTTCATAAATAACCAAAAGATGGAAACAACACGTGTCCATCAACAAATGAATAGATCAACAAAATGTGATGCATACATGCAATAGAATAGTTTTCAGTCATTAAATGGAATGAAGTTCAGATATACAATACAAAATGGATGAACTTGAAAACACTATGCTAATTGAAATAAGCTAGGCACAAAAGATCACATATTATTTCATTCCATTTATATGAAATATCTATAATAAGCAAATTCATACATATGAAAAGTAGGTTAGAGATTACCCAGAGCTTAGAGGGAGGGGGAGTAAGTAGTCATTGCTTAGTGGGTCCAGAGCTTCTGTTTAGAGTGATGAAAAGGTTTTCATAAGGGATGGTAGTGATGGTAGCACAACGTTGAAATGGTGTAATTAGTGCCACTGAAATGTACACTTATTTTACTGAATTGTACAATAAAAAATATATTTGTAAAGGTAGTAGCATAATTGTTTCATTGTCAGTTAAGGAGTAGTGTGGGCTTAGGACAAATAAATCACAACACACACACAATAAGCCTTATTCTCCTCACTACAGAAGAAAAATCAGACTATGATTCAGTTGCAAATACATGTCCTCATCCTTCAGAATTTACCCAGATGGCAGTGGCAGTAGTAAAATAGGTAGAGCCAACTGTCCGATTTGGCATACTGCATATTTCTGTCTTTACCATGGTCCAGCAAACAGTCTTCAGTATTGCATGTTCTGAAATTCAATTTCATATTTCACTCACAAGTGGAAAGTCATTGAGGCAGACTTTCTCAACAGAGGTTCTTCATCTGAACAGAGAATACAGAAACTTATTTGAGTGACTATTTCTCAATTCTCCCAAGGATGGTGCATAACTAGTACCATTCTAGATGCATAAAGAGAAGTAAATTCCTTACATACAAGGAATGCCTTACAGTCATTAGGGCTTATTTTACTCCCAGAACTCCAGAGAACTTGAGTCATATGAAATAAATGCCTGTGATATGCATACTATATATATATGCTTAGTTTGTCAGGGCAGCTATGAAAAATACCACACACAGTTGACTTAAACAACAGGATTTATTGTCTCGTGGTTTTGGAGACCAGAAGTTAAAAATCAAATTCTTGAATACAGATCCTTTACCTTCTTGGTTAAATTAACTCCTAGATAATTGAGTCTTTTTGTTGCTATTGTAAATGGAATTTTTTTCTTGATTTCCTTCTCAGCTTGATCATGCTAGTATATAGAAATACTACTGATTTTTGCCTGTTCATCTTGTATCCTGCCATTTTGCTGAACTCATTTATTAGCTCTAATAGCTTTGTTGTAGATATTTTGGGATTTTCTAAATATAAGATCACATCATTTGCAAATAATGAGAGTTGTACTTCCTCTTTTCCAATTTGGATGCCTTTTATTTCTTTTTCTTGCTTAATTGCTCTAGCTAGAACCTGTAGCACAATGTTGAATAACAGTGGTGACAGTGGGCATCCTTGTCTTATTCCTGATCTTAGAGGGAAAGCTTTCAACCTCTCCCCATTGAGTACGATGTTGGCTGTGGGATTTTTATATATGCCCTTTATTATGTTGAGTAACTTTCCTTGTATACCTACCTTTGAAAGTGTTTTTATCAAGAAAGGATGCTGGATTTTTTTTTTTAAGTTTATTTATTTACTTTATCCATTTTAAACCCCCCCTTCCCCATTTTGCTGTTTTGTGTCCATTTGCTGGGCAATTCTGTGTCTGTTTCCTGCCATCTCTTCTCATCCTCCTCCTCCAGTCTTCACCAGGATTCGATCCTAGAGACTTCCGATGTAGGAGAGAGGTGTCCTGCCACCTGCGCCACCTCAGTTCCTGTTTTTTTCGGAGCATCTCGTGTTGTCTCTCCCTTGAGTCTCTCTCCTGTTACGTCATCATCTTGCTGCATGGCTCCCGGGGAGCCTGGCGGCTCACCAGCACAAAGAGCCTGGCAGCCCATGCGCCTTCTATATATATATATATGTATTTTTTTTTTTTTTTTTTAACGGGAGGTCCCGGGGATCGAACCCAGGTCCCTCCATATGGCAGACGGATGCCCAACCATTTGAGCCACATCCGCCCCCCAGGATGCTGGATTTTATCAAATGTCCTTTCTACAACAATTGAGATGCTCAAGTGGGTTTTTTCCTTCAATCTGTTAATGTGGTGTATTACGTCAGTTGATTTTCTTAAGTTGAAACATCCTTGCATACCAGGAATAAAATCCACTTGACTGTGGTGTAGAATTCTTTTAATATGCTGTTGGGTTCAATTTGCAAGTATTTTGTTGAGAATTTTTGAATCTATGTTCATTAGAGATATTAGTCTGTAATTTTCTTTTCTTGTAGTATCTTTTTGTGGCTTTGGTATTAGGATGATGTCGACTTCATAAAATGTGTTGGGTAATTTTCCCTCCCTTTCAATTTTTTGGAAGAGTTTAAACAGGATTGGTATTAATTCTTCTTGAAATGCTTGCTACAATTCACCTGTGAAGTAATCTGGTCCTGGACTTTTCTTTGTTGTAAGATTTTTGAGGACTGACTCAATCTCTTTACCTGTGATTGATTTGTTATTCCTGTATTTCTTGTAGAGTCAATGTAGGTTATTTTTGCACTTCTAGGAATTTGTCCATTTTATCTAGGTTGTCTAATTTGTTGGCATACAGTGTCTTATAATATCCTCGTATGATCCTTTTCATTTCTGTGAAGTCAGTCATAATGTCCCCCCTTTCATTCCTGATCACATTTATTTGCATGTTCTCTCTTTTTTTCTTTGCTAATCTTGCCAAGTGTTTGTCAATTTTATTGATCTTCTCAAAGAAACTGTTTTTGGTTTTGTTGATTTCTCCATTTTTTTGTTGTTGTTCCTAATTTCTTTTATTTCTGCTCTAATCTTTATTATTTCTTTCTTTCTGCTTGCTATGTGATGGGTTTCCTGTTCTTTTTCTAGTTTCTCCAATTGTTCAGATAGGTCATTGATTTTAACTCTTTCTTCTTTTTTAATATAAGGCTATAAATTTCCCCCTCAGCACTGCCTTTGCTTTAACCCATAAGCTTTGATAAGCTGTGTTCTCATTTTCATTCATCACAAGATGTCTACTAATTTCTCTTGGAATTTCTTCTTTGACTCACTGATTGTTTAAGAGTGTGTTGTGGGAGCAGAGGTGGCTCAGGTGATTAGGTGCCTCCCTCCCACATGGGAGGTCCCAGATTCAACTCCTGGAAAGAAAAGAGAGCACACAACAAATGGACACAGCACATGCAAACAACAAGGGGGCGGGGAGAAATAAATAAAATAAATCTTTCAAAAAAAGAGTATGTTTGTCTACAGCAGTATAGATACTCCTGCTTTCTTTTTAGTTACTATTTACGTGAAATATCTTTTTCTAACTTTTTACTTTCAGTCTCTTTGCATCTTTGGGTCTAAGATGAGTCTCCTGCAGATAGCATATGGATGGCTCATGTTTTCTTATCCTTCTGTTTAGTTCCATATATGTGCACATTTTCCCCTTTCCTGCCTATTATTGAATTCCAGCTTCATTCCATTCTGATCAGAGAAGGTGCTTTGTATAATTTCAAGCCTCTTGAATTTATTTAAGGCTGTGTTGTGGCACAATATGTGGTTCACCATGGAGAAAACTCCATGAGCACTTGAGAAGAATGTATAATGCAATGTTCTGTATATATCTGTTAGGGCCAACTTTTTTATCATTTTGTTCAAGTTCTCTGATTCCTTGTTGATCTTCTGTCTAGTTTTTCTCTCTATTGATGTGTGTGGCATGCTAAAGTCCCCAACTATTATTGTAGAGATGTTTATTTCCCCCTTCTGTTTTGCCAGAGCTTGCCTCATGTATTTTGGGGCACCTTGGTTAGGTGCAAAGATATTTATAACTGTTATTCCTTCCTGGTGGATTGTCCCTTTTATTAATATATAATGGCTGTATTACTCAGTTACCAGGCCATAAAGCATAAGTTACTTCCCTCACCAAAGTCTATTACCACATGTTGGAGCAAGATGACTGCCAACATCTGCAAAAGTTCAAGCTTCCTCTTCTTCTTAAGGCTCCACAGTCCCAGCTTCCTCCAATATCAGCTGTAGGTTGGGATAAGTCTCATCTCTAGCACAGGGCTCATTTCTCTCCAGGCTCAGCTGCTCTGCTCTCTCCAGAAGGCCAGCTGTAGACTATCAGGCGAATGGCTTGTCTCTCTTCCCGGGGCCTCTGCCATGTCTAATGCAGCCTTCTCTCTTTCCTCACATATCTGCTTCTCTTTGTATTTACTTCCCAGGCTCCAGCATTAAAAATCCAACTAACTCCTCTGCCATGTAGTTATCTCTGTGAGTCCCCAGCAGGGACTCAACATCCTACTGAAGTAGCCCAATCAAAGGCTTAATCATTATTTAATCAAGTAAAAGTGAAACCTCTGAATTTAATACACTCAACTATGCCCAGAAGAACAGACCACTTTACAAACACAATCCAATATCTATTTTTAGAATTCATAAACAATATAAAACTGCTTCAATTACCTTCTGCATCTATTATCACTTTTTTGCATTTAAAGTATGTTTGTCACTGGGAAGATGGCAGACTAGTAAGACATAGAAATCTCTTCTCCAGAAAAATAGCTAGAGGACAGGCTGAAACAGCCCCAAAAGAGATCTTCTAGGGTTTAGGACAGCAGGCGAAGGCTGCACACCATCCAGAGGAAAGAGGGACAAAAGAGGGAAATTGCGACGACAGAACCGTGAGTTGGAACCAGCAGCGGCTGCTGCTGCCAGCACACCCCCCCCTCCGACATCAAATACTCTTTAGAAGTCTCGGACCTCTGGGCCTGTGGCTACAGACAAAGGGGGCTCCAGGGATCTACCACCCCAGGAAAGGGGAGAGAGAGGGACACAGGCTAAGGCTGACTCAGGTTCTGACCCACAAATTTGGGCTGCGGAGCCCCACGGACCTTTCCAGGCCAGGTGGGACCACATGGTGGTTTGCCCTAGGAGCCGGGGAAGGACTGGAGAAATCCGACCCTCGCAATCTCCCTCTCTTCTAGCCTGGACTAATTGTGGAGGACTCCACAGGAGAGGGGAGAGAGAGCCTGGGGCTGACTCAGCTTTTGACTCACAGGTTTGGTCTGCCTTGTCCCAAGAGCCCTTCCAGGCCGGGTGGGGCTGTGCCATTGTTTGCCTTGGAGCCTGCAAGGGGCTAAAGATATACAAACCTCCCAAACTCCTTCTCTACTAACAGGGACTGATTGTTGAGGACTCAAAAGGGAGTGGAAATATTTCCTAGCTGGAAAAAGGGAGGGGGCTGCCAGAGAAGACTGGAGAACTGTCTCAGAAAGTTTGAATTACAAGGCTCTTAGCCTCCAGGCAGGAAGCTCCATCACATTGATCTGGTCTGTGTCACAACAAATACACTCCAACCAGGCATTGAATGACAGCTGCCAAAGAGTGCCGTCAGCTGGCAGATCAAGGAAATGCACATAAGAAAATTAAAAATAAGTAAGAGAGGCTTTTCCTGGCCTCTATAGCCTCCCTGCCCAAGGCCCTAGGAAATGACTCTACAACCAATTACTGGGTCCAGTGCCCAGTTTTTTTTTTGTTTTGTTTTGTTTTTTTAAGGATTTTATTTATTTATTTATTTATTTATCCCCCCTTACTGCCTGTGCTTGCTGTGTCCATCTACTGTGTGCACTTCTGTGTCTGCTTGTCTCCCCCTGCCGGGTGATCCCGCTGTGTCAGCTCACCGCGTCACGCAGGCTGGCCTGCCTCCACCAGGAGGCCCTGGTTATCGAACCCGGGGCCTCCCACGTGGTAAACGGGAGCCCCATCAACCGAGCCACATCCGCTTCCCCAGTGCCCAGTTTTGAGCAACCATCAGGACAATCCTAACAATCCAGGTCAAGCCAAAAATCAAAGAACTGTGGTAACTCACAGCCTCCTGCCACTAAATCCCTATAAAAGAGTAAACTACATCCTAACCAGATACCTAACACCAGCAAAAAATTATGAGCCATACTAAGAAAATAGAAGACATGGCCCAAGAAAACGAATACACCAAAGTCCCAGAAGAGATCAGAATTTGAGAGAACTAATCAGCAAGATGAGCACAATTTTCCAAAATCAAATTAATGAGTTAAAAGACAATATAATTAAAGAGATAAATGACATCAAGAAGACACTGAACAAATGCAACGAAGAATTTGAAATCCTGGACAGAAAAGTAACGGAGTTCATGGGATTGAAAGACACAATAAGTGAGGTCAAAAACACATTTGAGGGAAGCCGTTGTGGCTCAGTGGTTGAGCACTGGCTACCCACATACAAGGTCCTGGGTTCAATCCCCAGCCCTGGGTAACTCAAAAAAAAAAAAAAAACATTTGAGGCATACAACAGCAGATTCAAAATGATAGAAGAAAGAATAAGTGACACCAAAGACAGCACAGATAACATTTAAGAGAGAAAAGAACAGAGAGAGAAAAGAATAGCAGGGGCTCAGAGACTTGAATGACAACACAAAACACAACAACATACGTGTCATGGGAGTTCCAACAGGGGAAGAGAAGGGAAAAGGGTCAGAAAGAGTATTTGAGGGAATAATAGCTGAAAATTTCCCAACTCTCATGAAAGAAATGAACTTACATATCCAAGAAGCACGCCGTACCCCAATCAGAATAAATCCAAATAGACCTACGCCAAGACACATACTAATCAGAATGCCAAATGTCAAAGATAAAGAAAAAATTTTGAGAGAAGCAAACAATCACATACAAGGAATGTCCAGTAAGACTTAGTGCAGATTTCTCTTCAGAAACCATGGAGGCGAGAAGACAGTGGCATGATACAATTAGGAAACTGAAAAAGAAAAACTGCCAGCCGAGAATTCTGTCCTTCAAATATGAATGTGAGTATAAAATATTCACGAACAAACAGAAACTAAGAGAGTTTGCAAAAAACTCTCTTAAATATTAAAGGAAGCTTTAGAACCTGAAAGAAAAAGACAGGAGAGAGAGGCTTGGGGGAGAGTATGAAAGAAAGAATAACAGAAAGAATAACCAAAAGAGTAAAAAGAGAGACAAAAACAAGATGACATATGAAAACCAAAGAATAAAATGCTGGGGTCGGATGTGGCTCAAATGGTTGGGCATCCGTCTCCCATATGGAGGGACCTGGGTTCGATCCCCGGGACCTCCCGGTAAAAAAAAAAAAAGAATAAAATGCAGGAAGTAAATAGTGCATTTACAGTAATATCATTGAATGTGAATGGATTAAACTCCCCAATCAAAAGATACAGGCTAATAGAATGGATAAAGTATGTATGTCTACAGCAGTATAGCTACCCCTGCTCTCTTTTTGGTTACTATTTATGTGAAATATCTTTTCCAACCTTTCACTTTCAGTCTATTTGCATCCTTGGGTCTAAGGTGAGTCTCCTGCAGACAGCATATGGATGGCTCATGATTTCTTATCCGTCTGTCAGCCGATGTCTTTTTTATTTTAAACAAATCAATTTTATTGACATATATTAATAAAGCATACAATTCATTCAAAGTGTACAATCAATGGTATTTGGTATAATCACAAAGTTGTGAGTTCATCATTTCGATCATTATTAGAGCATTTTCATTACTTCAATAATAATAATAAACAAAAAACAGACAAACAAACAAACAAGAAAATTCCTTACCTAGCAAGTTCTATTTTCCCTGTTATACATAGCTGCTGTTTCTGGCTATTCTTGCACAATTATGTATTTGTTTATTAAGCAGTTTTACTGAGGTATATTCACATACAATATGATCTATCCAAAGTTTATAATCAATGGTTTTTAGTATAATCACAATGTTGAATATTCATCATCTCAAAAATTTTCATTACTCCAGAAAGAAAGACTCCACACCCCTTAGAATTCCTTCCTCAGAGCTACATACCACTAATCTAATTTCATCTTTATAAATTGATTTATATTTACTTTTATATAAATGGAATCATACAATACATAGTATTCTATGTCTAGTCTCCTTCATTTAGTATAATTTTTTTGTCTGATATTAATATTTTATAGTATTAACTTACATTTCTTCAGCTTCAAATAAAAATGGTTTTCTACATGCAATTCTAACCATATTCATATGTCACATAATATATTTATATTTCACATAATATATTTGGTTCATAATAGGGCAATCATACAGTATTTATACTTTTGTGTCTGCCTTGCTTCACTTAACATAATGTCCTCCAGGTTCATCCATGTTGTCAAATGTTTCATGACTTCATTCTTCTTACCCCTGCATAATATTCTATTGTGTGTATACTCCACAGTTTGTTTATCCATTCTTCAGTTGATGAACACCTGGGTTGTTTCCAACTTTTGGCTATCATGAATAACACTGCTATGAGCATTGGTGTGCAGATGTCTATTTGTTTCACTGCTTTCAGTTCTTCTGGGTATATACCTAGCAATGATATTGCTGGGTCCCATGGCAAGTCTATATTCAATTTCCTTAGGAACTGCCAAACAGTCTTCCACAGTGGCTGTACCATTCTACATTACAAGCAACAGTGAATAAGTATTCCTATCTCTCCACATCCTTTCCAACATTTGGCTTTCCTACTTTTTAATAGCGGCCAGTCTAATAGGTGTGAAGTGACATCTCATTGTAGTTTTGATTTGCACTTCCCTAATCACGAGTGATAATGAAGATTTTTTCATGTGTTTCTTTGCCATTTATATTTCTTCTTTGGATAATTCCCTTTTCAAGTCTTTTGCCCATTTTTTAATTAGATAGTTTGTCTTTTTATTGTTGAGTTGTATGATCTCCTTATATATCATGGGTATTAAATCTCATCAGATATGTGATTACCCAATATTTTCTTCCATTGCGTCGGTTGCCTTTTCACCATTTTGACAAAATCGTTTGAGGTACAAAAGTGTTGAATTTTGAGGAGGTCTCATTTATCTATTTTTTTCTTTTGGTGCTTGTGCTTTGGTTATAAGGTTTAAAAAACTACTGCTGGGAAGTGGATGTGGCTAAAGCAATTGAGCTCCTGCCTACCACACGGGAGATCCCAGGTACGATTTCCAGTGCCTCCTAAAGAAGACAAGCAAAACAGCGAGCTGACACGACAGGTAGGCTTAAGAGATTAGGTGCCACCCTCCCACAGCAGAGGTCCTGGGCTCGGTTCCCATGCCTTCTAAAAGAAGACGAGCACACAACAAACACACACAGCAAATGCAAACAGAGAGGGGGTGGGGAGAAATAAAGAAATAAAATAAATCTTAAAAAAAAAAAAAGAAGAAGAAACTACCACCTACCACAAGTTCTTGAAGATGTTTTCCTACATTTTCTTCTAGGAGTTTTATGGTTCTTGTTTCTCTATTTAGGTACTTGATCCATTTTGAGTTAATTTTTGTTTAAGATGTGAGATAGGGGTCTTCTTTCTTTCTTTTGGTTATGGCTGTCCAGTTCTCCCAGAACCATTTGCTGAATAGACTATTCTTATCCAGCTGGGTGGGCTTAAAAGCCTTGTCAAAAATCACATGACTGTAGATGTGAGGGTTGATTTTTGAGTTCTTGATGGTTCCATTGGTCAATCTGTTTGTCCTTATGCCAGTACCATGCTGTTTTTACAACTGTAGCTAAATAATATGCTTTCAAGTCAGGAAGTGAGAGTCCTCCAACTTCATTCTTCTTTTTTGACAATTTTGGCTATTCAGGGCCCCTTACCCTTCCGAATAAATTTAACTATTGGCATTTCAATTTCAGCAAAAAAAGCTGTTAGAATTTTTATTGGGATTGCATTGAATCTGTAAACCAGTTTGAGTAGAATTGACATTATAATGATAGTCTTCCAATCCATAAACACAGAATGTCCTTCCATTTATTTGTCTTCTTGGGTTTCTTTTAGCAATGTTTTGTAGTTTTTCTGAATGCAGGTCCTTAATGTCTTTGGTTAAGTTTATTCCTAAATATGTGATTGTTTTAGATGCTATTATAAATGGAATTTTTTTTCTGATTTTCTCCTCAGAGTGCACATCAGTAGTGTATAGACACACTATTGATTTTTGCATATTAATCTTGTATCCCACCACTTTGTTGAACTTATCTATTAATTCTAGTATTTTTTATGGATTTTTTAGGATTTTCTAGATATAAGATCATGTCATCTGTGAATAGTGAAAGTTTTACTTCTTCTTATCTTATTTGGGTGACTTTTATTTCTTTGTCTAGCCTAATGCTCTAGCTAGCGCTTCAAGCACAATACTGACTAATAATGGTGACAGTGGGCACCGTGCCTTGTTCCTGATCTCAATAAGAAAGTTTTCAGTCTTTTACCACTGAATACAATGCTACCTGTAGGTTTTTCATATATGTACTTTACCATGTTGAGAAAGCTTCCTTCTCTTCCTATCTTTTGGAGTGTTTTGTTTTGTTTTGTTTTTTAATCAAGAAAAGGTGCTATATTTTGTCAAATGCCTTTTCTGCATTAATCGAGATGATCATGTGATTTGTCTTCTTCAATTTATCAATGTGGTTTATTACACTAATTGATTTTCTTGTGTTGAACCACCCTTGAGTACCTGGGATAAAACCCACTTGATCTTGGTGTATAATTCTTTTTTTTTTTTTTAAAGATTTTATTTATTTATTCATTTATCCCCCCCTTGCTGCTTGTGCTCGCTGGGTCAGCTAACCATGCCGTGCGGGCGGGCTTGCCTTCACCAGGAGGCCCTGGGAACCGAACCCGGGGCCTCCCATATGGTAAACGGGAGCCCTACTGATTGACCACAGCCGCTTCCCGGTGTATAATTCTTTTAATGTGTTTTTGGATTCTGTTTGCAAGGCTTTTGTTGAGGATTTTTGCATCTATATTCATTAGAGATAATGGTCTGTGATTTTTTTTTTTTTTTTTTTTTGTAGTATCTTTATCTGGTTTTGGTATTAGGATGATGTTGGCTTATAGAATGACTTTGGTGACTTTCTTTCCTGTTCAAGATTGGTATTCATCTTTGAATGACTGGTAGAATTCACCTGTGAAGCCATTGGTCCTGGGATTTTCATCTTTGGGAGACTTTTGATGACTGTTTCAATCTCTTTGCTTGTGATTGGTTTGTTAAGGTCTTCTATTTCTTCTAAGGTCAATGTAGGTGGTTCATGTGTTTCTAGGAATTTGTCCATCTCATGTACATTTCCTAGGTTTTTGGCATACATTTATATATCCTCTTATGATCTCTCTTATGTCTACAGGGTCAGTGGTACTGTCCCACCTCTCAATTCTGATTTTATTTATTTGTGTCATTTCTTTTTTTTTTTCTCTGTCACTATAGCTAAGGATTTGTCAATTTTGTTGATCTTCTTCTCAAAGAACCAACTTTTGGTTTTGTTGATTCTCTTTATTCTATTTTTTTCTTGATTTCATTTATTTCTGATCTTATCTTTACTATTTCTTTTCTTTAGCTGAGTTTAGGATTAGTTTGCTATTCTTTTTCTAGTCCTTCCAGGTGTGCAGTTAGATCTTCAATTTTAGCTCTTTCTTCTTTTTTAATTTAAGCATTGAGGGCTATAAATTTCCCTCTCAGCACTTTGCAGTGTCCCACAGGTTTTGATATGTTGTGTTCTCATTTTCATTCATCTCAAGATATTTGCTAAATTTTTTTGCAATTTCTTCTTTGACCCACTGATTATTTAAGAGTATGTTGTTTAATCTCCATATATTTTTTAATTTTCCCTTTTTCTGTCCATTATTGTTTTCCAGCTTCATTCTGTTATGTTCAGTGAAAGTGTTCTGTATAAATTCAGTCTTTTTAAATTTATTGAGATTTGTCTTGTGACCCAACATATGGTCTAAATTGGAGAAGGATCCATGAGCACTTGAAAAGAATGTATAATCCTGCTATTTTGGGATACAATTCTCTATAGATGTCTGTTAGGTCTAGTTCATTTGTCTTATTATTCAAGCTTCCTGTTTCTTTATTTATCCTCTGTCCAGATGTTCTATCCTATACTGAGAGTACTGTATTGAAGTCTCCAACTATTATTGTAGGGACATCTCTTTTTCCCTTCAGTTTTGCCAGTGTGCACATATCTTGGGGCTATTCCTGTTTCCTAGTATGGCTTGTAATTTTCTTCTGATGTCTAGGCATCTGAATATGTTGAATTTACTCTAATGGCCAATTTCTCTCTCTTGCATATTGTTATTATTTTTTTCACAGCTCTTCTTTGATATTTGGTTCAACTTATCCTATGTCTTTAAAATTGTCCAGTTTAAGTTATCAAAATCATGCCAGGGACTCACTAACACAGCACAGATTTTCTCCCAGGGGTGGGGTAAAGAAAGTGCTAAAAACAGTTTTTGTCCACGTAATTTCCAGTCTGGCTAGCAGATGGTGCTCGTTGGCACACCTTTCCATGGAGGTGTATCTCTCTCAGTTTTCCTTTGTTTTGGTTTAGCCAGAGCCAAGATTCAAAGCAGGCTCCACTGCCTAGAGTCACTGAAGAAAAGCCCCCCAACTCCCCCTCTCTTTTCTCTTATAAAAGCTGACAGGGAGGAAGACGTCTGCTCCCCTTTCAGTCAGCTGCAATGAGTCAGGGGTGTACCTGCTTAATATCTTGGTTGTGGGGGGAGGGGAGCCCTTCTGGGCAGCTGAGAGGTTTAGTAACTCACAGTTTTTTGTTTCATATTCTTCGTCTTTCTGTCCCTCACCCTCCTGGGAGTTGTGAAGCACAATCATGGTCTGCTGACCCCCAAAGCAGGTCCCTCAGGCAGCTTTTGACTCTTTATCTGTTGTTTTTGTGAGAGAGCTGAGCCTTGTCTGCCTAATCTGATGCCATCTTCCCACAATCCTCCCAGCCCATCTTTTGATTGGGGAGTTAAATTCATTAACATTCAATGTTATTACTGTAGGGAAGCGGCTGTGGCTCAATCAGTGGGGCTCCCGTTTACCATATGGGAGGCCCCGGGTTCGGTTCCCAGGGCCTCCTGGTGAGGGCGGGCCCGCCCGCATGGCGTGGTTGGCTGACCCAGCGAGCACAAGCAGCAAGGGGGGGATAAATGAATAAATAAATAAAAATCTTTAAAAAAAAAAAAAAAAAAAATGTTATTACTGTAAAGACATTATTTACTTCGACCATTTTATCCTTTGATTTTCATATATCACATCTTATTTTTGTCTATCTTTTTACCCTTTTGGTTACCCTTTCTGATATTCACTGCTACACTCTCCTCCAAGCCTCTCATCTCTTTTCTTTTCTGGCTGTGGAACCCCCTTTAGTGTTTCCTGCAGATCTGGATTCTTATTTACAAACTCAGTTTCTGTTATCTGTGGATATTTTTAACTCACCATCATATTTGAGAGACATTTTACCACATGAATTCTTGGCTGTCCGTTTTTCTTTTTCAGTACCTTAATTATATCATATCACTACTTTCTTGCCTCCACGGTTTCTGTAGAAAAATATGCACTAAGTCTTATTATACAACCCTTGTTGTTATGTTTGCTGCTTTCAGAATTTTCTCTTTATCTTTTACAGTTTTTTTTGTTTGTTTGTTTGTTTGTTTTTGTTTTAAAGATTTTTATTTATTTATTCATTTATCCCCCCCTTGCTGCCTGTGCTCGCTGGGTCAGCTAACCATGCCGTGCGGGCGGGCTTGCCTTCACCAGGAGGCCCCGGGAATCGAACCCGGGGCCTCCCATATGGCAAACGGGAGCCCTACTGATTGAGCCACATAATAGAAAGTCTTTTACAGTTGACTTTCTATTATGTGCCTTGGGATAGGTCTATTTGGATTTATTTTAATTAAAGTATACTGTGCTTCCTGCACATATATTTTCGTGTCTTTCATGAGAGTTGGGGACTTTTCAGTTATTGTTTCTACAAATACTCTTTTCTGCCCCTTTTCCCTTCTCTTCTACTTCTGGAACTCCCATATCACATATGTTGATGTGCTTCATGCTGTCACTCATCTCCCTGAGCACCTGCTTAATTTTGTTCCATTGTTTTCTCTCTGTGTTCTTTTATTTTTTCAATTTCAGATGTTCTGTCCTCTACATCATTGATTCTTTCTTCCATGACTTCAAATCTGCTGTTATGTGCCTCTATTGTATTTTTAATTTCACTTATTTTCTTTCATTCCCATAAATTCTGCTGTTTTTCTATCCATGGTTTCAATTTTTTCTTTGTGCTCACCCAGTATCTTCTTAAATGTCTTTTATTTCTTTAGCCATATTGTCCTTCAACTCTATGATTTGATTTAGGAGATTTGTATGAATCTCATTGATTAGTTGTTTCACGTCCTGTGTCTCACCTGGTGCTTTGATTTGTTCCTTTGCCTAAGTCATATCTTCCTTTCTCTTAGTATGGCTTGTAATTTTTTCCTGATTTCTAGGCATCTGATTATGATGCCAAGTTTACTCTGATGTTCACTTTCTTTTTCTTGCCTAGGGATTTATTGTAAATACCCATGTACTGCTGCTGTTCTTTGACTCTTGGTTCATTTGTCTAGACATTTAGGATTGCCCCTGTTTGGCTCTTCAAACCAGGGCTAATGTGGTGCAGGCCAGTTTTCAAGGGCCTTGGAAAGGGAGGCAGTAAAGTCACCTGATTGCTTTTACTTATTTATTATTTTCCTTTTTCATGTGCTTTTCTGGTCTGCCAGCAGATGGCACTCTTCGGTGGACCTCTCTGCTCAGACCCCAGGTGCTAGGGGTTAAAGCATTCAGTGTATCTGCAGTAGGTGCTGCAGAAGCAATGTCCTCAGGGCTGGCTAAGCCTCACAAACAACCTTTTTCAGAAGCTTTTCTCCTCCCTTGGCTGGCCACACTCTGCCTCTTCAGCAACCAGCCCAGGGCAGTAGAGAAGGTTTTGAGAAGGTAAATTATCTTTAGCTTGCTGCCAGCTCTCAGTGCAAACAATGTCAGGCCCTCACCCAGCCTGGAAATGTAGGACCTTGTCAATGCAACCGACAAAGTTTGCTGGCCAAAATCTGAATTTGTTGTAGGCTGTGTCCCTCCCTCTCCCTTTTCTTGGGCAAGAGGATGCTTACAACCTCCAGACAATCCCCACCTATCCTTTAGCTATTTTGGGGGGAGAGAATTGATCCCTCTGCCTCTCTAATCTTCTCCCCCAAATCAAGGTCTCAACAGGCTATTCTTTCTCCTGCACTCTAGCGTTCTGGTACTGATTTACCTGAATCCTTGGGATTCCTTGGCTTGCATCTCTGCCTCATTACATGACTTCTCCTTCTGGCTTCTTTCCTGCTCAGTCATCTGTGTCTCTGTCTAGATTTCCTCTCTTTGTAAGGACTTCAACCATATGAATTAAGACCTAGCCTAGTTTAATTTGGCCACATCTATTAAATAGGATCTTTGAAGATTCTATTCACAAGTGATTCCATACCTTAACTAATTATAATATCTTCAAAGGTCCAATTTACAAATGGGTTCACACCCACAGAAACACAGATTAATATTTAAACATGTCTTTTTTTGGTGGACACGATTCAACCCCCAACATATTACAAAGTTATTTAAAAAAATACATCTGTCACCACACTAGAATATAATATCATTACTAATCATAAGGTAGCTTGAAAAATATGGGCCTTTGAAGAAAAATGGGTTAAATGCTTTTTTTAAAAGATACTTTCTTTGAGCTGTCATCCTGGCAACTCAGCCTCCCTCCCTTGAGAGAAAAATTACACTCTGAACTCTTTTTTGAACGAAGCAATTGTGTTTGTCTTGGCTTCAAATTTTATTGAAATTTGAACTTGTAACAATTAACATAACACATGGCACATACTTAAGTTTGTTGACTGAATGGACAGATGGATGGATGGATGAGTAAATTGTACTATACTACCTTTTGGATTATTTTCTATTGGTAGTTAATTTCATGTATGATCTATGGATTCTTGCTCATTCATTCAACAAGCACCTATTATGTGCATGGATCCTAGGCTAAGAACTGAGGCAGGTTGTGCACATTAAGTCACAAATCCTTTAAAATTAGTCTAGTTGTACTTTCTGGTCTATCTAACTTTAGATTCTGTAGCTCTTACTAACATTTCATAGAGAAAAACAGTTCCCCACTTTACCAGAGCACTAGGATTCTATAAGCAAGTGGGAGCAGTATTGTATTACCTCATCCTAGAATGCAGAGATAGTTATCATGTCAAGTGTCTGAGAAATATATCCAAAGGTGAGGCTTCTAGAAATTGGATATTGTATTAGTCAGCCAAAAGGGGTGCTAATGCAAAATACCAGAAATCGGTTGGCTTTCATAAAGGGTATTTATTTGGGGTAGAAGCCCACAGTTACCAGGCCATAAAGCATAAGTTACTTCCTTCACCAAAGTCTGTTGCCATGTGTTGGAGCAAAACAACTGCTGACATTTGCCAGGATTCAGGCTTCTTGGGTTCCTCTCTTTCCAGGGCTCCATTTCTCTCTGGGCTCAGCTCCTCTGTTTCCTCACAAGGTCAGCTGTAGACTATGAGGCTTTCTAGGCTTTGCTTCTCTCCACAAGGCCAGCTGTGAACAGTCAGGCGAACAGCTCGTCTCTTTTCCCAGGGCCTTCTCTCCTTCCTCACGACCAAGCTCCCCTGTGTGCTTACTTCACTCTTCTAAGCATTCTATAATAAGCATGTATCAGCTTATAAAAAAAAAAAAAAAACGAAATAGCATACTATACAAATAAAATTCACATCCTCTTTTTTGTTGCTTTTTTCGTTTTTGTTTTTGTTTTTTTTTTCTTTTCTTTTCTCACATCCTCTTTTTTATCAGGGCAAAGTTGTCTATTTCCTTACTTCCTTTTGGCTCTTCATTTCTCCCTATTTCTAAAATGGAAACAAATCATCTAAGCAGGGAAGGGGATGAAACTATACAAAATTATTCAATGTGTAGGATCTATATGTTTCTTATATATCTTGTATCAGACCAAATTTGTTTTTTATATAACTTATATTGGACCAAATGTTTTTTTCTGCTGTAGTTAGCAAGAAGTACTGATTTTTTGTGAGACTTACAGTGAATACTGAACACCTAAGATGATGACATCTTTTACTAGCAACCATTCTATAATCCCAACAACATTATTATCCATGGACAATTATCCATTTTTAAAAGAATTCACATCCTATTGTAATAATACCTGTACATAAAAATGTTTTCAAATCCTTTAAATGTTTAGTTTTTACTAGATCCAATTCTAATATACTGCCTGATGCAAATTTTACCTCAATGCCTACTGAAAAAGAAGCTATATGTTAGGATGTATTGAAGAAAGAAAATATTATTTATGTTCCCTAAAGTAGTTATCAGCACCAAGTATTAATTACACAACCTATCTATTACATTATAATTAATTTATCTTTCAGAGAACCAACTATGTGATAAATTTATATGTATTCCCTGTATTTCTCTCATTTATGAATATCAAGATATTTGGAAATTCTATCTAGTTAGATTCTAATGTTTTCATTTCTCAAATCTAATTAAGTACAGGCAGGTACAGAGGTAAGAAGAGATTTTTCTTTACCTCCACCTTGATTTTCCAACACCTATGGATCTTGGTTCCTAAGAAGGTCCCAGAATAAGGTCAAAACTTCTTACAAAAGAATATCCCATATATGTGTGTGTATTCCTAGAAACCTACAGCTCACTTTGTTCTGTCAGGTTCAAGGACACTTTGAGGCCATCTGATCAAGCCAGTCTCCTAGTGTGGGAATCCCCTCTACAACACTCCTGACAATGGCTAACCAACATCTGCTTAAATGCTCCAAGCACAGGCTTCTCCATTTCATAAGATGGCCAGTTCTACACTCAAACATCTCTAAGTAGATCTCTATCATATCATATACCCCATAAGCATAAGACAGTTCTTACTTTAAGCAGAAATCTGCTTCCTGCAACCTCAACCCAATCATCCAATTCTGCTCTCTGGAGCTACATGAAATAAACATAAACCCTCTTCTCAATAAAATATTTTTTTCAAAATAAAGAGCCCCAGATATTCTATAATTCTCCCCATATCTGTCCTTCAAGACTGTCTTTCTCAGACATGCTCTGATTTATCAGATGTGGCATCCAGAAATACCCCTCCAATATTCTATAAGTCTAAATAATACAGGGACACTATACCTTGCTTAATTAGTTCTAATATATAACATTTACTGAAGGAAAAGCTACTTTCTATTTCTGCCCACCCTTAAAAGCCCCTAAGAGGAAGGAGACAGTCAGTGAGGTCACCCTTCCAGGAAGAAAGACCTCTGTCAGCCTGCTTACTCAGTTAGAAATCTCGTCAGCTGGATCAGAAATCAACAAGTTAGACTTCAAGATCAACTGGTTGGATACCTGCTGTCTTCATGAAGAAAAAATGAGAATATCATCAAGGACAGAGCATTTCTATTTACCTCAAGGTCACTATTGATAAGGAATCCACCAATTCCTTCTCACAAGTAGAAGTTAATTTAGAATTTTTATCACCTTTTTTATGTCCAAAATATCTAAATCAATCTTCTCTTACTCATTCTCCTTTTTCCATAGGGACAAACTAGGTAGTCCACTGTACATTTTAGGCAGTCTGTCTCTACTATATTGGAAGAGGAAATAAGCCTAATCCTTTGGTGTCTGAGAACCTCCTCAGTGACTCCCCAGCTGTCACCATCTTGGGTAACTCTGATGATGCTTCCAAGAATCTAAGATAAGGAGATTTTGCCTTCAAGTCAAGTGCCTTTTGATTTATGTTCTCTCTCATCTCTTATTTTTCTTCTCAAATAGCAACCTTTCCCTTATTCCAACTGCAGTGGTACAGAACACAGAGTTCAAGCACACATATGACCTTTACTAAAGTGTATGGGAATTGGAGGATATAAACTACACACATCTGAGGTAATCAATGGCTGAGCTTAAAGCCTTTAAATGTCACTGTGGTTTTTATTTGCCTAGGTTGCTTCTACACCCCAGAATAAGTTCAACTCCACAATAAAATGAATGTAAGTGTTCTTATTTTTGTATTCCTACAGCCTGATAAAATACCTTTTCTTTCTAGGTCATTTTCCACCTCCTTAGCCTTAAATCACAACTGTTTCCCTGATAGCCATATGACCTGCTGATTTGAATGGTGTCCTCTGTATTCTTCTTTCAAGGATTCCTGACAATTTAAGTCATCAAGGATCATCTTAGATAAACCTCTATTTTGATCTTCCTATATTGAATGTCTTTTTCCAGTTTATCTTCTGTCTTTTTTTTTTTTTTTTTCATTGTTGAGGTAAAATTCATGTAACATAAAATTTACCATTTTAAAGTGTACAAGTCAGGGACATTTAGTACATTTACAGTGTTGTGCAACCATCAGCCCTATCTAGTTCAAAACCTTTTCATTACCCCAAAAGGAAACCCTATACCCATTAAGCAGTCACTTCCCCTTCCCACCCACCCCTACAACTACAGCTAGTTCCCCCAGCCCCTGACAGCAACAAATCTGCTTTCTGTTGCTATGGATTTACCTATTCTGGATATTCCTTATAAATGGATCATAAAATATGTGGCTTTTTACATTTAGCATAATATCTTTGAGGTTCCTCCATGTTGTAACATGTATCAGAACTTTATAAATGTTTGTGGCTGAATAATATTCCATTGTGTGAACATACCATATTTTGTGTATTCATTCATCAGGTGATGGATATTTGGGTTATTTTCCCTTTTTGGCTATTATGAATAATGCTGCTATGAACACTTTTGTACAAGTTTTGTATAAGCGTATGTTTTCATTTCTCCTGAGCATATGCCTAGGAGTAGAATCACTGGGTAATATAGTAACTCTATGTTGAGCTCTTTGAAGAAGTTCCAAACTCTTTTCCACAGTGGCTATACCACTTTACATTCCTAACAGTAATGTATGAAGGTTCCATTTTCTCCATATCCTTATCAACACTTTAAAAAAAAAGAATCCTAGTGGGTATGAAGTGGTATGTCTTCTGTCTTTAAATTTTTTCTAGTCTTCTAACACTTAAGGATTTTCTAATAAACTGTGAACCCCAGGCTTCAGCTCATCTAAGTTTTGGGTTTTTTTGTTTCCTCTATCTATCCCCGTCTGACCCCTTCCTGAACCTGACATTTTACCACAGTATAATAGGTGGTCCCAGAGGATCCTATATATATAATGACCTCTTAGTGAGGATATTGTTTTATGGCAAGTAGATGTGTATTACATCTTTTTTTATAAATGAATGTGAAAATTTGAACATTAGCAAAAGGCACCAAACCTGAATCTACTACATAGGAGGAGAAAATAAAGATATATAAAACACAGCCACAGCCCTTAAAGTTTTTACCTTACTTGAGAGGATACAATATATAGTTGTAATAAATAACAAAGAATATTAAACAGCACATATGTACTCAGTTATGATCTAACGAAAGATCACAGATGGAAAATGGCAGTATGCTGCAATATTCATTTAACTAATTAAGATTTGAGCTGGGCAGTATTGGAAATTAGTAGAGTATCTAACAGATGAGAGAATGGGTATAAGCAAAAGCTGGAAGGTAGAAATGACTTAGACATATCCTAGGCATGACAGTTTCCGGGTCACACTGAAATTCTCCTCCTTCCAACTGAAACTGCTCATCCAGGATAGGCGTACCCATTGATTAGACAAGAGTGTGCTCCTGACACATGGGCAGTTCCCCGCAGCCTGGTCTTGACCCATGGCGTGGTCTGGCTTAAAGTACTCTTACTGGAGCAATGGAAATTAGTCTCATCAGACTATCTCTCTCCAAAATTTATACAGGAAATGAAGGATTGAACAGGAGTACAAAAAGAAGCAGTGACCTTTGTCTTAAGAGGAGATGAGGCAGTCTCTTCCTTGCAACCAAAAAGGCCTAAAGCAATGCATTTTAGGAACAAGCAATACATGAGTCTACACTGATTGAAGGGTTACCCAGGAAAGGAGCAGAAGGTAAATTTGAACAGTAGATTGAGATTTTCTATTAAAAAGTAGAAGAAATATTCTTGCTTTAATGTTGCCATTGCACATTGACAAAACTTACACACACATACACATACACACAAGGCAGTGAGCGGTCTAAGCTGAAACAGATTAATTTACAAGACATGTATGTGACTTGAATGACATAAATACAAATGCTTGCTTTTATATATATTTGTAATATATGATCATAGACATTAAAAACTCTAGTGGTGGGAAAAGGATGTGGCTCAAGCAATTGAGTTCCCACATACCACATGGGAGGTTCCTGGTTCGGTTGCCAGTGCCTCCTAAAGAAGACAGCGAGCTGACACGAAGGGCAGGAACAGCGAGCTGACACAACAAGATGATGCAACAAGAAGGAAAACATAATAAGAGACACAACAAAGCAGGGAGCAGAGGTTTCCGGTGCCTCCTAAAGAGAAGACAGTGAGCTGATGGGGGGGACAGGTGCGGCAAGCTGACACAACAAGAGACACAGGGAGGAAAACATACTGAGAGACCCAACAAAGTAGGGAGTAGAAGTAGCTCAAACGATTAGTGCACCTCCCTCCCACTGGGTTCAGCTCCCAGTATCTCCAAAAGAAACAAGGAAGATGAACAGACACAGCAAGTGCAAACAATGAGGGGGTGGGGAGAAATAAATAAAAATAAATGTTAAAAAAAAACAAAACTCTAGTGGTTACAAATATGAGAATGTTCTCTCATCAACTATAACAAATATACAATACTAATACATGGTGTTAATAATAAGATGGTTTGTGGGGAAAATACATCAAATATAAGCTATGGACTGTAGATAACAGCAATATTTTGATGATGTTCTTTCATCAATTAGAGCAAATATGTCACAAAAATGTAAGGAGTTGGTGGTGGAGCAGTGTGGGGGAATCCTATATGGTATGCATGATTGTTTTGTAAACTTACAACTTCTCAAATAAAAAAAAAAATGTCTAGTTGTGAATTAACATAATGAGGAGATAAGATGCTTTCTAAATCTTTTCTATTTTTCACACATAAAAGAGATGTAGATCTACACCTGCACCTCACATTGCCATAAGTTTTCATACATAGTGAAGATGGATTTTGTAAGTCAAAATGTTTTGGTCAACATTATAAAAAGGTAATAGGGAAAAAAAATGTAGTAGGTTATCTCAAATTAAAATTGATTTTTCTTGTAATGGAATTTAAACATTAAAAGCTCCAAAATCCTTTAACTTCTGTATCTCCCTGGGCTTTCTATACAGTGAGAGTAAGAGTAAAGCTAAAACTTTTGTAAAATAGTCTTATTTTTCTGAATACAGAAATGAAAGGCAAATATCCATTTTTCAAGGTGATCTCAACTAAGATCCACCCACAATGCAAAAGCATTAACCAATGAGGACTGCTAAAGTTGGGGTAAGAGGAAAGCTTACAATTAGAAAACAACATCAAATGGTGCAATGTATTTTCCAAAGTTATTCTAGCATCTACTATAATCTTCTTTCTATAAATGTATGCCCCAATAGCACAGGAGCCACTATGGCTTGTTAGCAAATACTTTGTGTTATGCATTGATCATGGCTTTATTCACCTTAGTATGTTCAGTGTTCATTATTCAACATCAAGCTTCCCTTCACCTTTTCAGGTTTGATGTGAAAAAGAGCCGCTACTCCCAAGAACCTTAACCAGTGAGGGTAACTGGAAAGGTTGTTCATAAGCCAGACTGAGGCAAAAGCATGTTAGAGAATCAAGGAAAGGTAGCCAAAGAAGTACATGGAAGTGGACAGTACAAAAGGGTAAATACTCCCACCAATAATCCAGACATACAGACTCTTGCATCATCTGCATCCACAGCCTACACAAATTTCCAGATGGACTTAGCTCTAGAGGAAACAGCTACTTCTCCAGAGCTTCATAGAGGGCATTTGCTATAAGATAATACATTATTATTTTAAAGACCTCCTTTATGCCTATATTTCTGGTTCTTTTCCTCTTATTTTATTTTACTGGCCACAATGTCAAGCTGAGAAAACATTTTCCAGCTCAGTCACATTATCTGTTTTGCCTAACTATGCACACTTCCAATTGTTCTTAAGGGGAGCTATATTTTTCTGGAGAAAGAGGAGAAATGTAGTCTGTCATGAGAATCAATATGAACCATTTGGAATATTTTCAAGGAAGACCAAATAAAATCCAATCAAATATGTTCTAGAAGCAAAAGACGATGTTTAATGTAACATTTTTATCCACTAATTTTTAAAGTTATAAGTTACCGCTGCTGGTAGGAATTTTATCCTTTTAACAAACTCATACAAGTATATCATATATATTTGTAAGTACATTGTTTGTCATAACAAAAGACTGAAAACAACTTAAATGTGTATCAGTAGGGAATTATTTAAATTACTTTACCCATACAATGAACGGATACTATGCAACTGGTTAAATAGAATGAGATAGATTAATCTTTCTTCTATGGGAAAAAACTTCAAGGAATAATAAGTGAAAATCAAAATTAAAAGTTTATCTTCAAAGGAGAGACTAGCAGATACTGCCATGTGCCTTGTCATGAGACAGAGGAGCCAAAGATCACTGGCAGCTGGTCCCTGATAAGAAATTACCACCTTGATGCCTTGATTTGGACATTTTCTGGGCCTAAAAATGTAAACTAATAAATTCCTAATAATTTGTCATAAAATAAGTATTATAAAATTATAACAATAATCATAAAAATATTTTACATTAAAAAAAATTCCTATTGTTCAAGCCTAAAAAAAAAAGTTTATCTTCACTTTATGTATTTTCACTCTAAGGTAGTATGCCTGAGTATGACCATACCACAATTAAAACATGGCAACATAAATGGATCTCATAAACAAACTGAAGGCAAAAAAAAAAAAAAAAAACACAAATTGCCAAAATACTAATACTACACTATCACTTATATGATGCTTAAAAGCATAAAAAACTATCCTACCTACTTTTAGGGAGACACACATATGAATTAAATGTTAAAGAAATGCATGGAGATGATAAATTTTTTTTTTTTAATTTCAGGAGAGTCATTGCCCTGGGAGGTGGAGGGAAAGATGCAATTAGGAAGAGGTATTGGGCTGAACTATATGACACTGCCAATGTTTGACTACTTTTGTTTTCTGTTTTCTATTTTTTATTTTCAGTTTAATAAAATAAAGGTTTATTTCTTGTTTTTGTTTTTTAAGTTCTTGAAGATGTTTCCCTACATTTTCTTCTAGTAGTTTTATGGTTCTGGCTTTTATATTTAGGTCTTTGATCCATTTTGAGTTGATTCTTATATAGGAAGTGAGATAGGGGTCCTCTTTCATTCTTTTGGTTAGAGATATCCAGTTGTCCCAACACCATTTGTTGAAGAGACTGTTTTGTCCTGTTAACATTAACTTGGTAGGTTTTTCAAAAACCAGTTGACTGTATAGGTGAGGGTTTATTTCTGGATTCTCAATTCTATTCCACTGATCTATATGTCTATCTTTATGCCAATACCATGCTGTTTTGACCACAGTAGCTTTGTAATATGTTTTACGGTCAGGCAGTGAAATTCCTCCCACATCACTCTTCTTTTTTAGAATGCTTTTGGCTATTCAGGTGCACTTTCCCTTCCAAATGAATTTGGCAATTGCCTTTCCTAAAGTAGGCTGTTGGAATTTTTATTGGTATTGCACTGAATTTATAAATCAGTTGGGGGTAAGACTGACATCTTCACAATATTTATTCTTCCAATGCATGAACATTTCCATTTGTTAAGGTCTTTTTAAAATTTCTTTTAGCATGTTTTGTAGTTTTCTGCATATAGGTCCTATACTTCTTTGGTTAAATTAATTCCTAGGGATTTGAGTCATTTTGTTGATATTGTAAATGGAATTTTTCCCCTGATTTCCTCCTCGATTGTTCAACACTAGTGTACAAAAACATTACTGATTTTTGTGTGTTGATCTTGTATCCTGCCACTTTGCTGAACTCATTTATTAGTTCAAGTAGCTTTGTCATGAATACTTCAGAATTTTCTGAGTACAGGTTCATGTCATCTGCAACAGTGAGAGTTTTACTTCCTCTTTTCCTATTTGGGTGTCTTTAATTTTTTTTCTTGTCTAATTGCCCTAGCCAGAACTGCTAGTACAATATTGAATAACAATGGTGTGAGTAGGCATCCTTGTTCTCAATCTTAGAGGGAAAGCTTTCAACCTTTTCCCATTGAGTACAATGTTGGCTGTGGGTTTTTCATATATGCCTTTTATCATATTGAAGAATTTTCATTCTATTCCTATCTTTTGTAAGTGTTTTTATCAAAAAAGGATGCTGGATTTTGTCAAATACCCTTTCTGCATCGATTGAGATGAGCAAGTTTTTGTTTTCCTTCAATTTGTTAATGTGCTGTATTATATTGATTGATTTTCTTATATGGAACCAGCCTTACATACCAAGAATAAATCCCACTTGAGTTCAACTATTTTGACCTACAAAAATAACAGTGTCATATGGTCCAAACTAACATGTAAGCGGACTTTGACTATATTAAATAGGTCTTATTTCTGAAGGTGAATGATAGATATGCATGTGTTCATACAGCTTCACCACTATTTAGCTCTGTGTCCCTAGACAAGTTAAACTTGTTTCTTTACCTGTAAAATGGGAACAATAATATTACATACCTCACAGGGATCCAGTGAGGATTAAATAAATTAATATATATAAGGCATTTAAAACAGCATCTGGCACATGAGTAAGCATTACATGAGTTAGCTTCTATTTTTATAATTTTTTTATGGTCAGAATATGACATGAGAATATATTTTACTTATTATGGAGAACTGTAAACACGAAAGTAGAGAGAATATTATAATGAGCCTAAATGTACCCATCGGGGGTCAGATGTGGCTCAAATGGTTGGGCGTCTGTCTCCCATAAGAGGGGCCAGGGTTTGATCCCTGGAACCTCCCGGTAAAATAAAGAAAAATATAGAAGGTGGGTGGGCCACCAAGGCCCACGAGCAGGCACACTCCAGGCCTTGTGCTCAGGTGCGCTGTCAGGCCCCGTGAGCAGGTGCGCCACCCCAGGCTCTCCCGCGCACTGGCGTGCCAAGCCCTGCCAAGCCATGCAGCAAGATGATGATGTAACAGGGGAGTGATAAAAGGGAAAGCCAAGATGAGACGCACCAAAAAAACAGGAAATAAGGTGGCACCAGTGGCAGAACGCCTCTCTCCCACATCAGAGGTTCCCAGGATTGAATCCCAGTGCAGACAGGAGAAGAAGGATGAGAAGAGAGGGCAGGAAACAGACACAGAGAATTGCCCAGCAAATGGACACAAAAAGAGCAAAAACAGGGTAGGGGGGTTAAAAATGGATAAAAGTAAATAAATAAATATATCTTTAAAATAAATAAATAAATGTACCCATCACTTTGCTTCAACAATTTGCAAAAGACAATCATACTTTGGTACTCAACTGCTTTGAAACTTGTCAAATTTGGTACTCGACATTTATTTATTTCTCCCCACCTCCTTGTTGTTTTTCACTTGCTGTGTCTGTTCACCTTCCTTATTTCTTTAGGAAGCAACGGGTGCAGCCTGGGACCTTTAATGTGGGAGGGAGGTGCCTAATTGCTTGAGCCACATCCCCTCTCTGCTTTGTTGTATCTCTCATTCTGTTTTTCTCCCCCACCCCACCCCCATCTCTTGTTGCATCATCTTGTTGCTTCAGCTCACTGCAATTGCCCTCATGTCAGCTCACTGTCTTCTTTAGGAGGCACCGGGAACCTGCTCCCTGCTTTGTTTGGTCTCACATTATGTTTTTTCTTCTTGTGTATCTTGTTGTGCCAACTTGCCGTGTCTGCCCATTGCACCAACTTGCAGTCTTCTTTAGGAGGCACCAGGATCTGAACCAGCAACTTCCCGTGTAGTAGGCGGGAGCCCAGTTGCCTGAGTCACATTCGCTTCCCTCAACGTATTTTGATGCGAACATTTTGTCCCAGTACTCACTGTTTGTTTGGTACTTGACACGCATGCTAGAACTTGTGTTGGTTGCCTCGTGACTCGCTATACTTTCCAGACAAAATAAAGAGTCATGTGTTAGTCTCTTGCCCTGTGCACATCCGATTGTGGTCCTATCTTAGCTTCTGTGGTCATTTCATGTATTTTTGCTTTTTTTTTTTTTTCTCATCATGGGTCCTCAAAAAATGAACTGTGATAGCACTAGGCAGTAAAGAAAATTAGTTCATACCACCATTGAGCAAAAAAAAAGAAATAGAACAATGGTCTCCACCATCATTAAGGATAAAAAAGTGATAACAAAGGCTGATGTTGTGAAAGGAGTTAAAGCAGCGTTCCCAAACACTCAAGGAAGTTGAAAAGCTGTTATTAATTTGGGAAAGTGAGAAGCAGTTAGTGGGTGGGCAACATTGTATTGGAAGCCATGATATATGAAAAAGTGAAAGTGAAAGTGTTACATGCCAATATTTTGAAAAATGAACCGGAACCGAGAGTGTTGAAGTTTTCAAGGCCAGCCATGATTGGTTTGATAATTTTAAAAAGAAGACCGGCATTCACAGTGTCATGAGGCATGGCAAGGCAGCAAGTGCTAATAAAAAGGCTACTGATGAATTCATCAGTGAATTTCAAGACTACATAGAGGTTAAGGGTGTTATTCTTCAAGTTTGTAACTGTGCTGAGACTGGAGCTTTTTGGAAAAAAATGCCAAGTAGAGCTTACATCATAAAAGAGAAGAAGGCATTACCAGGTCACAAACCAATGAAGGACAGGCTCACTCTATTGTTGTGTGGGAACGCTAATGGGGACTTAAAATCAAGCCTCTACCAGTCTATCATAATGAAAACCCATGAGTTTTCAAGAAGCATAATGTCATAAAAAGCAAACTCCTTGTGATGTGGAGGATAAACAGCAGAGCTTGGGTCACGAAATAATTTTTTACCAAGTAAATAAATGATGTGTTTGGTCCCTCAGTGAAAAAATACTTGCTGGAGAAAGATTTGCCTCTGAAAGCTCTCCTACTTTTGTACAATGTGCCTGCCCACCCTCCAGGCTTGGAGGATGACTTACTGGAGGATTTCAGCTTCATCACTGTAAGGTTCCTGCCCCCCAACACTACTCCTCTCATTTAGCCCATGGACCAGGAGGTTATTTCAAACTTCAAAAAGTTGTACACCAAGACACTTTTCCAGAGGTGCATTGAGATCACCTCCAACACCCAGTTGATCCTCACAGAATTCTGGAAGGAGCATTTCAATATCCTGCACTGCCTTAACCTTATTGATAAGGCCTGGAATGGAATCTCTTACAGGACTTTGAATTCGGTATGGAAGAATTTGTGGCCAGAAGCTGTGACTCAGAGAGACTTCAAAGAGTTTGAGGCTGACCCCAAGCCTACAGGTACAGAGGGTGCAGTTGTGCAGGATATTGTGTCTTTGGACCAGTCCACAGGTCTGGAAGTCGATGCTGTTGATGTTGAGGAGTTAGTGGAGGAACATCGTGAAAAGTTCAGCACTGAGGAGCTGCAGGAACTTCAGAAAGAGCAGCAACAAGATGTGGTTGAAGAGATTTCTTCAGGTGAGGAGATAAGGAAGGATGTCCCCAGTTCCTTGATAAAAGAAATGTACGCAAAATGGGCAGAAGTTCAAAACTTTGCAGAGAAGCACCATCCAGACAAAACTCTGACAAGCAGAAATGTGAATTTATTGAATGACCAATATGACAATTTCACACTTTCGAGGAATTCTGAAAAGAAGACAGACGCAGCCCTCATTGGATAAGTTTTTAGTGAAGGTGACAAAGAGTGTGTCAGAGCCTGTGGTGCAAGTTGAAAAAAGGCAGAAAAGAAAAAGAACACTCAAAGTACAAGTGCCCGATGTTCTATTGGAGGGGGACTCTCCTTCCACAAGCAAAGTTCCATGTAACCTCTTCTCCTCACCATTCTCCTCCCATCATCCCATTAGGCTGTGGACTCTTCTCAGCACAGGTAAAGTGAGGTTTTTATTTTATTTAATCTAAGTATTTATTAATTTTTAGGTTTATTTTTCATGTAATGATATACAACCCTATATTTTTACATATTGCCTTACAAATGTGCATTGTCTTTGGTTTGGGAACCCATTAAATTTATTTACATTATTCCTTATGGGAAAAATTTGTTTGGTACTCGTCATTTTTAATACTCATTGTGCCTCCTGGAATCAATTAATGACAAATATAGAGGTATCACTGTGGAACAATTATGTTTCATTTCTGCCCTCATCCCCTTTTCAGAGAGACCCACTGGATTATAATATTTTGAAGCAAGTCCTAGACAACATATCATTTCATCCATAAATATATCAGTATATATCTTCGAAATACAAAGACTTTTTATAACATAACCAAAAATACCATTATCACACTTTAAGCATTAACAGTTCCTTAATGCTACCACATATACAGTCACTGTTTAGATTTCCTTGTTTGTCTCATAAATATTATAAGTAAACTTTTTATTTTGCAGTGTTCACAAGTATACAGCTTGATGAATTTCTACAAAGTGAATACACTCATGTAACCACCACCTGGAAGAAGAAATAGAATCTGATTTTTTTTTTTTTTTTACAGTTTTTTTCAAATCAAGATCCAAATAGGGTGCGAATATTCTCGCTGTCCTGATTTTGTAATAATCAGGGTAGGCTAAATATTCACTATATTAGAAACCATGCATGTGTCCCCAGACGGAGTGGGAATAAAAGTCAGAAATTCAATAGGGCAAGTTTTACTTTTCATTTTTCACTGTTCTTTTTTTTTAATCATATGCACTCATATTAGATTTACTTAAAGAAATAAAGATATAAAACAAAATTTGCCAATGTAGTCTTTGCAGCATTAGCATAAAATAGCATTTTTTAAAAGGAAATACCACTGATCATTAAAAACACATTCAACTTATGGTCACTAAAGTAAAACATATATCAAGAGATCTATTATATATCTTACTCAATATATAAATTCCCTTTAGAATTCATTTGCTTCTTCTGTAATCACTATTGTTTATTACTTCAAAAAACTGTATCTCTTACTACTTGGGTTTCTATCCCTCATTCTAAATCGAAATGAAAGTGTTTTATTGGTGAGCCAGTAATCAAATTTAAAAGTCTTTAGTCTGAGATACTGTAGTTTTGTAGTTCTTAATGGCATTGACCTTGACTGGAGATGCAAAAGCAAATTCATTTCCGGAGGCTAATGGGCTTTCCAACTGCAGAGTTTTCACTGACTTCTAATGACTCCATGCAGGGCAGAGGCAGCTCAGGGAGCATAATGCCATCTTCTGACAGAGTTCCTGAGAGAAAGGCAGGCTTGAACGATGCACTGCAATAAACCCCTTGTTCTGGGAAAACAGAAAATCAAGCTATGTCATAAATTTATTATTTTCCCCCTACTTTAGAATTATGCTCAGAAAAATGCAAGAAAAAGATTGGAAAAATAATCATGACATTTTCTGAAATTAAAATACATGTAAAGCAGTCATATAGAGTACTCCACATTCCAGGACTTTGAGGAATATGCTAACTATGGTGGTAAAATCTAAAACCTGCTTTCATGCAAATGAGATCAGTATCAGAGAACAAGAAGAAAATGAGAAATCACATACTATTAAACTGCATTATCAGTAAGAATAAGATAGCTGATTTTAAAAGCAGAGGCATCGAGAAGCAGATGTGGCTCAAGCTATTGGGTTCCTGCCTCCCACATGAGAGTTCCATGGCTCGGTTCCCGGTGCCTCCAAAAGAAGACAGAGAGCTGGCGCGATGAGAAGGTGTGGCAAGCTGACATAACAAGATGACGCAACAAGAGACACAAGAGGAAAAGCATAACAATATACACAACAAAGCAGGGAACAGAGGTGGCTTAAGTGATTAGGTGACTCCCTCCCACATCAGAGGTCCTGGGTTCGGTTCCTGGCAACTCCAAAAGACACAACAAGTTCAAACAAGGAGGGGGTGGGGAAAGATGAATAGATAAAATAAATCTTAAAAAAAAAAAAGCAGAGGCACCAAAAAATATTATTGCTTACTTACTTGAGCTTATAAATGAGTTCAGCAAAGTGACAGTATACAAGATCGATATGCAAAAACCAGTAATGTTTTTGTACACAAGTACTGAACAATCTGAGGAGGAAATCAGGGGGAAATTCCATTTACAATAACAACAAAAAGACTCAAATACCTAAGAATCAATTTAACCAAAGAAGTACAGGACCTGTATGTTGAAAACTACAAAACAATGCTAAAAGAAATCAATGAAAACATAAACAAATGGAAAGACATTCCATGTTCATGGATTGGAAAACTAAATATTGTGAAGATGTCAATCCTACCCAAACTGATTTATAGATTCAGTGAAATACCAATCAAAATTCCCACAGCCTACTTACAGAAATAGAAAAGGCAATTACCAAATTTATTTGGAAGAGAAAGTGCACCTGAATAGCCAAAAGCATCCTAAAAAAAAGAGCGATGTAGGAGGACTTTCACTGCCTGGCCTTGAAACATATTACAAAGTTACAGTGGTCAAAACAGCATGGTACTGACATGAAGATAGAAACATCAATCAGTGGATAGAATTGAAAGTCCATAAGTGAACCCTCACCTCTATGGTCAGCTGGTTTTGTTTTTTTGCTTTTTTTAAAAGACTTATTTTATTTATTTATTCCCCCACCCTTTGTTGTTTTTGTGCTCGCTGTCTGCTCTATGTGTCCATTCACTGTGTGCTCTCTGTGTCTGCTTGTCTTCTCTTCTCATCTTCTCTTTAGGAGAAACCAGGAACCTCCAATGTGGGAGAGAGGCACTCAATTGCTTAAGCCACCTCAACTCCCTGGCTTTTTGTTCTCTCATTGCCTTTCCTCTTTGTCTCTTTTTGTTGCACCAGCTCTCTGCATGGGCCAACTCTCTGTGTGGGCCAGCTCGCCTTCACCAGGAGGCCACAGAAATGAACCTGGGACCTCCCATATGGTAGATGGGAGCCCAATCGCTTGAGCCACATCTGCTTCCCTGGTCAACTGGTTTTTGCCAAATGTACCAAGTCCATGTTAATGGGACAAAACAGTCTCTTCAACAAATGGTGCTGGGAGAACTGGATATCTATAACCAAATGAATGAAAGAGGACCCCGATGTCACTCCCTATACAAGAATCAACTCAAAATGGATCAAAGACCTAAATATAACAGCCAGGACCATAAAATTACTAGAAGAAAGTGTAGGGAAGCATCTTCAAGACCTTGTAGTAGGTGGTGGTTTATGGACCTTATACCCAAAGCATGTGCAACAAAAGAAAAACAGATAAATGGGACCTCCTCAAAATGAAACACTTTTGCACCTCACAGGACTTTGTCAAAAAGGTGAAAAGGCTTTGGAAATCACATGTCCATTAGGGATTTAATATCCATGATATATAAAGAGATTTTGGGAAGTGGATGTGGCTTTCAAGTGATTGGGCTCCCGCCTGCCACATGGGAGGTCCATGGTTTGGTTCCCAGTGCCTCCTAAAGAAGACAGCAACCTGGCGCAATGGGCAGGCACAGCAAGCTGACACAACAAGATGACGTAACAAGAGACACAATAAGAAAAGCATAATGAGAGACACAACAAAGCAGGGAGCAGATGTTCTGGTGCCTCCTAAAGAGGACGAATAGGACGGCAAGCTGGCATGACAGGCAGGCATGGTGAACCGATGTGACAAGATTACACAACAATGGGAAGCGGCTGTGGCTCAATCAGTGGGGCTTCCGTTTACCATATGGGAGGCCCTGGGTTTGGTTCCTGGGGCCTCCTGGTGGGGGCGGGCCCGCCCGCACAGCGTGGTTGGCTGACCCGGCGAGCACAGGCAGCAGGGGGGGGATAAATGAATAAATAAATAAAATCTTTAAAAAAAAAAAAAAGATTACACAACAAGAGACATGAGGAAAAACATAACAAGAGACACAACAAAGCAGGAAACAGAGGTGGCTTAAGCGATTAGGCACCTCCCTCCCACATCGGAAGTCCCAGGTTCAGTTCCCGGTGCCTCCTAAAAAAACAAAGAAGACGAATAAATACAGTAAGTGCAAACAATGGGGGGGTGGAGAAAGATAAATAAATAAAATAAATCTTTTTTTCAAAAAAGAGATGTTACAACTCAACAATAAAAAGACAAACAACCCGATTAAAAAATGGGCAAAAGACTTGAATAGAAATTTGTCCAAAGAAGAAATACAAATGGCAAAAAAAACACATGAAAAAATGTTTAACATCACTAGCGATTAGGAAAATGCAAATCAAAATTACAATGAGATATCATTTCACACCTATCAGAATGGCAACTATTAAAGAGACAGAGAACTGGGAAGCGGCTGTGGCTCAATCGGTAGGGCTCCCGTTGACCATATGGGAGGCCCCGGGTTCGGTTCCCGGGGCCTCCTGGTGAAGGCAAGCCCGCCCGCACGGCGTGGTTAGCTGACCCAGCGAGCACAAGCAGCAAGGGGGGGATAAATGAATAAATAAATAAAATCTTTAAAAAAATAAATAAATAAAATAAAGAGACAGAGAACTAAAAGTGTTGGAGAGGATGTGGAGAGATAGGAACACTCATTCACTGTTGGTGGGAATGCAGAATGGTATAGCCACTGTGGAGGACTGTTGGGCATTTCCTAAAGAAGTTGAATATAGACTTGCCACGTGACCCTGCAATACCACTACTGGGTATATACCTAGAATAACTGAGAGCAGTGACACGAATAGACATCTGCAAATCAATGTTCACAGTGGCATTATTCACTATTGCCAAACGTTACAAACAGCCCCGGTGTCCATCAACTGATGAATGGATAAATAAACTGTGGTTTATTCACATGATGGAATATCATGCAGCTGTAAGAAGAAACGAAATGAAGTCATAAAACATGTGAAAACATGGATGAACCTGGAGGACATTATGTTGAATGAGGCAAGCCAGACACAAAAGGACAAATATTGTATGATTGCATTACTAGAACTAAATATATTGTGTAACATATTGCATGATTCCATTTATAGAAAATGTATAAATCAATTTATAAAGATGAAATTTGGTTAGTGGTTATGTAGGAATAGGGAAGGCATGCTAAGGGGTGTGGAGTTTTTCTTTTTGGAGTAATGAAATAATTCTTAAATTTTTCATGATGATGAATACACAACATTGTGATTATACTAAAGACCATTGATTATACACTTTAGATAGATCATATGGTATGTGACTATATCTTAATAAAACTGCTTAATAAATAAACAAATAATTGCACAAGAATAGCAAGAAATAGCAGTTATGTACAGGAGGGGAAACGCAGAAAGACTGAGAGGTGAAGAATTTTCTTGTTTTGTTGTTTTTGTTTGTTACTATTATTATTGAAATATTAAAATGCTCTAATAATGATTGAAGTGATGAATGCACAACTATGTGATTATACCAAATATCATTGATTGTACATTTGGAATGAATTGTATGCTTTATTAATATGTATCAATAAAATTGATTTGTTTAAAAAATTGCTTACTTATTCCATATTTATAATATGTGCATAGTTACAGAGAATATATAAGAACCTCACCAAGAAAGTGCCTCCACAGGTCCTACAAGACAACATTGATAAATGAGGATTGCAGATCGCACAAACTGAATGACAACATAGTAAACTTGCACAAGAACAAGCTTCTATTTCTGACCGCTTTGGCACAAATTAGATTTGCCTTGAGGTGTAATTTGATGTCAAGAACAGGCCCTTTAACCTAGCTCAGCAAATCAGAAATCAGTGATAAGTGCTAATGCTGCTCATAAATGATAGCATTGGGGAGTCAGAAGTTGTTATAAATTCAATTTCCTCCACACACAAAAATTAAACAAATAAGCAAATGCACTTCCAGACAATGGTGTGCTGGGTGATAGATACTCCCATATCTCATCCCCACCCTGTGAGTAAACACAAATAATCTAGGTAGCGATTCTGTTACAGGCTAGCATTCAATCTCAAAGAATCAGTTCCATGACCCAGCCATTGCAAGGGGCAAACAAGGCACAGAGCTGCCTCAGAGGAGCAAGACATGAAGAACCTATTAAGGAGAGGGCCTGTTTAGTCTATTGATCCTAGTTCCCCAGCCCCTAGCACTCTGTGGTACTCATTGTATCCCCCAGAGATGTTTGTTCAAGTGACAGTTGAGTAGAAGTCATAATATTTCAGGGTGAGGCTTCAACCAGCATCTGCAGCAGCAGGATACTGACATATTTTAACTTAGGTGTATTTGTAGAACACTTTATCCTTTTCAAATCACTTTAATAGTTATCATACCAATTTACAAAAAAAAAAAAAGTTGACCAATTCTGTATGAGGCTTCCCTAAGCCCCATACAGAATTAACCAAAATAGTCATGTAGCAAAGATGGGCCTCATTTCATCTGTGCAGAATTGGTAAAAAGATTGTTTGTAAATCTTTGGAAATGAATAGAAATGGTGAAAGCTTTTCACAGTGTTTGTGACCAGCAGAGCTATTATAAGCATATAACAGTGGTTGAAAGGGGAAGACCAAGGTCATGTATATTACTAGAAGGAAAGCTAAGAACTGTAACTTGGGACTGTAGAGCATTGAAAAACTCATGAGAAATATGAGTATGGGTAATATTGCATATGTAAGACTGTTTTTATTTGAAACTTAAAAATCAAATGTTACAAGATGTTAACATCAGGCAAAAATACAACCAAAGTAAACTATGGACAGTAATATACAGTAATATATAAATAATCTTCCATTAAGGGTTAAAAAATTTAAAGGAAATATACTCAGTGAAAGAAACTAGATACAAGGTACTACATATTGCTTGACTCCATCAATACAAAATATAAATACAAAGAAACCAGAGCGACAGAAACAGAATAGCATTTATATATGTTTGTTTGTTTTGATGAGGTTTTTTGGTTTGTTTATTTGTCTGTTTATTATTATTATTGCAATAATGAAAATGTTCTAATAATGATTGAAGTGATGAATGCACAACTATGTGATTATACCAAATACCACTGATTGTCCACTTTGGATGGATTGTATGCTTTATTAACATGCATCAATAAAATTGATTTGATTAAAAAAAAAAAAAAAAGATGGGCCTCAAACCGTGGTGCACTATATCCAGTGCTCTTTTCCCCATACCCTGTGTCTGTTAAGCTCTCAAATTCCAGCAACTACAGAAAAGATGAGGGCTTGGTCACAGCCACCCTGACTGACTCTGGAAGGTCTCCGTGTTTTCAACAGGACCTGGGTCTGATGGGACCAAGACTGAGATCAACTGTCTTAAAAATCCAACAATCAGCTGTGACCCCAGGGTAGCATATACTCCTTAAAGTAATATCAACAGAAAAGAAATAAATGTACTCTACATATCAATAACTGATATATATATATCACCTCATATATATATGTAGGTGATAGGTAGACTGTAGGAAGTAGAACCAAATAGATATATATTTATAAAGTATAATTTCTCAATTCTGAAATATACATTTTTTCACATTTAATGCTTCTTAAGTACAGATACATTTCATAATTTATGTGCAAATTTAACACTGGTATTTTTTCCCTGGTACTACAAAAAGGAGCAAATATATGTGTAATTTCTATTGCCTAAAAACACCTCTGAATTTGGAAGTATAGATCAGAGAGTGCTTCACCAATGAACTAAGATTGCTGATCATTTATCATTTACACATAATTTTGCCTCATTAAATTGTAATCTGTCTCTGAGTTAAGGCCTTATCTTATTTATCTCTGTAATTTTTTTTTTTTTTTTTTTTGGAGGTCCCGGGGATTGAACCCAGGACATGGTACATGGGAAGCAGGTACTCAACCACTTGAGCTACATCTGTTCCCCTCTGTAATTTATTAATACATAGAAAGAATCCCATAAATGTTTGCTGTTGTAAGGTTTTTTTTAAGAGTTTGTAGGGGTGCAGGGCCCAGAACCCCGACTAAGTCCTCAGCACATAGCTGCCGGCATGACCTAGGCCTAAGTTAACAGTTACCAACCCTCCCAGGGGGAAGAGAATGTCTTACACTAAATCTCCTCTGAGTGATAAAACTTCCTTCCTGAGATAACATCAACAAACACCCTGTCTGTGTACCTCCTGTGACTTTTGCATGCCCTATGGAATGTCTTTGTCCTAAGACCCCTTATATTCCCCCTCCTTTTCCCACTTCTTTGAGGGGCCCTAACTTCAAACTTCGATCGCCCGCCATCGAGGTCTCTCCTGTTTGTACGTCCCAATAAGGCTCATGCCAAACCATTTGTCTAGTGCATTTTTTGGTCTTACAGCTGCCCCAACCCGAGTCCTTCAAAGTCTTCTCCCCCATCAGGTATTTTTATAAGTTATACACATATAATTAGCAAAAAAAAAAAATTTGTCTCAAGTAGATGAGCCATGTCTAACACAATGAAAAAGATTAAGAAGCGTAAAATTCTTCTACAGAATTTTCTGGCTTCCCTTTACTCAATACTTATCTTACACCTCATGAGCTCTCCCTACCTTCTATAGTTAAGAAATTAATCTTCACCATCTAGTCTTTTCAGGAATAAACATAGGTAAATAAGGTTTTTGTTATAAAAGTTTCTCTAAGTACCAAACTCTTAAGCATATTTAAGCACTAGATGCATCTATTAGATTAAGATGAGATATCATCTAAATATCTAAATAGCAAAGAGAATGTTGTCAAAGATAAATTCCTTTTTATGACATTTTCAGAGAAATTCTCTATACCACAAAAAGGAACATTTTTATCTCAAAACTATATTTTGATTAGAATAATAAAAGATGGAAACAACTTGAGGCAATGGTTAAATAAATTATGACACAGCCATATACTAGAAAAGTATTGCCTATAAAAATGAGATGTCCAAAAGAAATTTAATGACATGGACAAATATCCTCCTTATAATATTGACTGGAAAAAAGGAAGATATAAAATTAAATAAATGATTTGATTCCAATTTTGTAAATGTATACAACACTAGAAAGAAATACACCTAAATCTTCATAGTGGTTATTGCTCAAATATGATTTTATGATATGTTTTTAAAGTTATCTTCAATATTTTCCAATATTGTTGATTAGCAAGGGTTGTTTATTTTATGTATTTTGGTAAGCAAGTTCCCCACAATGCGATTTTGCCCATTTGAACCTTTTGCATCAGGTTGCTGGCCAGGTTAGCTTATCCCTCTAAACAAACCTGAATTTGGGAATGATTTGACCAAATTAATATATGGCATCAACAGTCACTGTTATTTTTTAAAACATAACACTGTTGTTTACTTCATAACTAGAAAAATTAAAATACATTTCAATTTTTAGAGAAAATACACAGGAAATCTCAGACTACAAATTTGGCTTGACATTTTCTCCAGGAATGGGTTAAACTTATTGTTAAGAAGAGGACTGGGGAGCTGGTATAGCTCAGGTTGAGTGCCTGCTTTAGCATGTAGTAGGTCCCAGGTTCAATCCCCAGTACATCCTTAAAAAAAAGAAGAGGATTGGCCACTAAGGCCTTTGTGAAATGACGACTCCCAGATGAAAGCCACTGAAGAATTAAACAGTGAGACGGTCCTAGAAGGACCAGACTTGTGGCATTCACGCATTCTTTCTTTTCCCAGTTGTCTTCTGATACTTCTCTTCTAACTGTATTTCCCAATATGTGCATATTGCAAATGCATAAATATGTGCATAATGTACATATCTAATGCATAGCTATTTTTATTGCAAGATGAAGGAAACTCTAAGACATATCATAGTAAGTTTGCCTCATGAGCACCTCTTCCTTCACTCTTAAACTGGGCACTCCCCAGAATGACACTTCTCTTCCACTACATCTTTCCCTAGCTGGGGCTTCTCAAAGTCCTGTGTGGTCCACGGGCCAGCAGCAGCATCACTTGGGAACTAGTTAGAGAGGTATTTTCCACACCAGAACTACTGATTCAGAAACTCCAAGAATGAGGCCCAGCCATGCCTTTTAACAAGCCCTCCAAGATTCTGGTGCATGCTGAAGTGTGACAAACTCTGCCCCCTGCAATCTCATCCACCACCAAGATTTCAGTCCTTACATGCCTTCAGTCCTTACATGCCTATAAAGCTATGTCCCCAACTCTCACCTCTTCTTTGGACCTGGACTTTGCCTTCCATTTCCACCTCCTCTTTCTTTACCACTTCACTTTTGAGCCTTCAAAGGCCAGTTCAAATGTTATCTGCCTATCAGAACTCACAGATCAGTCTTTGTGATATGCATGGCACATTTCTTACACTTCTGTTCAGGCTTCCTTTTCTCTAGGCATATGGTAGTTATTTACTTCTCTGACAACAAATGCATGTGAGCTCCTTCCTTAGGGCATGAATGGGACCTTTATTTGTTTTTTTATCTCTTATACCACTCAGGCCACTTTAAAGGCACTCAATAAATACTTACTGTGCAGAAGAAATATATTATGTATCAATTACTGCATAACTGCCTCTTTCTTGAACTCACACATCTTCCCCTAGGTTATGTTATTCTATTTAGTGAAGGCACATTTGCCTTTAGCACCTTCTTTCCCTTCAACATAGTTCTTGAGTTTCATTTAAGCCAGATCTCAGAAGAATAAAGTACTGGCTGACCAAAAGTGGAGAGTGATCCAGGTTTGATTCACCCTGTGTGATTCTCCAGTGAGGGTTGGCTAAGTTGTGCTCCCTGCATCGCCACTTCTCCTTGGCAGAAACTGCTGACCTCACAAAAAGGTCAAGTTATAGAGATCCTTGTTTAGCGTGCTGAAGAGCTGGGCTATCATTGTGTAAGAAGGGTAGTCAGTCCTCAAGGTACAGCCACCAGATCATCAGCATCAGCAAAGTGCTGAGAACTTTTAGAAATGCAATTCATGGACCCCGCCCCAGACCTACTGATTCAGAAATTCTGGGGGTGAAGTTCAGAAGTCTGTTTTAACACGCCCTCCAGGTGATTCTAACACACAAGTTTAAAAACCCTCTGCTCTAAGGTGAAGGTAGTGATTGATGGTTTCAAACAAAGACATGATATGCTTAGATTTGTGTTTTAGAAAGATAGCTCTGATATAGTATAAATTAAAGCCAGGAGAAAAAGAGACAGCAAATCAAACATTTATGCTGCTCCTAAAATGTATCAAATCCCAGATACTTTATGGGTACTTATGTCTTGTTGGACAGAAAATCAGTGAGGCTGTCTCTGCTCAGACCCGCCCCCTGCCAAAGCCCTCACTGCAGTTCCTCCCAAGAAGGGCCCCACTCAAGCTGTCCACACCTGTCACTCAGCTCTCCCCTCAGCTGGGCCATGGATCCTTCTCTGATCATTCTATCCCATGCCCTTGTCACAGGCCCTTCTGACACTCAAGGTCCCTGAAGTCTCTCCTATGGCCAAATCTGGGGAGCAGGGATCCCAGAGTCAGCAGAGTGGGGTGCACTGGGATAAAATGGACACAGTGTCTGCTGGGCTGTGTACCTTTGGGACCTTGGCCACAAAGCCCTGGAGCCCTCATATCAGACAGTATGTTTGGTATGTAATCCTCCCTTCATTTCCTGTGTCCCAGGGTCATGGACAACAGCACAGGCATCCCCAAGAGGAAATATCACAGACAGACAACATCAGTCCAACCAAGGTCTGCTTCAGTGACTGTCTGTGACCCCAGTGCTTGCTCCCAATGCTGGTGGCTCTGGTGATAATCTCTCCCCTCCTTCCTAAACCACCTAACTGGGGGCATGGCTCTTGAGATGATTTTTGATACCCTGCCCAATGCTGGGTAGACAAATAACATGTAATCTATTAGCCTTACCCCAACCCTGTGTCCACACTCCCCAGAACTACTAACTGGGCACAGGACTGGGAGGGCTCCAGGATTTTGGCCTGCCAGAGGAGGGAGGGACCAGCAGTTGGGGATCTGCAAGTCTCAGAGAGAAACTGAACCAGTTTTTTTGTGTGTGATTTTATGTAGACCTTGTTAAAGAAAGTAAAAAACACTAGTGCAGAGACCATTAGTAATCCAGGAGAGTGAGGGTTAGGTCTTGAATCATGCAGCATTGGTGGGCCCTGAGGAAGAGAAAGGGGTGACCCTATATCAGAGGAAGAATGAAGAAGAGAGCAGCCCATCAGATGCCTTAAAAGTAAGGGAAACAGAAGAACCAAGGATACTCCAAGTCAAGTACAATAGATAGATTGCATTAATGGCCATAAACAAATGTCCTCTCATATTTATACTCATTACCCTATAATTTATGTAGTCCTCTCCCACTCTGACTCTGGCCTTGGCTCTGTGATTTGTTTTGGCCAATGGGACAATAGCAAGCAAGAAGTAAGCAGAGGCTTGAAAAAGCACTTGGGCATTTCCACTCTCCCTTGCTTCCCTCTAATCACTATGAGCATATTCCCCAAGCTAGTTTGAAAAATGCCCAGGCTAGCCTACTAGAGGGATATGAGAAACATGTGCTTATGAAAGACACATAAAGAAGAGCTCAGTTTTTTGTGCTTATGAAAGACACATAAAGACACATAAAGAAGAGCTCAGCTGGCCCCCAAACATGTGAGAGCCCAGTAAGGCTCGGCAAAGTCACTTATCTAAATGGCAGCTGACCTCACAATCATAAGTGAAATCAGTTGAGAATTGTGAGTCACAATAAATGACTGTTGTTTTAAGCCGTTGAGCTATGGGGTGATTTGTTATGCAGCATTATTGTAGCAACAGATAACTAGTATATTAACCAACCCAAATTGTTCTCTTTTTACAGACTTTGGGAACAAAGGCAGGTTAGATGGGTGAGAGAGGTAATTCAGATCTAAACAACTTGAGTTTGAGATAATTACAGGATATCTGGGTAAAGTTATGCAAAAGTCAGATGGAAACACAAATCTAGAATTCAAAATATTGGACTGGTGACATAAATTTGTGTCATAGCATACAGCCAATGCAAATGGATGAAATTGATCTGCGAGAGCACAAAGAGTAAGATTTTTTTTTTAAAAAAAGCAAAATAAGGAACTTGGGAAAACACCCATTTAAAAGGTAGGCAGAAGAACAGGTAGTGATATGGGAGGAAATTATATTTGTAGAAAATAAAGAAAAAGAAAATTTCAAGGACAGCATGAACAAAAGTAGCAAATGCTTCTGCGTTTAATTGAAATGAGGGCTGATCTCATCCCATTGATTTGGAGTACTGTCTATATAGACATAAAGGACAATAGTTAAAGACTCCTCATACCCACCTCTCTTTCAACAACAGCCATTCAACAAACCTTGTACACCAACTCTATGCCTTCCCATGTTCCTCCTTTTCCTCTCCTTGTCTGCTTCCCACTTTGTCTTCTCCTTTACCTGCTTTTCTGGCCCTATCCCTTTCTTCCTCTGATAGTTTTCAGCTAAAAGGCAAGGGGAAGTCTCTCAGACCTTGGCTGAGATTTGGAGAGATGAGGAAAAGGCATCCCTGTAATAGGAGTATATGATTGCCTGGGTCAGAAATCCCAATCTTTTGGAGCAATAAGTCCTTTTTAAGTTAAAAAACAATTAAGATAATAATGTTTATAAATTAAGATAATAATGGTCAAAAGTACTATAAAATCTCAAATATATAAAATTTAGACATCATCTATGCCCATTCCCTTTTTGCCAGGGGCCTAAGGCTAGGAACATATGGCCTGAACCATATATTTTAGAACTTAGATTAAATATAGCATTTTGACATATTGCTCTTTGAATTGCTCTTCAATTATTTTATTAAAAATTTGACACCACAGAGTAAGCCTCACTAAATACTTGTAGAAATTGAATTGATTAATTCAGTTCTATTCAGACTATTCCTTTTTAAGTTCTAGCTTTGTAATAAGGAAAGTATGATATTTTATGTTATAAGATAATCAGAAAATACAAATAATATTATGTAGCCCTTAACATTTGCTACTATATAATTACATTAAAAAAAAAAAAACAGTGCTTGGCATAGTTGATTGACAATGACTGAAGGAATATTTGAATTATTTTGTACTAGGTGATGGAAAGTATGCTGCTGTCTATTCATTTGTTTTATTATTTCTTGCTCAGCACCTACCCCCTTTTATTCTGATAAGGGGCCTAACTCAATTCCTGCTTTGGGTGAGGGAAAAGATACAATCCAGCCTGTCCCATCAATACACTCTCTCTCTTCTGATCACAGTGATTTGTTCAGATACAAGCACATGATGCAATGATTCCAGTAAGATTAAAGTTTGGGTTGGAACTAGATAATTCTCTTTTCTTCTGGACTTCATGGTAGAAGGATAAAAGCCTTGAGCCCTTGGGCACCACTCTGAGAGAAGAGTGCATTGGAAAGTGAAGCCAATACCAAAAGTAGGAAGCCAAAAGATAAAAGAGAATCATAGACCAATAACATCACTTGCAGTAATTTTTGAAGGCTGATGAGACCTCTGGACTTCTTGATTACATAATTCAGTGTGAGCTGAGTTTTCCCCACTTAAAATTAAGAGTTCTAGCGATATAGTTTACTTCTGTTACATGTTGATTTTTGTGCCAAAATAGTCTACCTTAAAAGGTCAAATTTAAAAATTCATTCATTCATTCACAAATAGTTTTTGATCATCTATTGTGTGCTTGTGCATAACATTATGTCAGTCAACCCCCAGTAAATTTCTTAGGGTCAGCTGCATAGTGTTTTTCAGTGTGGGCACTACTAGCATTTGTTGCAAATTAATTTAGTTTTCAGGACTATTCTAAGAAGGGAGGAAAAATGCATTTAACATCCTGACAACAGAGTCCAGTCACTGTGACAACCAAAAATGTCACACATTTCCTAAAGTTCCCCTAGGGGGCAGTACTAACTCTGATGGAGAAGCACTGAATTGGGGAAAGAGGCCATGACATCATAGAACTAATTTTAAGAGCTATTGAGCATATCCTGTAGAAAAGACATGTCAGAAGACTGGATCAGGGGGAAAAAAAAAAAAACAGGAGGAAAATTATTCCAGAAGGCAGAAGAGACTGAGATCTAATATTAGACGGTTAAAGGCAATAAGAGACATATAGAGATATAAAGAGTTTGCTAGACTATTCTACTTTTCTTTATGTTAGAACATTTTCATAATAAAATGTCAATTTAAAAAAATTAGAACACTATTAAAGTTAATTGGGGAAGCGGCTGTGGCTCAATCAGTGGGGCTCAGGTTTACCATATGGGGGGCCCCGGGTTCAGTTCCCGGGGCCTCCTGGTGGGGGCAGGCCCGCCCGCACGGCGTGGTTGGCTGACCCAGCGAGCGCAAGCAGCAAGGGGGGGATAAATGAATAAATAAATAAAATCTTTGGAAAAAAAAATAAATAAATAAAGTTAATTGAAGAAATGATACCTTTAAATCCTTTCTATGGTTTTTATTTCTTGCTCTACAAACTTTATAACTGATATTGATATTAAATATTAATTCAACCAATTTCTATTTTTAAACAAGTAACTTTATTTCTTTATAAAAAACAATGAATAGACTGTGCTATGATATTTTTGATCTGCCTCCCTCCTCTCTCTCTCTCTCTCTCTATATATATATATATATATATTTTTTTTTTTTTGCACTTTAGAAAAATATTTAGTAATAAGAAAATAGTCACAGAGGTTGTTAAATTTAAAGGCAGGGAGTAGATGTATATCAATGAAAACATTTATAAGGAATTAAAACATATATAGGGAATTAAGGGTGATTATATTTCCTTTTCCCCCCAGTTTTTTTAAATTAACATGTATTAATTACTCTTATTTAAGTATGTTTTATTAGAGAAGTTGTAGGTTTACAGAAAAATCATGCAGAAAATGCAGACTTCCTGTATACCCTACTCACACATGCAGTTTTCCCTAATTTTAACACTTTGCATTAGTGTGGTTCTGTTTTAAGGCTGAAGAAAATCTAGAGAAACAGCTTAGTCTACATGGTAAGAGGCAAACTGCCTGAGTCCAAAACATAGACAAGTTGCTTAATATCTCAGTGCTTCAATTTCTTCATCAGTAAAATAAGGAATAATAATTACCTCATACATTGTTGTGAAGATTAAATGGGGGGGACGGATGTGGCTCAAATGGTTGGGTGTCTGTCTCCCACATGGAGGGACCTGGGTTCGATCCCCGATACCTCCCGGTAAAAAAAAAAAAAGATTAAATGAGTTAATATCTGTAAAGTACTTAAACAATACATGACACACATTAAGCTTTAAACAAATTTTTGAGTAAAAAAAAAAAAAATCATTACAGCTTAATAAGCTTCACTTTCGAAGAGAAAAGCAAACTTCCCGTGAGATGCCCTAAAACAGTGGTTTTTAAACCGTGAGATTGATGTGTCACCAAAAAAAAAAAAAAAAGAAAAAAAGAAAAGAGCGTCAAGAAAGAGGGAAGGACTCAACAATGTCAAGAACTGAAGAAAGGTTTTTTGCTGTTTTTTTTTTTAATATTTATTTTATTTATCTATTTCTCCCTACCCCTTTGTTGTTGTTTGTACTTGCTATGTCTGTTTGTCTTCCTTGTTTCTTTTTTTTTTTTTTTTTTTACCGGGGGGTACCAGGGATCGAACCCCGGTCTCTCCATATGGTAGAGGGTTGCCGAACCTCTTGAGCCACATCCGTTTCCCTTCCTTGTTTCTTTAGGAGGCACCAGAAGCTGAACCCGGGACATCCGATGTGGGAAGGAGGCGCCTAATCCCTTGAGCTACCTCTGCTCTCTGCTTTGTTGTGTCTCTCATTATGTTTTTCCTCCCTGCACCTCTTGTTGGGTCATCTTGTTGTGTCAGCTCGCCACACCTGCCTATCGTGTCAGCCTACTGTCTTCTATAGGAGGCACTGGGAATCTCTGCTCCCTGCTTTATTGTGTCTTTCATTATGTTTTTTCTTTCTGTGTCTCTCTCTTGTGGTGTCAGCTCACCACACCTGCCTGTCACACCAGCTTGCTATTTTCTTTAGGAGGCACTGGGATCCAAACCAGTGACTTCCCATGTGGAAGGCAGGAGCCCAGTCACCTGAGCCACATCTGCTTTCCAAAGGAAGGTTTTTTAAAAAATAAAATGAGAACTGTGCTAGACAACTGGCGGTTGCTGATTTTAGGGGAGGAGAAGGGTGCTGCCTAGTCCTCAGCTGGCTGGGACAGCTCCTCCAGGCCTGCCCCATTCTGCTGGGGCCCTAACTCAGCTCCACACACACTTCCCTGGGCTCAGTGGCATGGCCCCCTGGTCCCTGCAGGTAGTGTGAAAGGGCTGCTAAACAACTGGCAATCTACAGTGACAAGTAACTTTACACTAGGGGTCACCCTGTGAAATTAAATTAATCTGCCAATAGGCCCAGGAGGTGGTTTTATAAAAACAGGTGGATTTCATTAACAGCATTCTTTCTTTAACACTCAGCATATTAGATGACCTTCACCTTTTTCTGGATTGTACCTTTATAATTCTATGTTGATAACTGCCTATGTTGTGTGAAATTGTATATTTTTTGTTTTCAAAAAAAAAAGAGAGAGAGACAGAGACAAAGACAGAGAGAGAAAGGTGTCATAAGAGAGATGAAGGAGAAAGCCAGAATGCAGAGAGTTGAGGAGTGAATGGAGACAGCAGATGTGATTTTGGTGACTAAAGGAAAAGGAGATCATAGCTCAGGATGTGGACAAGATCAGGGAAGGATTTAAGAAAAAGAAGCCTGCATAGCACTGTTTGCCAGCAAGAACTGTGGAGTAAGACTTCTTGGGTTCAAATCTTCACATGGCCACCTACCAGGTATGTGATTTTGAATACATTACTTCACTCTGTGTTTCATTTAGTTCCTTATTGATAATATGAGTCATAGCAATACCTCTCTCATAAGGGTGTAAAGATTAAATAAGAGATTGCGTATATAATACTCAAAGAGTAAATGCTCAACATTTTGCCCAGAAAAATCCCTTAAGGTAGATAAGCATTTAGGAAAAGATAGAAGAGGTAAGAGATAAAGAAGATAAGAGTAATAGTAATTCAGTGGAGAGAACCCTGAAGCAGAATCACAGAGATATTAAGTCCAGTTTGGCTCTGCCACTCAGTAGCAAATCATCTATAAAATGGGACCAGCCTTACCTATCCTATAAGGATATTGTAAGATCAAATGAGATAACGTGTATAAGTACAAATTCCACTGTATTTACTTATCTTTTGAATGCAGCAGTCCACCCCCTCCCAAACACAATATCCCTATTATCTAAAATCTATAGATGAAAGAAACTATGCATATTATCACTTGTTTGTATGTTCTTGATGTCCTTTTGATTCGATACCCTTAGCTTCCTACATAAAGTTTCCATGACTCCGCAGCTCCGAACTGTGTACCTTTTGAGAATTGTAGCCCACTAAATTACTCTTTTTTCATAAAAGAATTGAATATTTATCAGGTATTCCAACAATGTTTCTAGGAGGTGTGACTTTATATTAATCCACATTAGTTATCTCTTCTCGTTAGTTGCAAGTTAAATTTTCTCCTAATGTAATACTGAATATGCACAGAATTAAACGATATCAAGTAATAACATTTCAAAACTTTAATTTAAGGATTTAATAGTTCATTCCTGCCACTAGAGGGCACCAGAAGTTCAGAAGAACAAGCATAAGAAAAATACCCTATTTGTGCTGAAACAATTCAATTTAGAAGTATTACAAATGAAAGAGTACTTTGAATATTTTGATGATTATAGCATCAAAATAGTTAGGAAAAAATCTCTCATGTGACTAACTTTGGTTCTTTTTCACTAAATGTTTTCACCTCTTAAAGAATCAATGGAATAATATTAAACCTTGTAATTTTAAATTAGAAATTATTCTGCTTATCCAAATAATTACCAAAAGAGCAGAGATTTGAGTTTAGTAATGTTTCCTTAACTAACATGTTTCTCTGCATCCTTTTATGTTCCAAGGACTTTTTAAAAATGAATATTTAAGTAATAAACTGAATTCCAAACAAACAGACCAGCCCTTAGTCTGTTTCAATTTTGCAATACTCTGATCAACTAACTGGGGCATCTTGGACAAAATCACAACTAAAATATTGGCACTCTCCCTACCTTGGTGATATAAGTTATTTTACCTGGAATGTTCTTCCCCCTAGCCCAGCAAACTAAAGGCCCAACTCAAATATTGGTCCAGCTTTCTCTTGCACTAATCACCTGCAAAATTTAACAGTTCCTTCCTCTGTGCTCCTATAATATTTGGTATATTCAGTGCAATTATGTGTAGCTAATATTTCTTTTTTTTTTTTTTTTTTTTTTTTTTTTTACCGGGAGGTCCCAGAGATCGAACCCCGGTCCCTCCACATGGAAGACAGACACCCAAACCATTTGAGCCACATCCGTCCCCCTAATATTTCTTAAGAAACTACACCATGCCATGCACACAAGAGGCTCAGTTTAAGGAGTTTATAGGCTAATAGAGTGACTGACAGAAAAAAATACAATTACATGCAAAAATAGGTATAAAGTTACTGAAGAACTATAGCAGAGGAAGATCAGTAAATATTAAACATGCATTAATTTTGAAAGATATATCAAAGCACTGTCTTTGTACACAATATAAAAGAAACTTTATTTTTATTTTTTTGAGCACCAACTCAAAACACTATATAATATTAGATATCATGGAGAGGCATATAAAAGAAATAAATGGCACAGCTCAAGCTATTCAAGCATGCTGTATACACAAGATACTTCAAGACATTACAAAAGCAACATACATTCAAATGCAAATAATGCACTATAAAGAAAATATATAAGTATTCCAGAAAAAAGAGAAAACTGATTTTTTTTAAAAGGCGTGTGGTGGGGGAACACATCATGAACCCAACTAAAGCACTTTTTATTTAGTATATGAGAAAATAAGAAACCTAGTAAGTCTAAAGAAAGAAACCCAACTTTAAGAAAATGGAATTTGAAAAAGATTTTTGTCCCAATTCTGTGCAGAATGAACAGGAATTGGGGTGAGAGAGTAGGGTGGAGGGAACTAAGCCATCAGACCTTGACTCATAGCCTGGAACTCAGGGGGTCAAGGGACCTATAACTGGCCAAAGTTACTTTTTTTAGGAGGTACCAGGGTCAGCTCCGCAATGAGAGTTGGTTTTTTCGTTTGTTTTCGGGAGGTACTGGGGATCGAACCTGGGACTTTTACATGGGAAGCAGGTGTTCAACGACTTGTGCTATATCCATTCCCAGGCTAGTTACTTAACCTCATCAGATCTCCATTCCTTCATTTAAAAAATGAGGTGTTCATATTAAGTGCTCTCTAAAGATCCTTCTAGCCCCACCACGCTGTGATTTTTTATGGCATCAGCTATTGGGATGGAAGGATCAAATCTAAAAGGCATTATAGCCAGGAATCAATAGGATCTTGGTGACAAATTGCACATGGGAAGGAAGAAGGAAGCAAAGGAACAAAATACATATGCAGGTAGAGACACTTCCAAAAGCATGAAGTCCTCTACAATGTATGACGCCATGATAAACATTACTAATCAAATATGATTCCAAGATGGAGTGAAACACAGGAGTAAAGTCACCAAAGCTAATCAAAACTAGAGAAGTTGAGGATAAGAGAAAAAATGGGCTTCCTTTCACATATTAATTTACTCACCCCCCACAGTATTGAGATGGATTTTTACCACCAAGGAACAAACTAGAGGGAATTCTATTGTTATGCAACTTTGGGCTTTATTCTTGTTATCTAAAAACACTTCCTAGGAGGTGCCACAGCTCTCATCTCATATCCCAGTGGCCTGGTCGTTCTGTTTCACTCTCTGCCACTCTGAGCCTAAGAAAATGGCAGTGAAAAAAATAATTTAAAAAACTAAAAAAAAAAAAGGAAGATGGCAATGCATATGTCCAAGTATCTACTATTTGTATGTCTGGGTAACATTTGTCAATCACCCATTGCAAAAGCAGTTTTCAGAAAACTTGTAACTGATCAAAATATTTCAGGTAATTGGAGCATAGACATTGCCGTAACATCTGCATATGAGATAGGAAAGCCTCCTGGTTATCGAGGGCAACATTGCATGAAAAAGCATGGTATCCTCTGAATCACATTGCCAGGCAGGTTACCACAGAAGACTTTGCCACATTTGATTATATACTATGTATGGATGAAAGCAATCTGAGAGATTTGAATAACAAAAGTAATCAAGTTAAAAACTGCAAAGCTAAAATTGAGCTACTTGGGAGCTATGAGCCACAAAAACAACTTATTATTGAAGATCCCTACCATGGGAATGACTCCAACTTTAAGACTGTGTATCAGCAGTGTGTTGGGTGTTGCAGAGCAAATGGAGAAGTTACAAAAAAGCTGTATCCATTCATTGCTAAAAGCCAACAATGATTAACTTTTTTTTTTAATTCCCCCCTCTCCCAAGATGGCTCCCACTTCTGTCTGCTCGTTGTCTGCTTGTCTTCTTTAAGTGGCACTGGGAATTGAACCCAGGACCTCCCATGTGGTAGGCATGTGCCCAGCCACTTGAGCCACTTTCGCTCCATGCTGGTTGCATCGTCTGCTTGTTGTGTCGATTGCTCGTTGTGGCATCTGCTCATCTTATTTAGGAGGCACCAGGAACCAAACCCAGGACCTCCCATGTAGGAGGCGGGCACCCAATTGCTTGAGCCATATCCACTTCCTGTGATTAACATCTTTACAGTGATGTACTAAATTTTTCAGTGTATTAAAGTAATATTTCATAGCTCAAGGCCACAACTGTTTTTTTCCAACTGACTTAACATTTCTCATCTTAAATAACTGTGTTGGAAATCACTGTTGTGTTGGCAGAAGAATTAATAAAAATCTTTGATTCAGACAGTATGAGTTATAGTAAATGTTTTTGTTTTTAAGGAGGTACCGGGGATTGAACCCAGGACCTCGTACATAGAAGGCAGGCACTCAACCCTAAGCTACATCTGCTCCCAACATTAAAAGTTCTTAAACAAATTGGAACTCTTTATCTTGTCCCAATTACAAAAATAGTAGAGCAAACAAATAGTAGAACTACAAAATATAATGTTTTTTTGTGTGCTTTATAACACCGTTATTTCTTTTCAGTGTTTAACCTTAAGATACTAATCCAGTGACAGGTAGCATTCTAAAAAACCTTAATTATGATCTTAATAAATAATGAAATAAAACATCACTTTAAGGCCCAAGTCAATATCTAAGCCCATTAGACGTTTAAATAATCTACCTCTTTAGTAAGTTGATATGGATAACTTGATGGACAGATGTCCTCTATTCACCTATAATACCTCTCTTTACCCCAGGGCATTTTAGTGAATTACATATCCTAATCATAGGAGTTCACAATCTTGCTTGGAAGTATTCTAATTCACACATACCTATAGTGCACATTTGTATATTAAAATGATAGGAAAAAGAATGGTGTATGGCATTAATCATTAGCATCTGTGGTATTCTTAATTTTTGTGTTTAGTCTATTTCATAAGGAAGTCAACCTTTTTACTCCCATTTGGACCACTTTGCCTATGAAAATTTAATTATATCCAGAAAGGACATAGAATGCTGTTTTTTAAAGCTCACTTAGACAAATGGATTTGTTTTTATATGCATATATAAACCAAACATCAAATATATATTGGCTTGGAAGGAAAAAATAATTTAAAAAGCTGGAAAAAGAGAATTCTACTATGTTGAAGTCCTTAAACAATATGTTAGGTATTCTTTTATAAGTGTTTCATTTATAGGAGAATCTAAGTAATTTCTTTGTATTTTGAGATAACTGTAATCTCAAATTTATTTGGATATATATCAAAATAAACTGCTTATTAAATAAATGATTAACTGTCCAGAAGTAATCTACTTCAAACTAACTCACTGGCCTACTATTTCCTCATTTCTAAAACCAGAAATGATGCCAGTTCCAACCTCACAGGATTGTTGTGAGGATGAAATACATTAATACATGCAAAAATGCCTGGATCCAACTCCTGGCATATGGGGCTCCATCAACATAGACGCTCATTAATAGCATTATAGAGTGAATGCTAAGAAATGCTTTGATTGAGACCTCAGAAAAGTACCAAGCTAGCAATGAAATTATATAATTTGGGAATTGCATGTGATGTAATCACAAATGCAAGAAATAAATGGGGGGCGGGGAGGGGAGGTGGTGATATATATAGCAGAACAATTTCTCAAAATCTAACATTGCAGTATTTTTCTGACATAACTCATAGAACCTCTAGCAAAGTGTTCATAATAAAGTACATAATCAATCTCCGAAGGAACATTTGGATTATTAATTTAGTTTAATACCTGGTAAACAAAATTATTATTCCTGACACTGGAGATCACAATCCCACCATGAATAAATAGATTGGTTTACAAATCAATTTCTTAGGAATTCTAGGGTATCTATTCCCCCCAGTCTGATTAATTCTATGTGCATTGATGATCAAATTGTTTCTGAACTAACAATACTGATCTGGTGAAACCATAAACCCCAACAAGATTTTATACCTGAAGTACCCAACATGAAATAGCTAAGTACTCCAATCCACATAGTCTGTCAAGGTGAAAGCAGGAAAGGATAACTCTCCAAAACACATGTTGTGCTACAGTTCTGCCCTTGCTTTCAACATCGTTGTTTCATTATACTGCTCTTCAACTGCAAAGAGAAATGAAAATTTAAGTTACTTATTTTTCATTGCAGTGCTTAAATAAAGGAGAAAGAACCTTGTAATTATCACTCTTTTTTAAGTCTATAAATGGCACCCGACAGAGGCAGTATGAGGTAGGAAAAGAGAAGAGCTTGGGCATTGCCATCAGACCTACCTGAGCTTGACTGCCATAGCACTAATTATTAGTTGGTGGCCTTGGCTATTCATGTCCCATCACTAAGACTCAGAGTTGGGGATTGAATCGCATACCCCTCAAAAGACATGTTCAAGTCTGAACCCCCAATCCTGTGGGCGTGAACTTACTTGTAAGTAGGACCACTGAAGAAGTTATTATTAGATAAGGTATAGTCTCATTAGTGAATAGTATGGATAAAGAAAAGTCACTGCAGCCCTACCCCCACCCCTTTTTCTGACAAGAATCCAAGAATCTGCCACCTTAGAACTGAAACCTGCACTTCTGGCTCTGTAACCCTGCCCGCTTGATTTCGTAACCTGCACCTCTGCTTCTGTAACCATGCTTGTTTAGTTGCCGAAGGTAATGGAAAAATTCCACCCGCCAACTTGCTAGCCAATGAACGGGAGCCTGCAGACCCAATAAAACTCCAGAAAACTGGAACTCGGGGCCCAGAATTTGGAAACCGAACTTTCCTTTGGGCCCGCGCGCATAATAAAGCCTGGTTCCTCCACTTCTCCGAGTGCCGCTTAGGTTTCTCATCACAACAGCCACAACATTTGGTTCCCTGACTGGGAAACCCAACGGAGCAGGCCCATTGTGCCTCCGGCTTGGGACCGAAGGTCGCAGCCAATGGCAATCTCCAAGCAAACGAGGTAGGTGCCTTCTGTCACCTTGACGGGACCTCCTTCTGAGGTGGACCCCGCGGGCCACGTCCCCACATCCCAGTCGGACTCAGGAGAGAGACGGACTGAACGATATCAGAAGACTTCAGAAAGGTAAGCACCCGGGTGCCAAGCCCCAGTCAGGCCCGTCTCCAGACAGAAGAGGAGAACTGATCACCTCCTAAGGTCTCGCGTGAAGAGACTCCAGTATAGGGCAATTCCTGTGGGAGAGATTGTTTAATCTCTGAGTGATTGTGTGCATGAATGTGGATGGTAGGGGCTTGCGCCTATTGTACCAGTGTGTGGCCCCACAGCCTATGCCATGGGGTCAGCGTGGGCCCCAACCTGTTTCTGCAGCTACGTCATACGGCATAACGGCCCACTCGGAAAATTGTCTGGACGCCTTAGCTAAGATAAGCCTAACTTCCTGCGAGGGATGTGGACAGGCGGGCATCTGAGTGACCTTGAAAGAGGCACCCCACCTTTGTCTGTCTTGCACCACTGAAAGGGTATGGGCTCATCACAGTCAAAACCCACCATCTTGAACTGCATGCTTAAAAACTTCAGGAAGGGATTTTCCAGAGATTATGGTATTTGGATGAACCCTGGCACCCTCCGAATTCTATGTGAGTTGGAGTGGCCCACTTTTAATGCCAGCTGGCCCTCAGAAGGGACCCTAGACGTAGCCAAGGTCCATGCGGTGTGGCTAGTAGTCACCGGAACCCCTGGCCACCCAGATCAGTTCCCCTATATTGACTCCTGGTTAGAAATAGCCCAGACTCTGCCCCTTGGGTTCACTTATGAGTTGGGAAGAAGGGACAGAGCAGGGTCTTAGTTGCACAAGAAGCGAGGCACCAGAACCAGTCATTTATCAGGGATCCTCGGAAGAAGACCCACCACTGCCCTCACCGCCATATGTGTCAACCACCCCAGCCCTTCCTCCTGGCCCAGGAGCACCAGCAGGTCTCCCAGAGATGCTTCCCCCTTCGGTCTCCCCTCCTGGCCTGGGGGTACAGGCGAATCATGCAATGACACCACCCCCTGCCCTTGCAGAAAGGACAACACCCCCAGAGGGGAGTCCTGCAACCCCATTGGCAAGGAGAATCCGATCGGTGCAGCCCGCATTGTAGATGCCTCTCCATGAGACGCAGGGTCCACCCCAGCTGGGCAAAGATGGGACCAGCCAGCCAGAAGAGCCCATCTTGTACTACCAGCCCTTCACAACTACTGACCTCTTGAACTGGAAACATCACACCCCTTCTTATTCGGAGAAGCCTCAGCCATTATTGATCTCATGGGATCCATCTTCCAGATCCACTGTCCCACCTGGGATGATTGTTGCCAACTCCTCCTGACTCTATTTAACACTGAGGAGAGAAGGTGAATCATGGCGAAAGCATGAAAGTGGCTACAAGAGCAAGCCCCTACTGGTGTCCTAGACCCGGAGGATTGGACACGGGCAGCGGCACCGGAAACTAAACCTACCTGGGACTTTAACACTGAACAGGGACTGGCTGCGCTTCAACTCTATCGGGAAGCCCTCCTCTGAAGGGTCCAAGAAGGGGCTAAACGACCCACGAACATGACAAAAACAACCTCAGTTATTCAAAAACCCGATGAGTCTCCGGGGGATTTCTATGAACAGCTTTGCGAGGCCTTCAGGATCTACACTCCCTTCGACCCAGAAGCTCCAGAAAACGAGAGGACGGTGAATACCGCTTTCATGACACAAGCGGCAGCAGACATCAAAAGAAAACTCCAAAAGTTGGAAGGATTCGCGGGCATGAACATCTCTTAACTACTAGAGGTCACCAACCAAGTGTTCGTCAATCGGGACGAAGTCGCCAAGTGAGAAGCCAAAAAGCAAGTGAAACACCAAACCTCCCTACTAGCGGCAGCCCTGGGAAATGCCAACCCCACCAGGTGAAATGGACCACCTTGAAAAGGGGGAAGCACCAGAAGAACGCCGCTGGCCAGAGATTAATACGCTTACTGCAAAGAGAGCGGGCACTGGAAAAATGAGTGCCCACAGAAGTCTCAGACACCAAGAGGAAGCACCCCTAAAGGAAAATACCGACATGAGCCCCAAGACCACCTGATCGGGCCGGTAGGACTCAACCCTGAATAGGGGCAACCAGGCTCACTGGAACTTGGCCCCCACGAGCCCATGGTCAAATTACAAGTCAGGGGCCAGACAATGACTTTCATGATGGACACTGGTGCTCAACATTCTGTAGTCTGGAATTAACACTGCAGCTGTCCCTCTTGGGAGAAAGGACTGATCAACTAAACTACAACCAAAAAGAGCAGGAGTGAGCTAAAAAGGAAGGGGGAAGTCGAATCCCCCAAGGGGCTTGGCTGCTCCAAGATAACCGGATTTTTGTGCCAAAAGGAGCCACACATGCCCTTGTCCAGCAATACCACCAGCTCACCCACCTAGGGAAAACTGCACTGGAAGCCTTGCTTGGGAGATACTATTACATAGCCCGGCTAACTTCTCTCTGCACCACCGTCAGCAGCCAATGCCAAGTTTGCACCAAGAACAACCCCTTGCAAGGACCCCGCTCTCTGGCAGGTGTCCAGCACATGGGAACGGCCCCCTTTGAAGATCATAGTGGACTTTATGGAAGTAAAGCCACATTGAGGGTACAAATACCTGTTGGTGATGATATGCACTTTTTCAGGTTGGGTCGAGGCCTTCCCCACTCGCACGGAAAAGGCAAGAGAAGTGACTAAGGCTCTGCTTAGAGAAGTCATTCCATGACACAGGCTGTCACTGTCCATTGGAAGTGACAACGGCCCGGCCTTCATGGCTGCCACAGTCCAAGAACTGACGAAAATTTTGAGAATTAAGTGGAGGCTCCATACCTCTTACAGGACTCAAGTTCAGGGAAAGTTGAGCACATGAATCGAACCCTCAAAGCCACCTTAGCAAAGTTCTGCCAGGAAACTGGTCTCTCCTGGGTAGATTTACTCCCTTTGGCCCTTCTCCGAGTTAGGTGCACCCCAGGACCCACAGGCTACTCTCCCTTTGAAATTCAATTTCAGCAGCCACCCCCAATCATCCGGGCATTCAGAGGAAGTCTCAGGCTTCTGGGGGAGGCCGACCTAGATTCCATTCTCCAGCAGCTTGGAAGAACTCTAGCTGAAATACATAAAACTGTCCTGTCCCAAAACCTCATCCCCTTGTGGCACCCGGTGCACCCTCATCAGCCAGGGGACCAGGTCTGGGTCAAAGACTGGAGGAAAGAACCCCTCCAGCCTTCCTGGACAGGTCCACGTACTGTAATCCTTGTAACTCCCACTGCTCTTAAAATTGCAGGTATCACCCCTTGGATTCATCATTCCAGGGTCAAAATGGCCCATCACAATAAGGAGCAGAACAGCTGGGCAGCCCAACCCATACCCGACCACCCCCTGAGAATGTGAATCACATGAGATCCTCGAGCACCATCCTCACTGAACGCCAGCTGAATGGACCCCTGCTCCTGGTGGGGCCTGTGTTTGTGCGGCCTGATCGCCTTGGTGTTTGGACTTGGACTTACTGCTGTGGCCCCCATGGACTGGAGTGTTGTGAATAGAACCCTAATTGCTATAGCATACTGGTGCATAGTAGGATGTTTCTGTGCCTTAGGCTGTTTTTCCTATTCTCCTTCAGGGCTGACGCCAGTTCCCAGCCCTGCTCCAGTTGTTACAAGACTGCCCCTCTCAGTAACAGATAGGTTGAAACAACTCGCAGGGAAATACCAACCCTCCTCTTCCTTTACCCACCGTACCTATATGCTGGCAGGATGTTATAATTTATCCAAAGCCTCAATTTGTGAGGAAAGGGGACAAAAGTTCTGGATGACCCAAATAAAATCTAGGGCTAGCTGCAGAGCTTACGGTAGGTACCCCAGGAAAGGTCAGTTGCTGGACTCATTATACACATGCAGGCATGTCAGATGGGGGCAGGGTACAGGATATAGCCTGGAAAGAAAACTTGGAACAAGTCAGGGCCAGCCTCATCCGACTAGCTAAGGGCCCCGAGTACAAGTGAGCAAATATGACAGGGCTTTACCATCTCACACGGTTCATGGCCTCTGTTCAGCAACAAGTGAGGTGTATGATTAATGCCACCTGTGTTTTCCTCCACGAGATCAACCCCAGGATGAGCCACTGTGGGTTATGCCTGTCCTTAGGGAGGAGAGCCTACTCGGGCACTCGGCTCCCTTTGACTGGTACTTAAATCAAACGCAGACAGAAACCGGTAATCAAACTGCCCCTGTTGGCCCTGTAGCCCTCGACGTCCGTTTAAACACCGTAAAAGGTAATTTAACCTGTCTTAGGAGCAGCCCGCCCAGTGGAGACGTCGCTGAAACATGGTGCACTTCCTACCAAATTCTGTCGACTAATCAGACTCAGGGCTCCCCCCGGGGACTGTTTTACCTATGTGGGAGCACCGCTTACAGGTGCTTAGAGGGCGACTAGACAGGAAGTTGCATTCCAGTGTTCCTGGCACCTGAAGTGTCAATCTACAATGACATGGAATTGGAAATGGCACTATGCCCCCATCAGAAAAGGGCTAAGAGGACCGTGCTTACCTCCATACTCACAAGGGCAGGAGTGGCCACGGGGGTAGGAACAGGGGTAGCAGGTCTGAGCTCCTCTATTGGGCTCTGTTATAAGTTCTCACAAGAACTAAACGAAGACCTGGTGCAAGTAGCAGATTCTTTGGTTTCCCTCCAAAACCAAATTAACTCATTAGCTGGAATAGCCCTACAAAACAGGAGAGCCCTTGACTTGCTAACTGCCGAAAAAGGGGGGACGTGTATCTTCCTGGGGGAAGAGTGCTGTTATTATGTTAATGAGACAGAGATAGTCACTACCAAAGTGAAAGAACTTAGGGATCGAATCCAAAAGAGGAAGGACCACTTAAACGAGTTCTGGGGCTGGAACCTCGGACAGTGGACCTCTTGGCTTCTGCTCCTGGCTGGACCCTTATTCATCTTGCTCATAGTGGCCATCTTTGCCCCATGCCTGCTAAATGCACTCATCAGGGTCATTGAAACAATGATATCACGCATAACTACCACCAAGATTCTAGCCCTAAGGGGATACAGACCCCTGAGTACAGATGATGCCCTATGGGAATTATAAGGGCATCAAAGGGGGGAAATGATAAAGAAAAGTCACTGCAGCCCTACCCCCACCCCCTTTTTCTGACAAGAATCCAAGAATCTCCCACCTTAGAACTGAAACCTGCACTTCTGGCTCTGTAACCCTGCCCACCTGATTTCATAACCTGCAGTTCTGCTTCTGTAACCATGCTTGCTTAATTGCCTAAGGTAATGGAAAAATTCCACCCGCCAACTCGCTAGCCAATGAACAGGAGCCTGCAGACCCAATAAAACTCCAGAAAACTGCAGCTCAGGGCCCAGAATTTGGAAACCGAACTTTCCTCTTGGCCCGCGCGGGTAATAAAGCTTGGTTCCTCCGCTCCTCCAAGTGCTGTCTGGGTTTCTCATCGCAACAGCCTTAACAGTATCTTCCAGGATCCTATTTCGATGAGGCCAGATTAAATCAGAGTGGGCCTTAATCCTTATGACTGGAGTCCTTATAAACAAAAGAAATTTGGACTCAGTCAGTGAAAGAAAGTCACAGGAGGAGATCAGGGAGACAGATCACACAGAGACAGAGGCACAAGCCAAGGAACCCCAAGCATTGCAGCAAGCCAGCACCAAAATGTTACAGACTCAAGAAAGCATGTCCTGTTGAGACCTTGATTTTGGACTTCTAGCCTCCAAAATCATGGGACAATAAATTACTGTTATTAAGTTAACTTATTGTGTGGTGTTTGTCATGGTAAGCCTGGCAAGACTAAGACACTCAGTTTCTCCTTTCCTAAAATGAGTTATCAGATTAAAAGCATAAGCTTTGGAGTGAGACTGAAGAGTGCAAATCTCTAATCACTTCTTCCTAACTATGTGATCCTCGGCAAATTTCCTCTCTGTGCCTCAGTTTTCTATATGCTAAATGGGAATAATAAATCTATCTCCTACATGCAGTTGTAGTGAGAAATAAATGAGAAACTCTACATACAAAATCTAGTACAGTACCTCATACTTAGTAAGTACTCAATAATGTTAGCTATTTTTACTATTCCCTTGTGAGATTTTTATGGATATGAGAGATGATGTAAAGCATGGAGCACACATCTGGCACATGAGAACAGTCAATAATGGTGGTAGAAACCTCACTATTGGGAAGCGGCTGTGGCTCAATCAGTAGGGCTCCCGTTTACCATATGGGAGGCCCCGGGTTCAGTTCCCGGGGCCTCCTGGTGAAGGCAAGCCTGCCCGCACGGCGTGGTTATCTGACCCAGCGAGCACAAGCAGCAAGGGGGGGATAAATGAATAAATAAATTTAAAAAATCTTTAAAAAAAAAAAGAAACCCCACTATTATTATGAGATATTGTTGTTTCTTCATAATGAGTCATTCTCCATTCCAGGAAATGAACTATACAAGTGAAGACCCCTAAGTCCCCCTCCCCTCTAAATTCCACCATCTTTATCCTATCTTCAGTCAATGGCTTAGACCTGAGAGATTCTGAGAAAGGAAAACAGAAAATCTTTCCTTTTTGCAACTCCAGCATTTACACAGAGACCAACACACAATATTTCTAAATAATATATTTGTCAAGTGGCTTAATGAATGAATGAATGTTTTTTAATGGATAGGATAACAAGAGTATATAGCCTATTTATAGCAAGCCATCGGTACAGACTTACTGAATATTCCAAATAAAATTAAGACATATGAAATTAAATAGGAATTCAACATGTTCAACAATAAGTGGGTACTATATAAAATGGCTCACCTTTTCTCCAAAGAAACGAGACTAAACAAATGATGCCTGAGCAACCAATGTGTTGTAGACAAAAATCCAATAACATACTAGGATAGAAGATGGGGCAATTGAGATCATTTTGTCCTGTAGTATCCCCATTGGCCAAGCATACCACATTCAGGTTGCCCTCCTTCAATGTGCTGTGAGTTGCATAAGAAAAGGGGAGTAAATATATCAGTTCTAAATTCAGCTGTACCTCTAGAAACAAACCCAAAGCACAAGTCTTCTAATATTAGAGAACCAATCCTATTTTTAGCATGGTACAGACCCAAATAACAACAGTCCAATCAAGTTCTTACAGGACAACAAATTCATTGGAAAGTTCATAATTCAATCTTAAAAATGGGTGAATAGGAAAGCGGCTGTGGCTCAATTGGCTGGGCTCCTGTTTACCATATGGGAGACCCCAGGTTCAATTCCTGGGGCCTCCTGGTGAAGGCAAAGCCGGCCCGCGTGGCACGGTGAGCTGGTG
>JAKSZT010053767.1:9559943-9572849 GCA_026826555.1 Tolypeutes matacus | reverse complement strand
GGGGGGGGTTAAACAAATAAATAAAAATAAAAATCTTAAAAAAAAAAAAAATGGGTGAATAGTGGAACAGGGTAAATAATGCCACAATGAAACAGACATATTCCTTTCTACAGTACAATTGACCCAGTTTCTTTAATCTGTCAATAATATGGGCAGGGAGGACTAAGCAGCAGGGCTGCTGGTGGCAGGGAAGGGACTATTCTAGATTAAAAGAGACTTAGAATTCTGACATAATTCTCAGATGCAATGAGCAGATCTTACTTGGATCAATACTCAAGTGGTTAAACTATTAAAAGACATTTTGAGATCATCGGGAAAAATCAACTTTGATTATTGCCATTGTTAATTTTGTTCTGTGGAATGATAATATTGTGTTTATATATGAAACTGATCTTACTTCTCAAATATATCTATAGAAAAGGTGAAATGTTATTAGGTCGGGAATGTGTTTTAAAATACTACAGCCACAAAAGTAATGAAAATCAGGAAATTTGAAAAAAAATAGAGCTAGATAATGTAAATGTGTCAAAATGTTGGTAATGGGTATAGGGGTTATACCAAGGTTTATTAAACTATTCTTTCTACTTCTGTATAGGTTTGGAAACTTTGATAATATGAAAAGTAAAAAAAAAAGAATCAGAAAGAATTAAAAGGAACACAATTCTTTAACAATTATACAATAATTATTCTTTACTATTAAATCTATTGAGTATGTTAAAAGTTGTAAACACTTGAGTAGGTAGTTTTGCTTTTGCTGGTTTGTTCTTTACTGCTCCTACTGCTATTAGTTATTTGGGTCTTTCCTTAAATCAAGCTCTTAAATAAACAGCTCTCTTAAAACTGAATTTCTTCAAAATCAAAGAAGTCAAGTTTCTTCTATGCCTTCCTCCTATGCCCACACATTTGGATTTAAGAACTTTAGGAGAAAGAGAAGGTAACATGGTACAGTGGAAAGTGCCCTCACCGGTGTCAACTTTCAGGACCCTAAATTGGTCCTCACTTCTAAAATGAGAGAGTTGAACTAGATCTTTAAGATTCCCTTCAATTGGAAAATATTCTTAATTCTAGTTGCAGCAACAGTGTAGTTTCCTTAATCACTGATATGCTAGCTCTTGATCATATGCATTTAATAAATTGACTAGAACATGCTTTCTATAACTTCACCCTTAAAATTGTTAAATTAACTCATTTTCCAGTAATTTACACATAAGGGCTGGATTTGCCAATAAGAAAATAGCCTGTCTTCCTACAGAATGAGCTGGAGATTGATTTTTCTCACCCATTTAGTGCATCTAAAACTCCACACAGATATGTATAACCTACCTTTTACTTTAAAAATCAGATGCATAGAAAAAAATCTAAAAGGCAATCATCAAAATGTTAACAATTATCACTCTCAGACTATAAAATCAGGGTGTTTTGTTTTGTTTTTTCCCTTTTTGCTTATCTGTTGCTTTTATTTTCAATTTTTCAACAAATAGAGGATAATACTTATTTTTTCTTAATTAATAAATTAAGTAGATCAAATTCAAAACACACAAATGCGCCCCAGCCCTCCCCCCCACCCCAATCTCCTCTTTCCAGAGGCAAACAAATAATAGCACTGCTTTTGAATTAAGGAAAATAAGTGTTTTAAAGAAAACAATAGATCACCTATGCTTTTTCTTCTAGCTCCTTTTTGGATTGTCCTGCCAGAGGGGTCCCTTTTAGCTCAGGGATTAGCCAGAAGTCACTCCTACATTCATGCTTCTATCAAGGGCTGGCCTACCCTCCTTCTCCCTTTCTTCCTTCCCTGGAAGGAAGGCCCCTTGATAAAAGGATTGGGGGGTCTTTCTACCTTGAATATATTTTCTACCAAGCATCATTAAGAAATGGACTATATTTCCTTACCTTGATTTAAAACTACTAAGAAACATAGTGACTCATTTTAATAACTAATTTCTAATAAAGATGATGTTACATGAATAATGTAGAAAACTTATGAATATATTTAGCAAATAATAATAGAACAGTTAACCCACATATAAAGACTAGCAAAGTCAGCTAAGGTTGTAAATCAAGTGAGAGGAGAAAAACAATGCTAATTAACTACCTCCTGAGTAATTATCATTTTAGCTGCATTGCTCCCAGTCTTTTTGAAATGCAACATCTTCACTTTCTGTCTTATTTTGTTGATTTAATAAGGCTGCCCACTCAGGGCAGGTCTTCATATTTCTTTTTTTTTTTTTTTTTTTTTTTTAATTTTACCGGGAGGTCCCGGGGATCGAACCTGGGTCCCTCCATATGGGAGACGGACGCCCAACCATTTGAGCCACATCCGTCGCCTTCATATTTCTTATATCTTCTCACATACAGCAAGAACTTACTGTCATTTTTTGAGCTATAGAATACAGATGTTGATAAAGATATATCAGAGAGAACCTTTCAAAATTTCAGTTTATTTTCTAAAAAGTGTAAATGAGTTTCTCTTCTTATCTCAATAGCCTTATGACTTTATGAAGGCCAGTGCTGCATTGGTATTTTTCCAATAAAACTTACTACAAGGGTAACAGTATACCTTAGCTCAAAATTAAAAGAGCTATTTAATCTAAAACTTAGAAAAGGCAGAGTGACAGAAGGAAATTATATGACTTTCCTGATGATATAATGAAATCTGTCTTGAGATTTAAGAGCTGATACTTTATGTTTTAAATAAAGTTGGGGAATATAGATAAATCTGAAATGGAACTTGCATGGTTAGATTATTTAAATTTCTTGAAATTTGAAGTATTTTTTTAGGTCAAGGTTTTGATTTCCTCCACTGTTCTCAGTAACAGGAACACCTAAAAATAACAGTATTGATAAGGTAATATCAGAAAGACCCCAGTCATCTAGTCAACAAATATTTATGAAGAACTTGCCACCTGACTATAGAGACTCTAGATCAAATCTTTCCTTTTTAAAATATAGAAGCCAGGTTCACACAGGCTAAATGACAAGACTAAAGCCATGTGGCATGTTGATGAGGTAGAACCTGATGATCTGCCCTGGGGCTCCTTGAGTAAATACTCTCCAGGGCATGATGGGACAAGATGCTGACACATTCATGGTCAGAAATAGTGAAACCACCATCCCAACAGATGCAAATCACATGTACAAACCTCAGTCAACCAAAGAACTGAAATGAACTCGTTCTAGGAATAAGCATGTCTCAATTACCTAAATCTATAATCTTAAAATAAATATTTCTCTTATTTCAATTCAGTATACATTTATTCACTATCAATTAGCACTCTACAAGTCTCCTTGTGTTCCTGCCACAATATATATAACATTGGTCCACCCTCAGATGTAAAATGCTAACAAAGGAAATATTAATTACTTTCAAGTTGTTGATATGCCTTAATATTTTCACCTGGGATTTTTTTCTTCCTTGTGGTTTTCTGTACACAAGAATTTAAGGTAAAAAGTAAAAGTTTTCCTCCTTCCTCCCCATCTCTATTTCTAGGTGTAACCACTGTTATCATGTTAGAATTTATCATTCATTCAGTATTTCATGCCCCCACTTCCCCCACCAATCTCCTCTCCTGGTTGTTCTTTACATGACCCCTCACTCTTCCTTTTATCCCCTCCCTTTCTAGCAAGTTTTCTTGGGCAGCTTTAGGGCAGGGATAACAAACTCAGTACATGGCTAGGGAATAATGTGAAAAAGTAACACAGGTACTGGTGAGTTCCACAGAGCCTGCAGGAAGCAGCCACAAGAGAAGGGCACACTCCAGCCAAGGCCGCCGTGTGGGAAAGCAGGCTCAGTGTGTAGTGTAGCTTTTTGTTTTTGCATTTTTTGAGTGAATCTAGAAATCCATACCTTTATATGAAGGTTTTTAACCACTGGAAACTAATGAAAAGTTCTTGACATAATGCAAGCCAGAAAACACCACCACACACATAATGCGGACTTGATTCAGCCACCAGGTTTTAGCTACCTCTGCTTTTGATTGATCATAGACATTTAGGACCAGGCAGGACTTTAGAAATCATCAGGTGGCAAACACTTCCTTCTACAGCAAAAGGAAACTGGGGACCAGAGAGGGGCTATGGCTTCAGGGCAGGCAAACCTAAAATGCTGGTGCAGCTTGAGCTACTCATGGTCTAGTGAAAGAATCTATGAATACTCAGAAGGCAGCATTATTCAAGCAACAATAAAACAATGGACAAGGTACAGAAGTAGAACGAAGGAAGAAGTGGTCAACTCTCCGATAACCAGTTAATGCCAGTCACCACAGCCCGGGTCTCCTGCTTCCCCAGCTCCCAACTCTTCCTGCTGCACCATACTACCTCCTGGTTCCCAGAACCAGCACCAGTCCCTGCCTCCAAGGAAAAGCTACAGTGTAAAAACGTGGCCATGCCTGCAAATGCAGCAGAAAACTGCCAGCATTTAGGATGCCATATACCAGTATTAGACTACCCTGGAGAGTTTAGAAGCTTGGCCTTTAACATTTTAAAATACGGTGGAGCACCAAGCACAGCACTGGAAATCTGAAAGCCAAGATCTAGCCCTGACTCAGCCATTAACTAGCTAAAGGACTAGGGCAGGGAAGCGGCTGTGGCTCAATCAGTAGGGCTCCCATTTACCATATGGGAGGCCCCGGGTTCGGTTCCCAGGGCCTCCTGGTGAAGGCAAGCCCGCCCGCACGGCGTGGTTAGCTGACCCAGCGAGCACAAGCAGCAAGGGGGGGATAAATGAATAAATAAATAAAATCTTAAAAAAAAAAAAAAAAATGTGCAAAAAAAAAAAGGACTAGGGCAAATATGTAAACTGAGGAGGTTAGACTAGAAGGCAACTGCCAGTTTGGTGATTCTAGAGCTTTTTATGACAGACTGCCGTGAAGTGCAAAGAAAGCAGATACCATTGTGGGCAGTAGTGGACAGAGAAAACTTTGTGGAGGAGCTATGGATTAGATTAGGCCCTAAAGGATGAGAAGGATTAAGTAGCAGGGGGCAGGGATAGAGTCAGAAGTGGGGGAGGGCAGGAAGTAGTAGGAAGCAGCTTTAACAAAAATGTAGGGCCCGGAATGCAGCCAGAGATATGCTAAATGTTGAGGGAGGTCACACCAGATGGCAGAGATCTTATCTTTAAAGTAGGAAGTAGGGTCAATCTGCATAAAGAATCCTGCAGGAGGTGGCAAGGGGCTCAGCGTGGGGAAAATTTTGGAACATTTCTTGTGGGGGATATGCTGGGGTCTCAACCAGAGATGTCTCAGCAGAGCCAGGAAACATGCTTGGTATAGTCTGCGACTCTGGGTGAGTTGATTTATCACGGGTTGCTTTTTTTTTTTTTTTTTTTTTAAAGCATTTATGCCCTCAGTTTTATTCACCTCCAAGTAAACACTGCATAAGGCAAAATGAGACTGTCTTCTTGGTAATGATATTTCGTGACCAACTCAATTCAAATAAGCTTCAGTTATTAGCAGAGTCAATGTACCACTTAGAACTAGCTCCCCTTCATTGTACTATAAAGGCAAAGTTTAAAATCTCAAATAAGGGAAATAAAGAATCCCAAAACGCTGGCTGCCAAAATTTTCCTGTAGAAAAATGCATTACAATAATTAGGCAATAAAGATCACTTTGTTTCCATTCCATGGGTTGCTAGCTTTTACCAACAGTGCAAAAAATATGGAGAAAGTAGTTCAGAGTGTGCTCTGGTGTGTTTTTGCTACCATTCTTAGGACCTATTATGCAAAGGTAAGTAATCACTGAAGTCAGGATTTGTATACACATGGTATAATCCTCATCCCCACTCCCAATAACTGTCTTTCTTAGGAGACAGAAATTGAAGGGGAAAAGGCAACCCTTTATTCATTCATAAGCTCTCTACTGAGCACTTATTCTTTTCCCAACACTGTCTTAGAAGCTTCACTCTTGATTTAGATTCTAACATCACCCTCTGCTCTTTTTTTTTTTTTTTAAGCCTGTCAAATTTAGCAGGGGTACACCCTCTGCTTTCACCCTACCAACACTCCAGTCTCACACGGGGCGCACAGATCGAGACAAGAAAGGCACTTGCTCTCTGAATTGTTACATTTTGTGCAACAGGTGACTCTTGCTTCATTTTCTACTGGCACCAGAGTATATTTGCAGTCTTTCTCTCCCACTATTCCAAACAACACCCTCTTGCTGTGAAAATCTCTTTCCCACCACTATCCTTCATTTCACACCAATACAGCTCTCCGTAACCTTCCAATGGCCTGTTCCTTCACTCTCCTCAGGCTTCTATCCCATGTTCTTCTCCTCCAGTCAGAGCCCCTTTCCTTCTCAGCCTCAAATGGGTGCTTCTCCTGGGCTCATATGGCAAGTCTTCATCTCCTGAGACTAGAAGAATTGTGCAGACAGTAGTAAAAAGAACTTTGGAGAAATCTCTAAGTACTTTGGAGAATTCTCCAAACCTATAAACATTACAGGTGGGATGGACATATAAGAATATATATATATATATAAAATATATAACCATATATATAATAGTAAACAATAAATCTGGTAAAAAGTGTGCTGAGATTCTTGCCCACAGCTATGTTAACTTATTCAACTCTAAGAATTTATTCAACTTTAAAGTCTTATCTACAGGGTGTTTTTTTTTCCTAAGCAAAGAGGTGGACATTTCCTACTTAGCAAGATTCTATCCAAAGAACTTCCGTTGTTCTTTGACTTTCCTTGATGTGCTCAATCACAAATACATTGGAGTGAAGAGAGGAGGGGTGATTTCTTTGGGGCTTTCTATAACCACTGATTCTTCCTGTAATTATTCTAGAGTTAACCTGATCTACCCCCTCAAGATTTGCATCATTCAACAGAAAGAAAATATTCTTACAGAGAAAATAAATCCTCATGGAAACAATCTGATGTTTTATTATTGATTTATTTGGATTTTCCTCATCTATGATCAAAAATCAAAAAAGTTGGATTTGGGGCATCTTTCTTGAGTTTCTATGTAAATAAATTATGGATGCTTCATGCATGATTTTTCTGTAAACCTAAAACATGCTAAATGAAAAAAAAAAATCTATGCAATAAAAAGTAATGAAGGCATGCCTACTGAGATATATTATGGAGAAATTAAAGTGATCTAAAGGTCCAATAACAGTGATTCATGGTTTATGTTAATCACTGCATGAAATACTACACAACCTTGAGCAATAATCATGTTCCTATATATGTCTTTGGAGAGAAAAGGGCCTGCCCTTCTGAAACTTTAAGTCAATGTGAGAGACCAACAGTAAATAAGTGAATAAATAACTACAAATGTGAAAATTGTTATAAAAGAAAAAATGTGTGTTGTGATTTTTTTGAAAAAAATAAAAAATAAAACCATGGCGCAGATGTGGTTCAAGTGGTTGAGCTCCTGCTTCCCAAACCAGGTTTGGTTCCTGGTGCCTCCTAAAAAATTAAAACAACAACAACAACAAGCAAGCAAACAAAGAAACCAACTCAGGATAGCCGATGTGGCTCAGGGTTTGAGTGCTGGCTTCATGTACAAGTTCTGGGGTTCAAGCCCCATCCCCAATACCTCAAAAATATAACTAACTAACTAACTAACTAACTAACTAACTAACTAACTAAATACATAGATGATAGATAGATAGATAGATAGATAGATAGATAGATAGATAGATAGATAGATAGATAGATAGATATTGTATATATTTAAGAAAAATTATGGAAGTGAAAAACAATTTAGATGTAACCTACAGTTGAATAATCCTGAAATGAATGCAAAATTTTTATGTTCTATAAGATATCTCAATATCAAAAAGTTAATTCACTGTTATTCAGCACCTTCTATGAACATCATGATGCTATGCAAGAAAAATATTGCTTTTGTTGTTCAAGCCAGTGATTCCATTTAGTAGCAGACCATTTAGTTTACAGGGTCATTGAGAGCTGAGAAAAATTACGGTATACAGTCCATACATTTCTCTGAATGTAATATTTTCCCCAAAATTTCAAAGTTCATTTGGGCCCAAAGTTTATTTGGGTTTAATTTATTGGGGCAAAAGAACTTCTAGCCCTTAGTGTCCATGGACCTATTTTATGCCTAAGCACAAAGTCACCCAAGACATCACCCAGCCCCCTACAGCACTCCTGCCAGAAACTTGAAATGCCTACATGTGCATTAGGATAGTACAGGCGCTTACAGATGGTGATAAGCTTGCAGATGTCAGAAAACAATCTGTACAGGATCAAAAGAGGCTTAGAACAGTGGTCAGCCCAATGCCTTTATTTTAAAGAACATCCCTACTTTTAACTGCTATTTACTAAGTTATCTATCATTCTTGTCACCAATAATTTAAACCATTTGAAAAGCATAGGTGTGTTACCAAATGTCCTTTAGCCAAGTAATTTTCAAATTGTTTTCTTTCTAGGGAACACAAACATGTATCTGAATATCTTGTATTAATCCATTTTCAGAACACATCCAGGATAATATTAGGTTGGGATAAACTTCAGGCCCAGCAGCAGCAGGAATTAGAGGAAAAGTAAATAAGGTAAAAAAGGAATGTATTATCTATGCATGAAATTAACATTCCCTTATAAGTTAACCTTGAAATAAAGATAAAGCAAACAAGAGGAAGAGGAACCTAAAGAGACAAGAATTTGTCATTGTGAACTAGCCTTCTCCAGGAATTTAGGACATGGGTCACTCAAAAATTCCTAAAAGAAAGAGGTTCCATCCAGCTTGTTAAGAGGATATTTGCAAATATAGCAGGTTCAAGCCTAACCAAGTCTGAATTAGATCCACCACCACTTGGGGGCCTTGAAATTGATTTATGATTTGTGCCATACTTACTCTATAAAACTCATAATGACTATTTTAACTTGCTACTTAACCATTGTTATGTGGTAAAAATGTTTGTCTCAATAGACACATTTGGGGGTGTTCTGTTCCAGAATGAATATTGGAATATTTGCCCAAGGTAATTCCCATGTAAACTGATATAGAAACTCAGGAATAAGATAGTCTTCAAGAAGACCTTTCTATTTCATGCAATGTTAATCACCTCATTTTCCTGATGTACTACAAATACTGAATCACTTAGAGGATGCCTTACCAAAAAAATATATGTATGAAAACAATTTTTACCACATCTCAGTAATCAATGTAGAACTCATTAAATTCCAGGATAATAGCCAAATCTTTTCATCAGAAATAAATTATTAAATTTATATATGATGACATGTCAGAAAACTGCTGAAAATAGAGCACTATTAATCCATTGTTGTCGGATTATCCTGATAACATCAGCAGTCATCTCATATGCAAAAATCCTTATCTTCTCCCTTTTACCTCACAATTCTATTTCTCCTTTCCGACCCTAAGCTACTCAAGGGATTTTAACATCTATTGTTCCTTCTCTCCGATCATGCTCCCCACCTCCTCCACCTGTTTTAAATTCTCAATATTAAGCGAGCTGCAGAAATCCAATAAGTAGAATCACAAATTAGAGAATCACTATTGAAATAGATCAGTTCAAAGCAGAATCAATTTGATTAATTAAAAGCATTTAGTATTTAACTTTCATTTTGAAAAATATATTCACTCTTAAATTTGGTGCTTTCACAGAAGACTTTGCTTTTTCTTTTCCCTAAGAGTTCTAGGAGAACAATCAATCCCATCTCCCAAACAAAAGGTATTCAACTAACCAATTATGCACATAAACCACTGATTTTCACATGCAAATATTCTTGTCCATTACCATTTTGCACATTTGAAAGTGATTTTTACATTTAAAGTCCAGTGACAGGGCTCTAGAGATCGTAGCCTGTGGGCTATGGATTAAGATTTCCTTTCTAATTATCATTTCCTTCTGGTGCTAATGTGTTCCTTATTAATGCCACTCACTGGTCTGGATGTAAACCAGATTAAAAGAAATTCCTTTGATTTTCCTAGTTTAAAAGATGCGAAAGAATTTCTCACTTTGAAAATCCCCACAGAGTTTTGGGTGAAGAACGGATCACCTAGGGATGTTGATACTCCACATTATAATTTATGGTGTCAGGAATTTCCTCAGCCTTAAAAAGTCTGATTACTGTTGCTCTGCTATTGATAAATGTAAAGGTACTGTCTGCTGCTGTGAATCTGATACTACTGTTAATTGTGCTAAAATCCTGAAATAATATAAAACAAATTAAAACATGCTTTAGGGATTTGTAATATGTGAATACAGTTATTGGCCGAGTAACTGCTTAAGTTTGATATTTGAAATATTTGGAAAAAATAATAAAAGCGTGTCTTTTTTGTCACATCTAGGAATAATTTTAGTAAGCTTCATTGGGATATATCTTATTGCACATGATTAAATTTTAAATTAAATCATTTAAAACCTATTTTAAAATTAGAATAACGATAAATTTCTTTACATTAATATGTCAAGTCATTGTCCCCATTTTACAGGTCTTCAGATGAAACTAAATATTATTTAACATTAAAGCATACCCATAAGCTGAAAAGTATACCATCTACATCATTTTAATACAAGAGAGAGCTCCTGTCTTTCTTTATCAGGAAAGTTATGCATATTAGGAGATGGTCAGTAAGCAGAGGCACTTTCTGCATGCCCCCCCCCAAGTTAACTGGTACCCTAGCAATTCAAATAACATCTTATTTGGAGTCTCCTTTTATTGCATCATATCTAAGAGCTAAAAAAGTAGTTTTAAGTCAAGTAGTTAACTAGTTAACTAGTTTTAACTGAAGTTTTAACTGTAGTTTTAACTGAAGTTAAAGTGTACACATTAACAGTGTGCACTTTAAATATATTTAGAAGATGACTCTCAAGATTAATATAATTTTCAATTTTCTTAATCACCTGTATTTTCTCTGAACACATTTCTAGAGTGTTGGAAGTTTTACAAGTCTATACTATGTTGCAATTAGAAATCAATATGTAAAACTGAAAGGAAATACGTAAATGATAATTAATGAGTGAACAAAGTGAGTTATATAGGTTTCTACCAAATTGGACTTGTCAAGAATTATCAGCCAGAAAGAAATGCCTCCACTTTCATGTTTCCATCCCAAGTAGAAATGATAGGTTATAGAATGTCATGAAAAGGGGGAGAATGGGCAGAAAGCGAGTTCCCTAATAGCAGTGTTATTAAACAAGATACATGTAAATATACTCATACTGTGGCATACAAATGTATGAAATAATTACACTGAAGGGACTAAGAAAAAGGCTTCTGACCAAAGTAACCTTGGAAATGAGTGGAGTCTGTAAATCAAAAGGCAAAAGGAACTGTACATAAACACTGTACACTGATAAAGTTGATCCCACTGTGCATATGGGTTAACAGTACTGAAACCCATGTATACTGAAATTAAACAACTTAATAAATGGAAAGCAGATGGTGTGGAGTGGAATGGTATACAGGAGAAGATGTGCTTTTACAGTCTGAGTAAGATTAAAGTCCCAGATTCTACCTACAAAAGATCAGTTAACTTTTAGGCTTTGACCTAACTTGGTAGAACCTGTAGATCTCAGAAGGAGATTGTAGCATGAGGACTGTAAACCCACAAAGTCTGTTTACGGACCTTTAAATGAAATTTTGGGTCCTCTGCCATTTCATTTTTGGGGGCTTTTCTTCTGTTTTAGTTTGCTTTGTTTCATGAAGAAACAAAGTAAATCTGATCATGATACTCCTCTACTTGCAAATCTATTAATTAACCATTGTCTAAAGGATAATTGCCTATAATCCTCCTTATCAAGGCAAACAAGGCCCTTCCTTAATATTCTGTTCCCAGCCTACCTTAGCCAACCTTATCTATGACCTCTGACCACTCAAATCCACACTGCACTTACACACACACACACATACTATTCAGTGAAAAGTTTGATGAGGACACTTGTGCCAATAGAATCAATTTCACCTTTTCTGTGAAGTCACCCAAGTTTATATAGCATTTATCAAATAATATTTTATTTGTTTGCATACTTACTCTCTTATAAACAGTAATCTATTCAAGTAAAGTGTTTCAGCATCTAGTATGTGGAACTTAGCTATATTGCAATTTTTTACATCTATATATTAGGAAAACGTTTTGGGAAGTGTTTCACATCCAAGGCAAATTTTCAAGATTTACAATCCAGCCAAGTCAAAGAAATAAAAATGAAATCCAAGTGGAATGGAGAACAAAAAACAAATTTATAATTATAAAGTTATATCCAAAAGAAAATCTGACTCTGAATAGTTACACTAAGCAACTCTAGGGGACACCAGTCCTGAGAGGGATGGTGTGTTGGGTCACAGCCTGACTCCCCTCTGCACCAAGACCAAAGTGGGTCCAGCCCCTCCTATCCCACACTAACCTAGAAGAGCTTATGGACAGGGTAGGCTTTGTCAAGATGGCCATATGAGAAAAAAGTAGTCCTCCATCTTAGTAGGGCCAAGGATAGGGATTCCGGGCTTGTTGAAAAAGAAAGCCTTATTGGAAAGATGAAAGCATATTGGTTAGGGAAAAGTCTAGTGGAACTAGTCAGATCACTGAACTGAAGTGAGTTGAGCTTATCTGTTTCTCCTGGATGTTTTTTGCTTGTTTGATGTTTTGGGTTTTGGGTTTTTAGGTGTTTTTTTTGTTTTTTTGTTTTTTTTTTTTCCTGCCTGGGTGAGAAAGGCAAAGCCAGATCTCTGGAAAGAGAAGCCATGATAAATGGTTGTTGCTAGGGACAGCAATTGTCATGTGTGATAACAACACTTAAGAGAACAACGCTTTTGCCTCTATGGTATAGCCTTTTTTTTTTTTCAGCTTTTACTCTCCTTTTTTTTCTGGTCAATAGAACAGTGACTACAAATGCCAACAGCTAACCACCACATTTATTTATTTATTTATTTTTTTTTTTAAGATTTTATTTATTTATTCATTTACCCCCCCCCCCA
>JAKSZT010053767.1:9546445-9559843 GCA_026826555.1 Tolypeutes matacus | reverse complement strand
TTTTTTTTTTTAAGATTTTATTTATTTATTCATTTACCCCCCCCCCACTGCCCGCGCTCCCTGGGTCAACCAACCACGCCGTGTGGGCGGGCCCACCCCCACCAGGAGGCCCCGGGAACCGAACCCGGGGCCTCCCACATGGCAAACGGGAGCCCCACTGATTGAGCCACAGCCGCTTCCTAACCACCACATTTAAAAGAACCAAGCTGGTGTTGACAATTTGGAAAATGTAATAGGCTAGAAGAACCACCTTTAACCAAGATTTTTATTTACTAAAAAGGCATTTTTCCAAGAAAATTATTATTCAATTCATTTGATGATCCATATAGCCTATGTCTTGTGCCTTTTATGTACCATGTGCCATGTTAGACACCAGGGAATAAGATGAATAAGACATGCCCCACAACCTCAAGAATTTTACAGATTCTAAAACAAAGTGCAACAATTGTCACTGGGAGTGATGAAGGCTGTAAAGATAGATGTAAAGCACAAAGAAGACTGAAAGATTCAACCTGGGAGGTGCAGAAAAGCATCCCATGGAACGATGGCTTGAGTTGAGTCTGGAAAGAGAAGTAGATTATCCCTAGTTGACAGAACTGGGAAGACTTGGAATTCAAACAAAGGAATTGTGATGAAAAGTAAAAGTGAAAATTCCACGGCCCATTTGGAGACCCAGGCCCAGCTTAGAAGGGACAAGACAGACCATGGAGGATATTAGAAGCCATGTTAAGAATTTGGGCTTTATCTTAAAGGCAGTGAAGAATCATTTAATAATTTCAGGCAAGGAAATAACAAGATCAGACTTGTTTTTTCGTTTTTAGGAGGCACTGGAGATTGAAACTGTGACTTCGTACATGGGAAGCAGGCACTCAACCAACTGAGATACACCTGCTCCCCGTGTTCGTCATTTTTTGTTTTTTGTTTTTAAGGCTCCTGGGCCCGGGGATTGAACCCAGGACCTCATATGTGGGAAGCTGGTGCTCAACCATTGAGCTACACCAGCTCCCCCCACGTTTTTTTTTTTTTTAAGTACACTTTATTTCAACTTCAAAAATAAAATAACAGACAAAAGGCAACTTAATAAATTATGGAAACATTACTTTAAAAATTCGATCTTAATTGATCCTAAAAACAAACTCAATTGTTTCTCCAGTGTTCAGAAAGATAAATAAATAAGCACAGATTGGTTAAATAATATGACCAAAGTCTTCTTGTTAATGAAGAAAATAAAGGAAAAAAAAAAAGCTTGATCATATTCATGTCTCATAAAACTAAATCCCATATTCTTATTTTGATCTTTAGCAATGATATAGTACTGTCTTTGCCTTTGCTACAAAATATTACAATATTACTGTTAGTGCTAGTCAATAAGTTACATTTGTTGTATTTTCCCCTGTATCACCATATTCTTAACACCTTGTAATAGAGGAACATTCTTTTGTATTTATTATAAACCACAACCCTCATCTACCACCGAAATCACTGTTATACAGTTGTAGATTATCCTCTGGCTGTCTTTGAATTAACATTAACCTCCCTAGTCTATACCTTTCAGCCACAATCATTTTTAAATCAGCAGGATTAGTTATATTCATTATAATGTACTACCATCAACTCTATCCATTTCTACATATTCACAATCTACCTTATTAAACATTCTATATTCATTCAGTATCAGCCCCCCTTCTCAACCCACATTCTGTCTCCTACTAACCTATATTCTATAGTTCAACTCCATAAATTTACTCACTGTATTTAGTTCATATCAATGAGACCATACAACATTCATCCTTTTGTGTCTGGTTTATTTCACTCAACATAATATCATCAAGGTTCATCCATGTTGTTATGTGCTTCCCCAGTTCATTTCTTCTTACAACTGAAAAGTATTTCATATGTATATACTGCATTTTGTTTACCCATTCCTCAGTTGACAGGCAGTTAGGTTGTTTCCATCTTTTACCAATTGTGAATAATGCCACTATGAACACTGGTGTGCAAATGTCAGTTCACATCCTTACTTTTAGTTCTTCTGAATATATTCCTAGGAGCAGGATGGTCAGATCATATGGAAGTTCTATATTTAACTTCTTGAGGAACTGCCAAACTGTCTTCTATGGAGGCTGCACCATTCCACATTCCCACTAACAGTGAAGGAGTGTTCCTATTTCTCCACATCCTTTCCAGCTCATGTAGTTTTCTGGTTTGTTTTTTGTTTTTGTTTTTGTTTTTTAATAATGGCCATTCTGTAAGGTGTGAAATGATATCTCATTAGCGTTTTGATCTGCATTTCCCTAATAGCTAGTGATGATGAGCATCTTTTCATGTGTTTTTTTGGTCATTTGTATTTCCTCTTTGGAAAAATGTCTGTTCAAGCCTTTTGCCATTTTTAATTGGTTTGCTTGTCTATTTGACATTGAGTTGTGTGATCTTTTATATAACATGGAAATCAAACCTTTATCAGATATGTGGTTTTGGGAAATTTTCTGTCATTATGTAGGCTGCCTTTTCACCTTCTTAACAAAGTCATTTGAAGCACAAAAGTGCTTAATTTTGAGGACATCCTATTTATCTATTTTTCCTTTCATTGTTTATGCTTTAGGTGTAACGTCCAAGAAACCAACAACTACCACAAGATCTTAAAGATGTTTCCCTACATTTTCTTCTAGTTTTATGGTTCTAGCTTTTATAATTAGGTCCTTGAACCATTTTAAGTTAATTTTTGTGTAAGGTGTGAGAAAGGCATCCACTTTCTTTCTTTTAGATATAGATATCTAGTTTTCTCAGAACCATTTGTTAAAAAGACTGTTCTGACTCAGCTGGGTGGGTTTGACAGCCTTGTCAAAAATCATTTAACCATAGATGTGAGAGTCTATTTTCAAACTCTCAATTTGATTTCATTGGTCAATCTGATTTATTTATTTATTTTACTTTTTATACATTTTAAATCCCCCCCCCCTATTTTTACTGTTTTGTGTCCATTCACTGGGTAATTCTCTATGTCTGTATGTCTGTTTCCTGCCCTCTCTTCTCATCCTTCTCCTCCTGTCTTCACAGGGATTCAATCCTGGGAACCTCTGATGAGGGAGAGAGGCAGTCTGCCACTTGCGCCCCCTCATTCCCTGGTTTTTCGGTGCGTCTCGACTTGGCTCTCCTTTGTGTCACTCTCTTGTTACATCATCATCTTGCTGCATGGCTCGGTGGGGCTTGGCACACCTGCACGCAGGGCCTGGGGGCTTGCCCGCTCGCAGGGCCTGACAGCATTCCCACACACGGGGTCTGGTGGTCAGCACGCCTTCTATATATTTTTTCTTTTTTTATTTTACCAGGAAGTCCCAAGGATCAAACCTGGTCCCTCCATATGAGAAACAGACACCCAACCATTGAACCACATCTGCCTCCCCCCCATTCTATGAAGCCAACATCACCCTAATACTAAAGCCAAATAATGATATTACAAAGAAAATTACAGACCAATATCTCTACTGAATATAGATGCAAAAATCCTCAACAAAATACTTGCAAATCAAATTCAAAAGCACATTAAAAGAATTATACACCCTGATCAAGTGGGTTTTATACCAGGTATGCATGGGTGGTTCAATACTAGAAAACCAATCAGTGCAATACATCATAATAATAAATTGAAGAAGAAAAATCACTAAAGGCATTTGACAAAGTACAGCATCTTTTCTTGATAAAAAGATTTTAAAAAATAGGAATAGAAGGAAACTTTTTCAATTTGATAAAGTGCATATATGAAAAACCCACAACTAACATTATACTTAATGGTGAAAGACTGAAATCTTCCCTACTGAGATCAGGAACAAGTCAAGGATGCACTGTTATTCAATATTGTGCTAGAAGTTCTAGCTAGAGCAATTAAGCAAGAAAAACAAATAAAAGGTATCCAAATAGGAATGGAAGAAGTAAAACTTTTGCTATTCACTGGTGATATGATCATATACCTAGAAATCTGGAAAAATCCACAACAAAACTACTAGAACTAATAGATGACTTCAGCACAGTGGTGGGATACAAGATTAATATGCAAAAATCAATAGCATTTCTATATGTTACTAAAGAGCAAATTGAAGAGGAAGTTAGAAAAAAAGAATTCCATTTACAGTAGTGACTAAAAGAATCAAATATTTAAGAAAAACTTAACCAAAGACATAAAAGACCTATAATCAGAAAACAAAAAAAAAAAAAAACATTGCTGGAAAAGACCAAAGACCTAAATAAATGGAAGGACATTATGTTCATAGATTGGCAGACAAACTTGTGTTTTAAAAAAATCTCTCTAGTGGTGCTGTAAAAGAGACAAACAGGCTGGCAAGAAACAAGAGAGTAAGAAAAGCACAAAAGAGTAGAGAAGATCCCTAAGAGATATTATCTGATCATCCTAGCTAGGGGGAGAAAAAACAATACTGACAGGGATTAAATTGCAATTTATTAATTTGATATAAAAATGTTTTATTGTACAGTTCTTCTAGCACATACTATTTTTTTTTTTTTTAAGATTTTATTTATTTATTCATTTATCCCCCCCTTGCTGCTTGTGCTCACTGGGTCAGCTAACCACGCCGTGCGGGCGGGCTTGCCTTCACCAGGAGGCCCCAGGAACTGAACCCGAAGCCTCCCATATGGTAAATGGGAGCCCTACTGATTGAGCCACAGCCGCTTCCCTAGCACATACTATCTTGATAAATCTGACCATACTTTCCTGACCATATTTTCCTGATAAATCCAGAAGAAAGTATATTGGTGTTTTTCTCTCCTGCATGCACCTGCATCTAAAGTAGACCATGTTTCTAATTCCGGGTAAACTTTTTTCACAGATAGAAGTAAATAAGGAAACTGTTAATTATAAATTTAACCTGACATTCACCTGGATTTTCTTAGAGTAGAAAGAGTCCCCTAGGATTATCAGTGACCTTATTAGTTTTGACTATATTTAATTTCCCACATCCTTCCAAAGAAAGAAAGAAAAACTCATCCTGAAGGGATTAAAGGTTATCCTCCTAAAGTAACTTATCATTCAACAAGTATGTCAAAATTGTTTCATTTACACCAAATATTTTACATATATAAATACATAACAACTGTGCATTCATTCATTCATCAATAAATATTTATTTAGCTCCAGTTAGGTATCAGGGGATTAAGCAGTGAAAATGGAAACATTCCCTCCCCTTGTGAAATTTATACATAAACTTGGATTTATGTACATTCTCATGTTTTCAGAAGATTAAATATTATGTCATATGACTGCAAAAGCTAAGTTTGAATACATGATTTCTTTGAGTAATATAGTTCTTGTTCTGATTGTATAAAACATTCAGATATTTCAGATCTTATACCCTGTGCTTACTGTCTTTTTAAATGGCTTAAATAGATAGATAGATAGATAGATAGATAGATAGATAGATAGATAGATAGATAGATCTTTTAAAGCACTATAAATGCATTTGTTACTTAGAAATGGCTTAGAAGTATGTATAGATAGATAGATAGATAGATAGATAGATAGATAGATAGATAGATACACACATATATCTTTTATTTATTTATTTATTTAAAGATTTATTTATTTATTTAAAGATTTATTTATTTATTTATTCATTCATTTATCCCCCCCTTGCTGCTTGTGCTCGCTGGGTCAGCCAACCACGCCGTGCGGGCGGGCCTGCCCCCACCAGGAGGCCCCGGGAACCGGGCCCGGGGCCTCCCATATGGTAAACGGGAGCCCTACTGATTGAGCCACAGCCGCTTCCCACATATATCTTTTAAAACACTATAAATGGGGAAGCGGATGTAGCTCAAGTAGTTGGGCTCCCGTTTACCATATGGGACGCCCTGGGTTCGATTCCCGGGGCCTCCTGATGAAGGCAAGCTGGCCCGCATGGCCCGGTTGAGCTAACAGCCCACACGGCACAGTAAGCTGGTGCAGCAAGATGATGCAGCAAAGGGAGACAAGCAGACACAGAAAAACACACACACAGTGAGTACAAGCAGCAAGGGGGAGATAAATAAATAAATAAATAAATCTTTAAAAAAAATTTTTTTTAAATTAAAAAAAAAAAACACTATAAATGCATTTGTTACTTCCTTCTCATTTTAAATGAAAGATGGCAATTTGGGAAATTCAAAAAATCTGAAGGAAGAAAATAAAAATAATCCAAGCTACTATTAATGACAAACTTTGCACTTCCTTGTTTTCTTTCTCTCCCTCACCCACAATATCCAACTCACCAGGAAGTCTGTCACCTTTATCTCCTAAATATGCCCCATACCATCCACTTTTCTCCATCTCCATTGATAGTCATTCTCATCAGTCACCATTATGTCTCCCATGGATTACTATACTACCTTATCCCTAACACTCTTGTCCCCCTTCCATCAATTCTCCACACAGTAAACCAGAGTCATTTTTTAAAAACATAATCAGATCACGTCACTTATCTTTTAATGCAGGGATTCTTAACCAGGGTCTGTGGAAAGATTTCAAGGGTCCATGAGCTTGAACTGAAAATTCAAATAAACATCATTCTTGTGGGGACGTGTTGGTGCAGGTGTGATATATTTATTAAATAATACACATTATAGTGTGGACTTAGTAAAGGGTCATGTTTTTCACCTGACTGGCAAAGTTGTCTGTGAAACAAAAAAGGTTAAGATCCCCTGTTTAATGGTTGATTGATTACTAATAAGCAATTCTTTTTTTTTTTTTTTTTTTTTTTAACCGGGAGGTACCGGGGATCGAACCCCGGTCTCTCCATATGGTAGACGGATGCCGAACCTCTTGAGCCACATCCGTTTCCCAATAAGCAACTCTTTATAGAAGTTCTTCATTGTGACAGTGACTCTTGGTCCAACAGGATATTTGTTTGAGGTAATGTTTACCAAACCTTGCCACAGGTGTCTGTGGGGCGCTACGCCCCACCCGCTTCCCGTAGCCAACTTCTCTCTTCCCCGAACCCAACTTCCCTATTCACCGCAGCCTATCACAGCACTCCCTCACAGCCATAACCTTATTTGGACATGTTGGCCTTCTCCTCTAGCCTCCCCCCTCCCTCCCAAATCTTCCCCCCACGCCCAGCAACAGCTTAGCCCTATCAGAAGACAACACGCTCACCCCGCCCCCAACACTGCCTATAAAACTGCACAGCTCTCCCTGAATAAAGGTCTTACCTTCCAGCAAGCAAGTGAGTGGTGTCTCTTCATTTAGTACTGTCAGGGAGACCACAGGGCACCAAACGGCGACCCTGTGACAACTTCTCCTTAACCTCCGTGAAGACCAGGGAGCCGGGCCTGCGCTCTCCTGACAACTTCTTCACCCCCCCGCCGTTCCGGAGTGCACGCCGGACGGCCCACAACTAGCTCGTGTTGCTCCCCGGGCTGCAGCAGGGCTGATCACCCTCAGGCCCGGAAACAAGGCGGCATTTGTTAGTTTCTCTCTGCTTAATCTTTATGGAAGTATCCTCTTCCACCCTTCGTGAATATTATTCTGTCTCATTCCAATTCCTATCTCATTATTTGACATTAAATAGAGCCTAAAAATGATTCAACTACAAAGGATCTTAAATGTCATAGATTCCAGCGGTTTTTCAGTTTTGGTTTTTAGACATATAACCCTTATTTCAAATGAATAATTACACAGCATTCCAATATATAAAGCTGATATAAGCTGTATTTTATTAGGATAAATGTGTTATGTAAATTCTAATCTATTCTTTTTTTGTAAAGGCGCTTGCTAAGTCTTAAAATTTATTATGTGCTGGGCTCTATTTGGTGAGGGCAGAGCATGCCAATGCTGGTAGAGTTTGTGGAAGTTCTCTGCTGATAGCTTCAATTTTCCCTGTGAATCCAGAAACAAGGTTATCAGTTGAGAGTGAGAATAAAGGAGATGTTAGAAGTTTAAGAAAAAGAAGAAGATATGAGCTATTCACCTAGAGGAGTGGGAGCATAGACCAGCATCACCAATATCACTTGGGAACTTGTTGGAAATTTCAAATTCTCGAGCCCCACCCCAAACCTACCAAATCAGGAATTTCAAAGGTGTCCCCCTATCTGTGTTTTAACAAGCTCCCAGTGGTGGTGATGTCTACTGAAGTCTGAGAACACAGGACTAGGAAAATGTATTCACAATCCTGGGCAGCAATAAGGGCCCCTTGAGGTTCAAGATTATGAATCCGAAGGGAAACTAAGCAGCATTTTTGGGTATTTTTCATCAACCAAATTCAACTATAGTATACAGACCTCAGAATAAGTGGAGATTTTAATTTAATCAAAATTTGTGATTCCTTTTATTTAATATATGTGAATGTATAGGCTTTTTTTCTGCAATGTGTACAAAAAATATATCTATTTTAAAAACAAAACTCGAATCACATGTTTGTTAACTTTCTAAAGCAGAAACACAGGATGAAAATCATTGGACTAGTCCAACCTGCTCATTCTACAGGCAAAAGTATGCCTGAACTGATTGAGCTTGCCACTACTTTATTCTAATTGATGATAATACCTATTTTTAACAGAAAATTGGAATATGTTCAACAATGACAATGTTTTATTGAAAATATATCTGGGAACTTCTTAGCACACTTGAATTAAATCAGTGGTTCTCTAGTGTTTTCCTCTCCTAATAAAGCTGAGGGCAACAACATAAGCTTATCAGAAAGAGAGTCTGGAAGGGAAATAGGGAAGAAATTGCTTACACCATCCTCCCAAACAAACATCAGGAATTTGGTAATTCGGCACAAAGTAGGTGGGCAGAGGTACCACTGAAAAGCTTCTGTCCAGTTCCACATTTGCCTTTCTTGGGTATTTTTGCTAATAACTTCAAAGCCAAAGGGTCCACCCCTAGATTCATGAGTATCAAGTGCACTCCTCTCCTATTGCTATTTTGTAAGCATGTGCCCATGGTTCTAAGTCAGAGAGCACAGAAGTAGTGCAACCAGGCACTCCTGTTCTAGAAAGGAGCCAATCGCTTCATTTATACTTCTTACAGATTCAGTACTGGATTCTTTCATGTGCAATGATCCTTCCCTACTCCTTTCCATTTTAAATGCCTCACATCATTTAATATCCAGACAAAACAGACTTTTCCTTGCATACTTTAACTCTGCTTCTTTCCTTTTTATGAACTCTTACAGAATTTACTATTTACCTCACATTTAAGAACATTCCTGAACCCATGGACTAGGTTAAGGCTCCTGCTAAATGTGCCCAGCATATAGCCCTTAACTGCCAGTCTCTGAGTACCTGTCTTAGTCGGCCAAAGGGATGTCGATGCAAAATACCAGAAATCTGTTGGCTTTTATAAAGGGTGTTTGTTTGGGATAAAAATGTGTAGTCCCAAGGCCATGAAAAGGTACCATAAGAGGTACTTTCTCACCAAAGTCAGCTGCCATGTGTTGAAGCAAGATGGCAGGTGATCTCTGCTGGGTTTCAGCCTTCTCCTCTGGGCTTCCTCTTCCTCTTGAGGCTCCATGGGCCCAGCTTCTTCCCAATTTCAGCTGTACGCTGGCATAGGGCTTGTCTCTCAGGATTTCCTATGTCAGTCTCAACTCTCTACCCAAGGTCAGCTGACAGCTATCAGGCAAATTGCTCCTTTCTCCCCAGAGCTGCAGGATCAAAAATGACAGAGCTCTCTCGCTTCCCATGTGTCTTCGTGAGTGAGTGTCCGTTTATATCAGCCCACCAAGGGGGTGGGAACTCAACCTGAGTCATGCCTTACCTATGTGGTTGAATCAGAGCCTTAATCTTAACAAGTAATTTAATCAAGAGCCCCTCAACTGAACCAGTATAATAAAAAAGGTGTCACACCCAGAAGAATAGATTAGTTTACAGATATAAGCTTTCTCTTTTGGGGATTCACAAAAATAAACTCAAGTCACAGTACCCATCAAATCACTGAAATCAGTGGTTTAATTGCCTGAGGTATGCTCCATCAGAGGAGGATCTTATACATTTTGTTCAAGTATGTATCCCTGGTGCCTGATACAAACCCTGGCACAAGATAGATGCTCAGTAAATAAATGTAGACGCATTAAGTGAATAAATATTCTCTTAAGCTATCCCCACCAAAAGTAGCTGAATGTTTATATTAGATGAATGGTATGGACTCCAATGAACCACATCCACTGCTGTTCCCACACTCTTCTTGAATCATTTCAACAAACAAAATACAGTTGAAATAACTCTTCACCAGTTCCTAAGCCTTGTACATTTTCTTAGCATACAATAGTCTGATATGTTATTAAATCAAGCATTATGAAGTATTAGCACTTTTCTTTAAAACCATTTAACTTGTTTTAGTGTTTCTTCACAAATGATGAAAAATAATAAAGTACAGAGAAAGAATAATCATAATATTATGACCAACATTATAAATATGGAATTATAAATTTAAAACATTTTCTATTTAAGAAATAAATCTGGTAGTCAATACAGCTCTACAGGGTGTCTGGATCCAGTAGAGCCGGTCTCTGAGTTCCTGACAGTGCTCGCCTTTATCCATTTTACCAGGTACTCCACAGCCACCTCATCTTCCTCCCATCTGTTCCATCAAAAGTCCAAGAGGTCCCCCAGGGCCATTCATCTTCTGCCATGGAAGCCACTTCAATCTATGCCCCAGCCACCGTGGAAGCCACCTCTGTCTCCACCATTGCCACCTCTGAACATTCCACCAGGACCACTGCAGTCCATGACACCACAGTTTCCATCAAGGGGTCGAAAGGGTGGCGGGAGGAAGCCTTCAGGCTTAGGGGCATTACACTGGTTACATTCTGTCCTCCATGAGAAGTTCTGGCTTCCACATCTTGGATTGGAACAGTGCCCGTCTCCAGCTCAGTGTTGGACATTTCCTCCTCCAGATGTGTTCCCTCTGGAGTCCTGAGGCCCTCTTGTGGGGAAGCCTCCTCTGTCTCCTCCACGGTCTCCCATGTTACCCATGGGTCTCTCAGGGTCTCCTGGGCCCCCTAGGCCTACAGAGTCGGGGGCAGCATCCCTATGCCTCACAGGGTGGTATACCACCTCATATGCTCTTCATTGGAGGCATATCCCATCAAACCACTACACAGTAGCTTTGGCAGTTGGCAGGTCTTCATATGACACCTTTGGGCTTTCCAGTTTCCTTGTCCAGGTAGATGTGGATCATGGGTTACCCAGTTCTCTTGTTCATCTTCACAATCCCACACTACTGAAAGAAGTCTGCGTCAGGTCATCTAGAGCCACATTGTCATTTAATCCTTGTGCATAAATTGCAGTGTTATCAGAGTCTTCATCTGGATCTACTAGCAGGCCTAAATCAAGATCTGATCCTTCATCCATGGGTTCACCAGACTTGTTAAAGGCACCTCACTCTCCAGCACCCATTCCACCGTGTCTTCCTCCCCACCCACATCTGCTCATGCATGATCAAATCCCCCTCTTCCCCTGACCCACTTATCAGGGCTACTTATGCTCCGATTCTCTCCTGGTCTGGAAAATCCTCCAGACTCCTGCCCATAAACACCCATGCTACTGGGGTGGTCCTGTCAGAATGAGCTCTGCTGCCCGTACCTGCTGCTCTGTTGGCTATATTGACTCGGAGCCTGGCTGTCTGATCCAGTCTGGGGGAGGATAACTACTGGGAGGCTGCTGCCCATAGCTGCTCTGTTGACCATAGCTATTCTGCTGTCCATAGCTGCTCGGCTGCCCATAGGTGTTCTGCTGAGAGTAAATGCTCTGATCACAACTAGTCAGCTGTGTAAGAATAGGTGGAAAGATGATAAGATAGGGGTACAGTGACTGGCTATATGGGGTAGCTCCCAGGTACCTGGGGATAACTTAGTTACTCTGTCCATATCCTAGGCTGGGATTGTTGCAACCCCCTGTGTTAGACTGAGGTTGACTAGTCTCAGCAGACTTGCTACCATCATGCAATCTTGCATGTGCAGTGACTGCTGGCTGCTGCCCATAGGTTGAGTAAGCAAAGTTGCATAGGAAAAAAAAAAAAAAAAAGTTGCATAGGAGGTCTGGGAGGTGGAGACTGTAGTAGTAGGGGTATTGTAAGCACCAATGCCATACCCCTGGACAGACATGCTGGCTGTAAGCCTAGAAGGGGAGCAGCTGGAGTAGTATAACTAGTAGGAGACTGTCCATAAGAAGATGAATAGGCAATCTGTCCATAGGTTGCAGTGGTCTGAGCCTGGGTATAGCTGACATCAGTGGGCTGTCCATAGGTTCCATAATTTTGTTGTCCATATACCAGGGTGTCTGATCATATCCTTGAGTGGGCTGGGCGGGATAACACTGTAGTCCTGCTGGGTGGCAGCTTGGCTGTTGGTATTATAATCTATGGACACCAGTTTTTCTCGTGAAGTATTAGCACTTTTCCCGTATTCATAAAAAAGAACTGTTTTTGAACTTTTTCGTATGTGCCTGACACTTTGCCTGCATCATTTAATTCTCATAACAGCAAAATGCAACAAATATTATACCCAATTTACATATAAGGAAATTGAGGGTTACAAAGATAAAGTAGTCAGTCCAAGGTCACACAGCAAGCCAGGATTCAGAACCAGGATTCGACAGACTGTGGCATCTTCAGAATCCAAGATCTTAACAAAACACTAGAGGGATTTTTGGAAAAGAGCTGCTGCCACCACCCTTAAAAGTCAGAATCATTTAATTGTCTCCATACATTTGCAAATCTACTTTTTTCCTGTTATTGATTTCTAGTTTCATTCTATTATGATCCGAGAAGGTGCTTTGTATAATTTCAATCTTTTTATATTTATTGAGAGCTGTATTGTGACCTAACATGTGGTCTATCCTGGAGAAAGATCCATGGGCACTTGAGAAGAATGTATAACCTGCTGAGTTTGGATGCAGTGTTCTGTATATGTTTGTTAGGTCTAACTTCTTTATCATATTGTTCAAGTTCTCTGCTTCCTTGTTGATCTTCTGTCTAGTTGTTCTATCTAATGATGTGAGAGGGGTGTTGAAGACTCCGACGATTATTGTAGAAATCTCTATTTCTCCCTTCAGTTTTGCCAGAGTTTGTCTCATATATTTTGGGGCACCCTGGTTAGGTGTGTAGATATTTATGACTGTTATATCTTCCTGGAGGATCGTCCCTTTTATTAATATATAATGGCCTTCCACATCTCTTATCACTTGTTTGCATTTGAAGTCTGTTTTGTCTGATATTAGTATAGCTACCCCTGCTCTTTTCTGTTTACTATTTACGTGGAGTATCTTTTTCCAACCTTTTACTTTCAGCCGGCTTGTATCCTTGGGTCTGAGGTGAGTTTCTTGTAAGCAGCATATGGATGGCTCATGTTTTTTTATCCATTCTGTCAGCCTGTATCTTTTGATTGGGGAATTTAATCCATTCACATTCAATAT
>JAKSZT010053767.1:9519618-9538197 GCA_026826555.1 Tolypeutes matacus | reverse complement strand
GGGGGGGGGGGGGATAAATAAATAAATAAATCTTTAAAAATTTTTAAATTAAATTAAATTTAATTAAAAAAAAAAAAAAGACATGGTCAAGTCCTAACCCATGGTCCTGTGGGTGTGAATTCATTTGTAAATAGAACCTTTGAAGATTCTACTTGGAGAGGCCAAACTGAATCAAGGTAGCTATAAATCCAACATGTCTGAAATCCTTATAGCCAGAATATTCAGAAGCAGTCAGGAGAATCCAGAGAATTAAAGAGAGATCGCTATGTGAGAGAGGCAGAGATGCATCCGCAAGCCAGGGAAGGCCAAGGATTATTGGCAAGCCAACACGAGTACACTACAGACTCCGGGAGAAAGCATAGTCTAGCAATACCATGACTTTGGACTTCTAGCCTCCAAAACTGTGAGACAGTAAATTATTGTTGTGTAAGCCAACCAATTGATGGCCGTTGTCATAGAAGCCCTGACAAACTAAGACAGAAGAGAATGCCTCTTTGGCAACATCAGCAGTAACCATGCAAAGAGATTAAGACCAAGAACACAAGACCCAGCCTGCCGCAATTAAAATCCTTACTCTGCCCCTTACTAGTTATGTGACCACAAGCAAGTGACCTTAACTACCCTCTGCCTCAGTTCCTTCATCTGTAAAATAGGATTTTCTTTTTTTTATAAGGTATAGGGGATTGACCCTAAGACCAAGGACATGGGAAACAGGACCCAACCACTGAGCTATGCCTGCTCCCTAAAATAGAAATATTAACAGTACCATTTTAGAGTACTTGTGAGAATAAAATTAGTTGATACACTTTTTAACAACTGGCCTGGGAGTAAGGGTGCATTTTAGCCTTTGCTAGTTTTCTACCATGGCTGATTTCAAGCTCCAATAGGAGGTCAACGAACTCACAGAATTCCTGACATTTTAACAAGCAGCTCACATGAGCTGGTGGTACACGCTAATTACAGCACACTGCTACATGTAAAACATTTATAAAAGTACCTGGGGAGCCAATGTGGCTCAGTGGTTGGATGCCGGCCTCCAACATATGAGGTCCCATTACCTCAAAAAAAAAGAAGAAGGACCTGATACAAGATGAGCACTATTTAAGTATGAGGTGTATAGATAGATATTAGTTATTATATATAGAAATATTAAATATATAACAGCATTTTCTCTGACTCGAGAATGTTCAGCTACGATGGATTGTTAGAATAACTAAATTCATAGTAGTGCCCAAAAGTGCCCTCCTCCCCAAGTGGTCCCAAATGGACAAACAACCTAATTAAAACGTACGTTTACAACGCGAATGTAGCTTCAAGACAAGTCCTCAATGCCTCTGCCCCTTCTAATCAGATTTCCACCTTTAATATCCTACTAGATAGAGAGGCTAGAGTTGGTATAAATGCACAAATGATTCCCATTTGAATGGCATATTATTAATGACATATGATTTATAATTTCCTAACAATTAATTGAGTGTATACTTACAAATCCTCCACTAATCCCTACAGTAACCAGATTAGGTGGGTATTATTTTCAGAGGAGAAATTGAGAGTATCAGAGAAGATTTATAACTTTCCAAAGGCTATTCAGGGGAAGCGGCTGTGGCTCAATCAGTAGGGCTCCCGTTTACCATATGGGAGGCCCTGGGTTCGGTTCCCAGGGCCTCCTGGTGAAGGCAAGCCCGCCCGCACGGCGTGGTTAGCTGACCCAGTGAGCACAAGCAGCAAGGGGGGGATAAATGAATAAATAAATAAAATCTTTGGAAAAAAAACAAAAAAAAACAAAGGCCATTCAGCTAGTAAATAATATAACATCTATTTGAACCTGGTCTTTCGAGGCTAAATCTTATACTCTCACTACTATCACACACATCGCACCATAAAAAAGAGAGGTTTTTTTCAGCTACATGTAAAAACTTGGGCTAAACAACTCATACGACACAGTATTTTTCTAACAAATCAATTTTATTGATACATATTAATAAAGCATACAATCCATCCAAAGTGTACAATCAATGGTATTTGGTATAAACACATAGTGGTGCATTCATCATGTCAATCATTTTTAGAGCATTTTCATTATTTCAATAATAATAATAAAAAAACAGACAAACAAGCAAACAAACAAAAAAACTCATCACCTCTCAATGTCTCTATGCTTCCCCTGTCGTACACAGCTGGTATTCTCTCTAATTTATTTGTATTTATATCTTGTAAAAACAGTCTTATATGTGCAATATTACCCTTATACATATTTCATATGAGGTATCACTATGTTATACAGTCCCATGTTACATTTTTTAGCTTTCCTTCTAGTAATATACATGTCCTTAGACTTTCCCTTTCAACCACTGTCAAACCCATATAATAATAGTCACAGACACCAAGATGTGTTCTCACCATTTTCATTCATTTCCAAAGACTCACAAACAACCTTTTTTACCAATTCTGCTCAGATTAACCTTCAGCTTTCCATTCTCTACCCTCATTATATTTTCCGGTGACCTATATTCTAATTATTAACTCCATGATTTTACACAATATATTTAGTTCAAAATAGCACAATTATACTGTATTTGTCTTTTGGAGTCTGGCTTGCTTCACTCAACATAATGTCCTCCAGGTTCATCCATGTTGCCATATACTTCATGACTTCATTTCTTCTTACAGCTGCATAATATTCCATCGTGTGTATATATATCACAGTTTGTTTATCCATTTATCAGTTGATGGACACCCAGGTTGTTTCCATATTTTGGCAATTGTGAATAATGCTGCTATGAACATCAGTGTGCAAATGTCTGTTCATGTCACTGCTCTCAATTCTTCTAGGTATATACTCAGTAGTGATATTGCCGGGTCATATGGCAAGTCTATATTAAACTTCTTTAAGAACTGTCAACACTTGTAGTTCTTGCTCTTTTTAATGGTGGCCATTCTAATAGGTGTGAAATGATAACTCATGATAGTTTTGTTTGTTTGTTCTTAGGAGGTATCAGGGATTGAACCGGGGACTTTGTACATGGGAAACAGGCAGGTAGTCACTTGAGCTACATCTGCTCCCTCTCATTGTAGTTTTGATTTGCATTTCCCTAATCGCTAGTAATGTTGAACATTTTTTCTTGTGTATATCAGGTGTTTTTCGCCATTTATATATCTTTTTTTTAAGATTTATTTTATTTATTTCTCCCCATCCTCCTTGTTGTTTGCACTTGCTGTGTCTGTTCATCTTTCCTTGTTTTTTTTTAGAAGGCACTGGGAGCCAAATCCAGTATCTCTGATGTGGGAGGGAGGTGCCTAATCGCTTGAGCCACTTCCGCTCCCTGCTTTGTTGTGTCTCTCATTGTTTTTCTTCCCTGCATCTCTTGTTGCTTCATCTTGTCGCGTCAGCTCACCACACCTGCCATTGCACCAACCCGCTGTCTTTTTAGGAGGCACCAGGAACCAAACCAGCAACCTTCCATGTGGTAGGTGGGAGCCCAGTCGCCTGAACCACATCTGCTTCCCTGTATATATTCTTTGGACAATTGTCTTTTGTCCATTTTTTAATCGGGTAGTTTCTCTTTTTATTGTTGAGTTGTAGTATCTCTTTATATATCATGGATATTAAACCCTTATCAGAAACAACATGGTATTTTACCATTAACTACCACAGCTACACTCTGAAATATGTTTTTTGTTGTTGTTGTTGTTGTTTTTTAATTTTTAGGCAGTACTGGGGACTGAATCCAGGACCTTGTACATGGGAGGCAGGCGCTCAACAACTGAGCTACATCTGCTCCTGTATTATTAAATTTTATATATATAGCTATAGCTAGTGATTTATAAGCATGAAAAAAGCTCATCTTAGTATTTTTTCCAATTAATTACCCATGAGTCTGAAATCAAGGAGGCTTACTTTGATTTCTGTACTTAATTTACTTTCGCAATAACAAACTCCTAAAATAAGCTCAGTCTCTTACTCTGAAGATATATGAACAGCATTCATTCTATAACTTGAAATTTTTGGAAACTATTCCTTTAGAAAAATGACTAGCTAACAGTGGGGTGGGGGGCAAGGAAGAATCATACTGAATATAAGATGGGGACAACATGCTCCACCACAAATGTTCATCTACCTTGTAGTGGTATAGAGTGAAATTTCATGCGACTTAAGTCAATATAATCATCTGCTTTCAAACAAACAGACATTATGCCTATGATTACTGAGAAATGTAATACCCACATTTTATTCATACCAGGATGCACTTAGATATTCAATGTCATAACTTGAAACATGATCTGTCCAACCCCCACCTCTCCGAGACTGCATTCCTACCACTCTGCCCTTGCCCACTCTGCTTGAGCTACACTGCCTGGCTCCCTGTTCCAGGAACACCCCAAACTGATCCCACCTTCAACCATCTGCATTTGCTTTGCCATCTGCCTAAAATGCTCTTCTGCCAGATGCCTGCTTCCTCCTTCATATTCTTCTGGCCTCTGCTCAACTATTACTTTATCAGGGAGGACTCCTCTGAGCACCTAATATAAAATAGCAATCTCCATTCCCTTCCTGTGTTCTCCACTCCTACCTTGTTTTATCTCCTCCATTGCTCTTATCGCTACCTAACATATTCTATATTTATTTTTACGTGTTTATTTTCTTTCTCCCTACTCGAATGGAAGCTCCATGATGGCAGGGTCTTTATTTTTTGGGTGTTATATTCCCCAAATGAGAACTGTGCCTGACACATATTAGGCATTCAATAAACATTTGTTGAATGAACCAGCAATCCTAAAGATTTTTAAAGATCATCTTAAAGATTTCTTATATCTTTGCATAGCGATTCAAATTGAAAAGATAACAAAGTTGCTATTGTAGGAATTATTATGAAGATCCTCCCTAAAAGATTTCCTTAGAAGTTTATAAGCAAAAATTTAGACTCTCCTTTCTATTGATGATATTTTAAAATTTAAAGCCAGATATAATTTCAGTAATGTAATACATAAATTACATCAACTGAAAAATTCTTTCAAAATACATTCTCAGCAGTTGTCAAGGTGATTTGTTCGTTCCTTTGATCATCATCTAACCATGCCCTTTTTTGTTAGGCTCTAAAAGAATGCTTTTAGATGATAGTGAATTTTGGTTGAATGTCAATGTACCCAGCCCCAATACATGGCATACTGTTCTCCACTGGTGGGATTTTTTTAGGAATGGGCACATGACTGATTTTTTTTTTTTTTTTTACCGGGAGGTCCCGGGGAACAAACCCGGGTCCCTCCATATGTGAGACGGACACCCAACCAGTTGAGCCACATCCGACCCCATGACTGATTTTTGACAATGAGATGAAAGGAAGCTTTTTTGCAAGATGGTTTCTGAGAAAGGTTTTTCTCCCTGATAAGAAAGGTATGACCTGTGAAAGACCTTCTGCCATCACCCTACTCCTAACCTGGTTTTCTACTTTGGACACGATTACATGAAGATATGATGATTGGAACTTGGCAACCATCTTGTGACCAAGAGGATTACATAGCTAACGACTAAGGATGGCAAAGCAGAAAGAGCAGAGAGGCTTCAGTCACTGATGACATTAATGAGCTACTGAAAAAACAATCCTAGGACTAATGACTTCTGCCCTCCTTGTTAGGTAAACAGTAAATGTCCTTATTGTTTAAGCCACAGTTAACTGAAACATCCTAAATGATTTTTGGGGAGAGTGTGGGAGCCTGGGCACTTGTGTATGTGTGTCTGGGTGTGCTCTAGGCAGGAAATTCCATTAAAAAGCTGATTTTGGATCACAACTCACAACTTTATCATTTGGAGACAGAAAGAGAGAGATACTACTAAGTGTTCCAAACTCATAAGATTTGGGAGTCAGAAATGAGGGTGAGTTAAAATAGAGTTAAAGACATGAACACAAGACAAATTGCAACGACAGCACAATCTTTGCTAAAGCTGCCTTTGCCAGCCTTAAAGTAATTTAGAGCATACTAAATGCTGGTAGCTGTTTAGAAATGGTCAAATAATGTGATGACAAAGCTTGGAAACTGTGGACATTTATTAAAAGTTAATAAAACTAAACCTTTTATGAGGGCACATTTTTTTTTCCTATTTAATTTGAGAAGGATGACAAATGAAGTCCAATTTCGAATGCCCCCAATGCCATTTCCAACACACCTGCATTTTAGTTGCTAGCTAGATACAATCAATAAATTATGATATTTCAGAATTCACAATTTCATTGTTATTCTCCCTTTTGAAAAAGAGCAATAGGTTTAGAATCACTTTCCCTGCTTGCCACTTTTCCCATACTCCATTTGGAAGCTCATGGCCTCTTTTTTTTTTTTTTCAAGATGAGCAGGGATACTGCTTTCTTCAGAGCAGACAAACTCCTAGTTAGCACCACATGGTAAAGGAGTCTCTATTATCTTTATCTCAATGGTAAACCCAGCTCTAAAATACTCATAGGATTCTACTTCCTCTGCCTCACCCTTTCCTCAGCATCCTTCCTCCTACCTTAGCGCCCCTGAGAGAATGTCTTCTGAACTTTAGGGATTCAGAGATTCTATTTTTCTGAAGCCATAAGAGAATCAAAGGATTCTATTTCCCCAATGTAACAGAGTTAGGCTCATTTATAATTTCCCTACACATGATTCTTCTACCCATTTTATTTGAACCTATAATTAGCACTATGCCTATTAAATATGTGCCCCAGAGACTTAAACCTTTGGTTTGTTCATATGCCTGTTGAGCCCTGAATCTCAGCAGAGTTGCAGCCAATACCTATTCTCTAGTTCATTCAACTCGTCCACAACAACTAACAAAATAATGATGATGTACAACCCCTGAATTAGTCAGCCAAAGGAGTACTGATGCAAAATACCAGAAATCGGTTGGTTTTCATAAAGGGTGTTTATTTGGGGTAGAAGCTTACATAAAGCATAAATTACTTCCGTCATCAAGATCTGTCACCATATGTTGGAGCAAGATGGCTGCCAACATCTGCCAGGGTTCAGGCTTCCTGGGTTCCTCTCTTCCTGGGGTTCATTTCTCTCTGGACGCAGCTGCTCTGCTTTCTCCACAAGGCCAGTTGTAGACTATCAGGCTAATGGCTCGTCTCTCTTCCCGGGGCCTCTGCTATGTCTAATTGTGCCTTCTCTCTGCTCCTCTGTGTCGTTACTTCCCAGGCTCCAGCATCCAAAACTCCCAACTCTGTCCTTTGCTGTGTCTTTTCTCTGAGAGTTCCCATCCACCAAGGGGCAGGGACTCAACGCCCTACTGTTGTGGCCCAATCAAAGTCCTAATCATAATTTATCAATTAAAAGTGATACCTCTGACAGACCAGTTTACCAACAAAATCCAATAAATATTTTTGAAATTCACAAATAATGCCAAACTGCTACAACCTCCATCCCAAAATACAAGAGTATCTGTAAGTGCAAGTAAAACAGTTCCTCCCATCTGCCCCATGGGGGTTAAGCCCCCTCTCAATCTGAAGCAGAGCAGACACACCATCCCAAAATCCTCAAAGTTGAGGAATGAACAAACATAAGGGGGGAATGCAACCATGGACCAAAGTAGACTTATTATTATTGTAGTAATGGAAGAACTTGTAACATTGATATATAGTGGTTACTAGAGTTTCTGAGGGAAAGGGAAGGGAAAATAAGTGGAACACAGAGCCTTTTTAGGGCATTGGAATTGCTCTGCACGATATTGCAATGACAGATACAGGCCAATAAAAATTTTGTCAAAACCTATAAAATTGTACAGTATAAAGTATAAACCATAATGTAAACTAGAGACCTTAGATAGTAGCAATGCTTCAATATTTGTTTATCAGTTGTAACAAATGTACCACACTAACGTAAGATGTTATTAACAGGGGCAAAAGAGAAGGGGAAGGGGTGGAGTATATGGGAATTCCCTATATTTTTGACATAACTTTTCTGTAATCAAAAACTTATTTTAAAATAAAGTTTATTATATGAAAATGGAGAGAATCAAAGGAGCTCTGGGTGTTGGTGAGCATGGAGAGGGAGGGTATTCCTTAATATTGAGATTATTCCATAGCGTTTTGCAGAAAAACAACAGCTAGGCAAAACTTCTGAATCATGGGCCATTATATTCTCCTTCCTCCTGTAATAGTCACAGCCAAATCTAAGTTCTTTTTCAGTACATAATGGCTTCTCCATTTGCCAACACAATCCCTAGACAACAAATATCTGAATTATCCATTACATGGTAAAGTGCTTTGAAATATATTAATTATTAAAAGCACATTATAAAGCCAAACTGTTGTTTTTTCTTCTACTAGTCCTGCACATGTAAGACTTTAATTCTAATTTTAAAACTTAATCTAGGGGAGTGGGTGTAGCTCAGTGGTTGAATGCCTGCTTCCCATGTATGAGTTCTCTGATTCATATCCTGGTACTTCCTTTAAAAAAAAAAATCTATTCATTGAGTTCCTCTTTTTTTTTTTTTTTTTTTTTTTACCAGGAGGTCCTGGGGATCGAACCCAGGTCCCTCCATATGGCAGATGGACGCCCAACCATTTGAGCCACATCCGCCCCCAATTGAGTTCCTATTATGAATTAAGCACAATGTTAGGCACTAGGGGTACAAAGATAGGTTTCTTACTCTCAACACCTCATAATATAGCAATCAGAGAAATATATTAGGGAAGCAGAGATAGCTCAAGTGGCTGTGGTTGTGGTTGAGTGCCTGCTTCCCATGTACGAGGTCCTGGGTTCAATCTCTGGTACCTCCTAAAAAGAAACAAAGAAACAATAGAAAAAACCAACTCTCTTTGGGGAGCAAATGTAGCACAGTGGTTGAGCGCCTGCTTCCCATATACGAGGTCCTGGGTTCAATCCCTTGTACCACCTAAAAAAAGAAAGAAAGAAATACATTACTCATGCCAGTAGAAAGTGACATGATCAGATGTGCTGGCAGTACAGAAGAGAGTTGGTAAAAGGGAGAGACTGCAAAGAGTGAGATCAATTAGGAAGCCCTATAATATAGTCCAGGTGAGACAAAATGTGAGCCTAAACCAGGGCAGTTAAAAGAGTATTGGAGAAGGGGAAAGAACAAGAGAGGAGACTCCACAGAAACTCCAGAGAACAAGAAAGGACAAAGAACTAAGACCAGTTCTAGTTTCAGAAGTCTAGTAAGATTAGGACTGTCAGGTTGCTAAATTCCCTACCAAAGCATTCTTCTCTACTCAACAACTGGGCTGCTTTAATCTTAGCATACTCAGCCATGGACATCTCTAGAATCAATGATGAAAAAATTGGGAAAGAAAGAAAACAATTCCTGGACAGAGCAAAGTCATAGAATAAGCAAGAAAAGACATGATCAAGATCAGTATAATTCTTCCTCTGAAAAAGGAAAGATGGTAGGAATATGTGAAAATACAGACGTTTGAAGTTGGAGGTGTGTTTCCTCGTTTTCTTTTATAATCGAAGAAGGTGGCTATAAAAACATTTTGTGCTCTCAGGTGAAAAAAATTAAGCCAGTTATACAACAATTCAAGCTTTTATCAGAAAGAGAAGATTTTCTTCGGTGATATACAAGGCCACTTATCCAATTAAAAGTCAGATTTAATCAACAGCCCCGCTACTCTTGTACATATTGGCTTTTTTTTTTTTTTAAGATTTATTATTTATTTATTTATCCCCCCCTTGCTGCTTGTGCTCGCTGTATCCATTTGCTTTGCATTTTTCTGTGTCTGCTTGTCTCTCTTTGTTGTGTCATCTTGCTGCGCCAGCTCGGGCCATCAGCTCACCACGCCGCGTGAGCCGTCAGCTTGCAGGCTGGCTTGCCTTCACCTGGAGGTCCTGGGAATTGAACCCGGGGCCTCCCATATGGTAAACGGGAGCCCAACCAATTGAGCCAGCTGCTTCCCCCATATTGGCTTTTAATATTTATAAATGAGTGTTTTCTTTAAGTAAATATTTATTCACTGGTATCTAAATAAATTATATGAGCTTTTTTTTTTTTTTTTTTAATGTACTGGGGCCAGGGATTGAACCTGGGATGTCATATGTGGGAAGCCAGTGCTCAACCACTAAGCCATATCGACTTTCCTGAGTTGGCTTTTTCATTTGTTTTGCTTTTGTTTTTTTTCAGGAGGCACCAGGAACTGAACCCAGGACTTCCCATGTGGGAGGAGGGAGCTCAAATGCTTGAGCCACATCCGCTCCCTATGAGCACTTTTAACGAAACTATACAAATACTCAGTAACTATCTTGGAAAAGTATTAGCACTAAATACGTTGATTTCTTGGTATTATTTTTATCTCAATGGTGCATATTTATAAAATAAACATACTATTGTATAAACTAGCATTATGAAAGTGGTTAATCCATAAAATGTATAGAAATATATTTATTATTTCTTAAATTTACAAGCTCTCACAATTTAAGCAATAGCACAATACTATCCATCTTACACTTTCCTTCATGTTTGTGCAGTTGTTAACAGTTGTGCTGTAATTACCAATTATCATAAGGGGCATAAAAATGATTAAACCAGTCTAAATCTCATTCCAGAAAGGGTTTATTTGACTTGTCTAAGCCCACAATGAACTAGAGTGAAATAGCCTTCTGATATTAAGAAAAAGATATACATCCAAAGAAAAACTCAATATTCATAAAAAATCTGGTAGAATGTCTTTTAGTTTTATAAGCCTATCTTTTAGGCATTTAAGAAAAGGTCAGACAAACCCAGTTTATATTAGGTCATACACTGCAGAAAAATGACACGATCCTTCTACATTTATTACCATTAGAGATAAAAAAAGGTTAATGGATTTGGAAAATTGCATTTCCACGAGTCTGGCTATTACCTAGTGGCTGGCAATCTACCATCCATTAAAAGGGAAAACTGTTGAGATAAAGAACTTGTATATAAAAGAGAGTGGAAAATTCAAGGAGATTTGTTACTGTATTAGTCTAAGAGAAATAAAGTATTGAAAAGAACAAATCTGCTATCCAACCTGCTCAGGTACAACAAAAGAAATGTTTGTTTAATTAAAAGGAAAAATAAATTCCAGATATAGCACTTAACGATAACCCAGTTCTTGATGCTTCCTCTAATTCGAGCATGGCTGAATCTTCTTGACCTTCTCGTTGGGCAGCTCATCCATCTCTGGTACTTTAAGTCTGAGACATACTCAAAAGTTCTACTCTATGTGTGACACAGGAAATGCCATGGGTCTGTGTTCTGCCCAAAGGTTTCTGTTTTCAGCCTGAAGTCTAACCAAGAAGTGACCCATTAATCTGTAAATTAAAATATCCTTTCCATCACCCACAGCTCACCAAACAGGTGATCATGGCCAAATACACATATTCAAGATCGAAGATACTCATTAAAGAGACATCATTCTCTGGTTAATATGTATATAATTGTTATGGATTGAATCATGTCCCCCCACAATGACATATTCAAGCCCTAACCCCTGGTCCTATGGATTTGAACTCATTTGTAAACAGGAAACAGGATTTTTGAAGATCCTATTACTTAAGGTAAGGTCGAACTGAATCAGGAAGGACCTTAATACAATATGACTGGAGTCCATATAAGCAGAGGAAATTGGAATGCAGTGCGAGACAGATTGGGGGAGAGAAGGCCATGTGATGGAGGCAGAGATGGGAGTTATGTATTGCTGGCAAGCCACCACCAGAACATTGCCAACGCCAGGGAAAGCATGATCTTGCTGACACCTTGATTCTGGACTTCTACCCTTCATAACTGACAATAAATTCCTATTGTTTAAGTCAACCAGTTTGTGGCACTTGGTTATAGCAGCCCCGGCAAACTAAGACAATAATGGTGTGAATTTTGCCAAGTAAACTGACAGAAACAGAACAACACAGAAATCAGATGATAAAAATTTAGCACTTTAAATAAAATTTAATCACATTAGTGGAGAATAAGATTAATGTACAAATAATAATAATGGCCTGAAAATAAGGAAGTTAACATCCACAGCTCAGACACTATTGGGAAAGAACAATGTGGGATTCAGAATGTGATCTGGTCACATCTGGAGAAAGGAAATCCAGACATGACTGAAATTTCCTAGTGAAGAGGCATATGATTTCATATCAGAATCCCACTGGACAGGATTAATAACTGCATTCATATGTTTAACTTACTTGTATCACTAAATGCATTTAATTTTCACTCGATATTGTGTGTTATATTAATCTGATAATTGTTTTATTATTTTCATAAAGTCCAGAATTAAAGAACCTCCTCCAAGTATTGTTATATAAAAAGATATCAGCTGAATATTAGTCAAGATTCCAGTGCTCAAATGGGAAAAGCCAAATGAGCAATATCTATTACAAGTTCATTTTATCTGAGTGTTCTACTAGTTACATTTGTACCAAAGGATCTTAGCAAGAACTCTGATCTTAATTCTATTAATGTACAGCCTCTGAAATCAATAATTCTTTCCAATTAAATCCCTAGGTGCTTAGTTCCAGAATTTCTATTTAGGAAGGATTTACAGGAATCAATCTGATTAGAGGACAGGGAGATTCTAAGGGATATGGTATGAAATTAAGTTTGCAGAGTAAACATATTGGTTTTCTTAGATTATATGTTACAGAATTGATGAAATAGCAATATTTTCTAAAGTTACTTTTATTCACATTTTATATAAGGTCGTGAAAATACAAATTATGATTTTATTTGGAGGTGGCTTTTAACTGGGGATGGGAGGAAGATGGCTACTGGAGTCAACTGCTTGCAGGGGTAATCACTCTCCAAGAATAAAGACCTAACTCTTTAGCAAATTGAAGACCCTCTATGATGTTACCTCAACTTATCTTTCCAATTATATCTTTCACTAATCACTCCTTGCCCCCTACCCTGTAGCCAATTGGGACTGATTGCTAACCATTCTGCCCACCCTCCAATATTTTCCCATCTCTTTGTACCTCTTCATGCCATTCATTTTGTAATTCATTTCGCAATGCTCTTTATCCAGTTTCTACCTATCAAAATTAATGACACACGCTCCCGCCAGATGGTTCCCTCGTCTGTTTCCTCGTTGTTTTGCTCATTGTCTGCTCATTGTCTGTTTGCTTTTTCTTTAGGCAACACCAGGAACTGAACCTGGGACCTCCCATGTAGGAAGCAGGAGCTCAACTGCTTGAGCCACATTTGCTCCCCTATCGATCAAAAGTAAAATCATTCTTCAATATTCAATTCAAATGTCAACTATTTCACTAAACTTCATCGGATTCCTCCAACCCAAACAAACTTTTTTTCTGTCCTCCTACATATTTTGTATTTTATTATTGCACTTATCATATTCTATCAGTACTATAGTATGTTATGTACAGAGCTTGATCTTATCTTCTATAGAATTGGTAAGATTCTTGAGAACAGGGGCTGATTTAATGATCTTTTTAGGAAGAATTTTTAAATTGCTTGTTTTGTTTTGTTTTTTCAATTAAACCATAACCTGGCTTATACAATCATAACTCATCTTTTGAAAAATCTGAGGCATACATCTCTTTAAATGACCACTAAGGAATATCCTTCAGGCCACATGTGAGGTTTTACATTTGGTTTCTCATGCTAACAGCTACCGTCTACAATGTCCAAGTGAAAATGTAAAGAAGGGTTACATTATCAGTATGTCTTCCAACAAATGTTAGTTAAAATGAAAATGTGATTGTTCACTGTTCTCTTGTTATTTGAAATACTCTGAAGTCCCATAGATTTAAAGAGCAAATGATTACTAATCAGGATATTTTTCCAGATGCCACTGATTTGCTAGGTAATCCTAAGCAAGTTACTTATGCTCTGTGTGCCTCCAGTTAACTAATCTGAATACGGATTATCCATTTTCCAAGTTGTTACAGACATTTGTCACAAAGTGATTGTCAAGAATGATGAAGAAGGAGGGAATATGAAACATGAATAGAAAAGGTACTTGATAATAATACTCTGGGCTAAACATTCATAAGTGTTTTAAGGAAAGAACTGAGCTAAATGAGGAAAAGTTTTTGGTCATAGTACAATCCAGTATGATCTGTCACAAGGTTATGAAGGCTACTTTCTTAATACAATAACATTTACGCACAAAATATTTAAAAGTAAAGGAAACAAATATAGACTTTGCAAAATATAAAGCTTGATTGGCAATTATATACACAAAACCAAAATTAATCTAATTCAGTTCATTACTCAGGGTTTTCTACATCATTGAATATAATATTCAGTAGTAAAAAGTAGCCTTTGATCCAGCAATTTTACCTCTGGGAATTTATCTACCAGTACATGTGCTCAAAGACCCATATCCACTCACACATGTTTTTAAAGACAAATGTACAAGGGTGATCACTGCAGCAAAATGCTAGAAACAACCTAAATATCCATTAATAAAGAATCAGCAAAATAAATATTAGGTGCATTCATATAATAAAATAATATATAACTATATAAAATACAAAGTATATGTACTAAAATGGAATGATGACCAGAATAAATTTTTATGAAAAAAGCAAAATTTAAAGCAATGTATAGTGGCTTCCTTTTATAAAAACAAAAGAGAGAGGGAATATATAGACAGAAGAATCTACTATTAACACAAACTATTTCAAGAGGGATACTACGAAGAGGTCACCTCTGAAGTGGGAGACTGCAGAATCTGGGTTTGGAATAAGATTGACCTTTTACATATACCCATCTATAAATATTTGAAGTTATTTTCAAATTCTTGTATAACTTCTTCAATTTTAAAAAAGTTAAATAAAATTATGTTTTAAAAACTGCTAGAATAATGGATATTTAGTTAACCAAGATGTTGAAGACAAAATCAAAATTACATAGTTTTTCACAATAGAACATTGTGTTATTGGATACTCTATTTTATTGTTTGGAAAGCTTGTACAAAGAGTAGCTCAGATTTATATGGTAGCCCTGTAAGTTAGAATGCTAATTATTACCATTTTATGTCTTATAAAATTAAGGCTTAGCAAAATAAATGATTTATTTATCCAGAGTTACTCTGATAGCAACTGAGAGAGGTAGAATATGCCTAATTTCTGATTTTTATACCTATTCCTTAGGAAAATGATTGTCTATCCCACTAGTGCCATCCACAGGGAAGAGAGGAGGCTGATATTTATTGACCATTTGTCATATAACAATAATAGCTAAAATTTAGTATTTATCAGGGACCAGGCAGGCATTGAACAAAATGCACCATGTACATCATAATGTTTAATCCTTAAACTAGCAATGGATACTACTATTTTCACCACTTCATAGGTGTAGAAATTAAGCAAAAGTAGTTTAAGTAGGTTGTCTAAGGTCACATAGCTAGTAAGCAACCAAACTAGACTTAGCACAAAATGTAGAAACACCCCAGCCCTTGCTGTCAAGCTCTGTCTACGCAGCCCTCCCCCATTCAAAGGCATCCTTGAGCCCTGAGGTATGCTTCACAGATTTCCACCTAGAGAAGAGTCCATTCTAGCCATGGAAGCAGATATGAGGCCACTTGGGCCTGGAATTCCAGGCCCTTGAGCATAGCTGAGAAGAGGGAGTGTGGGTTCTATGTGAGCAAGATCCCTGGCCCCGTGTATTCCTCGCTCTGTTGGGAAGGATTTGGTTGAGGAGGTCCGAAGTGGAACTCTGGAGCTCAGGGCCTCTCTACTTGTAACTAAGGATGGTTTGGTGCAACCATATCTAAACTCAAAGGGCAGAACCAAAGTCCAGGACTACTGAAAAATTAAAAGTCAGACAAAAAGCAAAAATATAGTGTTTGCCTAAATTGACTGATGAAAATTTAAGTAACAACATGTTTTCTATAATGCCTTTTTAACTAGTTACTGGCACATCTGTAGTAGTTTCTCATTGTTGTTACCTCTTGACCAAATGGCAAAAATAATGTGCTAAATCAAATTTGATACCAGCTTACTTTGTATTAACTTAGTTCTCACTCTCTGTGGTAAATTTTCCAAAGATGGTCAATATCCCATCCTACATGCTATTCTTATAATGTGATGCTGAATCCGTCAGCATTTATTGGTGGCGTCTTGTCACCTCCCTTGAATCTGGATGAACCTCTGTGACTGTTTCAACCAATGGAAGTGATGTTATGTGACTTTCAAGACTAGGTCATAAAGATGCCATTTCCTTCCACCTTGCTTTACTGGGACTCTTACTCTTGGAATTCAGTCAAGATGCTGTGAAGAAGCCAAGCATCCACATGGAGAAGACTCACATAGAGTTCCAGCCATTAGCCCCAGCAAGCATCAACCACCAGATTTGTGGGTGAGCAAACCCTAAAGGATTCCAGCCCTCAGGCAGGAAATCACCTCCACCCTTCTAGTCACCCCAGCAGATTCTGCATTTCCTCACCAACACTGTCCAAATTGTAGATTAATGAGAAAAATGCATGATTGTTGCTTGAAGTCATCATATTTGGGATGGCATATTATAAAGAAATAGATAACTGAAACTCTATTTATATATCCTTGCAATAAAAGCTAGGTTTATAGGCTATTGGACTCAAGATTTTATGTGTCACTAGGAATAATTAACTACTTAATACACCATAATCTGCCCATATAATAAAATATGAAATGCTATCTTCTCCAAAGCCTGTGGTTAGTAAAATATAAAGTTCCTATTTATTTCTCATGTTATTGTCAATATTCAACACAGCTAATTTAGAAAGAATGTTTTCTCAGTCTCTAGAAATTTTGTTTTCAAGAAGTGCACACAATGTGACATTTTATCTTTTCTTTTTCCATTTATTTTTGTGATAGAGTTTTATTGTTTGCATTTTACTTTCATTACTTTCATAAGTAGTTTCCCTTCCAAGCATGAGTATGTACCTTGTACCATAGTATGATGTTTAGACTGAAAATTATGTTAATAATATTTTTAAAAACAAGGTCAAAAGCATAATAATGTCATTAACATTTTCTAAAAATTACATGATAGTTTTTTAAAAATCTGAAATACTCAAAATACCTAACCCAGAAGAAAGAGTCCAGAAATGGATATATACAAATATATCCATTGACTTTTGACAAAGATACAAAGGAAATTTAATAGGAAAAAGATAACCTTTTCAAAAAATGGTGTTGGAACAATGGGGAAGCCACAGGTTAAAGAAAAAAAAAAAAAAAACACTTTGATCTATACATCACATCTTACACAAAATTTAATTCAAATATATCATAAACATAAATATAAATGTTAAAAATATAAGGTTTTTAGAACACGGAGGAGAAAATCTTTGTGATTGAGTTATGTAAAGGGTTCTTAGATACAACACTAAAAGCACAACCCATAGAAGAAAAAATTGGATAAATTATACTTCATCAAAATTAAAGATATTTGCTCTGCAAGGAACAAACTGAGGGAAAATGTCTTCATTATATATTTGCAAAGAATGTGTAACTCTAGGCTTAACAATAAGAATAAGATAACAATAACAATAAGAAAACAATAACCCAATTTAAAAGTGGTCAAAATATTTGAATAGACAGTTCAGCAAAGAGAAGAATGACAAATAAGCACATGAAAAGAGTTCAACATCACTAGTCATTAGAGAAATGCAAATTAAAACCACAATGAAATGCCTCTACACACCTATTAGAATGACTAAAACAACAGAAAAACTTGACAATAGCAAATGCTGGCAAGGATGCAGAGCAACTAGAACTCTCATTCATTGTTGGAGGAAATGCAAAAATGGTACAGACACTTTGGAAAAAGTTTGTCAATTTCTTATAAAGTTAAACATACACTTAACCATATTACCAGCAATCCCACTACTAAGTATACATCCAAGAAAAATGAAAACTTATGTTTGTACAAAAATGTTTAATAGTAGCTTTATTCATAATTTCCCCAAGCTAGAAACAACCCAAATGTCTTTCATCTGGTAAATGGATACACAAATGGTTGTATACCCATGCAATAGAATACTACACAGCAATAAAAAGAAACAAAACATTGACACACACAACAATTTGGATGGATTTTAAGGGCATTATGCTGAGTAAAATAACCAATTTCAAAAGGTTACATACTGTATGATTTCATATATATGACATTCTGGGAAAGGCAAAGCTATAGGGATGGAGAACAGATCACTGGATCCCAAGGGTTGGTGGTGGGAGAAAAGTTTGACTACAGTGGATAAGCATGAGGGAATATTTCGCAGAGACAGAAATGTTCTGTATCATGATTGTGATGGTGGTTACACAATTCTATGTATTTGTATAAATTCATTAAACTGTTTAAAAAGTTAATTTTACCATATATAAGTTTAAAAACAAATTTTAAAAATCTAATCCATAGATCTTCATTACATCATTGTATGCACGTACTGCCTCTTTCTCCTACCCCTTCACTGTCTATATTAAATTATCCTCTCTTGTAACTTTAAAACTTTGCATCACATGAAAATTCTATACATTTGACAAACATAAAGAATGGAATTAATATTAGAAGAAATTTTAAAACTTGACAATGTAAGCCTAACTTGCTTCCTTCCTTTCTTTTCTTCCTTCCTTCCTTCCTTCCTTCCTTCCTTCCTTCCTTCCTTCCTT
>JAKSZT010053767.1:9476175-9519608 GCA_026826555.1 Tolypeutes matacus | reverse complement strand
CTTCCTTCCTTCCTTCCTTCCTTCCTTCCTTCCTTCCTTCCTTCCTTCCTTCCTTCCTTCCTTCCTTCCTTTCTTTCTTTCTTTTTCCTGGCCTATTTAAGAAAACTCTCCATTAACCCAACTCAAAATAACTCTCAGAATTATTTTCCTCAGGACTATCATGGAAAATAGCAGGAAATAATTGAGGAGTTCCCAGTGGAAGCAAAAGCTAAGTGAGGGCCTTCATCTCTCCTCTCAGGAACTACAATGCAGGAGAAGTGCTGTTTTAGGGAATACAGAAGTGAAAATGGAATTCAAGTTATCTTCATTGATGGATTAGGATAATGAGAATTATTTCAACTCCACTATAAATTCTATAGTTAAATTCAAGATAACCAGAGAAGAACTCCACGAGAATGGTTATAGGTAACTTGGAGTAAGTAGCAAGAATGCTAAGAGGAACTCCCACAAAAGTCCATAATGCCAAATATTTAGAAGAGGAAGACAGTAAATGATAGTGATTGAGAAATAAGACATTATTAAGACCAAGTTTTAAATCCCTGAGTTGCTCTGCTACCTACTAGGTATGATCTTGAGTATGTGGCTGAATTCTCTAAAGTCATGTTTTCTTTATATGGTTAATAGAAATAGCAATATGTTTTTTATATGATTGTTGTGAGAACAGTGCTTACCTCAACACCATTCCTGGCTCATTATAAATATTTCTTTATCATAAGGGAGTACCTAAGTTTCTATGGCAAAGAAGGAACAATAGTTCATTGCTATAAATGAAATGATACCCAGACCTCTCGGAAAAGTATTAGTAATGAAACAAGAGAAAGACACTAAATTTTACTGGCACCAATGATAGAGGATGTCTTATAGCTCCTCAAACTTTTCATAGCCATGGATGTCATGCAAGCTCCCATCAGAAGACATCAGAGAGCTGGTAAGGCCAAAAAGATGTTAACAAAGTATCTTACATTTCTGCTTTAAAAGAGAGGGGGACAGAGAGGGAAAAAGAAAGGGGGAGGGGGAGAGGATATGGTTTGACAGATCCTGTTCTCAAGTTTACTATTTTCTAAGGAAAATAATGTCTACTCAAGAATATTAATTTAACAAAAAGACATCTGATGACGAGCTATAAACTAAACTAAAATAAAAAATGTTTGTCAGTGAATAGACACTTCACTGAATAGACTAGATCCAGATAAACAATTTGACAAATGGAATTATTCAGTATATATAGTTTTTGGAACATTTTTCTTTGGATTATTCTTACAGACAAGGGAGTAGTTTCATTTTACCAAATGCTTAGTAGATTACCCCTTTATATACTAAAGTGAGGGGAGGAATTAACATTTAAGCTCCTGGCTTTGTCAGTTGAATCAGAAAAGCTATTTCATTGAATCCTCACTTGTCAATTAATTGATGAGCTGCTAATTCCCATTAAGAAACTGTAGTTGAAGAGGTTAAGAAACTTGTCTAGGGTGACACTTGTCCAAGAAAGACAAAGGAGGCAGGGGTGGAAAGTGGGGCCAGAAATAACACTAATCAACTCTGCAGTATGTATTACCAAGAATTTTATATACACTCTCTTATTTAAGCTTCACATCATCCCTAAAAACAGGTACAACTCATTGGTGTGCTGGGAAATAACTGGCCCTCCAAGGGAGAAAAATGTGTGCATATCTATACATACACAATTTATTTAATATTTTACTGATATAAAGCATTTATATCATACAACTTATACTAATATGCAAAACTCTTTCAAAATCCATATAGCCAGTTGATTCTAACAGAATGCTTTCATTGATTTTTTTTTGCAGAACTCTTCTATCTATAGCCAACCTAAGGTTGTAATTCAATCACTGTTTAACAATTCTATTATGCTAATCTTTTCAATAAATTTATTGTCATTATATTTAGGGGAAAAAAGTATCTTACATTTCAAGATCTCAATAAATACCTATTTAATTAATAGGTATAATAATACCTATTTAAAGTTTACATCAGTAAACTTTCTGGCAATGGCCATAGGAATCATGTGGGCTTCTTAATGTATAAGATATATGTAACAACCCCGAGAATCGAACCCTGGACCTCCTATATGGTAGACAGGAGCCCAATCACTTGAGCCACATCTGTTTCCCGGATTTATCTTAAGAATGCAAGATGGGTTCACCATACAAAAGCCATCAATACAACACACTGTATTAATAGAATAAGGGACAAAAACCACAGATCATCTCAAAAGATGCAGAAAAAGCACTTGACAAAACATAACACCCTCTATGTTTTGAGGAATCAACAGATTCCTCAAAAAGTTAAACATAATCAATGGGTTTGTGGCTGAAAGGGGTAATTTAGGGATGTAAATGTCAATTGAAAGAAAGCTAGAGAATAATCTAGGGACTGAATAACATAGTGAACCTGGAGGTGGATGAGGATTGTGGTTAAAAGTACAAATACAAGAATGTTTTCCTAAGAGCTAGAACAAATGTATGTCACTATTACAAGGGTAAGAATTTGGTGATGAAAAAAAAATATGGTGATGTATGGGAAAATATAATTAATTTTTGTACTATAGTTAATAGTAATATTGTAATAGTCTTGCATCAAAGTTAAGGGTCAATAATAGGGGGTATGGGATTATTTTGGACTAAGAAAAACATTCAAAAATTGACTGAAGTGTACTATTTTCATTCTCTGGACTGCCACCACCAGAGAAAATCTCTTTTGTCCATAAGTCCTAATAAATAAAGTTCATGACTGATACCGGAAAAAAAAAAAAAAAAAAAGATATATGTAACAACCTTTTTTGAAACTCAGTTGCAAAACTGCTATTTCTTAGCCTCTTCTTTTACAAAGTTAGAAAATGAATTAAGAATAAATACGGATGTGGCTCAAGTGATTGGGCTCCCATCTACCATATAGGAGGTCCAGGGTTGGGTTCCCAGGGCCTCCTGGTGAAAGGCAAGCTGGTCCACACAAGTGCTGGCCTGCACAGGAGAGCTGGCCCATGAAAGAGTGCTGGCCTATGCAGAGAGCTGGCACAACAAGATGACGTGACAGAAAAAGACACAGAGGAGAGACAATAAGAGATGCAGCAGACCAGGGAGCTGAGTTGGCTCAAGAGATTGAGCGCCTCTCTCCTACTCAAGAAGGTCCCAGGATTGGTTCCCGGTACTGCCTGGGAAGAGGACATGCAGACACAGATAGCAGACAGAGAGCACAGAACAACGAAGCGAGGTGGGGGGTGGGGGGAAGATAAATAAAATAAATCTTAAAAAAAAAAAGAATAAATGCAAGCTGAAATTCAGGAGATCCATCTTTCTAGTTTGGTAATTCATTTGACTTACTTATTTGGAAATGTAGACAAAATTTCTGTGTGTTATTCTGTATATTTAAAAAAGCTACTCCTTTTCGTAGAAGAGGGAAAAAATTAAGATATTTAGTATCTTAGAAGTCTGAGAAGACAGATATGATTCACTTTTCTCTCTCTTCCCTGACATGATAGGATGAAGTTGAAGGTCATTTATCCTTGACCTTTTCATTTGGGGAAATCTAGATTTTAACTACATTATGTGAGGTACTAGACTATGTTAGATATTTCATGCTATACCAACATTTTCTAAAAGCTTAAAATCTTTGTCCAAATGATCAAATTGTAAAACTAATATATATATAGTTTCTGATATGTAATTTTAATTATACATTAAATATTCAAAAAACAGAAATACATCTAATAGAATTCAAATAGTGACTTTTTAAGTACATGCAAACTTAGGTATTATTTAGGCTTATGATTACAGGAATGATCAAAACAAAAAACTAAGAAATAACTATTTTGTCTAAATAATGTGGAAAGTACCCTATAAGGAATTCAAATTTCAAATAGATTAATGCTTTTCTTCATTAGAAATACCTACATCTGTTCATCAACAAGGTTTTGTCCTTATATTTTTGATCTTCAGGGCATGAAACATTACTTTATGTTGTATAAATATTTGTTGAATAAATGAATCTCAACACAGAATATTTTTGATGAAATTAATAATTAAGAATACTAATTTACCAGTCAATTTTATACTCAACCAAAAGCCTTTTTAAAATATTTTTATTTCTAGATTTCCATTATATAATTGAAATTATGACCAATGAATTTATCTATTGCCAAAATCCATGCAATGTCCTTAATTAAAATCTTTGATTCCTTTGGCTTTCTCTTCCGCCTTCTGTCAATTACGCTTTTCCTTCCAACCACCAATCAGAAAAAGGAAGACTATTCAGAGATGTCCACCTCAATACACAAATGATTTGATGAATTTAAGAGCAAAGAAAACCAGAAGACAATGACACAGTTAAAATACAATGTCTGGGGCCTAAAATATTTTACCACTTAGCAGGGCTACACTGTTAAAGCCCTTCTGTTTTTCTATTTCTCATTTTCTTAAAATCACTTGCAGACAAATGGTGATTCTGCAGCCAGAGATTTGTCAGTACTTTTGTTCCACCTGACTGGATGAATCAGGTAGATAGGAATCCCAGTAACCTTTTCCTACATCTTATGCAAATTAATGCACCAATCACTGTAAGACTGCTTTTATAAGGTCATATAAATGAAAGCCTGAAGAGAGGACACCAGTCACTAAATTGAAAGTTGCAACAATATGTTTTTCACACAGCTTTGAACTACCATGTCCTCTAAGTACAGTACTTTGCAACATAATGACCTTGCATGCATTTTTTTCCTGGTAGCTATTTTCATACATCCTATTTCACAGATCAATAGAAATATTCTAAATATAGAATGAAAGTTCATGGAGGTTTTTATGAATGCATATATTCTATTTCAATTAACATTTTATCTCCTCAATGTTTATATATAAAAGTATATATGTGTACACATATATAAACATATGTGCATGCATTAGTCAAACAGATATAAAATATTTTTTGCATAGGATGTGATTTCTCATATTACAAATCACAATAATTTCACTGCCATTCTTAAGTGTATAGCTAAACATCACAAATACAGATTTAATGATACCTGTTACCACAGTTCTTCAGAGGTAAAATACTTCCAAGTGCTACTCAAAATACATTGTCATCAAATTAGTGCCCTGGATCCTGTAGGAGTTAAAACCCTAACAATTTCTTTGGGACACATTGCCCAAAAAAAAAGTACATATTTTGTCATTGCATAAAAAATAATGCACATAAACAAAGGTTGTCCCTAAAATAACACTTCCTACACATATTAAAATTCAAATTGTGGCAAAGACCTTGCTAGGTGTCAACCAAATTTTACTGCAAGGTTTTCAAAAAATTCCAGAGCCCCTGGTGTTCTTCTCAATATCCACACTGCCTGGAGAAAGACCATTCTGTTGGGCGTTATCTTCATGCTTAGATAGTCTCTTTCCATCAATTACTTTTACCTAATTATAAACAGGAAGTCCATTCTCTTTGGTAAAGTGGTTCCCCACTTGTAACCAGTGGATCATATTCTCACACCCATACACTACCCTGAAACAGGACAAGCTGACATTTGCTTGCCTTAATATTGCGATAACAAAAGTGCTAATGCTGTATGTAGTTCCTGGCAACAGCAGTGAAAAAAAAAAAAAAACCTTCTAGATACCAAATTACAGATCACAACCAGATGGAATACTCCCTTGTTTAATATTACCATACAAACAGAAAACAGTACTTATTCAAACAGTCAAAGAAATGTGCATTTCCTCCCTTGCAGTATTCAGGGAAACTGGGTCTCTAAATGTGGGGAGAAAAGGCACACGTTTTCTAGTACAGCATGTCTAATACAGGGCTGCCAATTGTTGGGTATAGCTCTGCCTAAAAGTTGGGAACTGTTAAGTAATCTCTAGATGAAGTTCCTTTTCTCCTATGGGTGGGAAGGGAATGCTTCCAGCAATCCCTCTCAAGATCCTCAGGGGTCTGGGCCGCATTTCCCCCTCAGAGGGCACCATGAATTTCTTCTAACCGTAGCTCTGCAGTGGGTCATGTGACGGCTGGGTGTGTGCCTCCCTGAGCGGTGGGGGCATGAGCCTGCGAGGTCTGTATGTGTGTGTATGCAGAAGTTACATACTAGTTTTGGAAGACGTGCTTTTCTAGGGTTGTGTGTGGCTGTATGGGTGTGTTTCTCTGTGGGTGAAGGGAGAGTGTGAAGAAGAGATTGAGAGCATGGTCCTGGGCCAGGCGATGTAGCCAAGTGTGCCAGTGTCGGTCTCACTCCTTGGTCAGCCTCTGTATTAGGCGCGAGGTTCCCGTCTTTAGGGGAGGCGATGACAATGGAGTGAGGGCACCTTTACCCGCACTTTGTGCACCCACCTGACGAATACGCGGCGGGTTCGGCAGGGTGGAGGCCCCGCCTTCCGGAGCCGGGGAGGTGGGAGAAGCCATCTTCCTGCTGCTTCGGGTTTCTTCCTCCTGTCACACCCGTGTCTCCCGCGTCTTCCGTGTCTCCCGCGTCTCGGCAGCGCCGGGCCTGCGGCCGCGTCCCCAAATCCGCCCAGAGGCTTCGAAGCCGCAGCGCCCCGCGGACCCGCCCGCGTCCTCCGAGTGGAAGGGTGGCTGCACCCCACTTTGCTCGCCCGGGGGGAGTCCTGGGCGGATCTCCTAGCCCCTTCCCGCACCCACCTACCTCCCGGCCGGGAGACTCGGGGCCATGGCGCGCCGGGGTCAGGGTGCGACCTTGGCAGTGAGACTGGGCGGGCGGCGGCCGCGCTCGGCTGCCTCTTCCCTGCGCCGCGCTCAGCGCGTGTGACTGAATGTGCCAGTGGCGGGGCTTATTCTAGCGGTGCCGGGAGAAAGGAGGCTGCTTTCCTCGCCGCTGCAGCTTGCGCCAGGAGAGCGATGAGCTCATGGACAGCTCCCAGAAATATGTCTATATGCACCACTGGCTGCCGGAGTTAGGAAGGTGGGTGGGGATAAGAAGGCTTCTCCGCGGGCCCTCCCGCATCACTGGCAGACGTTCCCTCGGGGGCCCCCCGGCCGTTGGGGCACGTCCAGTTCTTCTCTACCCATCTCCACATTCGCTCTCAGCTGTTTCCAGTCAAACCATACACACATTTCCTATTCACTCATTCTCCCCTTCGCATTGGGATAGCACCTACTCACCTCTAGCCTCAATGCGCGCACATTCTTTGTTCTGCCAACCACGCCCTGTTTATAAGGAGGAATTGATTTATGGAGCGAACGTGATGTGAAATGTCACTGCGACTTCAACCCATGTCGGGCGTGAGGCTGTCAAGGAAGTGCCTTAAACAGTGTATCTTTTACAAAGCTTTGGGAGTTTCCCATTTCCCCAAGATCCAGCTTCTCCCTTCCCACTCATCCTCACTATCAGAAAACATTATAAGAAAGCATCCTCCGTTAGGGATGAGGAGGTAGTGTTGTCTCCACCCTCACCAAGCCTAAGAGCACCTCTTCTGCAGTCCTGTGAAGAACTTAGAAAGCAGAAGCAGGTATGCATCCTCTGCCTGTGCAAGGGCTTGTGGCAGGAGTCCTGGGTCGGAGGGAAATGGAGCAACCATTGACTGAGTACCAGTCACCTACCAAGACTTGATAATTATCTCCCTTCTTTGGCTCAGCTGGCCTCAAGGAGATGGGTATTTTTATGGCTTTCTATAAATAAGAAGATGGCTCTTAAGAGATTAACTGTTCCCTCTTTTATGCATCATCAATTTTTCTTTTCTTATGGCTCTCCATTCTAACATACTTCCACTTTAAAATTTTTTTTAACTTCCTTTTTTCTCTTTATCCCAAACCCTAATAGCTAGCGTTTCATTTCTCTACACCTCTTTTCAGCAAGATCCTCTAAAAAGTTTCAGTATCTCTAATTTCTCTCTTTACATTCTGGATTGAATCCACTCCATACAGGCTTTCCTACACACCCATCACCAAATTTTCTTCTTACAAGGATCCCAGTGACAGTGACCCCCCAGATTACTAAATCTAATGATTAATTCTCAGTTCTCATTTGGCTTGAATGCCAATCATTATTTGGGGGTGGGGGGGTGGGAATCACCCTTCTTCTTGAAAATGACTCCATTTTGCTTCTGGGGCACCATTCATATGTCAACTTGGCAAGGTTATAGTATCCAGCTGTTTGGTCAAGCACTATGCTGCTTGTTACCATGAGGGTTTTCATAGATGGGAGTTGCATATAAAATCAGTTGATTGTAGCTATAATCAGCAATGGAGATTGCCCTCCTCAGCAATGTGGGTGATTTCATCCAATTAGCTTCTTAAAAGCCAGAAGTGAGGGTTTCAGAGGTCAAAAGAAGATTTTCTGCCTCAATTTCAATATTGGCTCTGCCAGAATTTCCAGCCAGTCAGCTTTCCCTGGGAATTTAGTTAAGGACTCCAACATCACCAATATAGGAGTTTCCAGCTTGCAGTCTGCCACTATGGAGTTGGGACTTGACAGTCCCCATACTTGTGTGAACCACTTCCTTTAAAGAGATAAATAAATCCTGTAGATTCTGTTTCTCTGGAGAACCCTGACTAATGCATCTCTCAATTATCTTCTTATCTCACAGGTTGCTTCTTCTCAGTCTCCTGTGCTGGTTCTTCCTCATTTTCCAAACCTCTACATTTTAGAATGCAAAAAAGCCATTTTGGAATGGCTTTAAATAGAATCTATATAACAATAACTCTCAAATGTATATCCCCATCCACTTAAGTTCAGGCTCCTGTTGCCAACTGCCTCCACCTCCACCTGGAAACCTAACAGGAATCTTGAACATACAAAGTCCAAAACTGAATTCTTTATAATCTACCCCTGCCAAACCAGCTATTCTGATATAGCTTGCCCTCTATTGCAGTAGCTCAAGACAATCGTTGAAGATATTCTTAATTCTGTGCTTGCTCTTATGCCTCACATTTAATCCATCAGTAAATCCTGTTAGCTTTACCTACCAACTATTTCTCACTTTTTGCTACTCTTCTTTTAGTCCAAGCAAGCACAATCTTTGACTTGCATGAGAGCCAATCTGCTTTCTTCCTACCTTTCTCCCCACATTTGGCTTGCAACAGAGTAGCCAGTGAGTGCTCAAAGCTATCCTATGTCTTTCTATTTCACTCAGAGTAAGAATCAAGGTCTTTAAATGGTCTTCAAAGGCCTAGGTAATCCATTCTCCACTCCTGGCCACCCACCATTCTGGTCTTATTTCCAGACATCCCTGAGCTCACTTCATATGGCCATATTGGCCTTGTTTCTGTTGCTTGCACATGCAGGCCTACTCTGATATCAGTTCCTTTGCACTTGCAAGTCCCTCATGCTGGAATATTTCTCCCCCAGATATTTGCACAGCTCATTCTATTCTCTCAGGTCTTTGCACCAATATCACCTTATCAGTGAATCCCTCCTCAAACACCCTATAAAATAATACTATCCCCAGGGAGACATTACTACTGACCCCACAGAAATAAAAAGGATCATAAGAAGATACTGTAAATAAATGTATGCAAACAAATTAGACAACCTAGATGAAATGGATAAGTCCTAGAAACACACAAACAACCTACACTGACTCTGGGAGAAATAGATCTCAACAATTACAAGCAAAGAGCTTGAATCAGTAATCAAAATCTCCCAACAAAGAAAAGCCTATGACCAGATGATTTCACAAGTGTATTCTACCAAACATTCTAAGAAAAGTTAGTACCGATCCAGCTCAAACTCCTGTAAGAAATTGAAGAAGAGGGAATAGTACCTAACTCGTTCAAGGAGGCCAACATCACCCTAATACCAAAGCTAAATAAAGGCCCTACAAGAAAAAAAATTACAGACCAATTTCTCTTATAAATATAGATGCAAAAATCCTCAACAAAACACTTGCAAATTAAACCCAACAGCACATTAAAAGAATTATACACCATGAACAAGTGGGATTTATCCCTGGTATGCAAGGGTGGTTCAACATAAGAAAATCAATTTATGAAATATACCACATTAACAAAATGAAGGTGAAAAAAACCATACAATCATCTCAATTGATGCAGAAAAAGCATTTAACAAAATCTTGTATCCTTTCTTGATAAAAACACTTATAATAATAGGAAAAGAAGAAATTTCCTCAACATAATAAAAAACATATATGGAAAAAAAACAGTGCTAACATCATACTCAATGGTAAAGGACTGAAAGCTTTCCCTCTAAGATCAGGAACAAGATAAGGATGCCCACTGTCACCACTGTTGTTCAACATTGTAGTGGAAGTTCTAGCCAGAGAAACTGGGCAAGAAAAAGAAAGAAAAGGCATCCAAATTTGAAAGAAAGAAGCAAAACTTTCACTATTTACAGACAACATGATCTCATATATAGAAAGTACTGAAAAATCTATAACAAAGCTCCTAGAGCTAATAAATGAATTCAGCAAAGTGGTGGGGTACAAGGTCAACACACAAAAATCAGTAGCCTTTTTTTTTTTTTTTTTTTTTAAAGATTTTATTTATTTATTCATTTATCCCCCCCTTGCTGCTTGTGCTCGCTGGGTCAGCTAACCACACCGTGCAGGCGGGCTTGCCTTTACCAGGAGGCCCCGGGAACCGAACCCAGGGCCTCCCATATGGTAAATGGGAGCCCTACTGATTGGGCCACAGCCGCTTCCCTTTTTTTTTTTTTTTAAGAATTATTTTTTCATTTTAATTGATTGGTATACACTTCTATGAGTCCCCCCTCCACCCGCTTGCTATCTGTGTCCATTTGCTGGGTGATCTTCTGTGTCTGTTTCTTGCCTTCTCTTCTCATTTTTCTCCACTAGGTTTCACCAGGATTCAATCCTAGGGACCTCCGATGTGGGAGAGAGGCATCTTGTTACTCATGTCACCTCAGTTCCTGGTTTCTGGCACATCTCGCCTTGACTCTTCCCTGCATCTCACTTTTGTTGCATTATCATCTTGCTGCATGGCTCACTATGCATCTGTGCAGGCCTGGCTCGCTACGCAGAACCGGCTTGCCTGCTTGCCCTTTTTACCAGGAGGTTCCGGGGATCAAACCCAGATCCTCCCATATGGTAGACAGATGACCGACTAATTGAGGCACATCCGCTTCCCAGTAACATTTCTATATATTAGCAATGAGCAATCTGAGGAAGAAGTCAAGGGGAAAAATTCCATTTACAATACTAAAAGAAACAAATATGTAGGACTAAGTTTAATGGAAGATTTAAAGGACTTATACAAGGAAAACTACAACGCTTAGCTAAAAGAAATAAAAAATGATCTAAATAAATGAGGAAATTCCATGCACATGGATTGGAAAACTAAATACTGTTAAGATATCAATTCTACCCAAAATGATTTACATATTCAACACAATCCCAATCAAAAGTCTAACAACCTTCTCTTCAGAAATGGAAAAGCCAATCATCAAATTTATTTGGAAGGGTAAGGGACCCGGAATAGCCAAAAACATCTTGAAAAAGAACAAAGTTGGAAGATTCACACTTCCTGACTTTAAAACTTACTACAATGCTACTGTGGCCAAAACAGCATGGTGGTGCAAGGATAGATATAAAGACCAATGGAATCAAATTGAGAGTTCAGAAATAAGCCCTATCTCTATGGCCAATTGATTTAAAATATATATATATATATATATATTTTTTTTTTTAACAAATCAATTTTATTGATACCTATAACTATATATTTTTATTTGAGGAGTTGTGAGCTTACAAAATAGTCATGCATAATGTGCAGAATTCCCATACATCACCTTTCCACTAACACCTTGCATTGTTATGGAACATTAGTTACAGATTATGAAAGAACATCACCAACTATTACCATTAATTTTGGTCCATAGCTTACATTTGTTATGTTTTTTCCATATGTCCTTATTATTTTCCATATGTATTAGTTTTGTACATCTGTTATAGTTCATGAGAGAACACTCTCATATTTGTACTGTTAACCACAGTCCATCTTCCACCACATGGGTCACTCTGTTATATAGTCCCATGTCTTGTACACTCAGTGGCCCTCAGTTTTATCAGAGTTGTGCAGTCATCACCTCAGTAACTTTTTGAATGTTTTCCTTAGCTGAAAAAAAAAAAAAAATCCCATATCCCCTATTATTGACTCTTAGCATTGACATAGTACCTTCTTTTTCTTTTTTTTTTTATTTTTATTTTTTTACCAGGAGGTCCCGGGGATCAAACCCAGTTCCCTCCATATGGGAGATGGACGCCCAACCAGTTGAGCCATATCCGCCCCCAACATAGTACCTTCTTTGACAATGATGCAAGAATATTACAATATTGTTGTTAACTATGGTCATGACCAATTGATTTTTGACAAGGCTGCCAATCCACTCAATTGAGAAAGAATAATCTTTTCAACAAATAGTACTGAGAGAACTGAATATCCATATGTAAAAGAAAGAAGGAGTTCCCATCTCACATCGTATACAAAAATGAACTCAAAATGAATCAAAGACGTAAATATAAGAACTGGGACTATAAAATTCCTAGAAGAAAATGTAAGGAAGCATCTTCAGGATCTTGTTTAAGGGATGGCTTCTTAGACTTTACACCCAAAGCACAAGCAACAAAAGCAAAGATAGTTAAAGGAGGTTACATCAAAGTTTAAAACTTTTGTGCAACAAGGACTTTATCATGAAAGTGAAAAGGCAAACTACTCATATCTGATATGGGTTTAATATCTAGACTATATAGCAAAATCCTACAACTCCACAATAACAAGACAACCTATTTTAAAAATGAGCGAAAGATTTGAATAGACATTTCTCCAAAGAGGACATAGAAATGGCCAAAAAGCACATGAAAAGATGTTCAACATTATTAACTTCTAGAGAAATGCAAATAAAAACCATAATGAGATACCATTTCACACCCACTAGAAAGGCTGCTATTAAAAATATAGGAAATTACAAGTATTGGAGAAGATGTAGAGAAATAGGAATATTCATTTCTTGTTGATGGGAATGTAAAATGGTATAGCCACTGTGGAAGGCATTTTGGTGGTTCCTCAGAAAGTTAGGTATAGAATAACTCTATGACTTGGCAATCCCACCTGTAGCTATATACCCAAAAGATGTGATTAACAGAACAAATATAAGAATCTTCTCTCATGAACTATAACAAATACATAATAAAAAGACAGGATATTAATAATTGGGTGGGTTGGGGATAAAATGCACACCAAATGTAAGATATGGGCTATAGGTAATGGTAATATTTTGATGATGCTCTTTTGTAGTTTGTAACAAATATTTCACAGCAATGCAAGGTGTTGGTCGTGCAGAGATGTATGGAGCCCTGAATGATGACATGCATGTTTGTTTTGTAAGTTCACAACTTTCACTATACACTTATTGTTTATGTATGTTCATGTATGAATGATATACTTCAATAAAAATTGTTTTTAAATTTAAAAAATGAAGATTTGAAATCAAGGACTTGAAAAAATATTTGCACACCAATGTTCATGGTGGTATTATTCACAGTGGCCAAAGGTGAAAGCAACCCAAATGTCCATCAACAGATATATGGATAAATAAAACATGGTATTTACAGACAATTGAATGTTGTTCGGCTACAAAAAGGAATGAAGTTCTGATACATGCAACAACATGGATGAACCTTGAAGACATGTTGTGTGAAATAAGCCAGACACTATGATCTCATTGATATGAGACAATTAGAACAAGCAAACTTATAGTAAGAATCTAGAATATAGGTTACCAGGGACAGGGTGGGGGTAGGGAATGGGGAATTAATGCTTAAGTTGAAGAGTTTCTACTTAGGTTGTTTGTAAAGTTTTGGTAATGGATGGTGGTGATGGTAGCACAACATTGTGAATACAATTAAAAGCACTGAATTATGTATGTGAATGTGGTTAAAATGAGAAATTTTAGGTTGTGTATATAATACTAGAATAAACATTAAGCAAACAAACAAACATAAGACTGTACTACACAAACAGTGAACCCTATTGCAAACAATGGACTGTAGTTTAATAGTACAATTGGCTGGCCCGCGCAGGAGTGCTGGCCCGCATGGAGAGCTGGCACAGCAAGATGACGCAACACAAAGAGACACAGAAGAAAGACAATAAGAGACACAGCAGACCAGGGAGGTGAGGTGGTGCAAGAGATTGAGTGCATCTCTCCGGTCCGAAAGTCCTAGGATCGGTTCCTGGTGCCACCTAAAGAGAAGCCAAGCAAACACAGAATAACACACAGAGAGCAGATGACGAGCACAAAACAAATGGGGGGTGGGGGGAAATAAATAAATAAATAAATCTTTTAAAAAATAGTACAATTGCATGACATGGTAACAGATGTTCCACCTTAATGCAAGATGTTAATAATAGGATGGTGTATGGGAATTCTGTATTTTATGCATGATTTTTCTCTAAGCCCACAATTTCTCTATTTAAAATTAATAGTAATTTCATGCCTGCCCACTCTATTCTTCTTCCTTTGCTTTCTTTTCCTTCAGTACACTTAACACCATCTGATGGAATTTAAATTTACTTGTCTTTTTTTAATTGACTCTCTGAAAGGCAAATTCTGCGGGGGCAGTGGATTGATTTTGTTCACTGATGTGCTAGACCCTCCAACATTTTGGACAGTGCCTGAAACATAGATGCTTGATAAATATTTATTGAATGAATTAAGAATCTTTGCGCAGGAAGCAGCTGTGGCTCAATTGGTTGGGCTCCCATTTACCATATCGGAAGTCCCAGGTTTGACTCCCGGTGCTTCCTGGTGAAGGCAAGCCGGCCTGCACTGTACAGTGAGTTGACTCAGCAAGATGACCCAACAAAGGGAGACAAGCAAACACAGAAAAATGCATAGCAAATGGACACAGCAAGCACAAGAAGCAAGAGGGGGATAGATAAATAAATAAAAATAAATCTTAAAAAAAAAAAAAAGAATCTTTGCAGGAAGCCAATATGGCTCAGTGGTTGAGCACTGGCTTCCCACATACCAGGACCTGGGTTCAATCCTTTCAGGGGGATCTTATATGGCTTAATGGTTGAGCTCCAGCCTCCCGCATCTGAGGTCCTGGGTACCTCAAAAAAAAAAAAAAAAAGATTCTTTGCCAAGGTCACTTATTTAGAATGTTGGGGAACTATACTACAGTTTCTCAAATGTGTGGACAAGAATTATATTTATGTTTATATATGAAAAGCTCTCTATGTTGCTAGATCATACAAATTTCCTTTTCTCTGCAAGCATTCCCCCAAGCCATGGGGTTGATAAAGAACCATCCAATATGACAATCTCTATGGTGGCAGTTAGCATAGTAGTTAGGATGGTAAGCTGGAGTCAATTATTAGCTGTGTGATGATAGTTTCTAAATTTCAGTTTCCTTATTTGTGAAAAGAAAATAATAATATCATTTCCTTTATAGGATCACTGTGACTATTAAATGAAATATGTGCAGAAGCATAGACACACAATATAAATATTCAATAATGTAGCTATTGTCATTATTTCCATTTATTTATGTAATGAGTTCCACCAAAATTTGGATGCTGAGGATGAAGGTGATTGAAGAAGAAACCCTTTATTTCATATCAGATTTCATATCAGAGAATCAAGGTAAACCGAGTGAGCTGTAGCTTCCTGTTGTCCTACATTGAAAACCAAAAATCAGAGTCTTTGGTCTCTTGTGGCTTGGTTATACTTAACTCAAATTTACAAAAATTCAGCATATCAATAAATAGAATTAAAGTTTTAAATAGACAGATAGGAAAATATAAATAGATAATTAGAGGTAGATAAAGAAATTGATAGATATGGATAGCAGAGTTATACAACATTTTAAGTAAGAGGTATTTCCATTATTACATTCATAATATTCATAATTACTGATGCCACTGTCACTTGCACCAATAGTGAAGAGTGCTCCAGGAAAGGCATCCCATGGCTTTCCCAGGAAACTATGCAAATGGAGAGTACTCTAGTGTCTCTATCTATTCTCACTCCTTAGTTGATCTCACCCATAACTTTAAGTATCTCCTATATGCTGACAACTCCCTACACAGATATATCTGGCCCGCCATGCTGTATTAGTCAGGGTTCTACAGATAAACCGAGTCTACAGGAGGCAAATATATATGTAAATGTTAAGAGATTTATTATAGGAACAGGCTCATGTAACTGTGGGGATTGACAAGTCTGAATTCCATAGGTCAGGCCACAAGTTGGAAATTTGGTGAAGATGACATTGAATTCCCAGCAAAAGTGGACTGGCTGAAAGAGAGTTGGGAATTTTTTTTGCTGAAATCCTCAGATCTCACTTTAAAACTTCCAATTGATTGGATGAAAAGATTCCTCTCATTGCTGAAGACAATTTCCTTTGTTGATTGTAGATGCAATCAACTGACTAATGATTTAAATCCATCTACGAAATACCCTCACAGTAATAATCAGGCCAGGGCTTCCTTGACACCATAACCCAACCAAACTGACAAATAAAATTAACCATCACATATGCCAACTGACTACTCTCCATCTCTACTTAAATATTTACTAGATATCTTAGACTGAACATGCACTATTCCTCTGGCTGCCTTTCTCTCTCCAATAAATAACAACTCTAATCTTCCCCATGGTCAGACCTAAAACCCTGGAGTCATACTTGACTACTCTCTCTCCCACACATCACATTCAGGCTGTTAGGAAATCCCTTGTCCCTACCTTCAAATAAATCCAGAACCTAATTACTTCCCAATACCTTTTCTCTACTACAAAAATCGAAGCCATTAATCTCCTCTCACTTGGTTTATTGTAACAGTCTATTAACATATCTATTGTTAACAGAGCATCCAGAGTTATCTCTAAAATATATGCTCAACCATGTCACATCTGCTGTTAAAATCCTCCAATGGTCTTCATTTCACAAAGAATAAAATCCAAAATACCAATAGCATCTGCCTTCCCTGCACCTTGGCCAACCTGTTACCTTTCTGACCTCATCTCTTACCACTCTCTTTCAAACTCATAGGGTCAGAGGAAGGATTAAAAATTTCATACATATAAAATGCTTCAAACACAATCGGGCACATAATAAGTGATCAGATGTGTTAGCTGGCTAACTCCTTCTAAGTATTAGTTAGCTGGCTCCAATGGTCTAAGTAAAGGCATTATTCAGTCCCTAAAATAAAAGATATTTAAAATACAATACATCTCTTTTTTCTTTTCCCTCTCATCTGCCCATTCATACACACAAATACAAAAAACCTTCTCAACTCTTTTGCATTCTTAATCTGGGTGAAGAGTCTCACCATCAACCAAGTCATTCCAGCTAGAAACTTTAGTGTCATTCTAGATTTCTCTATATGTTCCCTTCTCTCACTCTCCATAATTCCTCACCAAACCCTATGAATTCTAATAGGGGCACTTACTTTTGTCCATATTCAGGGCTTTAGTTTAGACCCTCAGCTATTCTTTTCTTTTTATTTTTAAATTTTATTTATACCCCCCCGTGCTGCTTGTGCTTGCTGTGTCCATTTGCTGTGAGTTTTTCTCTGTCTGCTTGTCTCCCTTTGTTATATCATCTTGCCACGCGGGCCCTCAGCTCAGCTTGGTTTCACCAGCAGGCCCCAGGAATCGAACCCAGGACCTCCCAGATGGTAAACGTGAGCCCAACCACATCCGCATCCTCTCAGCTACTCTTAATCTATTGTTGTATTTTCTTAATAATGGCCCTGAAGATCTTTTCCTATCCTGAAACATCCTGCATCATTCAACTAGAATATCTTCAAAAAAAAAATCGGATTTTCCTGTTTAAAAACCATTGACGACTCTCTGTTTCTCTTAGGACAAAATCTACACCCCTTTGCTTTGAATTAAGTGCCATTCTTTTTCTTTTTTTTTTCCCCACACATTTATGCTTGCTTGCTTCCTTGCTTGCTTGCTTGCTTGCTTGCTTGCTTTTTCTTTTTTTTAAGATAATTAGATTACATAAAATTTACACAAAAAATATAGGGATTCCCATATGTCCCACTCCCAACACCTCCCAGACCTTCCCACATAATCATCCTTCATTAGTGTGGCACATTCATTGCAGTTGATAAATGCATCCTGGGGCTTTGCCATTCAGCATGGACCATAGTTCACATTGTAGTCTACACTCTCTTCCACTCAGTTCTGCATGTTATATGATGATATAAAATGGCCTATATCTGTCATTGCAAAGTCACTCAGGGCAATTCCCAAGTCCCGAAAAAGCCCCCACATTACAACTATTTTTCCCTCTCCCTGCTCCCAGAGGCTCCAGTGGCCACTGGCTCCACATCAATGTTGTAATTTCTTCCATTGCTAAAATCACAATAGGTCTATAGTAGAATACCAGTAAGTTCACTCTAGTCCATAGCTCTTCCCCCCATCCCAAGGATTCTGGAATGGTGACGTCCACTCCACCTCCAACTGAAAGGGGTAAGCGCCCTTCTTAAAACTGATATACTTTTTGCAACAGGAAAGTTATTCCTAAGAATGACATTTTTTTAAAAAATAACAATTTATTGAAGTATATCATTCATATATGAACATACATAAACTGTAAGTGTTCAGTAAACATCATGAACTTACAAAACAAACATGCATAACATCATACAGGGCTCCCATACAACCCCCACACACACCCAAACACCCTGCATTGTTGTGAAACACTTGCTAACAAATCATGAAAGAGCATCATCAAAGTATTGCCACTAACTATACTCTGTATCTTCTTGACCTATACATTTTTTTAAAGGATTTATTTACTCATTTATTTACTTTTATCCATTTTTACCCGCCCCCCCCCCCCCATTTTGGCTGTTTCTATGTCCATTCACTGGGCAACTCTCTGTGTCTAATTCCTGCCCTCTCTTCTAATCCGTCTCCTCCTGTCTTCACTGGTATTCGATCCTTGGAATCTCCGATGTGGGAGAGAGGCGTTCTATCACCTGTGCCACCTTAGTTCCCGGTTTTTTGGTGCATCTCGTCTTGGCTCTCTCTTGTACCACTCTCCTGTTATGTCATCATTGTGCTGCATAGCTCGCGGGGCCTGACGGAGCACCTGCGCACGGGGCCTGGCGGCTCACCTGTGCACGGGGCCTGGTGGCCAACTCACCTTCTATATTTTTCTTTTTTTTCTTTTTACCGGGAGGTCCCAGGGATAGAACCCAAGTCCCTCCATATGGTAGATGGACGCCAAACCACCTGAGCCACATCTGTCCCCATGCTATATCTCTTAAGGTTGACCAAAGATACTCAAAAAAACAGTCTTTTCCCATACAGGATGGTCATATAATAAATCAGGCTTAGTTTATCACCAGCATTCTAAAAACCAGACCTAGGGAGAAAAACTAGGTCTGGGGACACATGCATGGTTTCTAATATAGCGAATGTTTAGACTACCCTGATTACCACAAAATCAGGACAGCGAGAATATTTGCATCTAAGAATGACATTTTGAGAAGCAGATGTGGCTCAGGCACCTGGGCTCCTGCCTACCACACGAGAGGTCGCTGGTTCAGATCCCCATGCCTCCTAAAGAAGACAATGGGTTAGCACGACGGCCAGGCATGGCAAACTGACACAACAAGAGACACAAGAAGAGGAAACATAATGAGAGACACAACAAAGTGGGGAGAAGAGTTTTCCTGGAGCTTCCTAAAGTAGATAGCTAGCTGACTCAATGGGCATGCGCAGCGAGCTGACGCATCAAGATGTTGCAACAAGAGATGTGGGGAGGAAAAATAATGAGAGACACAACAAAGCAGGGAGTGGAGGTGGCTCAAGTGATAAGGCACCTCCTTCCCACATTGGAGGTCCCGGGTTCGGCTCCCAGTGCATCCTAAAATGAAACAAGGAAAGATGAACAGACACTGCAAGTGCTAACAACAAGGAGGGTGAGGAGAAATAAATAAAATAAAGCTTAAAAAATGACATTTATAAAAAAATAAAAAAAGAAAAGATTGATAGATGATGCTATATAAAATTTTAAAATTTTAAAGTTGTTAAAGCTTTAAACTTTTAAAGTGAAATCAACAGAAGGCAAGGGTATAGGGAAAACAATCTTCCAACACTTCAAGATTCCTTTTTTTTTTTTTCCTCGAGGTAGTGGGGGCCAGGGATTGAACCCAGGACTCACATGTAGGAAGCTGGCACTCAATCACTGACCCACATTGGCTTCCTTGAATGGGTTTTTTCATTTGTTTCACTTATTCATCTTTTTGTTTTTTTCAGGAGGCCCTGGAACGGAACCCGAGACCTCCCATGTGAGTGGAGGAGCTCAATCGCTTGAGCCACATCTGCTCCCCAAGATTCCTTTTGTGGAGTAAAAAGGCTCTTGACTGTTTACAAGGTTATTTTTGAGTTGCAAAGATTATCTCCTCCTCCCTACGTTTTTAGTACTAAAAGTATTACCCTATTCAATCTTGGCTGCCACAATTAGGCAGACAGAAAGCAGAAGGATCTTTTTTTCTTGCATCTATGGTAGAAATCTTAGCAGATGACATTAACTGCTCCAGGTTACAGGGGAGCTTTTTTAACACTTACATGTGTTTTCTGACTCTGACTATAAAAAACATTTTCTTTTTTAACTTTGAGGCTAGATCTCCCTCTGCCTTCCCTTCCCCTATTAGCTCAAATGAGCTGAAGAATGCTTCAATTCATAATCATGAAAAACACTGAATCGTCTTCCTGGGAAGCCGTGGGTACCATTACTAGACTCTTCCACTCTCTATTAGTCTAGACCCAAGCCCCAGAAGTAACCATTATAAACTATTTCTTATTGGTCCTTTCAGAATTCCGGGCACACTTACCTGCAAAGACATAAGTATTTTGGGGGGATTGTTTTATACTTGTTACTTGCCGTGTTGCTTTTTTCACTTTACAATATAGCATGGACAGCTTTCTATATTTGTGCATATAAATGCTCTCCATTTTTTATTTTAATATAATATTTGATACCTACAAAAAAGCTTATGTAACAGATATATAATAATTAAAACATAATTTGATGAACTATATTGAAACTATAATGAAACTGGATTCTTGATATTATTTTTTAATTGAAATTTCTAATGAAATTCCACCACCACAGCAAAATATTGGACAGTCCCAATACCACAAGAATCCCTCGTTTTGCCCTTTTGTAACCACCCACACCCCTAAATTTTGCAGTCACTAATCTGTCCCCCATTTCTAAAATGTTGTCATTTCAAAGAGGTTATATAAATAGACTCATACAGTAGGTAACATTCGAAATTGGTTTGTTTTATTCAGTACAGTTCTCTGGAGATTCATCTAACTTGTTGCATGTATGAATAATTTTTTTCCTATTGATTACGGAGTAGTATAAGCTGAAATCTTGACACCATAAATAATGTGGCAGGCTCTTTACTCTTCTGGGTTTGACCAACAGCCTCATTTTTTCAAAGCAGTGCCAGCTGCATCCCAGAGACACAATGGTGAATGTCGGAATAAATGGATTTGGCCGAATTGGGCATCTGGTCACCGGGGCTGCTATAAACTCCAGCAAAGGGCAGGTTGTTGCTGTCAATGACCCCTTCATTGACCTCAACTACATGGTTTACTTGTCCCAGAATGATCCCACCCATGGCAAATTCAAAGGCACCATCAAGGCTGAGAACAGGAAGCTTGTCAATGGAAATCCCATCTATATCTTCCAGGAGTGATGCTGGTGCTGACTATGCTGTGGAGTCCACTGGTGTCTTCACAATCCTGGAGGACGATGGGGTTCATTTAAAAGGTGGCACCAAGAAAGTCATCACCTCTGCCCCTTCAGCCAATGTCCCCATGTTTGTGATAGATGTGAACCATGAGAAGTAGGACAATCCTTGAATATTGTCAGCAATGCTTCCTGTACCACCAACAGCCTGCCTCCCCCCACCCACTGCCTTGCCCGGCTAAGGTCATCCATGACAACTTTGGCATTCAGGAGGGATTCATGATGACCGTCTATGCCATCACTGACACCCAGAAGACAGTGGGTGCCCCTCAGTGAAAATGTTGAATGACAGCCATGGGGCTGCCCAGAACAACACCCCTGCATCTACTGGCATTGCCAAGATTGTAGGCAAGGTCATCCCAGAGCTGAATGGAAACTCACTGGCTTGGTCTTCCACCTCCCCACCTCCAATGTTACCATCATGGATCTGACCTGCCATCTGGAGAAAGTGGCCAAATACGATGACATAAAGAAGGAATTGCAGTAGGCCTCAGCAGGCCCCCGAAGGGCATTCTGGGCTACACTGAGAACCAGGTTGTCTCCTGTAAGTTTAACAGGGGCACCAATTCTTCCACTTTCACTTTTGATGCTGGGACTGGCAGTGCCTTCAATGACCACTTTGTCAAGCTCTTTTCCTGTTTTGATAATGAATTTGGCTATAGCAACACGATGGTGGACCTTATACTCCATGTATATTCTAAGAAATCAGAGTCCCCTGGACAACCAGCTCCAGTAACAGCATGAGAGGAAGAGAGGGACAGTCAGCTGCTGGGGAGTCCTAGCCCTGGCTCAGTCCCCCAACACTGAGAATAGCCCATTCTCCACAGCTTCCATCCCAGAACCCCTGAAGAAGGGATCATGTACTATCAATAAAGTACATGGTACCCAGCCAATGAATGAATGAATGAATGAGTCAATAAACAAATAAATAAATAATGTGGGATTATCAGACATCACTGCATCTTCTACCACAACACACAAGAAACCAAACATAAATGACTTTTAGAGCGAGGATTGCATTATGAAATTAATATAGCTCCTGCCCTGTATTCAAGAGTGTAACTTACACCTAGGATTCTGGCCCTGGGTGAGGCCTTGACAGTCTTTCCAATAAGAAGTGTATAAAGTCAAAAAATACCACTGCATTTCTATGTTTTTTAGTCATTTGGCAACATGACCTACCTTTTTTTTTTTTTGTCCTGGGAATTGAACCCAGGTCCCTCCATATGGGAGATGGACACCCAACCATTTGAGCCACATCCGTCCCCCTCAACATGATCTACCTTGACCTTAAGGGACAAGAACAGTAATCTTGTGTTGGATGAAACCTCCAGAAAAGGCTCATGACCTTCTTCTCCACTGGGATATTTTCCAGTTCATACCGGGCAGTATGCCTGGTACATGAAGAGTCAATCTGAAAATCAGATATCTGAGTAGGTCAAAGAGCTAAAATACTCTTTTATTGTGTTCGGAACCACTTCCTGTTGAAGGACTAAGATACAGAGTATCTTAGTGTACTCAAATAATATTACCCATTCAGAGCATTTAGGAAACTGTGAAGGAAAAAGGAAAATGAGGAAAACTGCAAATTCAGAACACATTTAACATTGCAACTGCTGAAACAGCTGTTTAAAGTGTTTCAGAAAATGTGAAATAGGACTTTGTCATAAGCATTTTTGTTAAAGGAAGAACTAGAATATAAAACAACTTTACAAATACATAAGAATTCTGTCATATCATAGAATTTATTTCCATTGAGATGTTAGTTCTTAGTGAGATCATGGAGGGAATATAAGAGGAGGAAATAGTTAGAAATAGGTTTATAGTTGGGAAAATGTACATTTGACCCTTTATGTTTTAATCAATTAAAATGTGATCCACAGATCTGTTACAATATTCACAAGTAACTAAGAGGGAAGCAGATGTGGCTCAATCGATAGGGCTCCCGTTTACCATAATCCAACCCGGGGCCTCCTGGTGAAGGCAAGCTGGCCCGCGTGGTGTGGTAAGCTGACGCAGCAGGACGACCCAACAAAGGGAGACAAGCAGACACAGAAAAACACACAGCAAATGGACACAGCAAGCACAAGCAGCAAGGGGGGATAAATAAATAAATAAATAAATAAATAAATAAATAAATAAATAAATAAGAAAATTTGAATAGCAAATCTGGTTTGCAGATGTTACACAACCAAGAGTGCAAAAATAGATCAGAGAGGGAAGTGGGTGTTGCTCAAGCAGTTGGTCACCTGCCTACCACGTAGGAGCTCCCGAGTTTGGTTCCTAGTGCCTCCTAAAAAGAAGATGAGCACACAGAGAGTAGTCAGTGAGCATAAACAAGGGATGGGGCATGGGGTGGGGTGGGGAAAGTAGGTGAATAAAATAAATCACCTACTAAAGAAAAAAAAAAGATCAGAGACAACAGGAGAGAAATAGGGAGTAGTTTATTTCAGTGACAAAGAAAACAATGTCTAGACCCCGAAAGGAAACCATTATTTTGTTTTTTTGCTAAACGTGCTTTATATTTTCATTAGCTTGTAAGATAATTATGTCAATATTTTCTTCAATTTGACATGTATGCAGTTTCAGTTTGTGACCTTGAAATCGTTTCTTCCCCTCTCAGGATTTTTAAAATCACTTATATGAGGATATTGGGAATAGTAATGCTGAATGACCATGATGAGGAGAGAACAAGTATTCAGGCCCATTAAGCATCTTATACTCAGCATGTCCAAAACCAACTTCATTTGCTGCTCCTTTGCATTCTTCCAGTGAAAACCAGAAATTTAGTGGTTATCCTATTCTCCTTCTCTGCTTTTAATCTTCCCCTCATCAGTCATTGAGTTCTCTCTAAACTGCTTTTATCAGTCCCTTTCTCTGCCTTTGCAATTGCCACATTCTTATTTCAGGCTCTCAACCCCTTTTTCCCTGTATTTCTGCAGTGAACTCCTGACTATTCTCTAAGACTGTAATCCTGTCCCCTGTAGTCTATCCTAGAATAATCTTTATAAAACAAAAGTTAACCATGTCACCTCTCCTTCCCCTCCTCCAAAAGTTCTACATAGTATTCAGGAGAAAATTCAAATTCTTTAGCTCAATGCACAAAGCTCTTCACAATCTGGTCCCTACTTGGGACTCTCACATCTGCCGTTCCTGCATACCACACTACACACAGTGTTCTAAATATATCATGCTATTTTCCACCACCTTGCCTTCAAACATCCTGCTCCTTAACATTCAGATGCTCCTCTCTTATTTCTACAAAGTAAAGCTCAAGATCCCTCTTCTGGGCTATGCCACTCCCATCTCCAGGCTAATTTATTTATTTATATTTATTTATTTATTTATTTATTTATTTATTTATTTTAACCCCATTCCCCACAGATGGCTCCCTTATCTGCCTGCTCACTGTCTCTGCTTGTCTTCTTTAGGAGGCACGGGAAACCGAACCCAGGACCTCCCATACAGGAGGTGGGTGCCCAACTACTTGAGCCACATTCACTCCTTCCACTATAGTTTAAATTCCTATGTTTAATACATACCTATGTTATTCATTCATTCAGTCAGTCAGTCATCAAACAATTATTGACTATCTACTATGTGCCTAGCATTGTAGTATACTGTCACTATACTGTTGATTTACATGTTTCCTCCCCACTAGAACATAAACTCCCTAGATCCAGGATTCAATTGGAATAAAGTGTCCAGTGGATACACGGATGGATGGTTGGATGGATGAATGGAAACTTTCAAGGATAGCTGACACACTCCTTATAAGCACTGAAATATTTTTATTTTAATCATTTTCTATGAAAAATTTTCTAAGATTTAACCTCTCTACCTTCTAAAAAATACTAGGTCTATTTGACCCTACTAAAAATGACTCTTTGTTACTATTCTTTTGAGTTCATGAGTTTTCTTTTTTTTTTCTGTTCCCTTCCTTGCTGACAGGAATTCACTTGTCTCAGTAGTGTTCTGGATACATCACCTGAGGGAGTTGTTCTTTCTGTAATACTCTTCTGATCTCCTACAAGTTCAGAAATCACATCATGAAAATTGCTTTAACTTGTGCAAAATATAATCAAATAGGATCAGAACGAGGTCTTGAAGATTACTTATGAGAATGGTCATAAACTCTAGAGCACTGGACATTATGACCCCTATTTTGCCCACTCAGAATACTTCCCTTATTTTGGGCTCTGGATAGGAGTGGTACTAATATATAAAATTAGTACCATTTCAAAAAATAAGATCCACAAAAATAACAATTGACATTTAAACATATATTATACTGTTTAGGAAATAGTGGTAAGATATGGTGTTGCGAAAAGCCAAATTTAAACATCTATTTGACTGAAGTATTTGCCACAGTCTGTGGTATTCTCCAGTGTATGTTGAAATGAAAAGAACAAGGGCTTTCCCAACTCCTGAGAGGCCAGGTGACATTGGCTGGTTCACCTCAAGCATGTCCTGAATTGCTTTAAGCCTCAGTGTCCTTACCTGTGAAATGAGACTGTCATGGCGTCTACCTACCCATCTGTTCTGGGTTAAATGAGTCAATACTTGTGATAGTTCATTTCATGTGTCAACTTGACCAAGTTATGGTGTCCAGTTGTTTGGTCAAGCAAGCACTGACCTGATTGTTACGGCAAACGGAATTTGCATGGATACTCGGTTGATTGCATCTATAATCAACAAAGGAGATTACTCTCAGCAATGATGTGATGATATATTTCTAAACACAATGGACTACTTTAATTATGGATAATAGACAGATTCGAACCTCTAAGTCAACATTTATACTGTTTAAATTATTCCTGAATTTCCTAGCAATTATCTCAATCATAGCATCACACTGCTTTAGACCTAGGAACAGCCTTGGGACACATACTGCCCAACTCCCCACATGAAGCGCCCTCAATAAATAGGTTTATTGGAAATACCAGTTGCCTCAGTATGTTAAAATTACAGTTTGGTGTACAATCATTTCTAATGTGTTATCAGGGTTATGTTTTTGAGTTTAAAAAAATGTATAGTCTCAAACTTAAGAATTAAAATAATTATTATAATAATAATTATAGTTGTTACATCATTTACTGAGTTCTCATCTATAAATAGGGGTACTAACAATACTCATCTTAAAAGCTTGTTTAAGGGATTAAAAGATTTAATGTATATAAAGTTCAAAGCAGTGCTTGGCTTGACCAATAAATGTGTTTAATCAATAAATGTGAACCATTATTGTTACAATATATTATTGAATATATTTTGGTTCATTGGTTTATTTAATCCTTTCAGCTCCTGAATAAGGGAAGTGAGGTTCAGAAAAGTTAAATAAGTTGTCCAAGTTTATGCAGCTGATGTTCAGCTAGACTATAACCCAGGCCATCCAGAACCTGCATTCTTAATTATTGTGCTCTAGTTTAATAAATTTTTCCATGTGCTTTCTTATAAGTAATGTAGAGTTATCAATAGAAAAAGATTAAAATACAGATAAGCAAAGAGAAAAAAGTTATAATTCCACAGTTCCTAAGTAACCACTATTAACATCTCGGTTAATTCTTCCAGATAAACTTCTACCAATGTTCATAACTTTTTAAATGGGATCATCTGGCTTATTTACTTTTTTTTTTTTTTTTTAAAGATTTTATTTATTTATTCATTTATCCCCCCCCTTGCTGCTTGCGCTTGCCGGGTCAGCCAACCATGCCGCGCGGGCGGGCCCGCCCTCACCAGGAGGCCCCGGGAACCAAACCCGTGGCCTCCCATATGGTAAACGGGAGCCCTACTGATTGAGCCACAGCCGCTTCCCTTATTTACTTTTTAATAACAACTTAGTATGAATATTTTTTTAATGCCAATAAATCTGGTTTTACTACATCTTTTAATGGCTGCATGAAATTCTATTATCTGAGTAAATTATTATTTATTCAATTCTTTATTTTTGGCCATTTGGGTTGTTTCTAATTTTTTATTTTATTTTAGCATATTGCAAGCTATCCTGTGATGCACATCCTTATGTTGAATATTTCTACACATCACTAATTATGGCTTTGGGATGCACTGCTAACATTAGAAAGGTCTACATACATTTTGAAGCTTTAGTTACATAATGAAAAACCGAAAGATTTTCTAAAAATCTTTCCTACATGCAGTGAATATATGAGTGCTCTTTTCCCCATACCCTTATAAACAGGGTGCATTGATCTTTTTATATCCTTGCCAATTTGATAGATGAAAGATTGTATGCTGTTTTAATTGACATTTCCTTGATGACCTGGGGGCCTTGGCGTGGGAAAACACCCAAGAAATTGTTTTCATCACTTACCTATGCCTTTGTGATGATAATAACAGCTGGTATTTACTAAGCACATACTGTGTGCCAGGCACAATGCTAAGTAATTTATAGATAGTATCTGATTTATTTTCCACAAAAAGCTTGTTACTTATTATCCCCATTTTACACTGTGCCTAATGGAGAGGTTGGCCCTGTAGCTGTACATGTTAATCTCATCAATAGCCAGGTTCTAATCAGGGAACTTGCTGATACACAGCTAATCCCACCTTCAAGTGTAGATCCCTATCTGTCTTAATCAAAAAGAATGATTCTTCCCTAGTTCAGAGGGCTGACTGCTTGGTCACTTAAAGGAGATCAATGAATAACTAAACAGATGAAAGAAATTAGGTAAGAGAGTTAATAAAAACCCTCATTTTTTGGTACATACCATGCGTCAGAGGCTATGCTAAGCACTCCATTTATAATCCTTAAATAGCCTCATAAAATAGATGCTATCATTATCTCCCTTTTACAGATAAGGAAACTGAAGCTGGGAGAGGTGAAGTGATTTACCCAAATTTACACACGTAACAAGTGGCAGAGCTGGAATCTGAACCCTGACTCCAAAGCCCAAACCCAAATTTGTTCTCATATGAAGTAAACCTGCTTACTCTAGATAACGTTCCCTGTTAAAAAACAAATTCCATTTATAAAAACTTATTTTTTAAGTTTAGAAAATAGGGGGAAATCATCCATAATCATACCTCCTTAAGTCTATTGTTACTCTTTGTATATTCCTTTCCCAGTACTTTTTCAAGATGCAGACATATTTTTACACAATGAAATAATTGGGAATAGTCTATTGCCAATAAACTATTTGGTTTGTCTATATGGTATTCAAAATAAGCGTTTATAATGCTTCTATGATCCAAAGCATATACATCACAATTTAAATAACTATTCCCCTTGTAGGTTCTTCCTGTTCTTCTTTTTTATAAATAGTGCTAAAGAAATGCTTATAGTGTTCCATCTTTGGGGTTATGCTATTAGGTCAAAATTTCAGAATTGGGTTGCTTGGGCAAAAGTAATGAATGTTTTGTCTAATATTTTGAAATCCACCTTAATTATAGTCCTCCATTCAATATTTGTAATAACTAAGATGAAAACAAAACTAGAAACTTTGCAAGCACAAACATTTTATGGAAGTCTAAGCTTCTAAATCCTCTTCAGTCAAAAATCTCACATGAACAATCTTTCTCAAACTATTTGACTTGAAACAAAATATAGGAAAATATAGGTTGTTTTTTGTTTTGTTTTTTTCATTTTATTACTTTGATAATAAAGTTTATTGTTACCAAACTTATACTGTTTATTTCAAGAATAATATGTTTTTTAAAAAAATTTTAGAAATATAGAAAGATAGAAATAAGAGAATAATGGTTTATTCATGGTCCCACCACAGTCATAATCACTGCTAGACTTTTGGTGTATTTCCTTCCAGTTGTTTTTTTCTTTTCTTTTTTTACTGCTTAGATTATTTTTATTTTTAAAAAACTTGTATTCATACCATAAATTCAATTTTGCTTTCTGATTTATTTATTTAGCATTTCCCCACAAAAATAAATATAAACATAATTAAAATTTTTAAGGCTGTAATGTTCTGTGAAATTTATTTGTATATTAATATGATCTGGTTTTGGCTATTGTTAATCCATCCATCACAGAGTTTAATTAAACTGGTTTTGCAGGCTACATGGTTGTTTTAGTTTTTCCTCGGCCCATGGAAATCCATTGAGCAGATTTTCCCTGAGAATGGAGGTGGGTTTGCAGAAGCCACCAGGCTAGATCCTTACAGATCTTCCTTAATTATTCACCTGCTGTTTTGAGTTTCTTGAATACTATCTTGGTTCTACACCTATCTTTACAATGCCCTTCCGATTATGTGTTAGTCGTCCACCTTATAAATATATTTGGCAAGTCATCATTTACACATATTTTTTAATTTAAAATAATCTTTATCTTGTTTCTTACAAAGGCAAAACCTGTTTACTTAAGAACATTAGACAATAGAAAAGAAAAAAAAAAATTTCCAAAGGAGTTATAATCCAAGCCACAAAGCTAACTCCTGGTGAATACCATCCTACATCCTTTCTTTTTTCTATGTGTATATATTTAAACTGCCCCTTGAATTTCACCTGCCCTTGTCTATGTAGTTTGTCATCAAAAATGGAGAAAAAAAACTAATTTCATATTGCAAGAAAATAAAAGGGACACCTTTGAACTGAATTTTCATATTCTCTTGATGTTTTTCTCATAAGGAGTTAAGAAGACTTTCCTATTCAGTTCAGGGAACAGAAAGCACAAAGTGAGAGAAGGTTTGATGCTATACATAAAAGAAAGTGAAAAAAATAAGTCAAAGTCAAAGAGGAAGGACAGGTTAGAGAGGCCCGTGGTCTCTTCTCCCTGGGTCCTCAGCTGCTGTGCTTCTCAGCTTGCACCTGGCCTCCTGCCAGAAACCAAGTGCCTGTCCTTTACCTCAGGGCTCCAGCCTGCCCTTGAGAAGACACACATTAAGACGATAAGCCTAAACCCCCACCCTTCTGTATTACAAGCAAGTGCCAATGACATTCCAGCTGGTACTAAGCAATTTCGATTGGGGGGGGGGGGGGTTCTAGTGATCCGTAATGCCTTAGGGGACTTCCCTGTGTTTGGGCAACATTCTTGCCTCAAAAAAAGATCAAAGAAACTTCTTGCCAAGGGAATAAGCAATTTAAATAGTTTAAATAATTTCATGCTCCACAGAATAATGAAAGTATATATGGACTGTATGCTTGATATTTATATTTTACTAGAAGAAAAACATTGCCATTTGTGCTGGTAAAACACGGGCTTTAATGGCAGGTAAACTTGAAATCTTAATCCTGACTTTCTACTTGTGGTAACATTAAGCAATTTTATTTCTCTAAGCTGCAATTTCCTTAGGCAAAATGGAACTAACAATAAATAAACTGCAAATATGTTCTAAGTGTTAAATGAAATAATATATTCAAAATGGTTAATACAGTGCCGAGCAGATAATACGTGTCTAAAATGGTGAATTTATTTTTAAAAACGTTTATTACTCAGAATGATGTTGCTCAAGTATTTGTTGCAACTGAATGAACTAGATGAGCACATAGAAATGTGAATTGAGTTTTTTGCCTGAGTAGACATCTGGAAATCTTCCAAGGCAACAAAATGGTGCCCTGCACTGTTATTTACTTATGATATCCCAGGCTGTGCAGTCTTTGTGGGTGCATGCCAAAGAGAAGAAAGGGCCTGAGAATTTGAGAATTGCCAACAGGACACAGACCCAGGAATTTTCCAGCATGCTGCGGTAGAGCCTGCACTACTGAGTCAAGAGCAAAGTTACATAGAACTTGCAGTAGCCGTCAATTTCAGGTTCAAACAGAGAATTTAGAAAGGGAATTTAGAAAAAGAAGGGAAGGGAATAATTGCCCTGCATTATCTTAGAAAGAATTTCAGATCCAGGAAGAGAGAGGCATGCATATAACATTGAATATGAAGCGGTACGAGTTGGTCAGCATTTTTTTTTTTTTTTTTTTTTAATGAGCTAGCAATGATGGCTTCCCCTCTAACGACTGGTTTAGAGTAAGAATAATATTTCTGGAACAATGTAATCTGAAACATGTCTCTTTATTTCTTATTTTACTTATAGTCACAGGGTTGTTTCATTCTCCATTGCCAGCAAAATTCAGTCACTGCCCCACTGGTCTTGTCTGTAGTCAAGGGAAAAGAGAAAGTGATGCTATTTCAGAAGGAAAATACCCCTTGCCTAAAAATATCCTCCTGTCTCTGAAATTCTATCTCAGTGTCTTCTTGTAAAATGCTTAGCATTGTGCCTGTACATATTAAGTGTTCAGTATATGGTGTCTATTTCCATTACCATTATATTACACATATTACATATTATCATCATTTTATCTCTGCAATTATGTAGCCCTGGAAGAAACACTACCTTAAGCTGTTTTAGGCCGTTTCATGCTGCTCAAAACCCTCCAATGGCTTCTCATTACCCTCAGAAGCAAAATTTAAAAATTTTTCACAGTGGCCCCCAAGGCCCTATATCTTCTATTTTCCAGCTCTCTGCGTGGCCTCATACCCTACCACTCTCCCCTAAGTTCACGCCACACCAGCCATGGGGGCCTCTTTGCAGTACTTCAACATCAGAGGCACATACCCACCTCAGGGCATTTGCACTTGCTGCTCTTGGGTCTGAAAATCCCCTCACCCCTCATACCGTCAACTAACTGTATTATTTCTTACTTTGCATACTTCACATCTTTGCTCAAATGTCATCTTCTCAGTGAGACTAACCCTGAAAGCCCTATTTAAAATTGCAACATCTACACACACACTACCCCCTTGAAATCTCTAACTCCCCTCTGGACTTTTTCTCCATAACAAAATTTGACATCGTTTAAATTTTATGTATTTATAAGTTTATCTCTATCTCCCTCCATTACAGTATAAGCTAAATGAGGGTAGATATATTGTTTTGCTACTGATGCTTGGCCCTCAATAGGTGCACAATAAATATTTTCTGAATGAATGAACGAATCATATACACCTCCATCTTTTAAATGGGAGATCTAAGAAAAGATTTTAATAAAAGTAGTAGATGAACAATATGATAGGGCATGAGAATCAGGTGGGTAACTGCCCAAGAGGGAAAGGCACCAAATAAGGAAGTCCTGAAGGTCTAGAGACAAACGTGTCCACGTGATCATTTTGCAGGAGGCCAGTTCTCTTCTGTGAGCCAGAAGCAATACTGCATTAAGCTGGTAATTGAGAAAAAGCTAAACCTTATCTCAGAAATTTCAATGCTTTATTAAAACCCTTTGGGGAGCCGGTGTAGCTCAGTGGTCTGAGCACCTGCTTCCTATGTATGAGGTCCCAGGTTCAATGCCCAGTACCTCTGGGAAAAAAAACAACACAACCCTTTTATAGAATTTCTCTTCATGGTAATAGATCTTTCCTTTTCTTCTAAGGGCAGCAGAGCCAAAAAAATATTACTTCAAGAGCCCAGAAGGGAATGACTAGCTAAATATAGCCATATTATACTGTAAGAAATAAAGACTGTGTAAGTCTGCCAACAGAAAATCCCATCAACAGGAAACAGATCATGTTGTTCCTGGTTTCAACCTTGAGGTCAGAAAGCTTAAGAAACTAAGATTTTCAATTGTTTAATATAATAATCGAAAGTTTGAAATGATATTGTATTTGGATCATCTTTTCAAAGTGCAATCCTGGTTATTTAAAGGCAGGGACTATGTGACTCCAGACAAAAATATACTGTATCATATTGGAGGCTATGTATGCCTTCCCAGCTGCTGCAAGAACATTTATCATGTGGTGACAGCATTCTTCTCACTTCTGATAGCATGCACACTCTCAAACCAGTACCCGGGGTCCCTGCTACAGTTTCTGTGTCTCTATGAAGAAAATTCTTAAGAACCCTTTGAGAGCAGAACAACATAAGGAAGGTCAAGTTCCCTCCTACTTTATCAAACCAACTCAAAATTAGGTATGTAATCAGCAGAGATTACATTTCAATCATAGGCAGTACAGGGTTGGAGAGGTGGTAAAACCAAACACTTCTTTAGGCCTATGCAGAGTTCACAACTCTAGGCTTAAACACTAGCTTTGGATGACAAGCAAAGCACAGTCATCAAAAAGTTGCTGTGGAAAACTTTTAATTATAGCTCTCTCTTTTGGTGTAGGTAAGTTAGACAGGAAGCAGTGATGGAGGAAGATTCTATTTTGGAGGATGGTGGTCATTTTTACACAGAGGCCTTGAGGGAAGGAAACTTAAGAGCAAATAGGGAGGGGATGGATGCATCAGAAGCAGACAATAGATCAGCTCACAAGGAATTATAGCGTGGGGCTTAAGCAAGCAGAAGAAGCCAAATGATGTGCAATATTATGAGCTAGTAATACTAATAGTCAGCATCAGAGAAATAGTAGAGTAGTAGCCCTCAAAATATAGTCCTTTGACTAGCATCATCAGCATCACCTGGGAACTTGTTAGAGATGCTTGTTAGACCTACTGAATCAGAAACTCTGGAGGTGGAGCCCAGCAATCTGTGTTCCAACAAGTCCCCCCAGGTGATAGTGAAGCACACCAAAGTTTGAGAACCACTAAACAAGTGTGTCCCCACCCCCACCCCCCCGCCCTACTCCACCATTAACAAGTATCATTCAAGACCATCCAAATTATCACCTGGTACACTTCCCAGAAAAGATGCTTCATCAATTCTTATGAACTTGTGGAGGAAAGGAAGGGAGGGAACATATTCATACATATCAAAGGACCCAGAACTTCTAAACATCCATTACTCATCTCTTACAGTTTTGATTTGTATTATACTCAAACAAATTTATAGAAACAAATGGACTCTAACACCATTTTCACTGTATGAAGTAAATATATACAATAGATATTTTACATAGTTGAAATCAGTGCATATGTACTATTTTGCAGTGTTCTTCTAATTGATTTTTTGTTTTTATTTGTGTTTTACCTTTATGTATAAAGAACTTGAAGCTACTGCTTTTTTTCCCAACTTATTTTACGTGTATACTTCCATCTATAAGTTTAGGCCACATGTTTGTCATTTTTATGCTTTACAATCTCTTGGTGTGTTTCCTATCCCAAGGCTTATGAATATAAAATAACTAAACCTGATTTTTTGTGACAAGCAATGGCATTAGCATTTAAATCTGAAAACAGCATTGAGTGCTACCATATGCTAAATTCAGCTCAAATAACAAAGAAAGACCAGTCCCAGTTCTGTAGAGAGGACAGTCACATGAAGAAACTTAAGGACATTTAAAAGGACCACATGAAAAAGTGCCACTAATTAGGGAATATGCAGTAAAGAAGTTATTAGAATGGGAAGGCTCTCCGAAGAAAATTAAGTTTGGATCAGCAGTGAGAGGAAATGATACAGATTGGAAGAGAGTGAGAAAGCCATTCCAGGTTTAGAGAAGGGCCTTTCCAAGGGCCAAGAGGGAGGAAATAGCAAGTCATGTGCTAGGTGCTATCTGCCAATTAAGTTGGCTCAAGAAGAAGGTCATGTTAGGGAATAACAAAAGGTGAGGTTGGAGAGTTGACAGGGAGCCCAGAATGCTAAATGAGAGATACGGTGGGAAGCGGCTGTGGCTCGGTCAGTAGGGCTCCCGTTTGCCATGTGGGGGGCCCCGGGTTCGGTTCCCGGGGCCTCCTGGTGGGGGCGGGCCCGCCTGCACGGCGTGGTTGGCTGGCCCGGCGAGCACAAGCAGCAAGGGGGGGATAAATGAATAAATAAATTAAAAAAAAAAAAAAAATAAATAAATAAATAAATGAGAGATACGGTAACCAGCAAACAGGGAATCTTGATAGATTCACAAGCAAGGCAGTGATGTGATGAAAACTACAGTGCCATATATTTTAAAAAGCCAACATTCAAAATTAATATTGATATAGAAGTAAAATCTATGGTAATTTAAAACAAGATTCATTGTGAATAATAAATACAATTAATAATTATTTGCATCATCTTTTCTCTGTTGTTTTTATCCTCAATGTGCCTTTGTAGTTCTCTGTCCTGTTCCCCTAGTTTTTTGGTGTAAAATAATTAAAATATAAATTTGTGCTGGAAAGAACAAACTTTGACACACCAAATTCTGTTTATCATGTATATGTAGTTCAGGTCTTCTTGAACCTATTCTTACACTGAATTTCTGAACTGCATTTTTGCCCTCCTCTTGCATTTAGCCCTAAAAACTGTACCACTTATTTCTAGCAAAACCAGTAAAATCCCTGCTTGCATATTCTTTGCATATACAGTTTTAGCTTCATTTAAAATAATTGCACCTATATTCACATTTCATCTTCTTTAACTAGAGCAGTGATAAAGCTGAAAATAGCTCTAAAAAATCTTAATATTTTAAATATACCAAAGATATCAAGTAAAAGAGAAAATGTGGTGCTAAATTGTCCAGTGCTACCCAAGTTCTATTTTTTCTTTTTAAATTTAATATTCTACATGTATGAAAAGCCATCTATAACTGAGCTATAAGTGTTCACTCTGGGTTAAACGTACCTCGATGATAAAGCAGTGAATATAAATCAAGAGCAGAGTTGATGGATAACAAATCAGTATAACAATTTTGCAGAGGGAATGATGATTTCAAAATGAAACCTTTCCAAACCTATCAAGGTCTCTAAAAGCTAGAGAGAACAAAGTATTGAAAAGCAGAACCCATGGACTTAGTTCAACATGTTTAAGGATGAGCACTAACATTTTGGCCAAACTCTGTTAAGTATTGAGAAATGAAAACTAAAGTCTGGGAAAGTAAATGACTGGGATGGTGAGGAAAGAAACATAAGGACTGTTATTGCCACTTTTGTTCCTTGGTTCAGACATACTTCAAAATCAAGAAACGCAACCTCAGTACAGTGACCAGGCATTTGATTACAGCTCAGTGTTGCAGCTCAATTCTGGGCGAGGCGATGATGGGAGCGAACCCGGGGCGAAGATGGAGGCGCACAGCTCAGTCTTATAGTTCAGCTCAGTGTTGCAGCTCGGTGTTGGTCTGGCTGGTGTGTAGATGGAAGCATGCTTCCGGCTTTGGTACTGCGCTAGATATAGGTTTACTGTGTCGCAGCCCTGGGGTGGAGCCTAAAGTTGTGATGCTCTGATTGATCATTGGGTCTGCGTGAGCCCATTGGGTAGGGCTTGGAAAATAGATTAACATTTTGTTAATGGAGTATGTTAACTGGGAGGTATTGATTGGCTGATTATTAATTAGGGTAATGGATCCTATTGGCCAAAAATCTCTTATCCTATTGGCTGAAGATCTCCTATTCTATTGGTTGGATGAAGATCTGTTATCCTATTGGTTGGTTCTTCCTCCCTCTTCCTAGTTTGGTTACCAGCCCGATCCTTCAAGGACTTCATATTTTATGTAAACCAAAGAATATCATTAGGTTCTTCCCTACATCAGTCTTGTATTTTCCTCATTATTCTCACTACTCCAATTCATATTGTGGTCCTGTGGACCCATAGGATATGTTGGAGTCACGAAATATGCACATTTACTTTACACTTGATCTTAGCCAAAAGGCCGAGAAGCGATGCACATTTTCTTTAAATAACAAAACATAAACTCTGGAAGGAGAGAGGAATAAAAAGAGGGAGAGAAGTAAAGAAGAAAGGAAAGAGGGGACAGGGAAAAGGGGGTGTGATAATTTAATTAGCATGGGAAAATCTGTTTACTTGGGGAAAGAGTGTGTGTTCTATCCTGACTCCTTACATTTTTCTCTGAGTGAGAACCTCAAGCTACACTTGAGTGATTTAGAGTTTAAAGATTCACATTTCGCATATGACAAGGCCCTTCTATATCAGGCAATTACTTCTTTTGTGTCCAACTGAATGAACAGGATCTTCTAATAGTGGAGGGAAAACTAGCTCTTTGGGCTTAAAGAATGAGTTTTTCCAAAGAGGCATATTCCTGGGGAATTTCTTTCCTGTTATAAAGTTGGCACTAAGTGGTTTCTCTCCTTGTTGTTGGCCATAGCACCTAGCCCCAGCATAAGGGATGACTCCACTTGTTGTCTGGTGACTTTGGGTTAACCTAATATCTCTAGGCCTCTGTTTCTCATCTGTAACAATAAGGAACATTAAACGATGTTTGGGTGACTTTCTTGTACATGAAAGCTTTGATTCTGTGATTATCCTGAACTCAGCCTTCCCTTCTCAGTCCTACTGGTCCTGCCACGGAAAGAATCTTTACCTTTGGAAGCACGAGTAGAAGCATTGAACCTATTTGGCCCATCCCCAGGTTCTCCAAATTTATGGGAGAGAAGGATTTTTAGGCTTGGCTTAGATCACAACAGCAAGTATAAAGGATGGAAATCATTTAATATTGCAAATCTATATTACAGACATTAAAGTCTTCTAAATGAATTAATTTTCAACATACATTTGAAATGGTGAGTTTCTTTCATCTTCTTTCCTACTTTTATTGTGGTAACATGTATAGAATAAAATTTTAACCATTTTTAAGTGTATAGCTCAGTATTATTAATTATAATCACAGTGGTGTGCTACCATCACCACCATCCATTACTAAGTCTGTTTTCACGACCCCAAACAGAAACTATGTACCCATTAAGCAATAACTTTCCATTCCCCCACTCCCTCCGGCCCCTGGTAACCTCTAATCTATTTTCTTTCTTTTTTTCTTTTTTTTTTTAAGATTTTATTTATTTATTCATTTATCCCCCCCTTGCTGCTTGTGCTCGCTGGGTCAGCTAACCACACCGTGCGGGCGGGCCTGCCTTCACCAGGAGGCCCCGGGAACCGAACCCGGGGAGCCCCACTGATTGAGCCACAGCCCCTTCCCCTAATCTACTTTCTGCCTCTGTGAATTTGCTTATTCCAAGTATTTCATGTAAGTGAAATCATACTGTATTTGCCCTTTCATGTCTGTCTTATTTCACTCAACATGATGTCTTTCAAGTTCATCCATATTATAGCATATATCAAAGCCTCATTCCCTTTTTTTTTTAAGATTTTATTTATTTATTTATTTCTCCCCATCCCCTCATTGTTTACATTTGCTGCATCTGTCCGTCTTCATTTGTTTCTTTAGGAGGCACTGAGAACTGAAGCCGGAACCTCCAATGTGAGAGGGAGGTCCCTAATCCCTTAAGCCACCTCTATTCCCTGTTTTTGTTGTGTCTCTCATTATGCTTTCATTCTTGTGTATCTTGTTGCATCATCTTGTTGCGTCAGCTTGCCGTGCCTGCCCATCCCCTCAACTCACTGTCCTGCTTGTCTTCTTTAGGAGGCACCGGAAAGCTCTGCTCCCTCCTTTGTTGTGTCTCTCATTATGCTTTTCCTCTTGTGTCTCTTGTTGCGTCTTCTTGTTGTGTCAGCTTGCCGTGCCTGCCCATCGCGCCATCTCGCTGTCTTCTTTAGGAGACACTGGGAACCAAACCAAGGACCTCCCATGTGGTAGGTGGGACCTCAATCACTTAAGCCACATCCGCTTCCAGCTTCATTCCTTTTTACAGCTGAGTAATATTTCATTGTATGCCTATACCACATTTTGTTCATCCATTCATCTGTTGGTGGACTCTTGGATTGCTTCCATCTTTTGGCTATTGTGAATAATGCTGCTATGAACATTAATGTGCAAATATTTGTTCAAGTCCCAGTTTTCAATTCTTTTAGGTATATACCTAGAAGTGGAATTGCCAGGTGATATGGTAGTTCTAATTTTAACTTTCTGAGGAACTGCTAGCCAAACTTTTCTATAGTGCTGCCCCATTTTACATTCCTACCAGCATGAGTTTTCCTATTTTCTCCACATCCTGACCAACACATGGTACTTTCCATCTTTTTAAATAACAGCAATCCTGGTGGGTGTGAAGTGGTATTTCATTGTGACTTTGGTTTCCATTTCCTTAATGGCAAATGATGTTGAGCATCTTCATGTGCTTATTGGTCATTTGTATATCTTCTTTCAAGACTTATCTATTAAAGTTCTTTGCCCATTTCAGAATAAATTCTTTTTGATTACTTAAGAAATATCTCTTTATATGCAAACAATTAAATTATTCCTAGAGTGGCATTTTCTTCCACTTTCTTAGTTTATCTTGAATTACTGCTAATGAATGTGTGTCAAAAGAGAGAATGAATTTCTTTACATTATTCTTCAAATTCAATTTTAACTAAGACATCTTTCTTCATGAATTTTAATTTGTGAGGTTTGACACATATGAAGTAACATATTAACCACAGACCTAGGTTTGTCTATTGAATATTCTAATTTTAGACAGCAATTTTGGTAGAAAAATCAGACAGTATTACATGATGCTTATAAAGCTGGACTCATAACCCAGCCCTGCCACTTATTAGCAAAATGTTCTTGAACAAGATTTTTTTTTTTTCAGATTCTAGGGGCCGGGCATTAAACCCTAGACCTCATATGTGAGAAGCTGGCGCTCAACCACGGAGCCACATCGGCCTCCTTGCACTGGTTTTTTTTTTATTATTATTATTTTTTATTTTTTTGCTTATTGTTCATTTTTGGTTTTTTCAGAAGGCACTGGGAACCAAACCCAGGACCTTCCATATGGGAAGTGGGTGCTTAACCACTTGAGTCACATTTGTTCCCTGGACAAGATATTTTAACTCTCTGTGTCTCAGTTCCCTCAAATATAAAATGGAGATTGGGATAACATCTAATTTAATAGGTTTATGATGAGAATTAAATGAGTTAATAGGCACGTTGTGCTTAGTACAATAGCAGACATGTAGCAAGTGCATTGTAAATGTTCCTTGCTATAACAATCAAAATCAAATCACTAATCTTTTCTTTTTAAATACATTTTAACTATATTAAAGATATTATTTTATATTGGAATTACTGGTAACCAATAGCTACTAATAACTAGTAAAATAATAAACAATATAAATAATACAACTTTTTTCATAGATCTTTCTATGGGTTCACATGATGTATTCTGGTATCATACTTGTGAAATTTATTTAGTGCTCTTAAAGAATTTTCAGGTCCTGAAATAAAAAGTATCATTTTGAGGTATATGATAAAATAACAATATATGCTTACAGATTGATCCATAAGCAAACCTGAGTAATCTTTCTTCTCTGACATATTTTAAACTTTTTTTGCCTTATTTTTTCTTTATATTCGTTTTTCTTTTCTCATTCTTATGGCTTCAATTTCATTTTATTTGGTTCTTTGTATAGTTCATTAATTTACCTTATTTCATTTAAGTTATCTTATGTTTTTTCCTTATAAAACATAGTTTCTATTAAGAAGCATAGTTTCTATTAAGAATTCTGATAAATACACAATTTGGAAAAGTTATTTTCATTCTAATCTGTTTTGCATCCATTCCCTTTTTTCAAACTGTACTCTACTTTTTTTTTTTTTTTTTTTTTTTTAAGATTTATTTATTTATCCACCCCACCTCGTTGTTTTGCACTCGCTGTCTGCTTTCTGTGTGTTCTTCTGTGTCTGCTTGTCTTCTCTTTAGGCGGCACTGAGAACCAATCCTGGGACCTTCCAGAGTAGAGAGAGGTGCTCAGTCTCTTGCGCCACCTCAGCTCCCTGGTCTGCTGCACCTCTTATTGTCTCTCTTCTGTGTCTCTTTTTGTTGCATCATCTTGCTGAGCCAGCTCTCCACATGGGCCATCAATACGCATGGGCCAGCACTCTGCATGGGCCAGCTTTCCTCTCTGGCCAGCTTGCTTTTCACCAGGAGGCCCCGGGAATCAAACCCTGGACCTCCTATATGGTAGACAGGAGCCTAATCGCTTGAGCCAAATCTGCTTCCCTGTACTCTACTTTTAACTATCTGATTTTTGCTATGTAATAAAAGAAGAGTCACTGTGTTTTCTTCTCAAAAGATCAAGTTACTAGAGTTACAGTATTAATGCATTGCCATGGGGAACAAAAAGAGGGAAGAGAACAGAAAACGCAGACAGCTCACTTTTAAGGGAAAGTAAAACTTACCTTTAATTCTGAGAGCATTTAAGGGTAACTATATTATTAAGGAATTCTTTTAAATAACCTGCTATGGGAAATAGATGTGGCTCAAGCAATTGGGTTCCCATCTACCATATAGGAGGTCTAGGGTTCAATTCCCAGGGCTTCCTGGTGAACGGCAATCCAGCCCACGCAGCGAGCTGGCCTGAGCGGATTGCTGGCCTGCACAGAGTGCTGGCATAGCAAGATGGTGCAACAAAAAGAGACAATAAGAGATACAGCAGACCAGGGAGCTGAGGTGGCGCAAGAGATTTGAGAGCCTCTCTCCCACTCTGAAAGGTCCCAGGATTGCTTCCCGGTGCCACCCAAAGAGAAGACAGGCAAACACTGAAGAATACGCAAATAACAGACAGCAAGTACAAAACAACGGGGGGGCAGGGGGGGAATAAATAAAATAAAATTTTTTTAAAAACCTGCTATATTGCAAGAAACTGTATACTCTTTTGAAGAACAAATTAACATTCTTTCCAATACAGAAATTCTGAGAGAGGACATTAGTAGGCAAAATTGGTGCCTGGCTGATATTTCAAATAAAGGAAATTGCTATGTCATAATTGCAGCTAGGTTCTGTTAATTATCCACTGTTATTTCCAGGCATGAACGTAAGAGGCCTTCCATGGGGCTAACATCTTCATCCAAATTTTCTGTGGCTATCACTACCAGACAAGTATATGGATATAATTTGTTTTTTAAACAATTTATTGAAGTATATCATTCATACATGAATGGATATAATTTTTTTTTTTTTTTTAATTTTACCGGGAGGTCCCAGGGATCGAACCCAGGTCCCTCCATATGGCAGACGGATGCCCAACCATTTGAGCCACATCCGCCCCCCTGGATATAATTTTTGTACTTCCAAATTAATTGCTTTTTTAAGCAAAAGTGGAACATGGTACATTTTGATAACTCAGAATTTGTACATGGTAAAATATATTTGGCATTTGTATAAAACTAATGAGTTGCTAACCAGTTAGTAACTCTTCTCCTGCCAGAATAATACATAATTTATTGTTATTTATTCTTAATCAGGGGAATTGTTTTCAAAATGGTGAAAATGATTTGTGTGATTTATATAAAGATGTCTCTGTTTATTTTGTTTATTTATCTCCCCCTCCCCCCTCATTGTCTGCTCTCTGTGTGTTCTTCTGTGTCTGCTTGTCTTCTCTTTAGGTGGCACAAGAAACCAATCCTGGGACCTTTCAGAGTGGGAGAGAGGCGCTCAATCTCTTATGCCACCTCGCTCCCTGATCTGCTGCATCTCTCATTGTCTCTCCTCTGTGTCTCTTTTTGTTGCGTCATCTTGCTGCACCAGCACTCTGTGCAGGCCAGCACTCTTGGACAGTCCAGCACTCTTACACCGGTCAGCACTCCGCGCGGGCCGGCTCGCCACACGGGCCAGTTTACCTTCACCAGGAGACCCCAGGATTTGAACTCTGGACCTCCCATATGGTAGACAAGAACCCAATTGCTTGAGCTACATCCGCTTTTATTTTTTTTTTTTTTTTTTTTTTACCGGGAGGTACCGGGGATCGAACCCCGGTCTCTCCATATGGTAGACGGACGCCGAACCTCTTGAGCCACATCCGTTTCCCTATAAGAGATTCCTCTTTCTTTTTTTTTTTTTTTTTTTTTTTACCGGGAGGTCCCAGGGATCGAACCCGGGTCCCTCCATATGGGAGACGGACGCCCAACCAGTTGAGCCACATCCGACCCTGTTAATTTTATATTTCCCTTTTTGTTTTGTCTCTTCCTTCCTTCCTTCCTTCCTTCCTTCCTTCCTTCCTTCCTTCCTT
>JAKSZT010053767.1:9392694-9476165 GCA_026826555.1 Tolypeutes matacus | reverse complement strand
CTTCCTTCCTTCCTTCCTTCCTTCCTTCCTTCCTTCCTTCCTTCCTTCCTTCCTTCCTCCCTCCCTCCCTTCCTTCCTTCCTTCCTTCCTTGGCTTAGAAAAACAAACATTTATTATCTCACAGTTTCTGTGGCTCAAGAATTTGGCAGCAGCTTAACTGGGTAGTTCTGACTCAGGGACTTTCATGAGGTTGCTGTCAAGATATCAGTCAGAATCTCACTTCTAGGAATATACACAAAAGAACTGAAAGCAGGGAATGAGAAAGATTCTTGCATATCAATGTTCACAGCAACATTATTCACAATAGCCAAAAGGTGAAAGCAACTCAGTGTCCATCAACAGATGAATGGATAAACAAAATATAGTTTATACATACAATGGAGTATTACTCAGCTGTAAAAAGGAATGAAGCTTTGATATATGCTACAACATAGATGAACCTTGAAGATATCATGTTGAGGGAAATAAGTCAGACACAAAGGGACAGATATTGTATGATTCAATTCCCCTTACATGAAACAACTACAATATGCAAATTCATAGAGACAGAGAGTAGAGTACAATTTAAGGGTAAATGGGAATCAGGAGTTAATGCATAATGGGTGCAGGGTTTCTGTTTGGGGTGATAGGAAAGTTTTGGTAATGGATGGTTGTGAGGGTAGCACTACATTGTGAATGTGATTAATCCCACTGAATCGTATGCTTGGGAGTAGTTGAGATGGGAAATTTTATGTTGTATTTAATATTTCCATAATCAGAAAAAAAAATTATATATATATCAACCAGAGTTGCAGTCATCTGAAGACTTGCCTGGAGTTGGAGGATTCATTTCCAAGATGATCATTGCATGGCCATTACCAGGTGGCCTCAGTTCCTCACTGTCTATTGGCTGAAGGCCTCAGAATTTTACCATGGGGGACTCTTCTATAAGGCGTCTTGAGTGTCCTCCTGACATGAGAGTTGATTTCCCCCACAGCTGGTAAAACCCATTTTAGTTTTCTTATTTATAATTAAAGACTCATTTTGTTTAAAAAAATATTCTAGTTCTTTAAATATCTAATCATTCTTTAATAAGTGTTCTTGGAGAAATTACTAAACACAGATTATTGTACTCTATGATGTGATGTTCTATATATCATCAAGATTGTTTTGTTCTGGGGGAGTTTTTAATTTAATTGGAGAAATTACAAACACACGTGCTATTATACTATTCTATGCTATACTGCAGTATACTATTATTATTAGAATGTAATTTGGAGGTGAAATGGAAGATTATGGCTTGTGTATTGCTTTCTAAACCTTTTTACCTCTCACCTCAAAGCTGTAACATAAGATACAGATGTTAATCACACAGATATTTACAAAACAGAAAAACTGGAAGACCCAAAGTGACTGACTGTAGAGAACTGGTTAGATAAGGGGTGGAAATTATACATTTTATAAAAATTACATTACTTACTATTTAACAACTTGGAATATGTTCTCAATAAGTAAAAAGTGTTGGATACCCACATAACGGCATTTTGGGTAATTCTTACTTCATTTTTCATTAGTTTCTGAACTTTATACAATAAACATATATTACTGTTTTCATTTGCATTGGAGCATGCTCATTGTAAAAACAGATAAGCATGGTATTGTATAGTTATGAAGGCATGGCCTCTGGAGCCAGACTGCTGGTTTGAAATCCCAGCTCTGTCATTTACTAGCCACATGACCTTGAACAAGTTTCTTAATCTTTCTGAGCCTCAGTTTCCTTATTTATAACATGCACTTACCTCATAGGATTGATATGAAAAAGTATGAGTTAATAAATATATAGTGCTTGTAACAGTATCTCACATAGTAAACACCTGTATTAGCTTTTATTATTAACTAATACAGAAATGAATAAAATAAAAAGTTTTTATCCAACTCTGTAGACATAACAACTATTAGTAGTTTGGTATATATTTGTATAGATTTTTATATGCATATACAAATGTTATATGTGTTGGTATATATATAATTGTTTTATATAAATGGGATTAGCATGTTCTTTATTTTTTTCACTTAACTATATTTATTTTATAATCAGAAAGAAAGAAATATCTACTATATATTATATAGAATTAAGTACACTATATGTAAATTAACCCCCATATGCACGTGGTATGTGTATATTCAAATATGAATAGGGGGAAAACTTCCAGACATCTGCAAAACCAAATTGGGTAGTTTCTGGTCAGAGAGGATAATACATAACAGAGAATATGATCCATTGCTAAGATGGTAAATCTTTTTACTAACTGATAGTGATTGAGGCAAGCTTTGTTTCTCTAAAAGTCATCTGGAATATCAGGAATATCAGGGCTGAGACTAATGCCAGATCAATCAAAATGAAGATATGTCCACAGAAACAGAGAACTTTCCTGAAAACTGGAGTTCTATCAGCAAGGAATGCAAGTATATGGCAAGATATGATCAGAAACTCACAGATAATTCTTAGAAAAGCAGTGTTTTTGTTTTTTAAATCAGATCATTAAAACTTTAAACAGTGCTCACTTCAGCAGCACATATACTAAAATTGGAACGACACAGAGAAGATTAGCATGGCCCCTGCGCAAGGATGACACGCAAACTTGTGAAGCGTTCCATATTTTTGTAAGGAACCCCTGATTAAAAACAAACAAAAAGACAAAAAAAAAAAAAACACAAAAAAATCATTAAACATACGACTGGGGAGAAACATCATGCATGGGGTTTCATACTGGCATGGGCAGAGAGCAACAGTTCAGCTGGTGTTCTTTTGCCTGGCAGGCACATTCAGAGTTAGGGAGAAGTGGCAATGCCTTAGAAATGTCTGAGGGGAGTGGATGTGGCTCAAGTGATTGGGCTCCCGTCATATAGGAGGTCCTGGGTTCAATTCCCGGGGCCTCCGGATGAAGGCAAAAGCGGGCCCACACAGAGAGCTGGTGCAACAAGATGACACAACAAAAAAGAGACACAGAGGAAAAAGACAATGAGAGACACAACAAACCTGGATGCTGAGGTGGCACAAGATATTGAGTGCCTCTCTCCCATGACGGAAGGTCCCGGGATCTGTTCCCGGTGCCTCCTAAAAAGCAGACATAGAAGAACATGCAGAGAGTGGACACAGAGAGCAGATAGTGAGCACAAGCAGCAAGGGGTGGGGGGAATATAAAAATAAAATAAATCTTAAAAAAAAAATGTCTGATAATGTAGGGAGAAGTGTTGTTTCCAGACAACATCTCCTATTTCTTTTTTGAAGGTGTAAGATTCGTTTCTTTAAAGTGATAGGAGAGAGACATGCTGAGATTACAACAGTACATGATAAAGGATATCTCTTCCTCAGCCTTTAAGTCAAGGCTGAGGTGAAGGTAGTCCTCTTAGTAAACCAAAATAGGAGTTTAGTTTGCCTGAGAGAGACTTATACCCACGAGAAAAGATTATGCTGGGTCCAGTAGCATACCTACTGTACAGCTTCCCCCCACCATTGATTGTTGGCCTCTTCCAGGTACAACCACGTTGACCTTTAGTTCTTGCCTCATTTGTCATGGCCTTGGTAGCAAGGTAGATTCTTGAAATACATGGCATAAACCATATTGACTTTACACAGAAAGGAAAAAAAAAAACAACCTTATCCAGGTTTAGCAGACCCTTGTTTAGGAATTCATGTGTCTAAACATGTGATAGCTTTTGCTTGCCATGAGCACTTCCAGAAATTTATTCTAAACAAATAATCAGTCAAGCATGCACAAAAAAATTGTAATAATTTAAAAATAGAAAACTAAATATCAAGCAATAATAGATTAATGAATAAATTAAGGTACAAACATATAATGACATACCAAACAGCTATTAAAAGTAATGATAGGGGACGGATGTGGCTCAAATGGTTGGACGTCCGTCTCCCATATGGAAGGACCTGGGTTCGATCCCCGGGACCTCCCGGTAAAAATTAAAAAAAAAAAATGTAATGATGGCTCTTTTAGAGAAAGGCACAGAGACAGACAATGGACAGTTGTTGAATGATTACCTTCTGCCAAGCACATACTGGATGTTTACTTGGATTAATTTCTTTAACTGTCACAATAATCTTACAGTACATATTATTATAACCCTATGTTACAAACTAAAAACCTGACTTGGAGAAAACAAGATTTATTGACAGAAAAATCTTCACAGTATACTTAGGAAACAGTGCAATAGCATATATAGAATTCTGGTGATTTTTTTTGCTCATAGGTATTTTCTAATTTTCTTCAATACATGTGTACATTTGTGGTAAATGAATCTATGTTATTTATATAACAAAAATACAATAAAAGAAAAAATTTTTCATTAAAAATCTGAAATTATTTTTCGGTAGTTGAAATAATTTTAAAGTACACCTTCATTTAGTCTTTCTTCCTTAATTGTTACCATAGTTTTTGACAAATTTTTTTTTTTTTTTTTTTTTTTTTACTGATCTAGAGACAGGGCAAATAAAGTTGGTTTCCTTAGTAATAGCAGTTAAAGCTCCCAAACATTCTGTTTTGTTTGTTTCTTCCATTCCTTTCTTTTAAAACTGTTTGGATTTCCTGATAAGCATACTAATTATCAGTCCAATTTTATTCTAGGAGCTTGAAAACGATGACTGTGAAAATGGCCTGCTTCAAAGCTTAAACCAACTATCTTGGTGGGTCACCAGTTCCTTGTAGAATTTTCACTTTGCAATACTGAATCTTAAGTTCAAAGGCTAATATCTTTTTTTTTTTTTTTTTTTTTTTTGAAATTGCTTGATAAAGGATTTATTGGATTCTCAGAGGTGATATGATGTGGCATTAGATGTAAGCATGTTGGATGTCAAGTCCAGTATCTGGGGGCTACTCTGGAGAAAGGACTTTTCTTTGTGTGCTTTATTTAGTATCTTCCAGGGTTGTCTGTGGTCAAAAAAACAGAGCTGATGTTTGAACACTAGCTTCCTAATAATGTTCTTAGTGTGGGAAACATTAGACCCCCACTGCTAGTAGGTACCTGCCATTCTTTTCTTCATGGAGCAAGGAGATGGAAGTCAGAGGTCACTGTCCCTCTGACTTTTCCATCATTATTTCCTGTCTCTGCCAAAGGCTAATATCTTATTGCACAAATGTCAACAAGGGTCCTCATGTTAAATGTGAAGACCGTGTTTGAAGTATTCTTAAACTTTCTATTCATCTTTTCTAAAAGAAGTCTTTCCCTTCAGTTTAGTTCTTCTTCCCCAAAGCACCACTGTTAATAATTTCCTGTATATTATTCTAAAATATGTATAAAACAACACAAGTGTGATGTCTTTGTTTGCCAGGGCTGCTATGACAAATGGCACACACTGGTTGGCTTAAATAACAGGAATTTATTATCTCACTTTGGAGGCTAGAAAACCAAATCAAGGTATCAGTAGGCCATGTTTTCTCCTAAGGCTGTAGCATTTTGGTAGTGCTCAATCTCTACCTCCATCACATGGCCATCTGTCTCATCCTGCCTCCTCCTCTGGTTTCTATGACAAATTTCCTCTCCTTAGAAAGACTCCAGTCCTATTGCATTAAGGCCCTTCCTCTGTTTGGCTTACCTTAACTAAAAATATCTTCAAAGGACCTATTTGCAAATGGGTTCACATCTACAGGACAGGGGTTAAGACATGAACATGTCTTTTGTTGGGGACATGATTAAATCCCCAATATATGATATATGCATTTTAAAAGGAGATATATTCTCTTTAATATGTTTACTCAAATGGGTTCATGCTATATATACTATCTGTCATATCGTTTTCCACTTCTATCTTAACCACTGCAGAACATTTCATTGTATAAGTGGCCATAATACAAATGACTAGTCTCCTTTTGATGGCTCAGGGTTTTTTTCTTTTAGAAACATTCCTGGAATAAACAAACCAATTAAGTGTTTTAGGGACTTTTGCTAATTTATATGTAGTGTAAATTTCAAGAAGTGGAAATTGTTATGTCAAAGGATTATTTTATAAATAACTTCTCATTATAGAGAATTCCAAATGTCTACAAGAGGAAACAGAATAGAATAATAAATGCTAGTATAATAAACCTCCACGTCCCCTTCACTCAGTTTCAAGACTTAACAGCTCATGGCCAATCCTGTTATATATGCACCACTATATTTTGCCCTAGTATGTATTGTTATCAAAGTAAACCCCAGACATTTCTTCCATAAATATTATTCCAGTAGGTATCTTGAAGGATAAACGTTTTGAGGGTTTTTTTTACTGTAACCTTAGGATATGTGTATTTTAAATGTTGACAGGTCTGCCCAATTGCGTTTCAAAAAGGTTCATTAATTGAAATCAACAATGCATGGCGGTGTCTGTTTCTTCATACCCTTGCCAACACTCAGCATTTCCAAAATTTTAATTTTTCCCCAATTATTGCTTTATGTGTTATTTTTCTGTATTTATGAGTGAGGTTGCTAATCTTTTCATGTTTATTGGCCATTTGCATTTCTTATTTATGAGTTGTTAACATAAAATGAGTTTATTATTTCCAAAAAAATAATTCAATGAGTAAACATTTTAAACATTTCACAGTTTTAATTATAAATAGAATAAATATTGATGGATATAATCCACACAAACAAAAGCTCTTTGGAGTCCTTATTAAAAAAAATTTTTTAAGACTTATTTTATTTATTTATCCTCCACCCTCCTTGTTGTTTTTGCACTCCCTGTCTGCTCTCTGTGTCCATTTGCTGTGTGCTCTCTGTGTCTGCTTGTCTTCTCTTCTCATCTTCTCTTTAAGAGGCACGGGAACCGATTCTGGGAACTGCAATGTGGGAGAGAGGCACTCAGTTGCTTGAGCCACATCAGAAACCTGGTTTGTTGTGTCTCTCATTCTCTCTTGTTTGTCTCGTTTTGTTGCACCAGCTTTCCACACGGGCCAGCACACTTTCACCCGGAGGCCCCAGAAATGAACTTCAGACCTCCATATATTAGACAGGAACCCAATCGCTTGAGCCACATTCGCTTCCCCTTAATAACTTTTTAGAATGTTGATGTATCCCAAGACCAAAATGTTTGATAATTGCTGATTGAAAAAGTGTTGGGAAATGTTTAACTCAGATTATGAAAGATGATGGTTACCTTGCCAATGAGTGTAGACTTTAAAACTGGTGGGAAGTCAGTGGAGGTTTTTAGTAGGGTAAGTAATTATAATGTCTGCTGCATTCCCAGGTCGTAGACCAATGCCTTCCACTTACTAGCTTAAAAATATTTGTTGGATAGTAGTCTGAAAAATGAATTGAAAAACTCATAGACTAGCAGCAGGAAAACTGGTTTATTTTTATAATTTTTGTAAAGAGATGCTTGGATAAATAAAGGTCATTTTGAGAAATTGTGTCAACACCTTAATTACTTTTTTTTTTTTTTTTAGGAGGTTCCAGGGATTAAACCTGAGACCTCATACATGCGAAGCAGGCACTCAAACCACTGAGCTACACCAGCTCTCCTGCTGAGATTCTTTAATGTATGCCCAACATGCCAAGCAAGAAGAAATATCCTTTGATATTTATACATGTGCTGTTTTCTCAGCTGCAATCCTATACAAGAATTAGGTGGGGTAGATGTTTAACAACCATTGCCCTCTTTAAGACATTACTCCCAAACCTGTGGTCATGGTGTGGGTCACCCTGCTCCACTTGCCACAACTGATTTATCCAAGAATGTACTGACCCAATCTTAGTCCATTACATTCTGCCTCTCAGGAATTAATGATTTTGAACTGAGAGTTCCTGAGCCAAGAAATTCAGAGCCTTTCCTGAGGTTTAATATTCATCTTTTTTTGCCCCTTAGATCTCATGAGCCTCTTTTGGAATCTTAAAATAATCTTTTTCTTTTGCTTAATATAGTGGAGTTAGTTTTTATTTCTTGTAACCAAAGGAACCTCACCTTTTTCATTTGCTCTTACATACTTATTCTGTAAAAAATTTGCAGAACAGGTATTGACTTACTTTACTTTGGTTGACAGGTGGAAAGAAGGGGATTTACACTCACTAAATGTCTGTGTTGTATGACCAGCAATTACAGCACAGCACAAACACTCTGGAGTCATTCCTGGGTCTTGGGCGATGCCCAAAGTAGCATGAGAAAGTGTACAGGATCAAGGGATGTCTATGTATGTGGAGTAAATTTACAACCCAGTGGGCTTCTCAAATAGATGACTTCAGATCAGAATGGGTCTCTGCAATTTGGTATATTGCATTAGCTCCCAGAATTTTGACTCAACTCTGAGAGAAAGATGGAAAACCTTTAAAAAAAAAAAAACTGAGATTAAGAAGCCTGGTGGTTTGGGGGGGTGGGATTTAAAAAAGGGGGGGTAGGGATTTTTTTAAAAAAATTTTTAATTAAGAAATTTTAAAAAATAAATTAAAAAAAAATTTTTTTTTTAAATGGGGGGGATTTAAAAAAAAAAAAAAGAAGCCTGGTGGAAAGTGGGGTTGAAATAAAGAGTAAGTTGGGAAGCGGCTGTGGCTCGGTCAGTGGGGCTCCCGTTTACCATATGGGAGGCCCCAGGTTCGGTTCTCGGGGCCTCCTGGTGGGGGCGGGCCTGCCCGCCCGGCGTGGTTGGCTGACCCGGCGAGCACAAGCAGCAAGGGGGATAAATGAATAAATAAATAAAATCTTAAAAAAAAAAAAAAAAAAAGAAATAAAGAGTAAGTTGAATTACAAAGAAAATAAAATTACATTTTTTGCACATTTATGGACTGAGATTCATATTGGAATGTATATAACAGATTTTGTAATACTTTAGGTAAAGCACTGTAAAATGCATATTGCTATTTCACCATACCCATTGAGTTCAAAATCTAGTTTATCAATTGCATAATGAATCGATTAGTTAACTCATGGAATGTCAAGATTAATCTTAAATATCCATCAGATAATTTTAGTATCTTCTTTGTGTTTTGATAAGGATTAGGCAGGTGTGTGTTTCAGTAGCTAACTGGTAAATAATTCCATGAAATAAACTCTCTAAATCCTGACATTTTTAGTCATACCACTAGAATTTTGGAAATACTAATTCAGATAAATTTCAAATCAAAAGATAACAAAGCAAGAGACTTATCAAATGGATTCAAGATAGAAAATGGCCTTTTCTCCCGCTGACATCAGCTAAGGTCTTTTGTACAGCTATAAGCGTTTGATATTCTCAGCTGATTCATTCACTGTCAGTCAGCATAAGCTATTTCAATAAATATTACCATTAATTCCAGTTCCATCATGGTTCCTCTAAGCCAAAACTGTCCAATAGAAATATGTAAGCCACATATATAATTTAAAATTTTCTAGTAAAAAAAAAAAAAAAAAAACAGGTGAAATAACTTCAATAATACAGTTTGATTCAATATATAAATATATTACCATTTCAACAGGTATTCAATAGAAAAAATGACCAAGATAATATACATTCTTTTTCTTACCAAGTCTTCAAAATCAGTGTGTAGTTTATACTTACAGCCTATCTCAATTTAGATTAGCCACATTTCTAGTGCCTAATAGCCACCTGTGTATTGGAGAGTACAGCTCTAAGTAATTACAAATTCATTACATAAAAGAAATAATTGTTTAAAATCTATAGGATTTCATCATTCTGAAGAGGTATCCCTATTGACTTCTAAAGCAATCCTTACAAAAAATTCCAAGAATTAAATTCATACAAAAATCCCTGACTGCAATATTGTGTTTTTTTAAAACAAATCAATTTTATTGATACATATTAATCAAGCATACAATTAATCCAAAGTGTACAATCAATGGTATTTGGTATAATAGCATAGTTGTGCATTCATCACTTCAATCATTATTAAAGTGTTTTCATTATTTAAATAATCATAATAATAAACAAAAAACAGTGTAATATTGTTTTATAAATTTGCATGCTATTGAATGCTTGGCTTATTCCTATAGACATGAAAGATCCTGGCTTTGTTCCTCTATACACATTTTGTCATCTCTTCCTAATAAAGACTACATAATTTCTTTCTTTTTTTTTCTCCAAGATTTATTTTGTTTACTTATTTCTCCCCACCCCCTCGTTGTTTGCATTTGCTGTGTCTGTTGTGTGCTGGTCTTCTTTTTTTTTTTTAGGTGGCACTGGGAACCGAACCTGGGACCTCCCATGTGAGCAGGAGGTGCCTAATTTCTTGAGCCACCTCCGCTCCCTGCTTTTTTGTGTCTCTCATTATGTTTTCCTCCGTGTGTCTCTTATTGCGTCATCTTGTTGCATGACACAAGCATGTCAGCCTGTCACGTCAGCTTGCTGTCTTGTTCATTTTCTTTAGGAGGCACTGGGAACCGAACCCAGACCTCCCATGTGGTAGGCGGGAGCTCAATCACACGAGCCACATCTGATATATATAAATATATATGCTGAAATCATACTGTCAGATTCCAGATTCTGTTCATTTTAAAACAACTGAACTATATCAAAGATTATATTTTTTAACATATTTTTGTCAAGTAATAAACATTTCCCAAAGACCCTACTTCATGATATCCTCAACAACAGTGTTGAGTGTTTTACAACTCTGAAATCTCTGCTAGTTTAATAAGTGGAAAAATAGTATCTTGGTTCAGTTTTAATTTGAGTTTAAATTTTATTTTACTGGCTTTCCTGTTATGAGGGAGATTTGAAAATATTTTCATGTCTTAAAGGTTTTTTTGTATTTCTTTTTCATAAATGATGTTTATAGTATGTAATCTTTTATTTTGATAGGTATTTGCCAAATTTTCTTTTAATAAAGTTATACCAATTTACAACACAGTTTATGATGTTACCCCATTACCCTCTTTTTTGACATAACCAGGCAACAGGAATCTTTTTTATTTTTGTCAGTCTAATCATCCAAAAAATGGGGGAGTACCTCATTTTATTTTCATTTTCATTTCCTTTATTACTAGTGAGTTTAAGCATCTTTTTATTATATTTATTGGCCATTTGAACTTCCTAATCGTAGTCCATTTTCCATTATGTTGTTTGTCCTTTTATTATTGATTGGTGGGGTTAAAAAACAAAACAAATTAACAAACAAACCCAATACTTTTCTTAAGGTCAAGCTCTGTTTAGTCAAGATAAAGCAAATATATACTTGGAATACAGTTATAATCATTGTTCTAATATTGCATGATTTGTCATGAATAGGTAACCACTATTGTGACTTTTAACACTAGAGAGTAGTTTAATTTTGTTTGTTTTTGAACTTTAAATAGTTAGAATCGTGCACTACATACTTTTGTGTTTGGAAGATTTATCCATATTGTTATGGATGGCAATAGCTTCTTCATTTCCATTGCATGAATATACAACAATTTTCTCAGGTTTTTTTTTAAAGAGGTTGTACATTGACAGAAAAATTATGCATAAGATATAGAGTTCCCATATACCATCGTATAATTAATACCTTGCATTGTGTGGTACATTTGTTACAACTGACGAATTTTTATAAAGGTTCCATAGTATTAACTATAGTCCATGGTTTACATTAGGGTTCACTGTGTGCTGTACACTACTACAGGTTTATTTATTTTTTAATATTCTATTAGTAACATATAAGCAACCTAAAGTTTCTCCTTTTAACCACGATCAAACATAAAATTCAGCGCTGTGAATTATATTCACAATATGCTTCCATCACCACCACTCATTATCAAAATTTATCCATCAACCCAATTAGAAACTCTGTACAATTTAAGCCTTAACTCTCCATTCCCTTCCTCTACCATATACCCTGGTAACCTATACCCTAGATTCCAACTTTATGAGTTTACTTATTCTGTTATTTCAAAACAGTGATATCACACCATATTTGTTCTTTTGTGTCTGGCTTATTTCATTCAACATGATGTCTCCTAGGTTCATCCATGTTGTCTCATGGGAAAGAATTTCATTCCTTTTTTACATTGGATAATATTTCATTGTATGTATACACCACATTTTTGTTTAGCCATTCATCAGTTGATGGACACTTGTGTTGTTTCCATCTTTTGGCAATTGTGAATAATGCTGCTATGAACATCTATTCGACGCCCTGCTTTCAATTCTTTTGGGTAAATATCTAGAAGTAGAATTGCTGGATCATATGGTAATTCTATACTTAACTTTCTGAGGATCTCAGGCACTGTTTTAAGTGTACATACACCCCAGTATGTACACAGGGGCCACTCTGCTCTCTCTGGAACAGGGCCAGGGACCCACATTGGGAATGCAAGCAAGCTCCACCCTGCATTGTGTAGGGTGTCAGGGAGGTGCCAGCAAGGGTTCTCCATGAGTTTTCTCTATGAGTTTTAAAGCTGTATTTTCTTGATTCAGCACTTGCCCAGTTAACGACCCTTAGCGGTTTTCCTTAGTTTTGAGGAAAGTTACTGTCTTTAGGGTTCCTCTGCCACTTTTCCCTGAGGTGAGTTAGAACAATGGCCTCCCTCATAGCTGGCTTCCAGCCATCTAGAGTAGCTGATCAAAAGCAGGGATCATGGATCAGACTATATACCCCCAGAGTATAGAGGACTAGGTTTATATGTTTCACCCTGGCACCAGGAAGCTGAACCAGGAGCCCGAGCTCTAGTTCCCACTGCTGCCCACCATGAGGCTGGGGTAAGAGAGATGGGAGTCCCTGCAGGGAGGGTGAAACTCAGTGGTATTTACCGCAATTTACTGGCCTCTTCCTCCCCCTCCTCCCTGGATTTTGCACAATGTTCCCCTAGACTCCAGAGTTTCAAAATACTTGGTTCAAACGATTCCTGCCAGATCAGTAGTTGTTTTGTTGGAGGGACTGATTCTTGGAGCATCCTATTCTGCCATCTTCCCACAATCCTCCCAGACCTGGACTACTTTTGATAATATATTGGCATGTTTTTTGTTTTGTTTTGTTTCCTTCCTCGGTGGAAGGATGTTCTCAAATAGAAAGTAGAAACCCCTAAATATCCTTGTACAAATGCTTACCTATGTTTTCTTCTACGAGTTTGATATGTCTGGCTCTTATATTTAGGTCTTTGAGGAATTTTGAGTTGATTTTTGTATATGGTGTGAGATAGGGGTCCTCCTTTTTTTTTTTTTTTTCACCAAATGGAATTCCAGTTTTCCTAGCACCATTAGTTGAAGAGACTATTCTTTCCCAATTGAGTGGTCTTTGCCCCCTTGCCATAAATGTGAGGGTTGATTTCTGAGTTCTCAATTCAATTCCAGTGGTCTATATGTTTGTCCCTGTGCCAGTACCATCCTGCTTTTTAAAAAAAAATCAATTTTATTGAAATATTCATAAACCATACAATACATCTAAAGTGTACAATCAATAGCATTTGATATAATCACAGAGTTATGCATTCATCACTTCAATCAATATTAGAGGCATTTTCATTACTCCACAAAAAAAAGAGTAAAGAAGAAAGAAAAAACAACCACACACACACAAAAAAACAAAAACAAACAAGCAAACAGAAAAAAAAAACCAAAACCCTACCCCGTAGTAGTCACCTCTCAATCTTTCTATCCTTCTCCTGCCATACATAGCTGTTAATCTGGTTCCATCTCTGTAATTTATTTGTATTTACATTTTGTATAGATGGAGTCAAACAATATATAGTATCTATAGTTTTTTAAAATTTTCATATGTGATTTTATTATGCTATACAGTTCCATGTTACATTTTTAAACTTTCCTTTTAGTAATATACATGACCTTAGACTTTCCCTTTAAACCACTTTCATTCTCACATAGCAGTACTGCTAGTTACAAACATTATGTTGGGCTTTCACCCTTTCTATTCATTTTCAAAGATTAACACACATCCTTTTTACCAATTCTGCATAGGTTAACCCTTAGCTTTCCATTCTCTAACCTCATTCTATTTTCTGGTGATCCATGTACAAGTTATTAATGCCATGAGATTACATATATTTAGTTCATAGTGCAATCATATGGTGTTTTTCCTTTTGTGTCTGGCTTGCTTTACTCAACATCATGTCCTCCAGGTTCATCCATATTGTCATAGGCTTTACAGCCTTATTTCTTAAAGTTGTCATGTGAATACATCACAGTTTGTTTATCCATTCATCTGTTGATGGACAACTGGGTTGTTTCCAACTTTTGGCAATTGTGAATAACACTGCTGTGAACATCGGTGTGCAGATGTCTGTTCATGTCATTGCTCTTAGTTCTTCTAGGTATATACCTCGTAATGGTATTGTCTGGTCACATGGCAAATCTATATTTAAATTCTTTAGGAACTGCCAAACAGTCCTCCACAGTGCATACTGTTTTGATTACTGTGGCTTTGTACTAAGTTTTAAAGTCAGGAAGTGTGAGTCTCCCGACTTCTTTCTTGTTCTTCAAAATGGCTTTGGCTATTTGGGGCTTCTTACCCCTTCCATGTGAATTGGATGGTTGGCTTTTCTATTTCTGCAAAGAAGGTTGTTGGAATTTTGATTGGGATTGCATTGAATCTATACATCACTTTGAGTAGTGTACTAGTCAGCCAAAGGTGTGCTGATGCAAAGTACCAGAAATCTCTTGACTTTTATTTTATAAAGGGTATTTATTTGGGGTAGAAGCTTACAGTTACAAGGCCCTAAAAGAGTCCAACTTAAGGTACCATAAAAGGTACTTTCTCACCAAAGATGGTTGCCGATCTCTGCGCGGGTTCAGCCTTCCTTTCTCCTCTACAGCTTCTTCCCATCTCAGTTGTAGGCTGGCATAGGGCTTGTTTCTTTTCTTGGGGCTTTAACTGTTTGAGCCTTCTCCTTTCTGTCACATAGCAGAACTGAAATAACCAAGTTCTCTCCTCTTCCGTGTCTATGGAACTCTTTCTCTTCCTGTTTTGTATCTTCTTTTATGTGTCTTCTTAAGTGAGTGTCTGTTTTTATCAGCATACCAAGGGGGTGGGGACTCAACCCTGAGTCATGCCCTACTGACACAGCCAAATCAAAGCCCTAATCTTGATTTAATCAAGTAAATGTAAAATCTTTGAGTTTCATACAATCAAAATGTATCATGCCCAGAAGAACAGACCAGTTTACAAATATAATCAATATCTTTTTTTGGAATTCATAAATAATATCAAAATGCTACAGATAGTATTAATGTCTCAACAATATTTGGTTCTCCAATCCATGAGAATGGAATTATTTTTCCATTTATTTAGGTATTTTTTGATTTCTGTTAGCAATGTTTTATAGTTTTCTGTGTGCAAGTCCTTTACGACCTTCCCCACCGCCACCCCTGCACCCTGCCCCCTGCCCCATGCCCCCTGCCCCCTGAGACGGCCTGTCTGCTCATTGTCTCTTGGCTGTGTCTGCTCAATGTCTCTGCTCTTTGTGGCTTGAGCCACATCCACTCCCTGCTCATTGTTTCTGCTCATTTGTCAGCTCATTGCATCTGCTGGTCTTCTTTAGGAGGCACCAGGAACTGAACCCGTGACCTCCCATATGGGAGGCAAGTGCCCAACTGCTTGAGCCACATCCACTCACCCTTTCTAAAGATTTATTCCTAGATGTTTGATTATTTTAGTTGTTACTTTAATGGAATTTTTTTCTTGATTTCTTCTGATTGTTGATTGATTGAATATAGAAACACTACTGATTTTTAGGTGTTGATATTGTACCCTACCACTTTGCTGAATTCATGTATTAACTCTAGGAACTTTGTTGTGGATTTTTAAGGATTTTCTGTATATAAGGTCATGTCATCTGCAAATAGAGAAAAGTTTACTTCTTTATTACCAATGTGGCTACCTTTTTCTTCATTTTCTTGCCTAATTGCTCTGGCTAGGAATTCCACTACAATGTTGAATAACAATGGTGATAGTGAGCATCTTTGTCTTGGTCCTGATCTTAGAGGGAAAACTTTAATCTTTCATGATTAAGTAGGATGTTAGCTGTGGATTTTTCATATATGCCCTTTATCTAAGCGTTCTAAGTTTTTAATCAAGAAGGGGTGCTGGATTTTCAATTAACTTTTCTGATCAATTGAGATGATCATATGGTTTTTCCTTTCATTCTGTTAATGTGGTGCAATTCATTAATTTTCTTCTGTTGAACCACATTTGCATAACAGGTGTAAATCCCACTTGATTATGGTGTATAATTCTTTCAGTGTGCTGTTGAATTCAATTTGCTACTATTTTGTTGAAGTTTTTTGCATCCATATTCATAGGAGATAATATAATTTTCTTTTCTTATGGTATCTGTATTAGTCAGCCAAAGGGGTGCTAATGTAAAATACCAAAAATAGGTTGGTATTCATAAAGGGTATTTATTTGGGGTAGAAGTCCACAGATACCAGGCCATAAAGTGTTAAGTTTCTTCTCTCACCACAGTCCATTGCCACGTGTTAGAGCAAGACAGTTGCCGGCATTTGCCAGGGTTCAGGCTTCTGGGGTTCCTCTCTTCCTGGGGCTGCGTTTCTCTCCGGGCTTAGCTCCTGTTTCCTCTTCAAGGTCAGCTGCAGATGATCAGGCGAACGGCTTGCTTCTCTTCTCCTGGGGCCTTCTTTCCAAGATCAAAACTGCTTCTCAAAAGACTGCTTCAACTGTCCTTTGCCTTGCCTTTTATATTCAATTCCCCACCCACCAAGGGGAGGGGCTCAATGCCCTAATCCTAACCTAATCATGCCCAGATTAACAGTTCAGTTTACAAGCATGATTCAATTATATTTTTGGAATTCATAATTACATCAGACTTCCACAGTATCTTTTTCTGGTTTTGGTATGAGGGTAATGTTGGCTTCATAGAATGTATTAGGTAGTGTTCCCTCATCAATATTTTGTAAGTGTTTGAGCAGAATTGAGTTAGGGTTTCTTGAAATGTTTGATAAAATTCCCTTGTGAAGTCATCTGGTCCTGGGCATTTCTTTGTCGGGAGGTTGATTACTGATTCAATCTCTTTAGTAGTACTTGGTTTGTTGAGATCTTCTATTTGTTCAATAGTCAGTCAAGGTAGTTTGTGTGTTTCTAAGAATTTGTCCATTTCATCTATGTCATCTAATTTATTGGCATTCACTTGTTCATATTATCCTCTTAGAGTACTTTTTTATTTCACTGGGGTCAGTATTAATTCCTCTTTTTCATTTCTGATTTTCATTATTTGTATCTGCTTTCTTTTTTTCTGTCAGTCTAAGCTAAAGATTTGTCAATTTTATTGATCTCATCAAAGAATCAAATTTTGGTTTTGTTCTATTTATTTTTGTTCTCTATTTCATTTACATCTGTTCTAATATTTGTTATTTCCTTCCTTCTGCTCACTTTGGGTTAAGTTTGTTCACTTTGGGTCTAGTGTCTAGTTCTTCAAGTTTTGAAATTAGGTCTCTAATTTGAAATCTTTCCTCTTCTTCTTTTTTTTTTTTTTTTGCATTACTGGGGCCTGAGATTGAACACAGGACCTGATATGTGGTGGGAAGCTGGCGCTCAACCACTGAGCCACATCAGCTCCCCTGAGTTGGTTTTTCATTTGTTTGCTGTTTGTTATTTTTTAGGAGGCACCGGGAACTGAACCTGGGACCTCCTATGTGGGCAGCAGGCACTTAACTACTTGAGGCACATCCACTCCCTTTTTCTACTTTCTTAGTATAATTCTTTAGAACTGTTGATTTTCTTCCTAGCACTACTGTTATAACCCAGGAGATCGACCATACTCAGACTTTAACCACTTTTATGAAGTTTATTGAGCTAAGCCCGCGGGCGTCTGCAGCACCTCTCATGCAGGAGAGAACTGCAGCACCCAGGTTTTAAAATGGCTCCTTTTTATAGGGGGTTGCTGTCGCAGTTTGCAAGCAAGCGCAGTTTGCAAGCAAGCGGGATAAACAGAAGCAGATTTTGGCAGTTAGTTAGCGTTTGCACAGAATGCCCTGATAGTCTGGGGCACAGCTGCAGGGTTGAGATGTCCTTGCAGGATTGTTCAAAGGAGGGGAGGTTGTATGCTTGTCTGTCCTTGCGAGATTGTTTAAGGGAGGGGAGGGTGTGCTTTTCAGATAAGACACTTAGGAGACAGTGGGAAACTTTTCTTTTCTATGTTACTCTGGTTGCCATGAAGGCCTATGGGTAGGCTAATTTAGGGTTCAACATTCCCCACTTCTCTTCTTAGTGGGTCAAATCATTGACTAATCATAGTGGTCTCCAGTCGTTGGCAGGTGTTGGTAGGGTTGGGCTAATACCATTAGTTTGACCGATTGGACTTTGTCCTTGACAAAAGCTACAAGCCTATTGATAACGATAGGTCCGCAAGTGAGACCCAAAAGTAACAGTATGAGAGGGCCTACTAAGGCTGAAATTAAAGTAGTCAGCCATGGAGACCAATTGAAAAGGTTTTGAAACCAAGACTCAGAGGATTGTTTTTTTAGATCCCTCTCTCTGAGTCTCTTTTGTAGTTTTTGCATTGATTGTTTAATAATTTTTGAATGGTTTACATAAAAACAGCAGGCTTCTCCGAGGGCAGCACATAAGCCACCCTGTTTCAGAAACAGTAAATCTAGTCCTCTTCTGTTCTGTATAGCTACTTTTGCTAAGGAGTTAAACTTGTTTTTCAAGATATTGTACTTGGGTTTGAAGGAGAGAGACATCAGCAGAGAAAGTAGCTGAAAGTTTTTTAATACCAATGTCAGAGGTAATCATGGCCCCAGCTCCTATGGCTGCTGAACCTGCAATCCCTAAGGTGGCTAAGATAGGGATTAGAATTGGAGTCCTTTTTTGTAGTCTAAAATGTTGATCCTGAGCTAGGAAGTGGGCAGTACCTGAGGGTCCAGCATATAGGTAAACCTGGGGAATGACATAAACACCAATACATAGGTCAGAAGCATTACTAGGGACAATACAGTGGGTGATACCAGATGAGCAGGCAAACCAGGTACCATTGGGGGTGATTAAAGTCCAAGTGGATCCTGCAGCAGTAAGGGGGACAGTGTTCAGGCAATTGTCTTTATAAGGTGAGTTGTCTATGGAGTAGCTGCCGCTGGTGAAACAGATACCTTGTCCTTGGAGATTGCTGAGGGTGATTTTTTTTCTGATGAGAACAATCAGACAGGATACCAGTCCCAAAGTTGTCGGCATCGGTGTAGGAGACGTTCCGGGGGGACATTTCTCCCATCAGGTTGGCACCAATCCCCACGTAGTATGATGGTGCCGGATCGACGCAGAGCCAACACTCAGTGGAGATGGCCGGCTGAGTTTCATTTAGAAGGGAGAAAACAAAGTCTAGCATAGTTAGCAAATAATTACTAAAGAAGTTCAATGGGTGCGATGGTGCTAGGAGTTGGGAATTATGGGAGGTGGTTTTCTATAGATTATTTCAAAAGGGGTTAAATGTTTCAAATAAGGGGTACATCTGGTTTTTAGTAAGGCAAAAGGGAGAAGACTTACCCAACTCTCTCCAGTCTCCAATTTTAATTTAGTTAAAGTCTTTTTTAAAGTCCTATTCATCCTCTCTACCTGTCCTGAGCTCTGAGGCCTGTAAATGCAATGTAATTTTCAGTTTATTTTAAGTGCCTCGGCTAGACTTTTGGATATCTTGGCTATGAAAGCCGGGCCATTGTCAGACCCCAATGCCAAGGGTAAGCCAAATCGTGGGAGGATTCCTGTCAGGAGGTGCCTGGCGACTACATTGGCAGTCTCATGCTTGGTGGCAAAAGCTTCAGTCCATCCGGAGCAAGTATCTATAAAGACCAGGAGATATTTATAGCCGTATTTGCTTTTTTCAATTTCAGTAAAATCTAATTCCCAATGTTCCCCTGGTTCATGGCCTTTGATTCGGACCCCTACACTGCGAGAGATTGGAGGCCCTGGGTTGACCTGAGCGCATGCTCAGGTTACCTCTGAGTTGGTGATGGTCTTCAAATCTTTTGCCCAGTGAAGCACCTGGGTCAGAGCAATTAGTTCTGCTTTCTGAGCGGAGGTTCCTTGGGGCAAGGCCTATGACCAGAGTACTTGATTTTCCGTGGTCACTGCTGCGCCTGCATATCTCAGTCCATCTTTTAGATAACTGCTTCCATCAGTATAAAGCTCGTAGTCTGGGTTTTTTAGGGGAGTGTCCTGGAGGTCAGGTCTAGATCCAGTGATAGTCTCTAAAATGTCCAGGCAATCATGGACAATTTCTCCATATTTAGAATCTAGCAACAGAGTAACTGGGTTGAGAGCCATGGACTTAGAGAACCTGGGACCTCCTATGTGGGCAGCAGGCACTTAACTACTTGAGGCACATCCACTCCCTTTTTCTACTTTCTTAGTATAATTCTTTAGAACTGTTGATTTTCTTCCTAGCACTACCTTTGCTTCATCCCATAAGTTTAGGTATTTTGTATTTTCAATTTCATTCACCTCAAGATATTTCCTAATTTCCCTTCTGATTTCCTCTTTAACCCATTAAAGAGGTTAAGAGTATATTGTTCAATTGCCACACATTTTAAAAATATTCCCTCTTTTGAATTTCTCCCTCTGTTATTGATTTCTAGCTTCATTCCATTTTGGTCAGAGAAGATTCATTGTATGACTTCAATATTTTTTAATTTATCAAGATTTGTTTTGTGACTCAATAAATGATCTTTCCTGGAGAATGATCCATGTGCACTCCAGAAGAATGTGTATTCTGTTGTTGTTGGATCATATGTTCTGTATCAGTCTGTTAGGTCCAGTTGGCTTAAAGTATCATTAAAGTATTCTATTTCCTCATTGATCTTCTGACTAGATGTTTTATCCATTATTATTATTTTTTTTTTTAAAGATTTTTTATTTATTCATTCATTAATCACCCCCTTGCTGCCCGTGCTCGCTGGATCAGCCAACCGCGCCACGCGGGCGGGCTTGCCTTCACCAGGAGGCCCCGGGAACCGAACCCGGGTCCTCCCACATGGTAAACGGGAGCCCTACTGATTGAGCCACAGCCGCTTCCCTGTTTTATCCATTATTGAAGGTGGTGTATTAAAGCCTCCTACTATTAATGTCTACATTAATTTTTCCCTTCAAATCTCTCAGTATTTGCTTCATATATTTTGGGGCTCTGCTGTTAGGTTCATATATATTTATAATTGTTACATCTTCTTGTTGAATTGCACCCTATGAGTGCCTTTTCTTGTCTATCTGGAAATATTTTTCATATATTTTCTTTGTGGTTACCATGGAGTTAAAATCTAGTATCTTAAATCTATAATAATTTTATTTGGTTTAATACCAACTTGATTTCAACTGTGAGGCAGGTTGCCAGGGAAAGGAGAAGACGAGCCACAACATGGCCGAAAGACAACATGGCCAACAGACAACATGGCTGCAAGACCTCACTGAGACCTTGAGTTCAACCTTGAGGTCCAGTTTCTCTTTCCGGGACTCCCCATGGCCCCAGATATTCCAAACAGGCCTCACCATTGGTGGGGTAACCAATAGCAGCTAGGGCCCCTCTCAATAGCATTAGCAAGGGGGGGGGGGGGAGATAATTAACAGTTTAAAAGGTAACCACACAAGGCAGAGCTCACTTTCTCTGCCTAGAGGAGCCGGCACCAAATCTCGGCGTGTATTTCTGTCCTTCTCTCCCATTTCTCAGCAAGCTTTGTTTTTTCCCCCATTTCTCAAATAAATTCCTTTTATCGGCCTGTATTAGTCAGTCAAAGGGGTGCTAATGCAAAATACCAGAAAATGGTTGGTCTTTATAAAGGGTATATATTTGGGGTAGACGTCACAGTTACCAGGCCATAAAGCTTAAGTTTCTTCCCTTACCAAAGTCCATTGCCACATGTTGGAGTAAGCCAGCTGCCGACGTTGCCAGGGTTCAAGCTTCTTGGGTTCCTCTCTTCCTGGGGCTGCATCTCTCTCCAGGCTCAGCGCCTCTGTTTCCTCCACAAGGTCAGCTGTGGGCTATGAGGCTCTCTAGGCTTTTCTTCTCTCCACAAGGCCAGATGTAAACTCTCAGGTGAACGGCTCGTCTCTATCCAAGGGCCTTCTCTCCTTCCTCACAACCAAACTCCTCCATCTGCTTGCCTCCCTGGCTCCAGCATCAAAACTCCAACATCAGAACTGCTCTGTCTTTTGCCTTGCCTTTTATATTTGATACCCCCATGAACCAAGGGGTCGGACTCAGTGCCCTACTGATGTGGCCCAGTTAATGCCCTAATCATAACTTAATCATGCTCAGATTAGCAGACCAATTTATAAGCATAATCTAATATATATATATTTGGAATTCATAATTACATCAAACTGCCCAACTACCACATGGCCTAACTAAACTAGCATGTTCTTAAATTATTTTATGAAACATAGCCAAAAACCTAGAGGAATTCAACACTTCCCCATCTTCAAATAGTGTACATATACACTTTTCCAATACTCTTCCAGCTTCCCATCTATTTTTTATTTTTATTTTTTTTTAAAGATTTTATTTATTTATTCATTTATCCCCCCCCTTGCTGCTTGTGCTCGCTGGGTCAGCCAACCACGCTGTGCGGGCGGGCCTGCCCCCACCAGGAGGCCCCGGGAACCGAACACGGGGCCTCCCACATGGTAAACGGGAGCCCCACTGATTGAGCCACAGCCGCTTCCCCCCATCTATTTTTGTACTTGTATATCTTCATACATTGTATGTCCAAAGCCATAGGTTTGTCATTATTTTCTTTGCATTTACATTTTTAGCACCTGTAGGGAGTAAGAAGTAGAGTTACATACCAAGCAATATGATACAATATTACTGGTATTTATAATTACCCAAATGTTACTTTTACTAGAGGTCTTTATTTCTTTTTTTTAAAGATTTTATTTATTTATTCATTTATCCCCCCCTTGCTGCTTGTGCTCGCTGGGTCAGCTAACCACGCTGTGCGGGCGGGCTTGCCCTCACCAGGAGGCCCTGGGAACTGAACCCGGGGCCTCCCATATGGTAAACGGGAGCCCTACTGATTGAGCCACAGCCGCTTCCCTTTTTATTTCTTTATACTGCTTGATCCACTGTCTAGTGTCCTCATCTTTCAGTCTGAAGAACTCCCTATAACATTGCTTATAGGGAGGGTCTAGTGGTGATGAACTCCTTCAACTTTTGTTTTTCTGAGAATGTCTTAATTTTTCCCTCATTTTTGAAAGAAAGTCTCACCGGATATAAAATTTTTGGTTGGTAGTTTTCTTCCGGCATTTGAAGTATTTCAAGCCACTGCCTTCTTGCCTCCATGGTTTCTGATGAGAAATCAACACAATCAATTTGGGACTCCCTTGTACATAATATGTTGCTTTTCTCTTGCAGCTTTCAGAACTCTCTGCATGTTCTTTCCCTTTGATAATGTAATCAATATATGATGGTATGTATTTTCTTCATGTTAATCTTGCTTAATGTTCTCTGAGTTTTTTGGATGTGCATATTCACCTCTTTTGCTAAATTTGGGAAGTTCTCTGTGATTATTTCTTTGAATGTTCCCTCTGCCCCTTTTTCTCTTTCTTCCCCTTCTGGGACTCCCATAATGTGTATATTGGTGTGCTTATTGATGTCCCAGTGTTGTCTTAGGTTATTTTCACTTTTTATAATTCTTTTTATTTTCTGCTCTTCATCCTAATTTCTTTTTTTTTTTTTTAGAGAGAGAGATTTATTTTATTTCTCCCCACTTCCTCATTGTTTGTGCTCACTGTCTGTTCATTGTGTGCTTATCTTCCTTTTTTTTTTTTTTTTTTTAGGAGGAACTGGGAACTGAACCCAGGACCTCTCATGTAGGAGAGAGGAACCTAATTGCTTGAGCCACCACTGCTCCTTGCTTTTTTGTGTAACTCATTATATTTTCCTACTTGTGTCTCTTGTTGCATCAGCTCACTGCACCAGCCCATCACATCAGCTTTCTGGCTTGCTCATCTTCTTTAGTAGGCACTGGGAACGAAACCTGGGCCTTCCCATGTGGTAGGCAGCAACTCAATCACTTGAGCCACATCTGCTTCCCCCTAACTAATTTCAATTGTCTTGTCTTAGAATTTGCTTATTCTTTTTTATGCTGGCTCCAATAGCTGTTAGAATCCTCCTGGGAATTTTTCGTTTCAGTTATTGTGACCTTCAACTCCAGCAGTTCTGTTTGATTCCTTTTTAAGTTTCTGTTCTCTTTACTAAGATTCTCATCATGTTCATTTATTGTTGCATTGACATCCTTTAATTCTTTCTCTTTATTTTCCTCATCCCCTTAAGCATTTTTAAGATCTTTTTTTAAAGTCTTTGTTTGGTATGTCCACATTCTGGTCTTTATCGGTGTTTTCTGAAGATTTATCCTCTTCCTTTGGATAGGCCATCATTTCCTGCTACTTAGTTTGCCTTGTACTCTTATTGCACACTGTACATTTTAATATTTTAGAATGTTAACTGCGATTTCTGTTTCCTGATTTTAAGCAGGTAATGATAGGTAAGAGATTTTGAGTTTTAGCCCTCCTATCAGGAAGATCTGTCCAAGGTGAGTGCTGTGTACAGGGTCTTTGCTGTCTTTTCTAGCCATGTGGCTTGTGCATGTCAGTTGTTTCGGAGTTCTCCTGTTTATAGGAGTTTGAATACCCCCTGTATTTCCCGGGAGGCAGACTTCTTTTCCTGTGTGTTTAAGGTAGGCAAGCCTTTGCCCAAGGCTGTCAGCCTCTATAGTTTCTTTCCTTGTATTTCAAACTGCTTTCACCTGGAGGGCAAACTCTGGAAGTGGGGGTATGCCAGAGATGACTTTCTCAAGTGAGTCTTCCTCAGTGGAAACAGGGCTAGTGAGGGCTAGCAACCTATGAAGGGAGCACAGATTCGTAAGTGTCATGGGGAGAGGTTGAGAACGGGTGCCAGGAGCTTTTTCCACACCTCCTCAAAGCTGAGCTTTCTTGACCTTCCTGCAAATGCAGCCCTTGAACTTGTACCCTGGAGTCCTGACGAAGCATACCATTTTAAGCTGGTATGCTGGTTCCTTTGTCTGGAGTAGGTGAATCAATGGCTGCCCTCAGAGCCGGATTCTCAGGGATCCAAATTCACTAATCAAAAGCCATGATCAGCGATGGGCCATGCCTTTCCCTGGTCTTGAGGAAGAGAACATTTACATCCCTTTTTGTCACCAGTGAACTACCCAGGACTACATGGTGACCTGCCAGGAGATTGTGTGATGTGCACCAGCAACAACCATGCAGAGAGACCATTTTACTTGTCTTCACCATTACCTACCAGTCCCTTCCTTCCATTCTTCCCTGGATATTGTACAGTGTTCTACTGGCCTCGAGAGTTTAAAAAATAGTTGTTTCAGACTGTTCCTGCCTGTTTAATAATTGTTGTGGTGGAAGGACTGAAACCTCAAGCTACTTACTCTGCCATCTTCCCACAATCTCAGTAGCTTATCTTGTTTAAGCTACTATAATTTCAAGTCTCTTTTCAGGTCTAGCAGCTATATTCACTTCATAAGGGAATCATATCCATGTATGACTCTAAAATATCCAGCAACCTATGAAATAGATGATAAATTTATAACTCCAAACTACTTAACTATGGTAATGAAGAAAAACCAGTATAAGTCTCAATTCAAAAAGGATAAGAAAAGAAACCATCAGTTTAACATACCTCATCCTGTTCACCTGAGTGATACTCTATCTGGAAGTGGTTAGGCATATGATAGACCAGTTCATCTCAGGGGAATATGAGTTTTGGTTATCTCCCTGGGCAGGGCACACCTGACTGTTCCAGGCTCTGCCCACTGAGAGGATTTTCCTTTCTCCTACATCCATCAAGGCCACCCCAGAGAAGAACATTGAAGAGCAGTCCTCCCTGCAGAACTGTACCATTTCAGTATGACAACCTTATCTTTGCTTTCTACTGGGGTCTGTATTTACTTAGCTAATTAATTATTGGCTTATGTTATATTTTTCACACAAAAAATGATTAGATGAAAAAAGTTTTTTGATGTTATTTTGAAAATTATATTCTTGATTCAAAACTGAAAATGTACCTAAAGAGTATATAGAATAGAATAAAGGCCTTCTCCAACACCCATTTTTCTCCCTAGAATCAACCACTATTAATAGTTTCTTTAGAGCGAGAGAAAAAATTTTATTCCTTTTCCCCAATTTTTAAAGAAAAATGGTTCACTTTTTTCTTAGTTCTTAAACTTTGGTATGCATAAGAATCATCTAGGTGTGCATTAAAATTGCAGGTTCCTTGTGAATATTCTCGTTGTCCTGATTTTGTGATAATCAGGGTAGGCTAAACATTCACTATATTAGAAACCATGCATGTGTCCCCAGACCTAGTTTTTCTCCCTAGGTCTGGTTTTTAGAATGCTGGTGATAAACCAAGCCTGATTTATTATATGACCATCCTGTATGGGAAAAGACTGTAACTTTGGTCAATCTTAAGAGATATAGCAGGGGGACAGATGTGGCTCAGGTGGTTGGGCGTCCATCTCCCATATGGAGGGAACTGGGTTCAACCCTCAGGACCTCCTGGTAAAAAAAAAAAAAGGTAAATAAATAATAATAATAATATAGAAGGTGCGTGGGCCATCAGGCCCTGTGCGTGGGTGTGCCGCCAGGCCCCACAAGCGGGTGAGCCGTCAGTCCCCATCTGTGGTTGAGCTGCCAGGCCCCGCAGACATGCAAGATGATGATGTAACAGGAGTGACACAAGGGAGAGCCAAGATGAGACCCACCGAAAAACCAGGAACTAAGGTGGCACAGGTGGTAGTAGGACGCCTCTCTCCCACATCGGAGGTTCCGAGGATCGAATCCCAGTGAAGACAGGAGGAGACGGAGGAGAAGAAAGGGCAGGAAACGGACACAGAGAGTTGCCCAGCAAATGGACACAGAAACAGCAAAAACTGGGGTGGGGGGGAATGGATAAAAGTAAATAAATAAATAAATAAATCCTTAAAAAAAGGTATAGGGGAGGGAGATTCGGACGATAGTTGGTAGTAATACTTTGACGATGCTCTTTCATGATTTGTTAACAAAATTTCACAACAATGCAGGATGTTTGTGGGGGGGGTGATGTGTGGGAGCCCTGTATGATGTTATGCATGTTTGTTTTGTAAGATGACGATGTTTACTGAACACTTATAGTTTATGTATGTTCATGTATGAATGAACATGTCCTTCAATAAACTGTTAAAAAATAAAATAAAATAAAATTGCAAGTTCCCAGATATTCCACCATATCTACGATATCCACTAAGACAGACAGTTTGGAGATATGGTGGGTGATCAGTGGGTAAGTGTAGGGCCAGAGAATTTGCATTCTAAAAATTATTTTCCCATGATTTAAAACTGGCAATAAAGTTGCCAAAATAGTACTCTAAAACAATAGAACTCTAATATACCTCCAACCAAAATACCTAAAAGCACCAACTTTTAACCTTTTACCACCTTTGCTTTATCATTCTGTCATCTATCATCTAACTACCTACCTGTCATGTATCATCTATCAATACACACTAAACATTTGAGAATAGATTGCACACATCATTGCATTTTTTTTTTTAGATTTATTTTTTTATTTCTCCCCACCCCCTTGTTGTTTGCACTTGCTGTGTCTGTTCATCTTCCTTAGGAGGCACCGGGGACCGAACCCATGACCTCTGATGAGGGAGGTGCCTAACCACTTGAGTCACCTCTGTTCCCCGCTTTATTGTGTCTCATTGTGTTTTTCTTCTTGTGTCTCTTGTTGCATTATCTTGCTGCATCAGCTTGCCGCACCTGCCAGTCGCATCAGCTCACTGTCTTGCTTGTCCTCTTTAGGAGGCACTGGGAACCTCTGCTCCCTGCTTTGTTTTGTCTCTCATGTTTTTCTTCTGTGTCTCTTGTGTGAGCTTGCCGCTTCTGCCCATCGCGCCAGCTTGCTGTCTTCTTTAGGAGGCACCGTGAACCAAACCAGGGACCTCCCATGTAGTAGATGGGAGCTCAACCGCTTCCCACATCATTGCATTTTAATCAATTCCCCAGGAGATTCTGAAGTAGATGGTGCAAGAACTACACATTGAGAAAGGCAGCATTAGAAATTGTTTGGCATAAACACTAACTTACTTAGTGGAAGTGGAAAGTATTATTTCCATTGTTCTCCAAGAAAGAAAAACCTTTATAGGCTTTATTTTCAGTGTATTTTTTTTCCCCTCTAATCTATATGGTAAGCTCCATGCAGGCAGAGTCTATGTCTCCTTTATTTCTATACTCTCACCAGTACTTAGCACAGGGAAGTTAAACAGTAGGAAGGGGCTTAATAAATTCTTGGTATTTAAACATATGAAAATGTCTTATTTGTTCAAAGAATAAGTACAAATGGCAAAAAAAAAAAATACATGAAAAAATGTTCAACATCACTAATGATTAGGGAAATGCAAATCAAAATTACAATGAGATATCATTTCACAACTATCAAAATGGTCATTGTTAAAAAGACAGAGACCTACAAGTGTTGGAGAGGATGTGGAGAGATAGGAACAGTTATTCTTGTTGGTGGGAATGGTACAGCCACTGTGGAGGACTGTTTGGCAGTTCCTAAAGAAGTTGAATATAGATGTGCTATGTGACCCCATGATACCACTACTGGGTATATACCCAGAAAAACCGAGAGCAGTGATACAAACAGACATCTGCATACTGATGTTCATAGTGGTGTTATTCACAATTGCCAAAAGATGGAAATAACCCAGGTGTCCATCAACCAGTGAATGGATAAACAAACTATGGTGTATTCACATGATGGAATATTATGTAGCTATAAGAAGAAATGAAGTCTTAAAGCATATGAGGACATTATGTTGAGCAAACCAGACAGAAAAGGACAAATACTGTATGATTGCGCTACTATGAACTAAATATAACATATTGTATGATTTCATTTATATAAGGTGGAGTTATAAATCAATTTATAAAGATGAAATTAGATTGGTGGTTATGTAGGGCTGGGGAAGGCATGCTAAGGGGTATAGAGTTTTTCAAGTAATGAAATGGTTTTAAAATTTTTTGTGGTGACAAATGCACAACATTGTGATTATACTAAAAGCCATTGATTAAACTTTGGATAGATCAAATGGCATGTGAATATATCTCAATAAAACTGCTTAATAAGTAAATTGTGCAAGAATGGCAAGAAATAGCAGCTATGTACAGCAGGAAAAACAGAGATTGAGAGGTGAAGAATTTTCTTGTTTATTTGTCTGTCTTTTAAATTAGTATTGAAATAATGAAAATGCTCTAATAATGACTGAAGTGATGAATACACAACTATATGATTATACCAAATACCATTGATTGTACACTTTGGATGACTTGTATGCTTTATTAATATGTACCAATAAAATTGATTTGTTAAAAAAAAATCTGTGAGCAGAGGTGGCTCAAGTGGTTGAGCACCTACTTCCCACATGAGAGGTCCTGGGTTCGGTTCCTGATGTCTCCTAGAAAAAAAAAAAGACGACAAGCAGACACAGAGAGCAGACAGTGAGTGCAAACAACAAGGGGATGGGGGTAGAAATAAATCAATCTTCAAAAAAAAAAAAGTCTGTCAACATATGTGATTCTGCAGGAAAATACACTATAAATCCCCTCATAACTTTGCATTTGAAAATCTGAAATGCTGTCATACCTTCCTTTTATTCTCCATTGAGGTATAAAAGGCTATAGCTTGGTAGTGGGATTTCCAAGATTTTGGGGTAATGTTATCAGTGCTATAAAAACCCCAGTATTTATTGGTTCAGATTCAATCTTTAGGATTATGTTTATGTTCAAGTCTTTGATAAGAAGTTCCTCATTCAACTCATTATATTTCTACTTGTTGGTTTTCTTAAAAAATCAATGTTCTATCTGATCTTTATAAGCTTCTCCTTTAGACAAAAATTCATTAAATTGTTCCTGTCCCTCTCTATATTTTCTCTTTTCCATGTCCAATCAAATAGCATAAATCAAATATTGGCATTCAGCTGCTTACAACAGAAATGTACTCATTCTTTGCCTGCCATGTATAAGGACACACGAATGCTGGCACAGCTGCTGTGAATCTTCCATGTGCCACTCATTTAACCTTGCATGGGGCCTTCTTATTGTCAAGAACAGAGAGGAGCAGAAGGAAAAGAGTTTGTAAGGAACATCTTGGAAACAAGGAAATGGGAGACAGCTTAAGGTAAGTTTCCTGGGAACATGAAAGTCATCATATACCAGGCTTCACAGGCTGGAAGCTTATTTGAAGCCAAGACAGCCCTAGCAATTCATCACCCCTCTCTATGTAGTATTACCCCAAAAGAGAAGAGTTAGCAGAGCATCAGAAATCTTCAAATTAAATAAAATATATAAAGAAGAGGTTTTAAATATTCTTTCATTGTTCTATGTCTTAAGGACATTGGGAAAGAGACACACATGTGAAGTATCTAGAGGTGGATATTGCTAATATACACATGTGCAGTTGAAATTAACAGACAATGGCCTATAAAGTTTTCTTTGTGAAAGTGGTGGTGAGCTTTGGCAAAGTGCTTAAATAAATTGGTTTTGCTGTTGAGGAAAATCCTATTATGTACACAAAGATATATATATAATAGGCACTTACAAAAAAAAACAAAAACAAAAACAAAAAAAGAAATGTGAATATTGAGAACCAGCAACTTGAAAACAGGAAATATCCTTTATGCAACTAAATGATGACAACTGCACTTGGGTAATCCTGAGGTACACATTCAATTTAATTCAACTAAATAAATATTTATTAAGCAACTGTGCTATGTGTTGGAGAACCAAGGGAATATACTTATCCAAAAGATCACAGGTTCACAGGGACCTGGAAAAAGTCATGCAGAAATAGGACTTCACCTTTAGGAATGTATCCTACATTATCAAGAGCTATGTCTGTCACAACATTTCATTGTGTTACAATCATGTTTATTTGTCTTTTTTCCCCAAGGTACTGCAAGTTCCTCAAGGGCAGGGACCTTACCTTGTACTCTAAAGCCTAATTTCAATAGCTTTTATATATTGGAGGCTAAAAAAAACTCCCTGAATTAAATGAATTAAAGAATAAATAAATGAAACATGTAAAATAAGCAACAAAAGAAAAAGTAAACGGACCTCATCAAAATGAAAACTTTTGTCCCTCAAAAGTCTTTTTCATGAAAGTAAAATGACAACCTACACAATGGGAGAAAGTATTTGGAAACCACATATCCAATAAGGGTTTAATAAAGAGACACAACAGGACAAGTATTGTATGCTTTCACTAACATGAAAAAATAGATAATTAAAATAAGTAAGCAACCTCATAGAGTCAGAATCTAGAATATAGGTTATCAGGGGATGGGGTGGGGATAGGAAATGAGAAGTTAAGGATTTTAAAATATCCAGGGATCCTATTTGGAACAATGGAAATGTTTCCGTAATGGATGATAGCGATGGTAGCACATTGTGAACCTATTTAACAGCACTGAAATATATATCTGATTGTGGCTAAATGGGGAAATGTTAGGTTGTACATGGTAACAGAATAAAAACATAACAAAAACAAAAACAAAAAACCCAAGGGACTGGACTATATGAAAAGCAAACCCTAAGTTAAACCATAGACTATAGTTAATAGTACAATTATAAATAAAAATGTGCTTTCATAAATTGTAACAAAAGTTCCACACCAATGTAAATGTGTTAATAGGGTGGTATATGAGAATCGTGTATTTCATGCATGATTGTTTTATAAACCCACAACTTTTCTAATAAAGAAAACCCACCCCCACCCCAAAATTTACTTTTATTTGTATCTATTGCTTGTCTGTAAGGTTTCTAAGAGCAAGGATCATTATGATGTTCACTATCTCCCAAGTGCTACAACAGTGCCCAAAACCTAAATGTCCACTAAAATTTTTTTTTTAAATGAATACCTTGTTTAAAGATTGCGAAGGGAAGGATTTCTGAAATTTTAGATAACATCCCCAATGTCTCCTTAATACATTCCTCATTGAGATCAACTGAATTCTTAAACATATTTACTTCTGATTACACTGGATTGACTGAAACATCTTTAGTCATAATCCTTTATAACAGGGATTAACAACTCTAGAGATAGTCCTTTTCCTCTAAGAGAGTGTACATATTAGCTGTCTTTTATGGAGGGAGGAAAACGAATAAGTAGTTGGCTGATAACTTGTCAGGTTCTTATTTTTGGTAGTCATAAACTGTTGTCACCCCAACCAGTGAGGTAGCCAATCTCCTCACATTTCTGGCCCATAGAAGTAAACAGATCCCTTGATTGTAGGCCCTTCACAACCCATGCAAGCGGTAGCCTCTTCAACCCTGCCTAACAAGGTAACCCCACATCAGAGTGGACAAAAATTAAAGATGGCCGATATTAAAGATGACCTGTGTGGGATGAGTGAGAGCTTTCTGTTAGCACTGTGAGTTTAGCTAGCTGCGAAAAGAGAAGGCTGAATTTATTAGTGCTATTCTGGTATCCAGCCACTTGAGGGGAAATTCACGAGCTGTGCCTTAAAACATTAGTGTCTATGTAGATAACAGCATAACAGTGGAAGAGCAGTGGTGAGTCTTATCATGTACCCAGTAGGTTAAGAGAAACGGGTTATTTTCTTCCTCATTACTGACAAGAACTTGGAGCTCTATCACATTGTATTATAATCATGTTTACTTGTCTTTCTTCCCCAAGAGATTCCAAGTTCCTCAAGGGTAGGGAGGATCTTACTTTGTATTTGTATCTCTAATGCCTACAGTCAAAGTCTGATATATAGCAGAGACTAAGGCTTTGAGACAGTGAATCTCCTGATAGTATGGAACAAAAGGGCTGGCCAAGAAATACCTTTCAGTGCTACCTGCAGATTCCAGGAGGGAGTGAGGCCAGTGGCCCCCTAAGCCACTGAGTTACACAGCCCTGTCCAGTGATCCTGTGGGTTCAGTTCCAGAAAGCACTCATTGCTCCAGTCCTATGGTTGATCTTTCTGAATAAAGTGATAGCCTTCAGTTCTGACTAATGTTGATTCCCAGAAGATTTGATTTTTCTGAACTGATAGTATCTGATAAATAAAAATAAAACATCAACTTCATTTATAAAAAACAAACTCAATACTTCAAATTTAACATTTCAATTGGGAACAGTTCATATAGTCAGCAGTGGAAGCTTGGACAGGAAAGCTGCAGTAGAGTGAAATATTACACACACGTCTGTATAAATTGACATGAAAAGTTATCCAAGATATTTGAAATAAAAGCAAGTCATAGGATATTAAGCACAGTAAGGCTCTACTGTTAAAGATGTTAATCATGTTTTCTCTTTTTTTTTTTTTTTTTTAAAGATTTTATTTATTTATTCATTTATCCCTACCCCCCCTTGCTGCTTGTGCTTGCTGGGTCAGCCAACCATGCCGTGCGGGCGGGCTCGCCTCCATGAGGAGGTCCCGGGAACCGAACCTGGGGCCTCCCATATGGTAAACGGGAGCCCCACTGATTAAGCCACAGCCGCCTCCATGTTTTCTCTTTAAATTATATATTCACGTAGTATTGATTATTTTTACAGTTATGTATTGCCTTTATAGTATAAACAAAACAAAACAAAATTAATGATAATGTTCAAAACACATTTATTTCCTACATCACTTTGAGGTTGATTTCCATCAAACATCCTAGAGAAAAACGAATAAAGTTCATCATTGCTATAGGGATCATTTCAACAAATAAAATGTTTAATGAAAAATTATGGTAATACAATGTATTTGTCTCTAGAAAAAAATTTTATTTACAAATTGAGGAATGAAGATATTTCTTTTAATTAGATGTAGGGCTTAGAACAATATTCATTATGCAGCACAACCATAATAAAAATGGATTTCCTATGAATAACTCAAGTACCCAGTGAAACATTAAGAGGTGAGCCATAGTTTTTTCGTTCAATCATATTCAGAAAATCTAATGTGTTTACTTGCTTGTTGAGTCTTTGCCAGTCTAATCTTTTCAGCTTTGGTAATTAACTATAGAGGGAAAAAAATCAGAAATTAGAATATACTGGATATTCAGAAAGGCAATGGTAATTATGACTAGAAAAAAATTCACGTATCAACTTGAATGAAAATTTTTTTTAGAAAAGAGAAAGGGAGATGAATGAGATATTAGGCTTAAGTCAAATCAACTACTGAAAAAACTGTCTAGATTAGAGCTTTTGAAATCATAAGTCATTAATCTTTGATTTATTCAAAATTAAAGATTTTTACTAAAATCTTTCAATTATCAATAGTCATTCCACATAGATGATTATTTTTTACCCTTTTACAGAAGGGTTCAAGATCCCTATTTTCTGTTGTTTTATATGCCTTTGGGTATGAGTATTATCAAGGCACTTCTTCAATGGTATGTGGTCCTAATAATCACATTATGTTTGACAATTTATGTATTATTTGAATAAGACAACATATTTTGGGATGAGTGCTACATTAAGGTTTGCTTACAAAAGTTAATTTAGAAAATTAAAAATATACTAAATAAAGATTACTTATTTATTGTACCATTTTATAAATTTTTGGAAATTTCTCAAAGAAAGCAAATGAAATTACTTGGAACTCAGAAGAAAACTGTTGAAGATGTCTGAATTTCCAAAAGCTTCTTTAATGGAAAATTTTAAATATCTTATTTAACTTTGGAGTAAATTCAAATCTTTTTCTCTTAAAAATATCAACTGTAATGAGTACTCCTCAAAAGAGTTTTTTAATAGCCCTCACTTTCCTGATTTTTTGTGAGAGGCCATTAGTTTAATTTACTGGTATCTGAAGAAAATAAAATTTTTCTTTGACATATTCATTTTTTTTTCCCTTTCCATTCTCTATTAACCGAACAGGGAAGGCAATTAAGAAACTGTTACCAATATTTTCCTATTGTATAACATGAAAATTAAGAACCAGGTTTTTATTAGTGCTTTTTTGTCATTCATTGATGGATCAATTTCAATACTACTGGTGAAACACTGGGCTACGATGCCAATAAAGTATTATGTCATATCTTGGGCAGAATCACTGACATTCTGCTAATTTTTTCTAAGCACTCAATTTCCACTACTAAAGTGTTCCCTGTACTCCAGCCACACTTGCCTCCTAGTCCCTGGTAACCCCACCTCTAGGTCTCTGCACTCTGTTGCTTCTGCCCAAGGCAGTACCTCCACTTTCCTGGCTTGCTCACTCACTTTCCTAAGGCCTCTGCTCAAAAGTCACCTTTGCAGAGAGAACTTTCCAGACAACTGATCTGATGCAAAGCTACCCTACAATGCCCTTTAATTTGCTTTATTTTTCTGCCCAGCATAACCTGCTCATCATCATCTGACGTGTCTTATGTGTAAGCTTCATGAAAACAGGGAATTTGTTACTTATGGCCATGCCCCCAGTTCCTAGGCCAGTGAACAGTGGCTGACACAAAAGGAAGAATTAAAAAAAGTTTGTTGAATAAATAAACAACAAAGTGGGGCCTAACAAACTAATCATGGTATATTCCTCTCCTCTGAAAATCTTTGTATGGTATATTACTTTTACTTCTTGAGATGAGGGAACAAGCTTCTTCATAGTGTTCAGCCAGGATCCCCTGCTTTCAGGTTTCTAATTATCAAACAAATCTTGCTAATTATCAAGACTGACAGTGCAACAGATAAATAAGGTCAATGATAGAGCTACTTACTGTGCTCCAATTCAATTTATAAAACTCCCTAGCCAATTGTTTATTCCTTGCCTCAAGTTTAATTTTCAAAGATGGAATCTTTCTAAATTTCTAAAACCTAAACTAAATTATTAACTACTAGTTTTAAATATATAAATAATTTAAGTGGAATTCCACATCAATTAGAAGAATAGGTATTATTTAACAAAGTGACCTCATCTCAGTTACCTGTTCTTAATTAATGATTTTAACATTTAAATAGGCTCAAGCAGGTTTTAAAATTAACACCTCATAGACCTGAAAGAGTTCTTAGGAAGGAAGGAGGCTATCCCATCTCAGCAAGTTCAGTCTCTTTTAAGGAAACAGAATTAACAAAGACCAGCAGGAAACCTCCCCCTAAATCATCTTAAATTCTAAAGAATCCTGGCAATGGAAGGCTGATGAAAGACATTTGATTTTTTAAGTTAAAAGAAATAAATAATTTTAGGAATATGACCCCAAATCAACAAACCTAGAATACAGGAAGTATGACTTTAAGTACTAAGCAATTATAAAAGGATGCTTACTTTTTTACATTTTCTCAGACTTTCATAGTTCCTTATGTGTCCTATTTTATTCTAAACACTTTAAAATGTTTTAACCTTTACATATATAATTTGTTTTAAAAGACCATGTCAGCTTAACTAGCAACAATAACTATTTTATAAATTGCCCAGTACCATTTAAAAATTGACACAAAAATAAAATTATTGAACACAGGGCTTGTTTTAAATTGTTTATGCTTGTTTATATCATTTATTGAGTATCCTAGAGAAAAAGTTTATCGTTGCTATAGGGATCATTTATGTGTGAAGTCTCTGAATCTTATCTGTGGAGTTTTGTATCTTTATAAACTACACTCTTAAACACATTGTGTTTTTACTATTAAGACAGTCTTTAAATAATCTCTTACTATCAAATTGAAAAACACAGTGGCCAGAAATAAAGACTGTTTAACTTTAAAAAGAGGGAAAAAAGAAAACAACTCTAAATTAAAATTATGTACCCTCATAGGTTAAATAATTCTGATTTCATGTGTTTTGAATAAATTTTACTTCCCAATATAAAATTTAATATATTCTCTGTAAATCTTACAGGAAAATCAATGTTATTTTATCACTATAAATTACAGACTTCTAGAAGAAATTCATCCTCCAAAAAAAGTTTAGGCTGCAAATCAAAAAACAAATGTGAATTAATTACCTTCTCAGTGCCTCTTTTCTTTTCCCGAGGCTGATTAAGTTTGGCTTGCCTATCTACCAAAATCTTCTGCCAATACCTCTGTTCATGATCACCTTGAAAACAAACAAAAATCTTGATAACATATAGATATATATGAAGAAGCATATTCAAAGCACTAAACATTCTCTAGAACTAGAATAGTTATTTGATTATATTTTATGCCACTTCGTGCATATCAGTTAATCAGAAAATTTAATACAATCATTGGCAATAAGAATTGTTAGAAATTTCTATGACGTTTTACCAGAGAGGACTTCGAGTTTCCAGCAGTGTTTCTTTTTGATTTCAGCATATGCATTTATTACTGCTTGAGCATCTTCAGGAGTTTTAAATCTAGCATGGCATTCTGTATCTCCTTCTAGCATATCAACATAAACAACTTCTGAGATTGCTGCCAAAGCATCCTGCATTAGAGTTCAGTAGAAAGACTTAAAATAATCAAAATTTTTGTAATAATTTTAAATGTATGCTAACAATGGTATAAGGATGTATTCTGTAAATAGGCTATTATTATGTAGCTTAATGTGAGTATTGTAGACTATTTTTTCTAAAATATACAAATGCTCTTAAAAATAAATACAATTGGACAAAAAAGAGACCCTATTTAACATCATCTCATCATAATTTACTTTTCATGCATTTTCTTTAAACCACATCCTTAAAATCTGAACTATAATGTAAATTTTGTAAGGACAACAAATTTGTGAAGCAGAATGTACAAATACTGCCGAGCCCCTAGCCCCATGCCAAAACAAAACAAAACAAGAGGTCCAAGTCTAGGAGTAGTAAGTTAGAAGAAGATGGAATAACATTTAAAATTGGAGAAAAAGGTATTTTTTTTACAAAATCACATAGGACTTAAAATATACATAGAAACATTCAACTTCTTTTTATAACAATTTATGAAAAAAAAATTCCTGGAACTTACAAAAACCCAAACTTAGCTTAAGAGTTCTTGCTTTCTATTAAAATTCCTAGGTAACCTCTTCTAAAGAGGTTGTGGTCACTCAGCAAGGAAAAGTTTTACCTATAATGCCTGCTGTGAGGGCAAATTAACAAGATTCCTGCATTCCTAATCAATTTTATTTTCACAGCAGGTGCTTCAGAGTATACAAGGCATTTATGCAGGAATGTTACACTAATTCTTAGTTCATCAATTCCCATTCATAAAGCTAAAAAAAAAATAACTGAAGATTCCCAAATGAAAAAGAAACCTTATCCATCTTTTCTCCCTATGGCTTTGACCCACATTTCTAAGACACAACTAATTTCAATTACTTTTAGATGTTGAATTTTTAGATGTTTAAATTATAGAAAAAAAACAACTGAGTACCTGGAAAAGTTATTTCATTAAAGAACAAGAAATGTCCATTAGTTAATAATAAAGAATATCTTAGTAAAAATCTGTGAGCCTCTAGAAGCAAAGGACTAGATCTTATCTCATCCCAATGCTTAGCATACTGCCTATCACAAAATAAGTACTTAGTAAATATTTGCTGAGTCAAAAATATGTATATAAGAGAACTGAAGAAAAATATACTTGCCAATCCTTCCGATTTCTCTATCTAGTTAGTACCAAATTAAAAAAAAAAAAAATCAGTACTAAACTGATGACATTTGAATGTATTCACAGGTAGTAGTGAGAGTGCTGTGACTGATTTATCAGACAGATTAGATTACTACAACTCAACAGATATTTACTAAATATCCATTATAATGTCAGGCTAATCTCCTGGTTTAAAACCCATCCTAGAATGACAAATTAGCCTGGTAATCACATGGGCAAGTCACAGACAGCAGTAACCAGTTTTTGTTCCAGCAAAATGTAAGTAACTACTAACTTGATTAATGGAGTTATTTTTTTATTTCATTGATCATAAATGAAGAATTTGTAATTGATCCAATTACTATTTAGATAATAAAAGGTCTTTGATTAATTATATTTATCTATACCAGTGACTCCAAATAACTTTGAGTCATTTTTCTATTAAATCTTTTGTAATCTGATTACATATTTAAGTCCCTCAATTTTTCAGCATTCTTATCCTAAATGCTACCAGACTCTGAGAAGCAAGCTAGTAATCCCTATTTTAGGATTGTCCAAACACCTCACCTAAATTGGAAAGAGAATGCCAAGTTTACCTTTTATTGATAGTTGCATGATTTGAGGATAGGGTTTCAGATAAAGAGTGCCTGCAAGATCAACAACTTCAATGGTATTAAGCTTAAAAATGCGAATGGCATGAGTCTTTGAAAAACCAAACCACCATGTGTATAGCTGAATCTTAGTGTAATGGAATTTTAAAAATATTTGATATGATGTGAAGAACATTTTACATGGTTTATAAATAGTCTCCAATAAACGGGTCACAGAGTAAGGGAAAAGATATGGTACTCCCACCTAAAGGAATATGACAGCATTAATATGAAAGAAGTATAGCCTTATATGTTGGTATAAAAGGCCTCTAGAAGATGAATTGAATACGTGATAAAAAGAAAATCAGAAGTGTGCTCAGCAATTTATAATGTAACTTATGGATTTATGTTGTACATGCATGCGAAATTTTTGTAGCCATTTTTAGTACTTTATACTTTTCTATAATTGAAAATTTTTAAAGAATCAGCATGGATTGAAATATTTCACCCAAAATCATATAAAACAACATTAAAAAAAATTAAAATCTCTTTTCTCCAAAAACCCTGCATTTATTTCTTCCAGGAAAATATTTCAATTCTCAGACAGGATGCATTAACAGACTAAAAGAAACTAAATCCATGTTAAATGAAAAAATATGCGTATTATCTTTTATTCCAAAATAGCAGTTCTGACATTTTTTTTAAGTCACAAAACTACTGAATCTACTGAAAACAAATTCACAAATCTCTAGTTTGCCCCATAGCCAGACTAATAATAACTACAATTTTAAAATAATTTCATACTGACTATAATCTTCATTAAATCTTCAAAAGTTTTGGCGCTAAGTACTTTTCTAAAATTCATTTTCACTGAAAACAAAAGTCTTACAAAAAATGTTGGGAAAGCATTTTACTATATTGAGTTCTTTAGTTATAACAGCTATAGAATATCTCTTCAACTTCACAGTAGTTAACCATTCAGGACAACAATAAAAATAAGCAGAAATTGTAATTTTCCTATACAGAAAGACTTTTAATGTATTCACTGCAAATTTGATCCAGTGAGGAATTTCGAATTTTGCTTAGTTAAGCCTAAGAGTTACTATAGAATTAAAAAGCTGCAAGTATATTCTAATTTGATTTGCTTCATTTTCCATTTCCAAAACATTTTCACACAGGAATCTCACTAAGGGGAGAGGAGTGACAACTACCCTGGGGTCTCAAAAGTATTACCCGGACTTGCTTCCTGCCAGGTAAGGGCTCAGTGCTAATAATCTTCACAATCACTCCACTCACAAACTGTGGTCCCATTGCATTAACTTTCTCCTGGGGGTGACATTCCTCATTGTTTGCTGTTGATTTGAGAAGGAAAAGACCAGAAATAAATCTCTCATGCTTAACAATTAAATACTTAGGAGGACTGTTTTAGAATAACAACCAGGAATGATTCCTTGACTTCTCAGGTTGATTCAATTAATTAAGAAACTTAATAAACTGTATTTCATACTGCTTATTTCAGACTATAATGAAATAGTTTTATTACTTCAAATTGTTTCTGTTAGAAGAACATTTGTAAAACCTTAAAAAATGGCTTTTTCTCTGAAGTAAAGTATTTAAAGAAATAAACAGGCATAAGGCTATAATCAGAATATTCTATGTACATTAAAACTTGAAAGTGAAAATCTATTTTTAAAATTGATAGGAATTTAAAATGTCAAAAGAGTCAAAAGACTTGCTTTGATTTGTTCTTGCTTGTGGTTCCTACTATGTGATGGTTACATACAAATCTTTATTCCCAATCCATAACTAGGCACTTAATATTTACTAAAGTTGATTAATTATGAAAACCGTAGGAAAAAACTCAATTAAAAGTGTAGCTGTTTAAAACGGGCCCTTCAAATATTCTTTTACCAAGAATAAATCACATCTGGACATGACAAGTAATTAATTACTACCATTTTATAATTGTTTTTTAAAATGAAAGGTTATCCTATAGTAACTTAGAAACAGCATTTTAGTATATAAGCACTACCATAATGCTATGAACACTATCAGAGTGATCTTTACTTTTTTCAGTTTTCATTCCACATTTATTAGGTATACCACCGTCTGTTTCCATTTCGGACTCCAATTTTAGTTGGGATATTGTTTTTTTTAAAGAAGCCATGCTGGCCTTTTGCAGAGCTAAATACTCTTTTTTCAAATCCATCCATTCATTCCTATAAGGAATAAAAAGAAACACTGACATTTTGACAACAAATGACTAAAAATATCTAACATACACATACACAGTGACTTGCAACAACTCCCTCTCTCAACTTCTCTTTCTTTAAACAGGCACACTCAAATTATTTTTAGGTTCTAAGTTCAACTAGCAAACAAGCAAAGTCCCAGCATTAAGGTTAAATGTTTTAAATTCGTAAATTAAATTCTTGAGCATGCTGCAAATGTTTGTGTTTTTTGATAATAAAATTTCAGAATCCATTTATTAACCAGTACAATTTATTAGAACAATTAGCTAAATCTGGGGATAAAAAAAAGAGTAAAATTTAGAGATTATTTAAAGGGCTTCCAATAGTGAGAGATAAGGAATTTAAGTATTAACTTGAATCAAAAGGAATTTCTAAGAAGTAAAAAACACCCCAGGGAAGCAATTTATTTATTTACATGCATTTAACATGTAGATTTTTCTGCAAACAGGTAGAGCTCCTTCAGATAGAAACACAATGCCTCCAAGGGCTCCCCAGGAGCACTCATTGTTACCCTAATCTATGCCATCAAACAAGCAGATAAGAGATTTTTAAAAGAGGATGGTATCTTGTGGTAATGGTTTTAGCTGTTAACATTGACATCTGTATACTTCAAAAAAAAAAAAAAAAAAGTTTCCAGACCCACCCAGGATCATACATTCCCTGAGAGCTGATACATTAAAATAACAAAAGGCTCCTGTAATGATTCTCAGAGATAAAAAGGCAGAAGGAATTCAGGAGTTAAGAATAGTATAAATAGAAGTGCCTCAAGTCCTTGCTTTTTACCCTTCTAGAGGAGAACACAACTCTTTGGGAACTTGTCCAGGAAGATAAAGGAAATTTTCTCAAAAGGTATGCTATTTTGTTTTTTTTTTTCCTCCCAAGTTTTAACAACTTTATCAAAAAGGTCTATATGAATGGACTGGACTCCCTTCCACTTTAACATGGAGGTGCTTTCTGTTACTTCAAAAAAGTAAGTGCTTCCATGTTTTAGTAGAAGTGTATCCAATTTGTCCTTCTGGATGAACATGCTAATCCTGGTAATTTATTGGTGGTCTAAGAGATCCCCTTTGCTTTAACATGGGGGTACCTGCTATGTAAAACAAAAGTAAGTGCTTCCATGTTTCAGTGGAGGTGTCTCCAAACCGGCACAGTTTTGTTTGACCCAAGATACGTCTCTTCAACTCTTCTTACAGGTTAATGAAGTTAATGGTTATCAAGACTGGGCTCCCCACCACTTAAACGTGGATGTACTTGCTTTAAATCTAAAAAAGTAAGTGCTTCCATGTTTTGGTGATGGTGAGTCTTTTTACATTTCATGACTTGAAGACTACTTAATTGAGCTGAAATTTTAGTATGTATAAATTAGACTTAAACTGGAAAAGGGACCCCCTCTACTTTAACATGGAAGCACTTGCTGTGAGATATTTTATTAAGTGCTTCCATGTTTGAGTGTGGTGAATCCTATACAATCCTTCAATTGTGTTATCTACATTGTTGGGAGTTACAGGCCACTACTGTTGCTAATATGCAACTCTGTTCAATATAAAGTGGAATTGCACTTTAGCAATGGTGATGGAGTGTGTCAATTGCCGACAGTGAAATTCATGGACTTACTTTGATAGTACTCTTAGTGGTATAACTTCTTCTCCCATTTTGTGTCTCTCTTTGTGTTTTTTCTTATGCTTCCTTTTTGATTTTAAGAGTGATCCATCTTTCATATCTCCATTGTCCTTTTCCTCTTCTGTAGAAAATTCTAAATCTTGAGACAAAATTGAAAATCCAGTTAGGTATTTGGCTATGAAATGCATGAAATATAATTACCTAATCCTAACATACCTTTGTTTTCTTTAACTTCTGAAGCTTCTTTTTTAATGTTTTCTGTCTGAGCTATTTTCTTGACTTTTGCTCTGGGAGCTACACACTCTGCATCTTCGGTGCTACTTCTCTTCCTTTTTCCTGTTTTGACTTCAGATACATTGGACATTTCAGCTCTTTCCCGCTTTTTCTTTTTCTTTGAGGGTGGCTTTTGGGGTTCAATCACTTCTACCTCGGAGCCTTCAGATGTCGCCCTCGATCTTTTCAGTTTACAGACACTCTCATTGCTTGTGTCCATATTTGATTCTTTGACTTGGACGTTATTATCTTCCTTCTTCATTCGGCCTTTCTTCTTCTTCTTCTTTTTCTTTTCTTCTGTAACAATGCTATTATTAGTTTCCTTTAAACACCTTCATTTATTTAAATATTAAATAATTAACAATGATTAATTTACCAGCTACTCTTAGGACAGGAATGGGCTTATTTTTCACTGTCTTCGGGAATATTCCAGGTTTTCTTGGTGCTTCTTCTGGTGGATTGTTAAGAAACTGAAATAGTTGCAGAAAGTTATTGTAACACTGATTAAAAAAATTTTTTTTTGCCTTTTTCTTTTAGGGTCTGGACGTACCTCAATAGCTTTTGCTGCTTGTTCTTTTGTTTCAAATTCCACAAAGGCAAATCCCTTAGGATCTCCAGTAGATTTATAATGTGGGATGCTTATATAAACCACATTGCCACATTTCCCGAATACTCTTTCAATCCAACTGTGATTAACATTTTTGGGAAGTAATTCCTATGATAAATTGAACAGTATTTTATGCTTGAGGTTTTAGTTTGAAGGACAATAAATTTTAATATATTGTGTTTGTGTCACTTTTTTCACTCGGACCTGGGCTCTAGAAATTTTCTTAAAATGACTTACCACATACACTGTCCGCTCATCCTCATCCTTTGGTCTTTCACCCAGAGGTTTTTTTCTCCTTATCCTGGTGCCTTCTAAATCCAGCTTAAAAGGAGCACACTAAATGAGCTTACTAAACATTAATTTTATGCTTTAAAATTAAATCGTAGCATTTCTTACCTCTACAACAGTTGAGCTTTTCAATGCTCTGGCTATTAACTTTCCATCAGTGGTTAGTTTTTTCATTTTGTTAAATGACACGAGAAGGGATATATCCACATCTAACGAAAAAAAAAAAAAAAACAAAACGTAAATGAATAAAAGCATGCAAAAAACAGGATAAATACAGAGAATATTTTATATTTAGTCACCAGAACCTAGCACATTGTTACATTTGAAAGGCTCTCTGATTATAGAATGTCCCACTGGTTCTGTCACCCCAGGCTGTGTGCCCAAGTTGTGTGGGTCTTGATTGCAGAGGTGTAGAAGCAGGTTTCCAAGCCCATTAGGAAATGGGTGGGGACACATTTGAGAAAGCTGGGCAACTGGGTAAGGGAAATAGCTGCCCTTATCTAGTTGCTCAGAAAGACTTGATCCCCCTTCTGCACATAATATTGAAGCAAACTTACATCCATCTCTGGACTTTTCTATCTGCTCTCGAAGAAATCTATCCTTGTGAAGATTAGCGTCTCCGAACCAGAAGTCCACTTGCTTAGCAATATCAGCAAGCACCTGTTTAACCCGAGATCGTTTCTTTTTTTCTACATCTTTTTTCTTTTCAGTGTTTTGCTCTATTGCTTTGTCTGGATTTACATTTTCAGTTTCCATTCCTGTGAAACACAATAGTTGAATGTAGAGAAAAAACTTCCATAATTCACTTTCACAATGAAAAGACTGTTTTATACTCTATATCATTGATTTACTGCTTTACTCTCCCATCCCACCCCAAACAGCAGGACCCTTGCTCCCTCAGCTCCAACTGAGGCCTCTTTGCTTCTCCTGCAAATGACTAGGCAAACTCTCAATGAGGGCCTTTTTAACTTGGCTCTTTTCTGTGGAAACCTTCTAACATTACTATCCAATTTATTTTTTTACCTTTCTAAAATATCTTTTGTTCACTGATACATCCCTAATCCCTGGCACACAATAGTTATTTTAAAAATTTAAGAATTCATTGTGTCAATTTAATTGCTTACAACAAAAGCATAACATCATGCTTGGTTTCTGTAACACAGAAGAGCTAAGATAAATAAGGAGGGTTGTGTTGGACCCTTCTTTTGCACCTGGGCTGGTAAAGCTATTGGCATGCAGGCTTTGGGGCCTATGTGACCAAAACAACATAAGATTGCTGAGGAGAAAGGTGGAAGTTTTGTATGTCAAGGTGGCAGCAGTGGATAAAGGTAAGTGTTGGATGTGGGCAACTGCAAGGCCTCTTAATGTGATTAAGATGCTGCACCTGCTAATCTTCTGCCTTGTATCTGTGTTTCCTGAGTTTCCTGTGTTTCCTGCCACCTAGACCCATAACTGAGCAGTGATGTTGCAGAGAGCAACAAATTTTGTTTTCAAAGTGATGTTCAGTAAGAAGGTACAAAGCCATTAATGCATTTTATTTTACTTCAAATTTCTTCATGTATTCTCACAGTCAAAAGAAGTCTTGACTTTCCTTTGGTGAAGTATAGGGACCAGGGATTAAACCCTGGACCTCATAAGTGCTCAACCTGGTGCTCAACCACCAAGCCACATTAGCTTCCCTGAGTTGGTTATTTTGTTTGCCTGCCTGTTGTTCCCATATGGGAAGGAGGAGCTCAACCACTGAGCCACATCCGCTCCCCTTGACATTTAGAATAGGTTTTGGTTCCATATCCAAGTACCAATTTTGAAAACACAAGAAAGTATTTAGTGTTCCATAACCACTTTCCTCACCTCATATTCTCATTTCAACCCATCCTGTCAGGCTTTCCTTCTCTCCATTGTAGTAAAACTACAATGCAGAAAGGAACATAAGACATGGCACAACTTAGCCTCCCTCTATACAGTGGCTGTGAGGACCAGGAAGTTACAAAGTAGTACTTTTGTTACAGTCTTACCCTTCAAAGTTTGTACTATTTCAATATCCTGTGATAACAAAGTACTGTCATTACAGACCCAAATCAAACTTATTCTCTTTCCTTCCTAAGCCTATTATTCCTACCATCATCACCTTATTTAAGGACGCCATATTCCATTTAGTTAACCAATCTAGTTATTTACTAGCTGTGTGGACCTTGGCAAGTTACCTCATCTCTTTGTGGTCTATAAAATGTGGATAAAAATCATACCGACTGAAAAGGGTCGTTGTGAGGATTAATCAAAATATTGTTTATAAAGCACTTAAATTGCTGCTATGTGGGACATACTCAATATATGTAACCATATGGAAACATTTTATAAACTGTTCTAGAAATCATCCATCCTCCATAGAAACTGTGTAACCTGTGGAAAACACAGATCTGATGGTTCTTTGAAATCAATCTCAAATCAAAACTTTCAACAACAGAAATTCCTTAGCACCTTCCTGTAACATAGTATGTATTAAAAACAAACATTTGTTAAATGAACCAGTAATATTCAACTAATTGGCTTCTTAAAGTGGGTTTTAAACAAAGAATGAAAAGTTACTGTTTAACAATGTCAGTTACTTTATATACATTGTTTTAAATCCCCACAATCCCCCTTGGTGATTTCTTCCAGCTTTTTTACAAAAGCTTAAAGGTTAAGTGATTTGGCCAAAGATAACTAGCTAAGTAAGCCCAGGTATGTTTGGCTCTCACATTGCCTATGAGGTTCTATAGCTTGCCATCATGTAAGCTGAGGTTCTGACCTGGGGATCCATGGAACTTTAGGTGGGTTTGGAACTCCATGAAATTTTAAAAAGATGAATACTTATTTTTTAAAAAGTAAAATAATGATTCTTGTAAACATATAAAATGAATACATGTCAAAGATTCTATTTAAATAATTAATGAATCAGTTGCTAACAAACAATTTAAAATTGAATTTAAAAAGCAGCCATATTGGCACACAGGAATACTGAAATTAATTTGCTAATAGCTGCAAAACTGGTCAGAATAATAATTCCATTTCCACTGGACAAAACTAATTTGCATTATCAGTTTACAATTTACAAAGTAGTAAAATAACTCAATGACAATGAAAGGCACAGTTAACCTGGAAGGTTACCTGGACAGGATACCTGTATTTATTTATTTATTTGCCATTTCAAAGTATTTCCCAAGTTTTCCTGGCAAAACTATGTGCGAAGTGTTTTGATAAGCAAACGTGCACTTTTTTCTGGAGGTTCATCTATGGCTTTTATCAGATTTTCAAAGGAACTGGTGCGCCAAAAAAAGGTTAAAAACCATTATTCCAGTTACAGCGGATTATTCAATGATCCCTGAACACTTTCTTGCCCCTATGTCTTTACCTTGAATGAGTCTTCTCGTTTTCTTTTATAACCCCCTAGTCAAGCTTCAAGGGCAAGGTTAAATGTCTTCTTACTTTCTGTGGTCTCCCACCACCACACCTTCCCTAATTGGCTCCTCATCTGCTTTCTCTAAGGAACTCCATTAATGTATTCACTATACTTTACCCCTTACTATTTGAGGACAAGGACGAGAGTCCAGCTAAAGAAAATCACTAAATTTTGGAATACAACTCCCTACATTTCGGTACACTTAAGCAGTCAACGCTCAAACCCAACCTTCCGAGATAAGGAACATTCTCTGTGCACTACTGTCCCTCTCGGCCCCCTTACTTCTGCACAAACGCCGCCAAACGTGGGGCGTGCCCCAAACCTCCCAAAGCCGGACAATACGCGCCCTCATTCCGGTGAAACTGCAATTAAAGAGCTGCCAGAGGACTTTTGCGCGTGCGCATAAAGAACGCGTACAAGCAATGAGAGGATGGGTTTGTGGGAGGGGTTGGGATGAGAAGGACTGCAGATAATAGAATGGACAGCAAGACAAAGAACTTCGAGCATTTTAGACCTTACCTAACCTGACCGATCCTTTGGTCCACGTGCACCTTACTCGGTTCGGTTCGCACAATAAAGGGCCAGAGACTGCGTCCTTCAACCCTTTCCGCTTTCGGATCCTTGCAGTCGTGATTATTTTCGCGTCATAGGGTGAGCGACAGCGCTTACCCATCCCCGGGAGACTGCCAGGAGGCGGTGCGTCCGTCGCTTAGTCACAGGCAGCGGGAGGGCGGGGCATCGGAGAACGCGGCTGGCTGAGGAGGCTCCAAGCCAATGAAGGATTTGATTGGCGGGTTAAAAATGGCGGTTCGGGTCGCGTGGTGGTGGGCGGGCTAAGAATTGGGTCCTCATCTGGTGTGGGCCCCAGTTAGTGACGTCACTCCTTTTCGCGGGAGAATTTCGAAAGGATTTGAGCAATGAACAGGTTAAGTGAACTGTTTGCGGTGTATCTGGGGATCGAGGTGGTTGGGTTGGCTTGGAGGTTTGAGCGAAAGACCGCGTCGCTGAATTGGGGAGAATTGACAAAAGAATGTGCCTCACAAAAAGCGGATTGGGAAGAAAGCTGTGTGGAATCAGGTTTAGAGTGGGTGGCAGTTACTGCTTGCTCGGATTGTCTGTAATTGGTGCCTTGTCCTCATCGCCTTACGCAGCCACTGCTTTGCAATTCCTGCTTCCGTGTAAAGAACGGAGAGGGTCTTGGTGTTTGCTTTTTGGACTGTCAAAGTGTCACGTCTCCATTGTAATTTGTTTACAGAGGATCATGGTTATTAGAATACTAGTAAATAAAATGTAGATTCTTTTAGTTTCTTAACGGGATATTATTGAGTGATACAAACTTTTTAGTCTGTGAACCATTTAGGGCTACGAAAGACCCTGCAGAAAATTTTTTGCTTGTTTCAAAACAAAAGGACCAAAAACACCTCAACATCTCGTGGTAATTAACTAGAAGAATTAACTCGTCTTTCACTGAGAAATATTTTATTTGTATGTATGTATGTGTGTTTGTGTATATCTGTACATATTTAAATACTGCAGAATGTCTGGGGTCTCCACACCAGTTTGAAAATTTTGCAGATTACTCTTTCACCCTTAGAGGTAGGTCAACGCTTGAATTATCCGATAGACGGGACAGATCAACACTTGGGGAAATTTTTTATCCTTACATCTCAATATATGATGCTGTTGGCTAAAACCATTTTTTCCTGTTTAAGGGTAAGAAAAAGGCATCAACTCTCCACTATACGTAGGTATTAGGTCTCTTCTGAATCTTTTCTAATCCAGTTAGATTTTTCCTGAGGTTTAATCCTATAATCTCATTGACCATTTATGTGACTTTTTGAACCTCTCTTAGTTCCTTTTAAATTGTAAATTCCAGCAGTAATTTCACTAATTTGGGAAAACTATGGGAAATCTGTCTTGCAATTTCAAAATAGTTTATAAATAATCCTAAATTAGCAAACACTGAATTCCTAATCTATAATTGTGATGATAACACCTACTTTTCAGGGATTATGAAATGATAAATATATGTACAGTATCTAGCCCAATTCCTGACACATTTTAAGTACTTAATAAGTAGCTATATAATGTAGTCTTTGTGAGTATGAGCACCAGGCAGATTGGTTTTGAGTTCTGACTCTGCTGCTTATTTATTTTATGATCTTGGGCAAGTTAACTACTGTGTGCTTCAGTTTCCCCTTGTAAAATGGCAATTAAAAATAGTACGCCATAAGGTTGTTGTGAGCATTTAAAGCATTTTTAAAAAGTGTCTAGTATATAGTTGCACAGAATAAATGGTAACTTTTTAAAGAGATCTAAGATTAATAATTGCCACATGCCAGGCACCATGCCTTCACCATAGAATCTCATCTATATAAACAATATGTCCAGCCCATTCAGTGGCTATGGGCAAGTTGCTCTGAAATCACCAGCAATGATGTGTTTCTCTGAACCTTTTTATTATCTTCTTAGCATTCATTAGGCATCTAGCAATTCCTTTGGACTGGAGGAGAGGGATATAGGAATGTGAGATTTATATTTCTGAAAGGCAGTGCCTCTGTACGTCTGGGTCTAGTTCTGTGACCTGTGTTCTGGGGCAAGTATTCATATATCATTTGGCTACTTCTTACCCCATACTTGTACCATACAGCAATCGGTGATCTTTGTAAAACCCAAATCAGGTTATGTCCTTATATTCTTAAACTCCTGCCTTGGCTTCCTATTGTCTTTATAAGAAGTCCTAACCTCTCGTTAAGATACATAAGGCCCTCTTGACGCTATTAGTTCTTCCTTCCCCTGTCTCTTCTCTCACCCACTCACTACCTTGTATTTGACTCCTTAATCATACTATTTGGAGTTCCCTGATCTTGCCTTGCTGTATCTCCCCCAGGCCTTTCCACATATCACTTCCTGTCTTGAAGATTTTCCCTGGCATCTTCTCTTTGTTAATGGTTATTTCAGGTTACAGCTTAGACATTACCTCCGTCTGGAAACATTATTTGATGCCCTAGACTGAACTGGGATGCCTCTTCTGTGCTTACTATTATTTTATTATATTTACTGTTTATTACTTTGCTATACTGAAAATTCCTTGAGAATCTCAGGCTAGCATGATGTCTGGCATATAATACTGAGTAGAATTTTACAAATAATATATAGGTGGCATACTTTATATATTTTACACATATATTAGAGGAATTGAACTCAGAATCTCAAATTATCACTTTATTGGAGCCCCCTGGGTCTTTTAGTTCTGTGTTGGCAAACTTGAGGCTATATCACCATCACCTGGAGGGCTTGTTAAAACACAGGCTACTGGGTCCCAACCCTAGCCTGATTCAGTAGGTCAGGGATGGGGCCCAAGGATTTGCATTTCTAACAAGTTTTCTAGTGATGGTGATGATGCTGGTCCAGGGAACTTACATGTGGAAGGTCCCTGCTTTGGTGGGGGGCAGCAGGGAGAAAATATGTTTGGCTTGTCTTTTTACTTTTAAAGTCACACTTTGGTGCTATCAGTGATTTTATAGTTCCAGATTTGCCCACAAAAACTATTTTAGGTAATCTAAGCACCTCTTAAAATATATGTATATATATATATAAATAACATTTTTGTAAGCAAATACACATATATGCATATATATTTATATATCATTTTGCAAATGTATGTATTGTGAGAATTTTGATTTTTACCCATAATAAAAAAAAAAAAGAAGAAAAAAAAAAAAACTATTTTAACCAATAGCATAGGAAAACTATAGTACTATTACAAGAGAATTCAAAAGAATTTTCCTTGCAGAGGCATTATGTATGGTCCTAAATACTGTGGTGTATTGACTTTTAGATGTAAAAGGAAAATTTTAAACCACAAGGGGGCCATCTTGTGGTGACCATAGCAATTCAGAAAACTTAAAAATTGAAGTTTAGTCAGTATTGAGGGGAAAGTCATATTTTCTGTAACATATTATGGCACCTAGAATAATGTTTGCAAACAACTATTTATATATAGAGTATATATATACTTTCATATATTTTATTTAGTTTTTTTAAGAAAAAACTTGGCAAAGCCTTTTCCACAGTAGGGGTGTTAAGTCTTTTTACAGTGTCCTCAGTGGCAGATCATTTAATCGCACCTGTTCCCTTGGTGGTTAGATAATCTTAAAACTCTTACTCCTCTCGAGAGGAGAACAATTATATTTTATGCTTATTCTTTTCAGCAGTGTTGAATATTCATTGTCATTTTTCATTTAGGTGGTATAATAGGTAACCATTGAGTATTTGCTGGACCTGACTGGCTTATAACTTCAAAAGAAACAATGGAAAATCAAGAATTTATTGTAAGTTTTACCTGTTTTCACTATTTCCTTTCCCTTCCTTCCCTCCCTCCCTCCCTTCCTTCCTATTCTCTTTCCTTCCTTTCCCTCAATTTCACAAATGTCTTTTTAGAGTTGCCAGATATAACAAGAAACAAAAAACAGGGCTCCCTGTTAAATTTGAATTTCAGATAAACAACAAATAATTTTTTAGTTTAAGTAGGCCCCTTAATATTTGGCATACTTATAATAAAAATCACATGTTTATCTGAAATTCAAATTTAACTGGGCACTCATATTTTATCTGACAACCCTACCTCTTACTTACTATTCATGTTTGTTATTTAAAGTCCTTTGTAACAAATTCTTTGGAAGCTTTGGACCAGGAAACAATTTCTTTCTCTTGAAGAACTGGAATGCCTCTTATGTCTAGATCAGTAGTTCTCAAATTCTTTGGCCTCGGGACCCTTTCATACTCTTAAAAATTATTGTGGACTCCAAAGGGCTTTTGTTTATGGTGATATCAATATTTTTCATATTAGAAATTAAAACAAATTTTAAATATATATATTTATTAATTCATGGGAGTGGATGTAGCTTAAGCAATTGGGCACCCGCATTCCACATGAGAGGTTCAAGAGTGATCAGCAGATGCTGCAACCAGCAGGGAACAGAAGTGGCTCAAGTAGTTGGGCATTTGCCTCCCACATGGGAGGTCCCGGGTTCATTTCCCAGTGCCTCCTAAAGAAGACGAGCAGACAGATTAGGGAGCCATCTCGGGGTGGGGATGGGGGAAATTTAAAAAATGTATATATATATTTAAATTCATTTAAAAATAACAGTACTAAACCCATTACATGTTAGAATAAATAACATTTTTAAATGAAAAATTGCTGTATTTTCCAAAATAACAGAAAAAACATTGAGAAAAATAACTTTGTTTTAGAATTTTTGAAAGTCTCTATAATATTTGGCTTAATGGAAGATAGCTAGATTCTTATCTCTGTTTCTGCATTCATTCTGTTGCGAGAGCACACAAAATATAGCCTCTGGAAAAGTCCACTGTACACTCCTGAAAGAATGAGAGTGAAAAGACATATAGCATCTTAGTAAATCATGAAAATAGTTTTGATCTCATGAACCCCTGAAAAGATTTAGGGGACCTCTAGGAATCTCTGACTTAAACTTTGTGAACTGCATAGATCATGAATACTTTGAAACCCAACTAATTTTCCCTTCCCACTGACTAGGAAGCTCTAAATTATTTTTGGTGCTTAGTTAACTTTTCATTTTCCTCCTTATATTTTACCTCTTACTCTCCTTTCTTTGTACTACTAGTTTTTTGTTATTTTTCTAACTAACGTTTTGTTATTTTCATGATGTTTGTGCTTTCATTTCAAGAGATGTTTTAAATACTTTTGTATGCAGGAAGGGCATATAAAATACATAATATTGAATAATATAAATTGTCTTTTCTCTACTTTTGTGCTTTCGGAAATAAGGTACTATATACTCACCAAAAGATGAAGAAGTCAAAAGTGTGGCAAGATGGAGTTCTGAAGATCATCCCCTTAGGAAACAGAGTAAGTGAAAAGCAGTTGGTTACAGAGTCTGAGAGCTAGGTTTTCACCTCTTGATTGAATACTAAGAAAACTCTATAGATGATAAAATGTCAGATATGTGTATACTCTAACTTGAGAAAACAGATTTTGTCAAATGATTTTAACATCACAGTGGTTAATTTGTGTATAATTCAAGTCCAGTAGGTATTATTTAATTTATCTTGATAAAAACAAAAACAAAAACAAAACACAGCTTATATTATCTAGCACTTCTATGTGCCAGATATGATGCTTTAAATGTGTTAACTTGCTTAATCTGCATGTCTCCACTCTTCGTTAAGTACTATTGTTATCTTCATTTTACTGATGATGAAACTGAGGCATAGAGAGGTGAATAGTTTACCCAACAGTCCCACAGCTATCAGGTAGAGGAGTCATATGTGAACCTGCTTCTCTTAATATTACTAATTTAAAAGAAAATGTTTATTACAGATGAATTTATAATACTATATAGGACACATTGGGAAATTCTGTGGCCCCCTGAATGAAGTCCATATTCCTAGAGCTTAAATCTTTATATTCTGTCCTTAATCCACCTGTCATTGTAAGGTTATTAACATCCCTGAGGGAAAGCTATTTACTATTTTTTAATTTTTTTTATTTTTTATTTTTAAAGAAGCTTTAAATTACATAAGTGTTACATAAAAAATATAAGGAATTCCCATATGCTCCACCTTATTATTTTTTAAACAAATCAATTTTATTGATACATATTAATAAAGCATAGTCCATCCAAAGTGTACAACCAGTTATATTTGGTGTAATCACATAGTTGTGCATTTATCACTTCAATCATTTTTAGAGCATTTTCATTATTCCAATATTAATAATAAAAACAAACAACAAAAACCAGACAAACCAAAACTCATCACCTCTCAATCTCTCTATTCTTCCCTTGCCATACATAACCTGCTATTCTGTTTCTTTCTCTCTCTAGTTTATTTGTATTTATGTTTTGTATAGATAGAATCAAGCAATATGTAGTACCTTCTGTCTAGTTTCTTTTCCTTAGTGTGTTTCCTTTTTTTTTCACCCTTACTGGAAGATATTAATATATTACTATATACTACTGTCCCTAGTTTGTGTTGCCTGTATTTTTGTCTGATTTTAACATTTTGTAACATTAACATACATTTATTCAGTTTCAAAGAAAAACAGTCGTATATGCTATCTTACCCATATTCATGTTTCACATGAGATTTCACTATGCTATACAGTGCCATGTTACATTTATTAAATTTCCTTCTAGTAATGTACATGACCTTAGACTTTCCCTTTCAACCATTTTCATACCCAATAATAGCACGGCTAGTTACAAATACTATGATGTGCTTTCACCTTTTCTAATTTATTTCCAAATATTAACAAAGAACCTTTTTATCAATTCTGCACAGATTAATCCTCAGCTTTTCATTCTCTTACCTCATTCTATTTTCTGGTGATCTATATTCTAGTTATTAACTCCATGAGTTTTGTTTTTTCATCAGTTTTATTGAGATATATTCATATACCATACAAATATCCGAAGTGTACATTCAGTGGCTTTTAGTATAATCCCAATGTTGTGCATTCATCACAACAAAAAATTTTAGAACAATTTAATTACTCCAAAGTGAAAAACTCCACACCACTTAGCAGTCACCTCTCAATTCCTCTATCCTTCCCCAGCCCAAGATGACCACTAATCTCATTTCATCTTTATAAATTGATTTAGATTTACATTTTATATAAAATGACTCATATAATATGTAGTACTTTGTATCTGGTTTCTTTCACTTAGCATAACTTTTTTTTTGCCTGCTATTAACATCTTATAATATTAGCATACATTTGTTCAGTTTTATTATTATTTTTTTAAAGATTTATTTTATTTATTCCTGCCCCCCTTGTTGTTTTTGCGTGCACTGCTGCTCTCTGTGTCCATTTGCTGTATACTCTCTGTGTCTGCTTGTCTTCTTTTCTCGTCTTCTTTTTAGGAGGCACTGGGAACCAATCCTGGGATCTCTGATGTGGGAGAGAAGCACTCAATTCCTTGTGCCACCTCAGCTCCCTGGTTTGTTGTGTCTCTCATCATCTCTCCTCTTTGTCTCTTTTTTTGTTGCATCAGCTCTCCATGCGGGCCAGCTCGCCTTTACCAGGAGGCCCCGGGAAACGAACCCAGGACCTCCGATATGGTAGATGGGAGCCCAATCACTTGAGCCACATCTGCTTCCCTGTTCGGTTTTAAAGAAAAATAGTCTTGTATATGTAATAGTACCCATATTCATATTTTCACATGAGGTTTTACTATGCTATACAGTCCCATATTACATTTTTTAGCTTTGCTTTTAGTAATATACATCATCTTAGACTTCTTTCAAATTATATGTCATACCCATATAATAGCGCTGCTAGTTATAAATGTTAAGTTGTGCTTTTACCTTTCCAATTAATTTTCAAAGATTAGCACACAACCTTTTTTTAGGGATTCTGTACAAGTTAACCCTCAGTTTTCCATTCTTTAACTTCATTCTGTTTTTTAGTGACCGATAGTCTACTTATTAACTCCATGAGACTATACACAATATATTTAGTTCATAATAGTGCAATCATGCAGTATTTGTCCTTTTGGCTTGCTTTACTCAACATAATATCCTCCAGATTTATCCGTGTTGTTATAGCCTTCATGACTTAATTCTTACAGCTGCATAACATTTCATCTTGTGCATATACCACAATTTATCCATTCATTGGTTGATGGACACCTGGGTTGTTTCATCTTTTGGCAATTGAAACGCCACTATGAATATCGGTGTGTAGATGTCTGTGTCTCTGCTGTCAGTTCTTCTGGGTATATACCTAGTAGTGGTATTGGCGGGTCATGGGGCAAATCTATATTCAACTTCCTAGAAACTGCCAAACAGTCCTCCCCAGTGGACATTCTACATTCCCACCAACAGTGAATAAGCGTTCCTATCTCTCCACATCCTCTCCAACACTTGTAGTTCTCTGACTTTTTAGTAGTGGCCATTCTAATAGGTGTGAAATGATATCTCATTGTAGCTTTGATTTGCATTTCCCTAATCACTAGTAATGTTGAACATTTTTTCATATGTTTTTTTGCCATTTGTATTTCTTTGGACAAATGTCTTTTCAATCTTTTGCCCATTTTTTTTTTTAAGATTTATTTATTTCTCCCTCCTCCCTCATTATTTGCATTTGCTGCATCTGTTTGTTGTGTGCTTGTCTTCCATTTTTTTAGGAAGCACTAGGAACTGAACACGGGACTGTCCATGTGGAAGGGAAGCGCCTAATTGCTTGAGCCACCTCCACCTCCGCTCCCTGCTTTGTTGTGTCTTTCATTATGTTTTTTCTCCTCGTGTCTCTTGTTGCCTCATCTTGTGTGTCAGCTCACCATGCCAGCCTGTCGTGTCAGCTCGCTGTCTTGCTCGTCTTCTTTTGGAAGCACCAATAACTGAACCCGGGACCTCCCATGTGGTAGGCAGGAGCTCAATCACTTGAGCCACATCTGTTTCCCCATTTGTCTTTTTATTGTTGAGGTGTAGCATCTCTTTATATATCATGAATATTAAACCCTTATTGGACATGTGATTTCCAAATATTTTCTCCCATTGAGTTGGCTGTCTTTTCACCCTTTTGACAAAGTCCTTTGAGGTACAAAATTGTTTAATTTTGAGGAGGTCCCATTTATCTATTTTTTCTTTTGCTGCTCATGCTTTGGGTGTAAGATCCAAGAAACCACCACCTACCACAAGATCTTGAAAATGTTTTCTTACATTTTCTTCTAGTAGTTTTATGATCCTGGCTTTTATATTTTAGGTCTTTGATCCATTTTGAGTTGATTCTTGTTAAGGGAGTGAGATAGGAGTCCTCTTTTTTTTTTTTTTTTTTTAAATTATTTATTTATTCATTTATCCCCCCCTTGCTGCTTATGCTCGCTGGGTCAGCTAACCACGCCGTGCGGGCGGGCCTGCCTTCCCCAGGAGGCCCCGGGAACCGAACCCGGGGCCTCCCATATGGTAAACGGGAGCCCTACTGATTGAGCCACAGCCGCTTCCCGTCCCAGCACCATTTGTTAAAGAGATTGTTTTGTCCTGGTAACGTGGACTTGGTAGGTTTTCTGAAAACCAGTTGGCTGTAGAGGTGAGACTCTCAATTCTATTCCAGTGATCAATGTGTCCATGTTTATGCCAATACTATGTTGTTTTGACCACTGTAGCTTTGTAATATGTTTCAAGGTCAGGCAGTGAAAGTCCTCCCACATCACTCTTCTTTTTTAGGATGCTTTTGGCTATTCAGGTGCACTTTCCCTTCCAAATAAATTTGGTAATTGCCTTTTCTATTTGGCTGTTTGGATTTTGATTGGTATTGCATTGAATTTATAAATCAGTTTGGGTAGAATTGACATCTTCATAATATTTAGTTTTCCAATCCATGAATATGGAGTGTTTTTCCATTTGTTTAGGTCAACTTTGATTTCTTTAGCACTGCTTTATTTATTTTATTTATTTATTTATTTATTTATGCAAACCAAGGTTTATTCTGTAACATTTCCTCTTTCACTATAATTTTTAAAAACAAATCAATTTTATTGACACATATTAATAAAGCATACAATTCAGCCAAAGTGTACAATTGGTGGTATTTGGTATAATCACGTAGTTGTGCATTCATTACTTCAGTCATTATTAGAGCATTTTCCTTATTTCAGTAATCAAAATAATAAAAAACAGACAAACAAGAAAATTCTTCACTTCTAAATCTCTGTTTCCTCTGCTGTACATAGCTGCAAAATATTTCTGGCTATTCTCACACAATTATTTATTTATTAAGCAGTTTTATTGAAATATATTCACATACCATATGATCTATCCAAAGTGTATATAACCAGTGGCTTTTAGTATAATCATAATGTTGTGCATTCATCAGCACAAAACATTTTAGAACAATTTCATTACTCCCAAAAGAAAAACTTCACACTCTTTAGCATTCCTTCCCTAGTACTACATAACCACTAATCTATTGTACTTTCATCTTTATAAGTTGATTCATAGTTACATTTTATATAAATGGAATCATACAATACATAGTACTTTGTGTCTGGTTTCTTTCATTTAGCATAACGTTTTTTTTGTTTTTGTCTGATATTAACATTTTGTAGTATTAACATACATTTGTCAGCTTCAAAGAAAAATGCTGATATATGTGCACTTTTACCCGTATTCATATTTCACATGTGGTTTTACTATGCTATACAGTTCTGTTAAATTTTTAGCTATCCTTTTAGTTATATACATGGCCTTATACTTTCCCTTTAAACCACTTTCATACCCACATAATAGTAATGCTAGTTACAAACATGTTAGGTTTTCACATTTTCTATTCATTTCCAAAGATTGACAGACATTCTTTTTACCAGTTCTGCAGAAGTTAACCCCCACCTTTCATCTCTAAATGCATTCTATTTTCTGGTGACCTATATTCATGTTAGTAACTCCGTGAGATTACACAATATATTTAGTTCATAGTAGCAGAGTCATACAGTATCTGTCCTGTTGTGTGTCTGGCCTGCTTCATTCAACATGATGTCCTCCACGTTCATCTATGTTATTTTTATTTATATTTTGATACTGGGGCTGGGGATTGAACCCCGCAGACCTTGTATGTGGGAAGCTGGCACTCAACCACTGAGCTACATTGGGTCCCCTGAGTTGGTTTTTCCATTTGTTTGCTTGTTTATGTTTTTGTTTTTAGGAGGCACTGGGGACTGAACCTGGGACCTCATGTGGGAACCTGGGACCTCAACCATTTGAGCCATATCCGCTCCCTGCCCATTTCTTAATTGGATTGCTTGCTCTTTTATTGTTCAGTTGTATCAGATATGTGATTTCCAAATATTTTCTCCCTTTGAGTGGGCTGCCTTTTTACCTTCTCGATAAAGTCCTTTTAATCACAAAAGTGATTAAGTTTGAGGAGGTCCTGTTTATCCATGGTTTCTTTCATTGCTCATGCTTTCAGTGTAAGATTTAAGAATCTACTACCTACTACCAGGTCTTGAAGATGTTTCCCTACATTTTCTTCTGAGAGTTTTATGGTTCTAGGTTTTATATTTAGGTCTTTGGTCCATTTTGAGTTAATTTTTGTGAAAGGTGTGAGATAGGGGTCCTCTTTCTTTCTTTTGGATTTGGATATCCAGTTCTCCCAGCACCATTTGTTGAATGACTGTTTTCTGGTCCAGCTGGGTGGATTTGACAGCCATGTAAAAAATCACTTGAACATAAATGTGAGGTTCTGTTTCTGAACCATCAATTCAGTTCCATTGGTCTATGTGTCTATTTTTACACCAGTGCCATTCTGTTTTTATCACTGTAGCTAGGTAATAGGATTTAAAGTCTGGAAGTGAGAGTTCTCCAACTTCACTCTTCCTTTTTAAGATGGTTCTTGCTATTCAGTGCCTCTTATCCTTCCAAATAAATTTGATAATTGTCTTTTCCATTTCTTTAAACAATGCTGGTGGAATTTTTATTAGGATTGGATTGAATCTGTATATCAATTTGGTTAGAATTTACATCTTAATGATATTTATTCTTCCAATCCATGAGCACAGAATGTTCTTCCGTTTATTTAAGTGTTTTTTGATTTCTTTTAGCAATGCATTGTAGTTTTCTGTACAAGTACTTTATGTTCTTGTTGGGTTTATTCCTAAATATTTGATTCTTTTAGTTGCTATTATAAATGGACTTTTTTTCCTGACTTCCTCCTCAGATTATGCATTACCAGAGTATAGAAATAGTACTGATTTTTGCATATTAATATTGTATCCTGTCACTCTCCTGAAATCATTTATTAGCTCTAGCAACTTTGTTGTAGATTTTTCGAGACTTTCTATGTATAGGATCATATCATCTGTGAATAGCGAAAGTTTTGCTTCTTCCTTTCTGAATTGGATACCTTTTATTTCTTTTACTTGCCTGGTTGTTCTAGCTAGAACTTCTAGCACTATATATATATATCTTTTTCAATTAAATGTACTGGGTACATATAAATTTTTTTTGAATCATACAATGTTACACAATATATTTGGTTCATAGTAATGCAAACATATAGTGTTTGTCCTTTTGTGTCTGGCTTGCTCTGCTCAACATAATGATCTCCTGGTTCATCCATGTTGTCATATGCTTTACAACTTCATTTCTTCTTACAACTGCATAATATTCCATCATGTGACTAGACCACAGTTTGTTTATCCATTCATCTGTTGATGGACACCTGGGTTGTTTCCAAATTTTGGCAATCGTGAATAATGTCACTAAGAACATTGGTGTGCAGATGTCTGTTCATGTCACTGCTCTCAGTTCTTCTGAGTATATACCTAGTAGTGGTTTTCTAGTATTATATTGAACAACAGTGGTGACAGTAGGCATCCTTGTCTTGTTCCCAATCTCAACGAGAAAGCTTTTAGTCTTCCATCATTGAGTACACGCTTTTATCATGTTGAGAGTTTCCTTCAATTCCTATCTGTTGTATTTTTTATCAAGAAAGGATACTGTATTTTTTCAAATCCCTTTTCTGCCTCAGTCAATAGGATCATGTGATTTTTCTTCTTTGACTCATTAATGTGTATTACGCTGATTGCTTTTCTTGTATTGAATCACCCTTGCGTGCCTGGTATATGACCTACCTGATCATGATGAAAAATTCTTTTAATGGGTTGATGGATTTTATTAGCAAGTATTTTGTTGAAGATTTTTGCATCTATATTCATTAGGGAAATGGGTCTGTAATTTTCTTTTTTTTTCATAATATCTTTATCTGGCTTTGGTATTAGGGTAATATTGGCTTCATAGAATGAGTTTGGTGGCGTTCCTTCTTGTTCAATTTTTGAAAGAGTTTTACTAAGATTGTTATTAAATCTTCTTTGAGTGCTTGGTAGAACTCACCTATATGAAACCATCTGGTCCTGGGCTTTTTGTTTGGAGAGTTTTTTGATGACTGTTTCAATCTCTTTACTTATGATTGGTTTTTTAAGGTCTTCTATTTCTTATAGGGTCAGTGTAGGTATTCATATATTCTTAAGAATTTTTCCATTTCATCTACATTGTCTAGTTTGTTAATGTACAATTGTTCATAGTATCCTCTTCTTTATTTTATTTCTGTGGCTTAGCAATAATGTCCCCGTTTTCATTTCTTATTTTATTTATTTGCATCTTCTTTCTTTTTTTCTTTGTCAGTCTAGCTAAAGGTTTGTTGATTTTGTTAATCTTCTCGAAGAACCAGCTTTTGGTTTTGTTAATTCTCTCTACTGTTTTTTTGTTCTCAATTTCATTTATTTCTTCTCTGAACTTTGTTATTTCATTTCTTTTGCTTGCTTTGGGAATAGTTTGCTGTTCTTTTTCTAGTTCTTCCAACTGTGTAATTAGGTCATTGATTTTAGCTCTGTCTTCTTTTTAAATTAAAGCATTGAGGGCTATAAATTTCCCTCTCCTCACTGCTTTCGCTGCATCCCATAGGTTCTGATATGTTGTGTTCTCATTTTTATTTGTCTCAAGATATTTGATTTCTCTCACAATTTCTTCTTTGACCCACTGATTATTTAAGAGTATGTTGTTTAATCTCCATATATTTGTGAATTTTTTCTCTTTCTGCCTCTTGATAATTTCCAACTTTATTTCATTATGATCAGAGAATGTGCTTTGTATAATTTGTATTGTTGAATTTATTAAGATCTGTTGCTTTGTGACCTAACATATGGTCTATCCTGGAGAAAGATCAATAAGCACTTGAAAAGAATGTATATCCTGCTGTTTTGGGGTACAATGTTCTGTAAATGTCTATTAGATTTAGTCCATTTCTCATATTATTCAAGCTCTCTGTTTCTTTATTTGTCCTCTGCCCAGATGTTCTATCCAATGCTGAGAGTGGTATATTGAAATCTCCAATATTATTGTAGAGACATCTATTTCTCCCTTCAGTTTTTCCAGTGTCTGCTTCATGTGATTTGGGGGCATCCTGGTTAGGTGCATATATATTTATGATTGTTACTTCCTCCTGGTGCATTGCCCCTTTTATTAAGATATAGTGCCCTTCCTTGTCTCTAATAACAGTTTTGCTTTTAAAGCCTATTTCATCCGATATATGTATAGCTACTTCAGCTTTTTTTCCGGTTACTGTGTGCATGGAATATCTATTTCCAGCCTTTCACGTTCAATCTTCTGGTATCCTTGGGTCTCAGGTGAGCATCTTGTATACTGCATATAGATGACTCATATTTTCTTATCCATTCAGCCAGTCTGTGTCTTTTGATTGGGGAGTTTAATCTATTAACATTCAATGTTACAACTGTAAAGGCAGTTATTACTTAACCTATTTTGACCTTTGGGTTTTATCTGTCGTAGTTAATTTTCACCTCTATTTTTACACTTTCAGTTACTTTTACTGATATAATCTTCATTTCTAGATTCTCTTTCAAGCCTCTCTTTCCTGTCTTTTCTTTTTAGGCTGTAGCACTCCTTTTATTTAGTACAGGGGTTCTTAACCATTTTTGTTCCACGGACCCCTTTGCTAGTCAGGTGAAAACTTTGGATCCCTTACTAAGTGCACACTATACTGTGTATTGTTTAATACATATATCACACCCGCACCAACATGTCCCCACAAGAATAATGTTTTTTTTTTATTTTTTTATTTTCTGGGTCTGTGGACCCCTGGGTAACAACCCCTGCTTTTGAATTTTCTGCAAAGCTGGTCTCTTGGTTACAAACTCTCTCAGTTTCTGTTTATCTGTGAATATTCTAAACTCACCTTCATTTTTGAAAGATAGTCTTACTGGATATAAGAGTCTTGGCTGGCAGTTTTTCTCTTGTATCATAAATATATCATATACCACTGGTTTCTGATGAGAAATCAGCACTTATTCTTTTTTTTTTTAAAGATTTTATTTATTTATTCATTTATTCCCCCCTTGCTGCTTGTGCTTGCTGGGTCAGCTAACCACGCCGTGTGGGCGGGCTTGCCTTCACCAGGAGGCCCCGGGAACCGAACCCGGGGCCTCCCATTTGGTAAACGGAAGCCCCACTGATTGAGCCACAGCCACTTCCCAGCACTTATTCTTATTCGGTGTCCCTTGTATGCGATGCATTGCTTTTATCTTGCTGCTCTCAAAATTCTTTGTCTTTGGCATTTGACATTCTGGTTAGTATGTGTCTCAGAGTAGGTTTATTTTGATTTATTTGGATTGGAGTATGTTGTGCTTCTTGGGCATGGATATCTATGTCCTTCAATAGGGTTGGGAAATTTTCTACAATTAATTCTTCAAGTATTTCTTCTGCCTCCTTTCTCTACTCTTCTCCTTCTGGAACACCCATGAGACATGTATTTGCACATCTCTTGTTGTCATTTAGTTCCCTGAGACCCTGTTCAATTTTTTCCATTCTTTTCTTCATTCTTCTTTTGTATGTTCGTTTTCAGAGGTCATATCTTCAACCTTATTGATCCTTTCTTCTGCCTCCTCAAATCTGCTGTTACATGCCTTCAGTGTGTTTTTAATTTCATTTATTGTGCCTTTCATTCCCATAAGATCTGCTATTTTTCTATGTATACTTTCAAATTCTTCTTTGTGCTCACCCAGTGTCTTCTTAATATCCTGATCTCTTTAGCCATCTCATTGAATTTATCTTTTTAAAGGATAATACAAAATTTCTCATTGCAGTAGTCATTGGTACAACATCGTTAAAGTACTGAAATAAAAAAACCTGCCGACCTAGAATTCTATACCCAGCAAAAATATCTTTCAAACATGAAAGTGGAATAAAGACTGTTCAAACATACAAAAGCCCACAACAAAGACAGAGACACATTGCTTGATTGGCCACTTTGGATTTTATTGACAATGTTTATTACCTTGGGTGAGCTTCTCTGACTCACATACTGGATGCCCTCTAACACCACCAATTTTCAGTGGAATCCAGAGCACAAATGGACTCTGCAGAAGGTCCAGGTTTTGATGCAAGCTTCTCTGCCACTTAAGCCTCATGATCCAGAAGACCCTATGGTTTTTAAAGTATGGGTGACAGGTGAAGACCCTATGGTTTTTAAAGTATGGAGCAAGTCCCAATAGGAGAATCACAGTGTATACCATTTTGGAGTAAACCCAGGCTTTTTCCTGCCAACGACTCTTTTCCATTTAAAAGGCAGCTCCTAGTTTTCTTTTGGGTTTTAGTAGAGATTGGATGCCTGGCCAAGGATGCCCAGAAAGTATGCAACCCAAATTCTCCATCACAAAGGGGATCATAAAACTACTAGATCATAAAACCACTAGATCTTACTAGATCATAAAACCAGATGTGTATGGGAGCACTCCATTGTCAAATGAAACTGAGTCCAAACAAATCTGGCAGTTTCTTAGAGTTTCTTGGAGGCTAGAAGGCTTGCTTCCTGCCGTGATCGTTTGGGTTCTGGTGGGCTAGCAATCCTTGGGGTTCCTTGGCTTTCCCTTTACAGGGTAATGTCCTCGCTTTTGTCTTTCAGCTGACTTCTGTCTTCTCCCCATCACTTTCTCTAAAGCCTCCAATAATAGGATTATCATTGAGGTTATTAAGGAGATTTGTTTGAACATTTGTGATAGTTGCCTCAACTCCTTTATAGCCTCTGAAGGCTTATTTTGTTCCTTTGACTGGACCACATCTTCCTGTTTCTTGGTATAGATTGTAATTTTTTGTTGGTGTCTTGGCATCTGGCTTACTAGATATATTTATTCTGGGTGCAGTTTCTCTCTAGTTTAGGGCTTTCTTGACCTTTCTCCCTTGCTGGTTGGGTAGTAGGAGCTGAGGATGTAGTTAGTACTGTAAGCTGTAGAGGCTGAAGCTGCCCACATTGCCCCAGGAACTGATGTAGCTTCTCCCACCTTTCTCCCCTGCTAGGGGTAGGGACAGAACTGCAGCTGTATGTAGTAATCCAAGCCGCAGAGGCACCAAGCATGTCTGTAGTTGCCCAGAGAGACTGATGAAGCTTCATACCCCTTCCTCCCCTGCCTGGGTGGGGATGGAGTTGCTTATGTGGGCAGCAAACTAAGCCCTGCAAGTCAAAACTGACCGCAGTTGACCAGGTAGATTAACCTAGCTCCGGCCCCCTACCTCCCCTGCCAGGGATGGGGATGGACCCTCCAGCGTGCCCAACATTCTAATCTGTATAGGTCGAAAGTACCTGCAGTTGTCCTGAGAGGCTGAGGGAGTATTGTCCTTTCTGCTCTTTAAGTGGTGACGATGGAACCACAGGCACCCCACAGCCGCGCAGACTAAAAACACTTGCAGTTTCCCAGAGAGGCTGAGGAAACACAACTCCTCTCCTAGCCTATTGGGTGGCGGGGATGGAGCTACAGGTGTCCAAGTATCTAGTCTGTGCATACTGGAAGTGCCTGCAATAGCCCAGAGAGGCTGAAGAAACGCCAACCTCCTCCTATCTTATGGAAGGGGAGCGGGAATGGAAGCAAAGGCACACAACAAACCAGTCTTTGTGGTCTGAAAGCACCTGAAGTTGTCCAGAGAAACTAGACAAGCCAGGGGTGGAGTTAAAATGGCAGCTACTGGCCTCTTTCCAACTTGGACAGGTTCAAACTTTAGCTGTTCTTAGGATTATACTTTAGTCAGGTGAATTTATTAATCAGTATCTGAAGTCGGTGCTTGACCATCTCTTCCTCTCTTCCACCTCTTTTTGGGAAATGGAGTTTCCAACTGCAGCCACGGAATAGCTCCCGAGGTGGCTAGGCACCCGCCTCCATCCCGTGAAGTGCTCTACTCACAAATCTTTACTGCAGGTGGTAGTTTCCTTCTTCCATTCTTTCAAGGATGTTGCAGAATGCTCTTCTGGTCTCCTGAGCCTCCAAACAGGTGCTTTAGATAGCTCTGGGTGATTACTAACTGCCCTATAGGATGAGGATGAGCTGACTCTTGGAGCTCCTGACTCTGCCGCCATTTTGCCCCTATCCCCCTTAGGTTTTAAAACTTTTTTTTTTACTTTCAGAGGTACCAGGGATTGAACCCAGGACCTTGTACATGGGAAGCAGGCCTCATACATGGGGAGCAGGCACTCAACCACTGAGCTACACCCACTCCCGAATGAGAGTTGGTTTGTTTTGGTTTCTTTAGGAGGTACTAGAGATCAAACCTGGGACCTCGTACATGGGAAGCAGGTGCTCAACCATTTGAGCTACATCTGCTAAACCTATTCTTGATCTAATTCAGAAGTAATGATATTTTTGGTTTGAATTACTTTATTATCTCTATAGCCAGGTCTAAAAATTCCTGGAGTTAAAAGACATTTTTCCATTGAGTAAAGTGTTATTATCCCAAGTAAATTGGAGTTATTGTATTAGTGTACTGAGGTTGCTAATGAAATTTTTGGTTAGGACTTGATACCTAGTGCTATAGATAATCAGTGCAACACTCCCTGCATAATCAGTAGACATGATGAGAACTTGTGTTTAATTGTAGTAATAACAGGATCTCCAAGTTCATGCCCTTTAACATTTTTTTTGAGGTACCAGGAGCTGGGGATTGAACCTGGGACCTCATGTGGGAAGCCAGCACTCAACCACTGAGCTACATTGGCTTCCCTAAGTCCATGACCTTTATTTTTAATTTTCATTATTATTATTTTCTTAAGACTTATTTTATTTTTATTTATTCCCCTCCATCCCCATTGTTTGCACTTGCTGTCTGCTCCCTGTGTCTATTCGTTGTGTGCACATCTTTTTAGGAGGCACTGGGAACTGAACCTGGTACCTCTCATATGTGAAGGAGGTGCCCAATTGCTTGAGCCACCTCTGCTCCCTGCTTGTTGTGTCTGTCATTGTGTTTCCTCATTGTGTCATTTTGTTGCATCATCTTGTTCCATCAGCTTGCCATGCCAGCCTGTCGTGTCAGCTCACTGTCTTGTTCATCTTCTTTAGAAGGGACCGGGAACCATACCTGGGACCTCCCATGTGGTGGTTAGGTACCCAACTGCTTGAGCCACATCTGCTTTCCAGTCCATGCCCTTTAGAAGGAATTAGTCTCATAGTTGATATGGCTACATTCAAGTCATGTCATTATCTAATTTTTCTGATTTGAGTAGACCAATATCTATATTTATCTTCATACATGTTGCTTTGTCACTTTAGGTTAAACTAATTCATTTGATGCTATTCTGTATACTTTTTCTATTTGCATAGAGTCAAAATCTTCAAAAGTTTATAGATAAAGTACATCTGATTAGATTTGGATTCTGCATTATCTTTTTTTTGGTTCATGTCTATTTTTTTTATTTTTTATTTTTATTTTTTTAGGAGGTTTTGGGGTCTGATCCCAGGACCTCACACATGGGAAGCAGACACTCAACCACTGAGCTACACCCACTCCCCAGTGAGAATTGGTTTTTTCATTTGTTTGTTGGTTTGATTTTAGGAGGTACTGGGGACCAAACCTGGGACCCTGTACATGGGAAGCAGGCGCTCAACCACTTGAGCTACATCTGCTCCCTTTGTTCATGTCTTTTTCTGGTTCTTTCATAATGTTAAGGTCATTCTAGTAATAGTATCCTATTTTATCTTCAACTACAGCATAGATTTATCAAGTGCCCATTATATACCTCACACTGTGGTAGGTTATAGGAAAACAAGATAAATTGATATTAGTCCCAGAGGTGTTATGTGGTCCAGGAAAATCAATCAGCTCACTATATCCTAAGTAACAAAGTTGTTCCCAAATCCAAGCCATTGTTTACACTGTTTCTTTTGTTAGTAATGCCTTTTCTCTACTTATCTAAATTCTAATTATCAGAGTTACTCATCTTCCATTGATTGAGGCATTGTTCAGTAAACATATTACTGTGTTGTGTGGTAAGGAAAACCAAACAAAAGACACATGGAGGCTGTGTGGAAGAACAATTATGATCATGAACTTTAAATTTGAATCTGGGTTCTTCATTTACTGGCTGTGTAATCTTGGGCAAGTTATTTAGCTTCTTAAGACCTCTGTTCTTTCCTTTGTAAAAAGAGGAAAATGATACTTTAGAGAGTTTTCTTCATGATTATATGAGAAAACATATAAATCTCTTGACAAAGTACCTGTCACATAGAATGCATGGAATGAACGGTAACTATTATTATTATAGTTGTTGAATTCAAGGGACTTCTCTCTAATTTTTACCTAAAAGTATAAGGATTATAGTATGTACAGAGATAAGCTTATATTTAGGATTCTATGAAATTACAAAGGATAGATGTCAAAATCTGACTGTTGTTCAGAGAAGTCTTTCCAGAAGAAGAGGTGTTTTTTTTTTTTTTTTTACCGGGAGGTCCCAGGGATCGAACCCAGGTCCCTCCATATGGGAGACGGATGCCCAACCGTTTAAGCCACATCTGTCCCCCAGAGGTGGTTTGTTTTTATTTCCGAATAAAATTGATAGATTGGAGAGAGAAGAGTTGAAGATGGTGTTATGATCATAACAACATGGAAGTTTGAACCATTTGGAGGAACTATAAGTAATTAAATGTGGCTAGAATGAAGGGCTTATGTTCAGAAATTGTAGAAGTATAAAGCTAACGAGGTAGGCAAGAGCCATATCACGAAGGACTTTGTGTGTTTAGTTTTAGGAGTCATTGAAGAATTATGAGCAGAAGAGTAACATAACCATATTTGTATTTTAGAAAGTTCACTTTGGCAGCAATGTGAAGGTTACATAGAATGAGAGAGTGAATTTAGGAAGACTGTTGAAATAAAGAGGCAGTAGAATAATCCAGACAAACAGTGATGGAGATCTGACCAAGAAGGCATTAGTAATGGCAATGGAGGGAAGAGTTTATTAGAGAGAAATTATGAAAATATTATAGAATCTTCAGGTCTTAGATATGGAAGTTTAGAGGAGAACCCAGAATGACTTTTATGTTTATATTTCTGTATTATGATTATGTTGTTGACATAGGATATCTCAAAAAAAAAAAAAAAAAAGTTTGGGTGGAACAGTGAAGATTTTTGAGTTTTATTCAGAACATATTGAATTCCAAGATTCATAGAACACTGAAGTAATTGGCTATATGAACCTAGAATTTGACAGAGAGTTCTGGGCTAGAGATAAAGATTGGGAGTCCCTGGCAATGAGATGATATTTGAAGTGATTGGAGTAGATTCATTCATTCATTTATTTAACAAATATTTTTTGAGTACCTATTATGAGTTAGGCACCCTTCTAGGGAATGCTGTGGGGAACAAAATAGACAAATCCTAAATGTCATGGAAATAACAGAGGAGACAGATCAATAAACAAAATGAATATGTACGTCTTGTGAGTTAGACAAAAGGCAAGGAGGTCACAATGTAGCTACAGCAGAGTGAGCAAGGGCGAAAATGGTAGGAGATAATGGTGGAAAGTTAGTGGGGGCCCAGGTTGTGTATGCTTCTTGGCCATTGTAAGGACTTTTTTTTTGTATTAAAATTTGTCATGGGTTTAAGTATGGTGGATGCACTTTTTGCTAATGCTTGGGAAATGGTTGTGCACTGGGGAGCTGAGTGAGATCTGTGGGAGTCATGGGCTGTGGAAGCAGCACTGTGCACAGCATTGACTTAATCCAGATTATATCTGAAATGCAGAGCCCTGATGACTGTCTCATTTGGAGTAATCTTTCTAACAGTCTTTTTTGTTTTTATAGATACTTCAATCCCATATATTTGCCAGACACAAGCTCTCCTCTATTTCCAGTTTACTTGCAGAGGACTATACTTCATTAGAATGAGAAAATGAAAACAAAAAAATAAATGCAACTTTCTAAAATAATAGTATAGAACCAAGATTACAGATTAATATGAGATAAAGGAGATAGGACTTTTGTTTTTATTCTTAGTAGCGATTTTGAAGGATTTGTATAGAAATGTGACATGATTTGATTTGTGTGGATGATATTGCTCAGAGAGGAAATATAGAATGAAAGACCATAGGAACAAGTATAGAGCCCTTGGAAAAGACACTTTTTTTTTTTAAGCAGCTTTATTGAGATATAGTTCACACAATATACAATTCAGCCATTTAAAGTATACGATTCAGTGGTTTTTGGTATGTTCCCAGAGTTGTTCAACCATCCCCACAATCTAATTTTAAGTTGTTTTTTTTTAACCCCAAAAAGAAACCCTTTACCCTTTAGCAGTTACTACCCAACCCCCCTCTCCTATCCCCACCCTAGGTAACCACTAATCTACTTTCTATGTCTATAGATTTGCCTTTGTACATTTCATATGAATGGACTCATACAATATGTGGTCTTTGTAAATGACTTCTTTCATTTATCGTAATGTTCTCAAGGCTCATCCATGTCGAAGCATGTATCAGTACTTACTTCTTTAAATTCCTGAATCATATTCCATTGTATGGGTGTATCATATTTTATTTATCTAATCATCAGTTGTTGAATATTTGGGTATTTTCCACTTTGGGCTGTTATGACTAATACTGCTATAAACATTGGTGTACAAGTGTTTGAGTAGACATATGTTTTCAGTTCTCTTGGTTATGTGCCTAGGAGTGGAATTGTTGGATCATATGGTAACCCTATGTTTGACTGTGAAACTGCCAGTTGTTTTCCAAAGTGGTAGAAACAGCAATACTTGGGTTAGTGGAGAGATTACCATGAAAAATGGTTAGAGACATAAGGGGAAAGCCAGATATATGATTCATTACACCTCATAAACAGTTGTCTTATTCCCAATATTAATGCCTTATTTCCAGCACTTATCATCTCCCCAGTTCACCACCCTGCCATTACAGTAATCTCTTTCCTGATCTTCTTGTCTCCTGTTTTGCCTCCCTTTAATGCATTCCAGTTCTGTTTTCTTCCCAATCCTATTCTAATATCCTTGTGGTAGAAGTTAAGCTCTTGAATTTTTTAATGTGTAGGCCTTGGCTCTTTTGCACAGACTAAATAGATACTTGGCGAACATTTGAAATATGTACACTTTCAAATCTAAGTTAAAAGATGTGCAATCCTCTTAGTATATGATTTACTGATATAACATTTTTTAATTTGCTCTTGAAGATGTTTAAGAAAAGTAAAATTATGTTCTGTTCCTTTTTAACATTCATTTTGTTTTAATATAGGCGATTTTATATGATGACAGAGGAGAGTGTTTGGAGAGCATATTTCTTAAGTACCCTGAGGTATTTTAATGTGTTTGTCTTATAAGTTATTGTTACCAAAACTCTTTAAATACTTCCTTTATAAATGTTGTTGTTAAAATGTATAGTCTTGATAGAATAATAATACTAATAATTAAGTTTTCATTGAATATTTATTATTAGCTAAACTCTGTGATAAAAACTTTTAGATATTGTTTCGTTTAATCTTTACAATAACCCTGGGTTTTTATAAATAGAAGTACATAAAGGTTGAATGTCTTGCCCTCTTTCAGAGTTATAGGGGTTAACTTGGGATTTGAACCCAGGGAGTGATTCCAGAGTCCAGCTTTGTTACATGGTATTGATAGACAGATACCCACAGTAGGAAATATTTTCTGAAATTATTTCCATTAAATATTTTCTCAAACATTATTCTGTATTTTGTTTCCTAAAAAGGATAGGAAGGGAACTAAAGACATATTTTAGTATAAAGCATAAGGATATTTGAGTTCTGGGTTCCTTTCTTGCTTTCAGACACTTTCTAGCTGACACATTAGGTTAGCTCTCTGTATATAATTTCTCTTCTCTGAAATATGGATTATATACAGACTTTACTGGGTTGGTCTGAAGATTAGAAATGAGTTTATAAACTGTCTAGCAATGTAGTACAGTGTTCTAAAAGTGTTAAAATGTATATTCTTACTAGCATTGTATTGGTATTTAACTTATTTTGAAATTTTACATGACATTAAGATTGGGTATGATTCTTTTATATTTATCTAAACAGGATCTAGGAGAAGCAATATCTTAGGAGGTGTTCAATTGGTGCTAACTGCTGTTATTATTTCATCTTGTAATTTTAATCTGATGCAGAGTTTGTATATCATCAAATTAGGTTGATCTGTTTTTTTATGCTGCAGGCAGAGGTGTTGGCAAGTGTTATATTTTATTCATAAAAGTGGTTAAAATGCCTTTTTGGAATATGATTGTTTAAGTAGTTGAAATAATTGATAATAATATTTAATTTGGAATAATTATGAGTATGCATCTAATTCACATTCATTTATAAAGATATATAATTGATAGTAACACTTTATTATTTTTAAAAAATACATTTTAAGTGATAGCCTTGAGAGGAGGCACTTTATTTATTTATTTATTTATTTATTTATTTATTTATTATTATTTTTTAAAGATTTTATTTATTTATTCATTTATCCCCCCCTTGCTGCTTGTGCTCACTGGGTCAGCTAACCACGCCGTGCGGGCGGGCTTGCCTTCACCAGGAAGCCCCGGGAACCGAACCCGGGGCCTCCCATATGGTAAATGGGAGCCCTACTGATTGAGCCACAGCCGCTTCCCGAGGCACTTTATTTTTGTCTTTGTATCTGTAGCATGCAGCAAAGGGCCTCATGTAGGTCCTAATATGTAGTGTTGAATGAACAAATTAGTGAATTTTTTATTGCATTATTATCTTTTTTTTGCGTTTGTTGGTAGTTAACAAGTATATAATAACAAATAAATTTAATGATAGATGTACTCATTCAACAACTATTTACCGAGCACCCATTATGTCTTGCTCAGTGCCAGCAGCTTGCTGAGGCAAATAGATAATCAAATAATTAGATGTATATGATTTTGACATTTATTCTTTAAAATTTAGGTGAAACCTGGAGATGACTTAGAAAGTGATCGATACTTAATCACTGTTGAGGAGGTTAAAGTTGCTGGAAGCATAGCTATTAAGCAGGATGTCATTAAAGAAGCACCAGAGTTAAATTCAAAGAAGTTTATATCCTCTGGGCGGTCTCTTGGATGTCAGCCTGCTGGTTTAAAAAGGAAGTTTACTGTAAGTTTCTCTGTTGAAAATAATATTTATGAAATTATTTCAAGAAGCACTGAATTTTGAAGCTATTGTACCTTATCATTAAAATCATACTCCATAGTATATTTAGATAGAAAGGAAATAAATCCTAAACAAAGCTTAATAAAAATGTTTGCATTTTAACTTAGCAATCTTAATCATTACTTTACCTTAGGCAAAATACAGATATGCCCTTTTTTTTTTTTTTGGTCAGTTCATGTCACCTTTTTCGTATAGGTAGTGGTATAGCTAACCCTTTTTTTTTTTTAACAAATCAGTTTTATTGATACATATTAATAAAGCATGCAATTCATCCAAAGTGAACAATTAGTGGTATCTGGTATAATCACATAGTTGTGCATTTATCACCTCAGTCATCATTAGAGCATTTATTTTCATTATTTCAATAATAATAAAAAACAAACATACAAACAAGAAAATTCTTCACCCCTTGATCTCTCTATCCTTCCCCTGCTGTATTTAACTGCTATTTCTGACTATTCTTGCACAATTACTTATTTATTAAGCAGTTTTATTGTGATATAGTCACATACCATATGATGTATCCAAAGTGTATAATCAGTGGTTTTAATATTTGTAGGGTTTTCATGTGCCATGTCAAGTGCCAAAGAAAATGGTTACTGCGGAAAATGGTCAATCAGCTGCATCACTTGAGATGAAGAAAACTGGTCCTACTTTTTTTTCTCCATTCTACAGTACACCTCCTTTGTTTTCTACTGTTGGCAAGAAAGATATAGAAAATATGCCAGTAGAGCCTGAGAACATTGTATCTTACAAGAACAGAGAAAGAAATGGCATATCTTTTTCTTCAGTTGTCTCTACTCCATCCTTCAAGAGTAACCCAGAAAATCATCTTTCCTCTCCTATCAGCTCTGTAAGTAAGCACTCAGACTCTTTACTGACCAGTGAGCCCATGAAAATAGATAGTTTGGCATCTCATTGCTTAGGAATTTCACAAAACATTAGGAGCAAAGCACAGATATTAGCTCTTCTGAAGTCCAAATCAACTCGTACCTATGAGGAGTTAAATTCTGAGATTACAGAACATTTTCCTCAGATACAAACACAAAGAAGTTTAAAAATTCCTATTGAACCAAAGTGCTTAATTGAACAAGAAGTGTGTACTGAGGTGAAGAGCACAGAAAGCTTATACTACCAGCACCAATCAGAAAATACCATGCGAAATCAAAGCCGGTGGGCCATGTATTTATCCTTACAGAGTTCACCTGAACCTTCTTATACTATAGATGGATGTGATAGAGAAAAGAAACCCAAGGCCCAGGGAGATGATATAAATTTAAATTTGAAAGACCATTTGGTACAAAAGAAGATACAGTTTTTTGAAATATGTGCTGAAAAGGGGATAAAGTATAATGAAGACAAAGAAGTCGACAATAACGATCAATTCCGAGATCAAGATATAAATTTTGAAATTCCTTTATCCTGTGAAAGCAACCGCTTACCAGTTACCTGCAGCAGTGCAGAAGATGACAGCTTATTATCAGAATCTGACATTCAAGAAAATAATAAAAGACCTTTTAATCACAATGACCGAGTATGCATAAAAGAACCAATTCTCCTTAGAAAAAATGCTCAAGAGATAAATATACATGGAACACCAGAAAAAGTGTCTTCTCTGCAACAGTGGGAACATCTACAAATTGGATCTTTTCTAAGTAACAATTCTAGGATCTCTGGTGACATTTCAGACATGTTTTCTAAAAGTAGTACTGATAGTGAAGTTATTAATAGTATTCATGAATCTATGAGTAATGAAACACAACCATTTTTGGAGGTAACCTTTAATCTGAACAATTTTGAGACCAGTGATACTGAGGAGGAATCAAAGGAAAGCAACAAAATTTCCCAGAATTCAGTGTGTTGGGTAAAGGAAAGTTTGGTTAACGATGGCAATTCATGTGTTCAAAAGAGATGTGAGGATATGAGCGGTAAAGAAATTGGTAGTGAACATTTGCATCTTTTACCATCTATGGGTGGCAAATCTACAGAGACATTTCCCATTAAAGAAACTCTGCCCTCACAGCTTTGTGCTAAAACTTGTGCGGATTTTGGCGTGGGACTTTGTGAATGTGAAAACACTGGAGAAGAATTGGAGGAGGAATATAATGACACATTATGCAATTTTGACTCATCTTTAGAGTGGACTGATGATATATATGTAGATAATAATGAATATGTTAATAAATCTATCCAAAGAGTCAGAACTGACTATGATTTTACTTCACTCCCAAATAAATTTAAAGACATAAAAACAAATTTACGTACTCCTTTATTAAAAATAGCCACTAATCAGACGCCTGAAAACAGTAGTCTATTTTCAGAAGATTCTCAACCTCAGTCTTTTATTTTGGGAAGTGACTTGGACAAAAATGAAGAACAAGTTTTACCGTCAACCTCTAGCAGTGACAATAGTATCCAGCCTTTAAATAACAATCAGAGTCATTCTGAATGTATTGCATTTGATAAGTCAAATACTCAGGTTTCCAATTCTTCGTTTTATTCTCTGGGAAAAAAGCATTCCATTTTCAAAGAAACAGAAGCTTATATTTCTGAATCTGAAGAAGTGGGAAGGACTGGAAGTTTACCCCAGGATCATATTGAGACAGAAACTGCTGGAGAATGCAAACAATATTGGAATGATCCTACAAATTCTTCAGAACATTCTGGATTAGTAAATATTTCCCTTTTAAGGTCACTATCTGAACACAGTACAGCTTTAGAAAGCTTGGAAATGTTGAAAAAGAAAAATACTCCTTTTAAACAAGAAGGAATCCAGCAGACATTTGGAACAGATAGCAGTCCTGAAGGTTAGATTGACATGTCTGTTTTTGGATTGTTCTCTTTACAGCTCAGAAGATGAGAAGATATTTGCTTCTGGAAGTGACCTTAAAGAATTATATAGTATTTAAATAATAAATCTACATGTACTTGGTAAAATCAATTCTAATAGGATAATGTAGTGAAAAATTCTCTCTTACCACAGTCCCTTAGTCTACTCAGAATTAGCCAGTCTCTTATATCCTTCTAGAAAAGTTCTATGCATATATAAGTATATACAAGCACATATAAGCATATATGTGTGTACATATGTATGTTGTGTGTGTGTATGCTTTCTATACATATGACTCAATAGCTCTGTTTTTATATAAATATACATTTATCTTTTTTTTTTTTTTCTTTAAGGAGGTACTGGAGAATGAACCCAGGATCTTGTACGTGGGAATGAGGTGCTCAAAGCACTGAGCTATACCCACTCCCCTATATTTTTTTTAACTATCTCTTCTAAAATAAATTTAATTTTGAAAATACTTCTTACCACTACATTATTTCCTTTGATATGTTATCTTCTATGTGACTTAAGAAGTTACCATTTGTGATAATTTAAGGAATATACAATGGTAAATATTGGCTAACAATTTTTTTTTTTAAGATTTCTTTATTTGCTTTATTTTTCCTTTATCTCCGTCCCCTAGATGGTTCTTTCTTCTGTCTGCTCATTGTTTGTTCACCTTCTCCAGGAGGCACCGGGAACTGAACCCGGGATCTCCCACAGGAGAGGCGAGTGCACAACAACCTGAGCCATATCCGCTCCCTGTGGGCTGCGGTGTCTGCTGGCTTGTGGCATCTGCTCCTTGCAGTGGGGGCAGCACCTAGCTCGGTGAGGCATGTGTTAGGCGGGCACCCAACTGGTTGAGCCACATCCGCTTCCTTTGGCTAATAGTTTTTAAACTATCAGATCAAATATATTGTTAATAGTGAAAATAAACAAAATAAAATACTTGGAGAAAGTGGGCTTTCATGTGAAACTCAACAAGCATGAGTTTGACAGGCCTCTGGAAACAGAGAATGTAATTGTATACTCTGTTCAGTCTGTTTTGTGCCTAAAACATAAGGATCAATTTTACTAGAGAGGGGTGTTTTAAATTGAAACTGTAACCATAATATAAAGAAAATTCTAGAGTAGATTGACCAATACTCATAGCCAAATTTTAAAAAAAGTTGAAACAGGTGAAATTAGTTTTAATATATTTTATTTAATTCAATATATTCAAAATATTTCAGAATGTAATCAATATAAAATTATTAAATGATTGAGATATTTTACACTTTTTCCAGTATATGTTTTATACTTCCAACACATTGTAATTCAGACAAACCACATTTTAAGTGCTTAATAGTCACATGTGGCTAGTCGTTGTATTAGACATTACAGTTCTAGAGGACACAAAGTGATGAAATGATTCTAAATGTTCATCACAGTTATGAAACCAGCATCTATTTCCCTCAGCAAATAACTGCTGATTCTTTAGAAGCAGTAGATAGTATTTTTTATGTTAAATCTTTTATTCTGAGCAACCCAATAATGTATTTAAGTGGACTTCATTGGTGTCCACTTATAAATTTATATTCTGAGCCATTTGAGAGGTTAACTATAGATATCACTTCACTGAACTGCGAAATACTTTGACAGATAGCTACTAATATTTAATATTAATACCATCATACTATTTAATAGACAGTTCATATTCAATTTTCCCTAATTGTCTCAATAATGTCCTTTATAAAAAACCTCTCACCCCCTCCTATTCAGAATCCACTTAAAGTTCTCACATACTTAGTGGTTGTTTCTTCAGTTTCTTTACTTGTTTTATTCTATAATACCCGCAAAATAGTTTCTCAATTATAACACAAATACCACTAATAACAAAAAATCTTTACAAATTCATAAAGTTCATGAATTCTTTGCAATTCTTTTTGTCTTCGGTATATATGCATACCAGAAGTGTAAAGTTGGAGTACTATGTTCAAAAATTACTTGGATTATTTTTTTCTTTAGCATGATTGATTATGTTATCATTTGTTATAGAGTTAAGTTCATTGTTTATATTCAGTAAGAGGGCTTTTTTCCTGTCCTTACTGATTTATTTTTATATTTTGACTGTAAAACATTAATGTAGTTAAAAAGTCAAACTTACATAAATACATACTCTGATCCCTTCCCTATGCCTTTCACCCAATTCCTACTCACTTGTTTAATTAAAAAATTTATACCATCTGTGATTCTTGTTGCAAAAGCAAGCAGCTCCATATATAAATTCTTATTTCCCCTTTTAAAACAAAAGATACCATACTCAGTATATTCTTCAGCACCTTGTTCTTCACCACTTAATAATATGTCTTGGAAATCACTTCATATCAATTCATAAAAATCATCCCCATTTTTGTTTTAATTTTTAGGTGGTAACATATATATAACATAAAATCTCTCATTTTAACCCCTTTAAGGTATACAATTCAGTGGTGGTAATTACATTAAGAGTGTTGTGCTACTGTCACTCCCTTCCATTACCAAAACTTTTCTATCACCCCCAACATAAACTGTTACTCATTAAGCATTAACTCCCCATTCTGTATTCTCCTATCCCTGGTAACCTGTAGTCTATTTTTTGCTCTATGAATTAGCATATTTCACTTGTTTCATATAAATGGAATCATTTAATGTTAATCCTTTTGTGTCCAGTTTATTTCGCTCAATATGATGACTTCAAGGTTCATCCATGTTGTAGTCATATATCAGAATGTCATTCCTTTTTTCAGCTGAATAATATCTTCCATTGTTTGTATATACCATATATATTTATATTTTTAATATATTTTTATTTTTTCTAAAAGATAATTAGATTACATAAAATGTTACATTAAGAAAATAAGGAATTCTCATATGCCTCACTCCCCCTACCTCCCCCTTTTTCCCCACATTAACAACTTCTTTCATTCATTGCAATTGATGAACACATATTGGAGCACTGCCTCTAAGCATGGATTACAGTTTACCTTGTAGTCCACACCCTTACCCACTCAATTCTGTAGGTTATGGCAGGATATACAATGGCCTATATCTGTTACTGCAATGTCTATACCATATTTTTTTACGCATCAATCTGTTGATGGACACTTGGGTTGCTTCATCCTTTTGGCTATTGTGAATAATGCTGCTGTGAACATCGGTGTGCAAATAACTGTTCAAGTCCCTGCTTTCAATTCTTTTGGGTAAATACCTAGAAGTGGTATTGCCTTATAATCTTTTTTTGAACACTGTACATTTTAATATTTTATAATGTTACCTGTGGGATTTATTCCCTGAGATGTTGATGTCTTGAGTTTATAACCAGTTTTTGATATGACAGAGATGTAAGCCCTCCTACCAAGAAAGTCAGCCCAAGGCCAATGCAAAGAGCAGGATCTTCCCTGTCTTTTCTGGGCCCCTGTCTTGTCCTGGGCTTTTGCTTCCTATTTCCTTAGGAGTTCTCCTATTTAGAGGAGTTTGAATGCCCCTTCTACTTTCCAGGAGACAGACTCTCCCTCTCCTGGATGTTCCACTGAGGGACATAAGCCAGGGTAAGCCTTTGTTCCAGGCTGTTGGCCTCAATTGTTTTTACACTTCTTAGTCTCAAGCTGCTTTTGCCTGGAAGGCAAACTTTGGAACATGGCGAATGCTGGCCAGGAGTTTCCCAAATGAGAATTTCCTGGCCAGAGCAAGGCTAGGGAAGCTCTGCAAAGGAAGCTCTGGCTAGCTCCATATTTCTCTGGAAAACGGATGAGGGAGGGGCCAAGAAGGGCCCCAGGAGCTGCTTCCACAGCTCCCCAAACTCTGATTTCTTGACTTACCCCCTGTCCAGCAAATGCAGACTTTCAACTCTCCTGTGCAGCTCTGCGGAAGCATATTATCTTTAAGTCATCTCCACCACCTTTGTCTGGGGCTGGTTGGAAAAATGGTTGCCCAAAGAGCTGATGCCCCAGCATACTGAAGTAGCTAATCAGAAGCAGTGATCAGTGCTTGGGGAAGTGGGTTTTTATGTTCCTCTGTGGCACCAGCAAGCTATGCCAGGGGCTGGCCCCCACTGCTACCTGCTGTAAGAGTTGGTGATTTTAAACATTGTAAGAGAGCAATTTACAGGTATTTCTGTAATTTACTAGCTGTTTACTAGTTGTTTTCTCCCTTTTATTCCTGGATGCTATATAGTGTTTTACTTGGACTCCAGAGTTTTAAACAGTTGATTCAGACAGTTCCTGCCTGTTGTTCTGGTAGAGGGACTGATTCCTAGAGTTTCCTACTCTACCATCTTCCCACAATCTCCCTGTAAATCTTTTAATGTGCTGTTGGATTTATTTTCCTAATATTTAGCTAAGGATTTTTGCATATATATTCATAAGGGATATTTGTAATTTTCTTTTCTTATTATTTCTTTATCTTTCTTTGCTACTAGAAAGTTAGCAAGTTTAACCTCTTCAGTTTATTGGATGACTTTGAGCTGGCCTGGTGTTCATCTTTGGAATATTTGGTAAAATTTACCAGTGAAACCATCTGGTCCTGGGCTTTTTTAAAATTGGGAGATTTTAGATAACTGATTCAAACTCTTTACTTGTCATTGGTTTGTTGAAATTACCTATTTCTTCTTGAGTCTGTTTCAGTAATTTCTGTGTTCTAGGAATTTGTCCATTTCATTCCAGTTATAGGATTTTCTGATGTACAGTTGTTTATAGTATCCTTTTACTTTATTTTTGTAAGGTTGATAGTATTGTCCTCCTTACATATCTGATTTTAGTTATTTGCATCCTCTCTTTATTTCTTAGAGTACCTAAAGATTTCTCAATTTTATTGATCTTTGCAACAATCTTTTGGTTTTGTTCGTTCTCTGTTTTGTTTTTCTATTTCTGTACTTCATTTATCTCTGCTCTAATATTTATTATTTCCTTTCTGCTCACTTTAGGTTTACTTTTTTCTTTTTGGTCCTTCAGGTGTGAGTTCCATTACTGATTTGACATTTTTCTTTTTTTTTTTTTTAATATGAGCATTTTATAGCTACGAATTTCCCTCCCACCACTGCCTTCACCACATCCCATAAATTTTGGATGTTATATTTTCATTTTCATTAGTCTCAAGATATTTCCTATTTTTTCTTGTGATTTCTTCTTTGGCCTATTGGTATTGTTTAATTTAATTTCCACATATTGTGAATTTCCCACTTCTCCCCCTGTTATTGATTCCTAGCTTCATTCCATTGTTGTCATAGAAGCTTCTTTGTATAATTTCTTTTTTTTTTTTTTTTTTCAAGATTTATTTTCTTTGTTTCTCCCCACCCCCTTGTTGTTTCTCATTGGCTGTGTCTGTTAGTTTTCCTTGTTTCTGTAGGAGGCACCGGGAACCGGACCTGGGACCTCTAATGTGGGAAGGAGGTGTCTAATCACTTGAGCAACCTCCATTCCCTGCTTTGTTTGTCTTTCATTCTGTTTTTCCTCCTCACGTTGCATCATCTTGCTGTGTCACCTCGCCGCGCCTGCCTGTCACGTCAGCTGGCTGTCTTGTTTAGGACACTGGGATCCTAACCAGCAAAATCCCATGTGGTAGGCTGGAGCCTTGTCACCTGAGCCACATCCACTTCCCTGTATAATTTCAATTTGTATGACTTTATAATTTATTGAGACTGTTTGTGATCTAACATGTGGTCTATCCTAGAGATTGATCCATGTGCACTTAAGAAGAATGTGTGTCCTTCTGTCGTTGGGTGAAGTATTCTTTATATGTCTGTTGTAGTTGGTTTATAGTATTGTTCACATCTTTATTTCCTTCTTGATACAATGTCTAGATGGTCTATCCATTATTGAAAGTGGTATTTGAAGTCTGTTTATATAGAACCATTTATTTCTCTACAAATTTGTAACTATTTGTTCATATATTTTAGAACTTTGTTGTTTTGTTTGTACATGTATTAGCCAAAAGGGGTGCTGATGCAAAGTACAGATATCTGTTGGCTTTTATAAAGGGTATTTATTTGGAGTAAAAGCTTACTGTTACAACGCCTTAAAGAATTCAACTCAAGGTTAGTTTCTCACCCAACTTTGTTGCCACATGTTGAAGCAAGATGGTGGGCGACAACTGCAAGGGTTCAGCCTTTCTCTTTCCTCTTAAGGCTCCATGGGACCAGCTTCTTCCAATCTCAGCTGTAGGCTGGAGGGCTTGTTTCTTTCCAAGCCTGCTCAGGGCTCTGGTCTCTTCAGCTGCAAACTGTCCGGCGAATGGCTCATCTCTCTTCCTAGGGCCTCTGCCGTGTCTGTGGAGCTGTCTCTTTTCCTCTGTGTTCTTCTCCTATGTTCTCCTTGAGTGAGTGTCAGTTTATATAGCCCACCAAGGGGGTGGGGACTCAACCCTGCATGCCATAATGATGTGATAGAATCAAAGCCCTAGTCTTAACATAGTTAAGTAATGTAAAACCTTTGAATTTAATACAATCAGAGGGTATCATGCCCAGAGGAACAAACCAGTTTATAAACATAATCAATATCTCTTTTTGGAATTCATAAATAATATCAAAGTACCACAGTATATATGTTTATACTTGGCATACCTTCTTGACAAATTGACCCTGTTATCAATACATAGTTTCCTTTTTTGTCCCTTGTAACAGTTTTTTAGTTATAGTCCATTTTATCTATATTAGTGTGGCCACACTGCTCTCTTGTGTTTACTTACTTGCTTAGAATATTGTTCCCCGTTCTTTTGCTTGAACCTTACTGTGTCTTTGAATGTAAGGTGAGTCTTTTATAAAAGGCATATAGTTGGGTCATGCTATTTTACCCATTCTGTCAATCTCTGTCTTCTGACTGGAGAGTTTATTCCATTTACATTTAATGTGATTACTTTTGCTGTCTTATTTTTGTAAGGCTTGTACCTTTCTTGTCCCTCAATTTTCCCACTATTACTTTTCTTTTTTTTTTTTTTTTTTTACCAGGAGGTCCCGGGGATCGAACCTGGGTCCCCCCCATGTGGGAGACGGACGCCCAGCCAGTTGAGCCACATCCGACCCGCACTATTACTTTTCTATTTAGTTGCTCATTTGTAGTGAACCATTTTGAATCCCTTCTCATTTCCTTCTTTTTTTTTTTTTTTTTTTTTTTTTTATTATGGGTAAAAATCAAAATTCTCACAATACATACAAACATTTGCA